>CM069915.1:31425121-32038187 GCA_036172215.1 Camellia granthamiana | reverse complement strand
TTTGCTAATCAGATGTCTGAACATCTTGGTTACCAACCTCTGGTATGTTGCTTCTACATTTTTCAACTTGAAAGGCATCACTTTGTAGCAATACTGCCCTTTTGGGGTGATAAATGTAGTCTTCTCTTTATTAGGAGGGTACATTGCTATCTGATGGTACCCCGTGTAAGCGTCCAAGAAGCTCATCCTTCCGTGCCCTGAAGTGGCATCCACTAATTGATCGATCTTGGGGAGTGGAAAACTGTCTTTGGGACAAGCCTTATTTAGGTTGGTGAAGTCCACGCAAACCCTCTACTTCCTATTCTTCTTTTTCACAACAACTGTGTTTAACAAACAAGTTGGGTAGTTTACCTCCCGAATGGCTTTGACCTCCAACAATTTGTTCACTTCCTCCTCTACTGTCTCCACATGAACCAACATCGGCCTCCGTACTCGCTGAATAACAGGTTTAGCCGACCTGTCTACATTTAGTCTATAGCAAGTGACCTCGGGATCAATGCCAGACATCTCGTATGGCGTCCAGTCAAACACCTCTATGTTTGCTCTCAAGAATGACTCTAACTTCTTCTCCTCCTCCTTGGCCAAGCTTGAGCCGAGAAGAAAGAAGCGCTTTTCATCCCCTTGTTGGACCAGGATCTTCTTTAAGGCTTCATCGCTTTTTTCGGACGACTCTTTATTGACGTCATCCAGGACCTTCATGTCCTCGTCCTCAATCTTTACCGTTTCTACTTCTCGCATTTTGCAGGTAGATTTCATTGCTACTATGGAGCAATTCTTTGCCTGCACCTGATCCCCTCTGATCTTCTCAATTCCATGCTCTGTTGGGAACCACAATAGCTAGTGCAGTGTTGAGGGAACCACCCTTACTGCGTGCAACCATGGCCTTCCCAATATAACATTGTAAAGGGATGGTGGTGTCAATTACTATGAACTCTGTGCTTACTTTCTTGGTGCCTGCCTGCACCTCCAAATTTATTGCTCCTAGGGGCCATGTCGGCGTTCCATTGAACCCGACCATTGGACTGTTGGACTGCTCCAAATCATCTCAGTGAAGGCCAAGCTCCTTGTAACGTTTGACATACATGATGTCACAAGAGCTTCCTTGGTCAATTAGAATGTGCCTTACCTGGCATTCTCCAATTTTGAGGGTCATTAGTAGAGCATCGTTGTATAGATGTTGCACCATGTCTAGGTCTGCTTCAGTAAAGGATACCATTGGTCCCTAGTGCTTGTCTGTCCTAGGCCTCTTTTGCTGGACCTGATACACATGCTGTAAGTGTTTTACATTCTGAGTCTCTCCACGTTCCTCATTCTCATTGACCCTCAAGTGAATCACATTGAACACTCGAGGTCCGTCTGCTTGTGGTTGTGGTGTTGGTAGAGGTGGTGTTGCCGGTGCCTAAGGTAGCCTTGCATGTTCTTCCTTCGTTCTGGCCTCGTCTACTAGGTCCCTTAAGTGACCTTGTCTTACCAGATCTTCCAAATGCGCTTTTAGGGCTTTATAACTCTGTGTCAGGTGTCCATCCTCATTGTGGTAAGCACGGTGCTTTCCCAGGCTTCTCCCCATAAATTCGCTAGGAATCCTCTCCGGCGCTCTATAATACAGCTGGCTCTTGATACTCTCTAGAACTTTATAAACCGGGATCCGAAACACAGTGGTGACAACCTGCGCAGCCCTTAGTCCTACTTCTTGTCTATTAAATCCAGTATTACCTCGGCCTCGCTTCGGCGAGTCGTTTCTCTTTTCCTGCTTTAATGCCTTTGCTCCCAGTGTATCCTCCTCTGCTCTGGCATATTTCTCGATCCTTGCCATGAGCTCCTCCATACTCTTCGGCAGAGTCTTTGCTAGTGACTTTCAAAGCATGCAGTCATCCTCCAAGCCGTTCTTAAAAGATACAATCGCCAACTCTTGGTTGCATCCTGGTATTCGATTGAACACCTCATAATACCTTTTGGCATAAGCCCTAAGGCTTTCACCCTCGCCAATTTTTAGAGCCATTAGGGAGTCTACCCTCAATGGATGCAATTTGTTTGTAACAACCCTGACCACAAACATCTCAGCTAGGCCTTCCTAACTCTTCACAGTTCCTTTTGGCAACTTGTGAAACCAATCTGATGCAATTTCCCCAAAGGATGAGAGGAATACCTTGCAGAGCAACGGTTTGTTACCGATATACGGTGCCATTGAATTTAAATATAAGCCGATGTGAAAGTTCGAATCGGACTTACCGTCATATATCTAGAACCTCGGCATATGGAACCTTTTTGGGGCTTCAAACTTATCAAACTCGATTGAGAATGGTGTTCACGGCTTGACCAGAGATGTGACCTCGGCATTCTGTCGCTTCCTTTGAAGGTAGTTCCTCAAATCCTCCTTAGTTCGACCAGGAGCTCGGCTGTCAACGGATTTCAGCATTTTTTGTGCACTGCTCCCGGCGTCGTTATGACTCCTCTTCGACTTCTCTTCATTCACCGTGTCAAAGCAAAGTTCCTTCCCCTGAACATGTCGATGTTCTTTGACATAAGTCCCCTTGGTCTGAGGTGTCCTCTAAGACTCTCATCTTCTCGACTCTGCTCGCCCGGCATCCCATGAAGGCCAATATGAGTGTTCTTTCACCTTGTCATGCTAAGGGACTGCTGGGATTGTTTTCTGCTCCCCTTTTTGGGCATCGTTCTTGGCCGCTGGAATCGGTATGTCTTTTAATGGAAACGGTGGTTGCATGATATTGTTCTGCATCATGA
Organism: Camellia granthamiana; assembly: GCA_036172215.1. Taxonomy (NCBI): domain Eukaryota; kingdom Viridiplantae; phylum Streptophyta; class Magnoliopsida; order Ericales; family Theaceae; genus Camellia; species Camellia granthamiana. The sequence goes on along the minus strand of CM069915.1, from coordinate 32,035,445 downwards.
AGTTGACAATCGATTATAGGTCTGCCACCTTATTTGTTATTCCCTTCATTTCGCCGTCCCTCCTCAGGCATTTATCTTTCCATACCTAAAGGTCGTTTTCGTTATAGTACTCGTCTCGGCCTGCTTTCTTTAGTGGGTTTCCCTCTTGGTCGGCGTCCTTTTTCCGGGGATTATGATCTCGAGGTTCTTCATTACAATTCTGCTCCTCCACGTTAGGATCGGCGTGCTTACCGCTCCTACTAGGGATGTCGTCTCCAATCTTCTCTTTATGTCCGTCGTTGGCCATCTATTCTCCTTGGGTTTCCCACAAACGACGCCAAATTGTGGGTGTTTATTTTTTACCACACAACCAAACAGGGAAACTTAGTAAGAGAGCACCGCCAGAATAGATTAAGCCCAAACAACCTGTTACAGAAAGATAAGAATTTGGTGGTGGTTTGTTCACCCGGGGGCACTCCGACGATCAAGTCAGTAATTATCTCTCAAAGATAGCCAATAGTGCTTAACTCACTAGACAAAGCATAAAAAACATACCTTGAATCCACGAGGGTGCCTTACTTTTATAGCCAGCACTAACCTGACCACTATAGAAGCCTAGCTTCAATGGACTTTGGCTCAATGCTCATCTGGGACTCTCAATTAGATAGAGATAAACTCCCTAAGAGCTTTATTTTTATCCAGACTGAGGTCTTCCTCAATTCTAGGACTTCTATCCCTTATCCGTTTATCTTGGATTCCGATATCTCCGCAGATAATCTCGACCTAGCCGAGATTACCTCGGTGTCAGAACCAAGCCACGTAGCACCTCGGCTGACACTTCGGCGTCACCTTGGCCACATGCTGTCATTACAAAATATGCCCCCACAGTTATAGTAGATGAGGGAAGTCATCAATAGAAAAGGAATTGTGGTTGATAGTTGGATAAGGTGACATTAGCGATTGAAAATGAAGTTTAAGAGTAGAGTAAAGATACTATTTGAAATGTTTGTAAACATTCGAGCATGTTTAGTATTATGATGAGTATAAATAGAAAAAGCTTAATATTTTAAATTTTTGTTGGGTAAATAAAATCACCATTTAATGTTTTCAACAATGTAAATTTATCTTAGAGCATCTCCAGCAAGGATAGTCAAAATAGCTATTCAAAATTTCATTTTACTGTTTTAATTCAAAATTTCACTTTACTATTTTAACTAGTCATTTTTTGAATATACACTCCAACAAGGCTATCTACTTTAGCTATCTTCTATTAAAATATTCTTATACTTTAACTACTTTTTTTCCTATCTAAAAAAAAAAAAAAAAACTAACTTCTTTCAAATTATTATTTTTTTCATTCTTTTAAATATAATTATATTTTTGTGAAAGTTACATTTTTCTACTGTCATATTTTTTCAACGGCCATAAATTTGTAACGGCCTTTTTCTAACGGTCATATTTTTACAACGGTCATATTTTTTTACTTTTCAATTATAAATAAGACATTCCCCCTCATTTGATCTTACCCTCAACTCAATTTTCTACTTCATTCAAACTTCCATATCTCTCTTTATGGCTTCTAATTCTTTTCATGATATGCTTGTAAATGACTCTGACTTCTCTGAATCTGATGATGATTTAGAGATGCTCAAAGCTGTTACTATGGATGAAGAACTACTAGATAGTGAGATAGGATCAAGCTCAAGTCGTGGTTCTGTTCGAGGTCGTAAAGTCATTCATCGTGACCATATTCAAGGTCATGAAAGGCTTTTTCTTGACTATTCTACTGAATCGCCTATATATCCTCCTGATTTATTTCGAAGGAGGTTTCAGATGAAGCGTTCACTTTTTGTTCGAATTCAAGTTGCAGTAGAAGTGCACAATCCATACTTTCTCCAAAAAAGAAATTGTGCTGGAAAGCTTGGTTTGTCTTCTCTTCAGAAGATAACTGTTGCACTTATGATGCTTAGTAGCCGTTGATTTTATGGACGAATATGTGAGAATTGGATAAAGCACTGCAATAGAAAGCTTAAAATATTTTGTTAAAGCAGTTGTTGATATTTTTTCTAATGAGTATTTGAGGTCACCAAACAGCAATGACATCGCTAAACTGCTAGCAGTTAGTGAAAGTTGTGGATTTCCTAGGATGCTGGGGAGCATTGATTGTATGCATTGGAAATGGAAAAATTGTCCGACTGCGTTGAAAGGTATGTATACTAGACACATTCATGAACCAACAATTATTTTGGAAGCTATTTGTAACAACCCCGACCTCTGATTAACGTTAATCCATGATTAATTATGCCTAATTAGTAATTAAGGTGAAATTCTGAATTAAACTGCATGTGTGTGTTGCATTATTTGTATTTATATCTGTTAGGCGTAGGAAGATCTGTTCACGTTCTAGTTTCGGTTTGCGAATTGAAGGCCTTATCGGCATCCGAATTAGAAATTGACTTGATTTATGTGTTAATTAAGATTTATAGAATTTTATGGTAGGTTTAATTAAAATTCAGTTCAGAATGATTAAATTAATGCTCATTTGATTCAATTTAGTCCACCACCACCAAATAAACCATTTGACCCCACTAATTCTATTTGGCACTCCACTTCTCCTCACCTTTAAGCCCCAAACGAGAGAGAGAGAGGGAGAGGGAGAAGCTTGGGTTCAATTCTAAGAGGATAGAAAAGAATTGCTAGGAAGGATCAAGAGTTGGAAGGATTTGGTAGTTGATTGTTGGATTCGGCTAAAATTAAGGGAATTGTGGACTCTACGTAAGGGATCAAGCTTTTAGTTGTGTAATTGAATTTGATTCTACTAAGATTCAAGTGAAATGTTGAACTCATGCAAGAATTGGGCTAGAACTAAGCAATTGTTAGTTATTCCATGCATGCATGCATGTTTCATAGCATTTTGAATATTGATTTGCAAAAATTCCCTCATGCATGTGTTGAGTTCACTTTAATTTTGGGAAAACAATGAGTTCCATGTTATTTAGTAGCATTTGATCATGTTTTGGAGAGCCTTAGTTCTGGGATGTGCACGCATGTTATGTTCATGAATTAATCTTGAGTTTCAAGTTGAATTTTTGCACAATTGGCATGGGGCTTTTGGGCTATGATTTCTTGTTATAATCCTTTAAACATGTTGTTTTATGAGTTTTCATGTATTTCCTCAAGTTTTGGCCTAGGAAATTGAGTTTGATGCATTTGAGGTTGATTTTGAGCCTGGTGATCAAATCTGAAAATTTCAGAAATTTGATCCACGCTCGAGCGGGGAACTTCATGCTCGAGCGTGCACTCTGAGTACATGCACTTCCGCTTGAGCGTCGAGGGTCATGCTTGAGCTTGAAATGCATATACCCAGAAGTTCATGTGTTTTGCAGTTCACTCGAGCGAGGGAATCCGCGCTCGAGCAAGGGTCTGAGTCTCACGCTCGAGCGGGGATCAAGTGTCCGTCGAGCGTGAAAAACATGCAACCAGTACTTTTTCAAAGTTTGAAGTCTGCTCGAGCGGGGAAAGTCACGCTCGAGCGGAGCTTCATTGTCTGCATGTCCGCTCGAGCGAGGAAAGCCACGCTCGAGCGTGGACCTTATTTTTAGCAAGTTTTGAAAAATGTTTTCCAATACACTTTTGCATCCTCATTCCATCCCAGGCATTCCTAGGCCATGTCTAAGACTCCATGATGAGGATTAAAGGCTAGAAACACACTAAGAGCAAACGAAATAAGTTATGTACAATTCGAACGTGTGTTTCAGGTGTGTATCTATTATGTGTCATGTAGGTCACGTGCCGTATACCGTTTGACCAGTCTGCTCCGTCTGTCTGCCTCAAAGCCAACTGTGAGTAATAACTTAGTAAAACTATGTTCAATCTTATTTATTTTCTATGTGATGAATTAAGATCTGTTTTCTGAAATGATATATTCTGTACCATGAATGATTGTCCAATTTCTAATAGTGTATTCGTGGCATTCTTAATATCATGTGATATCTGTTAGCTGTTACCCGGTATCGGAGGTTCCATTATGGAACTTAATATGTCTGCACTTTATTACTTGTACCAGAGGCTCCGTCATGGGCTCAGCATGTTTATTCTCTGTTACCCCGGATCCGGAGGTTCCTTTATGGAACTGGTTATTCATAACCACCATGTGTCTGCTTCTGTTCTGTATCTGCTCTGTTAGCGCTAATGGATGTACCACGTATGCTTAAGCAAGACTTATGACTTCTGTATATGATCTGGACAAGAATATGAATATGAATTTATTATGAAAATGAATTATGATTTCTGAATCTGTATAGACTCATTCATTAAAACCCCTTTACTCCATTATTATTCACTAGGCTTCCGCTCACTGTTTATATTATGTATGTAGGTGAGCTGGCACGTGATCAAGGCCAGAGTTGACGGTCTTTGTTCAGTTTTTGTCAGCCAACCTTTGCGCCTCCCGAGGAGGTTCCGGACGGAGTCTTGTTTTGTGGCTATTTTTGTGATCATATTAAACTCTGTTTGTTTTGTTAAGTTGGGTTGGTTTTCCTATATTACCCTTATGGGAGGAATATGTAAATACTGCATCTTTTGGTCGTCACTCTTATGTTCATACAAGCTTTAAATTATTTTGTCCCATGTATGTCGTCACAACTCACTGGACCATTTATATTTCGTATATTTGCTTCCGCAGCCCCTTATTATATGCTAATCTGTCAAGAGGCTTTTGGTAATCCAAGGATTACTGGCCGGTTACGATGCTAAACCTACAGGGGCGAGTTTGGGTCGTGACACTGTTGCATCATATGATCTTTGGATTTGGCATGCGTTTTTTGGATTACCTGGGTCTCATAATGATATCAACGTGCTAGAAAGGTCTTTTGTATTTACCGAACTTGCTCAAGGGCGTGCTCTTGCAGTCAATTACACCATCAATGGTAATGAATATACAATGGGATACTATCTCGCCAATGGTATATATCCACAATGGTCAACATTTGTGAAAACAATTCCTTCTCCTCAAGGAAATAAGAAAAAACTTTTTGCTGCAGCTCAAGAGGTGACAAGAAAGGACGTAGAGCGTGTATTTGGAGTGCTTCAAGCACGATTTGCCATTGTGCGTCGACCGGCACGTTTTTAGAATACTAAAATGCTTAAATATATTATGAAGGTGTGCATAATTCTACATAATATGATCATTGAGGATGAGCGGGATGACTATGGAGTAAAAGACTTCAATTATGATCAAATTGATGGCAGTCCCCATGTAACGGTGTTACAGGAGAGAACTATTGAACTTATGGAATTCATTCAATGTCATCATAACATTAGAGACAGGCAAACACATTCTTATCTCCAATTGGACCTTGTCAAACACTTATGGCAATTACACAGCGAGTCGTAAAAGCTTTGAATTTGAAGTTTCATTTTATGTAGTATGTTATTAGTTTTGAGTGTAATCGGTATATGCTTTTGATTTATGTGGAATTTTATAATTCTATATGCCTTTTAATTATATGGTTTTCATTTTAATTATATGCCTTTTATGAAAAATAGTTAGTATGTTATTAGTTTTAATTATATGCTTTTCATTTTAACCTTAGCAAGTGATAAAAAATAGGTAGAAGAACTTCAATCAAACTCCTCAAAAGAGATTAAACAAAGGCGGAAAAATGGTTACACAACCAGTAAAATAGTAGCAAAAACAGCACAAAGTGGCAGCAAACACACCAGTAAACTAACAGTAAAACAACACAAAAATAGCAGCAAAAATAGTCTAAAAACAGAAGCAAATATAGTCCAAAAACAGCAACAAAAATAGCCCAAAAACAACCCAAAAACATCAATTTTCTTGTCAATCATTTTCTTTTTGTCTTCCTTGATGTCCTCCAAAGTCTTTGTAATACTCGAATGTACGCTTTCTTTGTTCTTTCGTTTATTCAATCACTTATTTCCAGCCTTCCTACCGATTGGTCTCTCCAAGTTTACAAAAGCATTAGGTGAGACATCGTCTTACCTTAGATTTATCGAATCTGGAGTGCAAGGAGAAGAGGTTGTCCCTGTTCTTGGTCTTTTTGGTTGCTTTTTCTTCTCAGACTCTACCACCCATTTTGATTGATCCCTTAACATAATCCAACAGTGTTCGAATTGGAATGTAGATTTCTTGAGTTCCTTGTACATAATTTTCGCCTTGCAAATCTAAAAATTAAATAAATAAATAATATTTAGCAACTTCACAAATAATAATAATTGTAAATGTACAATATTCAATACCTTGTCATCCTCATTTATGCCACTTTGATGCAATGATTCAATTTGGGCGTAGCACCCACAAAACTTATTCATGGCAAGTTGAATGGTTGACCATTGATTCATAAGAGAATTCTCATTTCGATTAGACTCAAATTTTTTGTGCTCATGGAAAAAATCCCATACTCTTTTCCAATAGGTAGAGCATTTTTGCTCATTCCCATGTACCGCATCTAAACTAATATTAAGCCAAGCCGATACAAGGAGTTTGTCTTCTTCAATTGTGAAGTTTCCTCCACGTTGAGGTTTCTTCGACAAAGATTCAATTTCAGCAGTAAATTGAGACTCTTGGGCGAAGACTTGAGTGCTTTGATTCAAATATTGAGATTCCATCAGATAATATTCATTAATGTTGGGCCTTTCTTGTAAAAGATTGGTAAAATAACCATCTTGTTGTGAATCCATACCTATAATTGAATAATATATAAGAATTAAAATTTAATATCCAAACCACTATACAATAAAATTGCAGTAGAAAAATCTAATTTCAAACACATAAAAAAACAAATACAAAATGAAGAGGTATTTAGTAAGAGTTATGAGGCCAAATTAATTGCATAACAAATACATCAATTGCATAAACTTTCAAGTCAGTAAGATCAATTTTGTCAACCTAAATAGAAGAAACATCAAATGAATATGTAGCCATAGAAGTTTCAAAATATGTGCAAAAATTATCATGTAACATAAAATATTGATTACATTATTTTTTTGGGGTTAGTACAGGGAGCCACTATAAAAGTTTTCAAAAGCATAACTGATCTGCAACATCTTAACCGTCTATTTTATAGGAGACAACACAATTGCAAACAAACAAGACATTTCTCCAATAAGTGATACAGATTAACTTATTAGGACATATTTTTTATTATTTTTTATTTTTTTGAAGACAAACAGTACTTAATGGCCAATTTTGATTATCGTGTATTCATAACCTTATGATGTGGGGGAGTCAGCATACACTTCAGCAATCAGAGGTTGAGCACATGACCTCAATTGACAAAGCAAATTGAAAATAGGAATTTGGCACTCACGGAAGATTTACCAAGGGCTTAAAAAAAGATACCAGGGGCTGGCTTCTAAGGTTATTTTTCTTTATGTAGCTAATTCAAACATCTGAGGTTTGTCCTGGAGCAAAGATAAAGATAAAAACCAATTTAAATGCCCATTGACTTGCCCTGATACATATTTAACTTACTTCCAATCCCCTTATTAGTTGTCTATTGCTTCACTTAAAAATCTTATTCAATCTGCCAAACTCTAATTGAAATGGTACCAAATAGATTGAAATTTTCATATGGCACATGATTGGTATTGAGTGTTGTTATATTGAAATATCCTAAGCCCTGTTTTCATGAAACAATCAATCAAAATTGGATATTAATGAATATTCTTGTCAAATATGATAGAAGAACTAATATAAGAAATAATTGGGTACAATTTACAATCTTTATTCTAACAGAAATTATAAAAAACATATGGTGTGCAATATAAATACATAGTAGTTTCTCTTTTACAAGTAGTAAAATCATGACCTATTGATTAAGAACATAGAGCCATAACTTGCTACAACAATTTGTGAGATGAGATTAAAAACCGTGGAAGCCACAAAGTGAAGGAGAAAATATACATTCATATAATCTGAACAAATGACAAAGCAATGTGTAATATTTTTGCCAAAATCAACAAATAATGAAATAAGAATGCAATAATCTGAACATTTGCTTTCATATTCTCTAATTTCTTATCCACTATTCATGGCATAAACAAACATAAATGACAAAACTTTACCTCCTTTGGGCAGAAAGGTTGAGAAAAAGATAGAGAGGATGAGAGAGTTTGTGAACTTTGGAATGCCTTCTCTATAGATTTGTTTGGGGTGGCACTGACAGAACTTTTAGCACCAAAATGAGGGAAAAATTTTACCGCCAAAAACAGAATTCAAGAGGCAAAAACAAATAAAAAATTGAAAGGCTCATGAACAGTACCTCGCTTGTCCTGGCGAGGTACTATAGCTCACCACCATTCTAGCTATGCCTGAGCGAGTCTACTGGAGCAATCTTTTACCCTTCCAAGCTCGCTTCTATGGCTAAAAAGAAAGAATAGCTATACTGCTAGAGAGGCTCTTAGAATCCTTATTGACCGTAAATTATCTCTCTCCAGTACCCTCGTTTATCCCACAAAAACCACAAATTTATCTCAAAATCCTTATTTACCCTCAATTATCTCTCTCCATTCACCCTCACTTATCCCACAAAAACCATCATACAAATCTACCATATCAGACCCTTCACACCATAGCCTCCACCATTCACTACCTCAGAACAAGCCCACCATGCACGACTAATGGTTTGATCTTATTATGGTGACCCAAACCCTATATTATACAAATGAAACTAATGGTGGGTCTTAATATGGTAATCCAAACCCAATACTATTCAGTGTGGTTGGTTTTAATTTTCTAAATTTAATTTTTAAAAATTGAGTTTTTTATTTTTAGTTAATATTTTTAAAATTTAAAGTAATTTTTTTTTACTTTTTTAGATGCACCTTACTTAGATGTATCTAAAAATAAAATATTTTAAAAAATTAATAAATATACAAAAACATGAAAAATATACTAAATTTTCATTTTTTTTTATATTTTTAGAATTTAGTAAATTTTTTAAAGATTTTTTTCACAAAAATTATAGTTTTTAAGTGTATTTATGTTAGGTGTGTCTAAAAATTAAAAAAAATTACTTAAAATATTAAAAAAAATCAATGAAAAAAAAATATATATATATGTAGAAAATAAAAAAATAAAATTTTCTAAAAAGTAAATTCTGAAAATTAAAACTAAGCAGCTTGATTGGTGGGCATTAATATGGTAACCCAAATCCAAACCTAGAATATGATGCCCATGAAGTTAATAGGGATTTGAACTGGATTAATTTGAATTAAAGTTAAGGTTAAGTTTGGCAAGTTAAAAAAAGTCAAAAAGTTAAAAAGTTATTTAAAAAGTTAAAAAATTATTACTATTCACCCAAAGTCAAAAAGTACGGCTGCACAACTCTCAATCTTAATTTTTCCTTACACACAAATTTATACAATTTTTTAATACACAATTTTTCATAAAAAATCAAAAAGTTAACCTAAACAACCATATTTTTTTCCTCAACTTTTTAATTTAAAAAGTCAAAAAGTACACTTATTTAGGACATCTTAAACAATCCCTAAATTTAAAATCAATTTGATATTTGTCAATTTCAAAATTTACAAGGTTTGTTTTGGCAACATCTAAAAAAGTCAGTTTATTAGCTTATTAACTTATTTGAGTCATATCATCTCTCTACTTTTTTATACGTCTTTTCATAATAAATAAAAAAAATTATCTTATAAGCTATGCTTAAAATAACTCTTAAAAATTAAACCAACATTTAGGGACCATTTGGAAACATGCAAAAAAAAGTTAAAAGTTAGCTTTTAATCCATTTTTGGTCACATCATCACCTTTCACATAAAAAAGTCAAAAAATCAAAAATAAAATAAAATAAAAAATCAAATTTTAACCATCTTTCTAAAATAGATTATTAAAAATCGAACCAATCCAATACTTGGGGCTAGTTTGGCAAGTTTTAAAAAAGTCAAAAAGTCACTATTCTGTTTAAGTCACATCATCTTATTTAAATCACATGAGCTCTCTAATACATCACTTCAAACTCAACCCAAATCCAACTCATATTTCATAAAAAGTCAAAAAGTATACTTATTTAGATCATCTCAAACAATCCCTTGGTAAATCTGGATCGCTCAGGGTTAGAATTGTTGTTGTACCTTTACTACTTTATTATAAATACTCATTACAATTGGAATTTGTGTGTGTGTGTGTTTGTTGTTGTTGTTGTTGTTGTTGTTTGGGGGGGGGGGGGGGAATAATTGAGTAACATATATTATGTGACAATTTATTGGTATAACATATATTATGTGACAATTTATTGGTATATTTGTATTGCTATAGGCTAATCTAAAAAATTAAACTAATCCAGTTGGATTTGTGGATTTGCAATAATTAAATTTAGAAATGACCTATAACCGATTCAATCCACAGAGGAATAAGTTTGATTCTTTTTTCTTTTCTTTTTTTTGTCTGGGGGGGGGGGTCCCATAAATTTATAAGGTAAATAATATTTGTTAAATATTTTTTATCCGTACAACATTATTATTACATACTCAAAGTTTGTATCCAATTTTTTTTTTTTAAATTTGAAATATTTAAATAATTTTTATATTTTTTTAAATGTGATCTATATCATATCAAATTCATATTTACAGCAACCATTAAAATTATAATAACTTATTTATTTAAAAATTATAATTACATATTATTTCTCTCATTTTTAAGCCACCATCAACGATTGTAAAAGACTTATCAAATAGATTATACATTTTTTATTACTGTCACTTTTTATTAGAAACTACCATATTTTCATGCTAATAAAATTTATTTTTATTTTAGTTAAGTTTAAGGAGAATAATATTAAACTATTTATTTTTAGAGAAATTCAGTCTAACATCACTCTCCAACTTTTAGTAATAGAAGAGGTTTACAATTTTTGTTTTTGTAGTCTAAGGTCCCTCAGCCATATCCTCCCCCTCTCTCTCTCTCTTTCTCTCTCTCTCTCTCACTTTATGTACATATATACAATATTTATCTCTTTCTCTCTGCCGAGATTGTACCATTGATCAATAACTATGTTTGTGCAATCAGTGCCTCAACTTCTCTACTCCAATGGCTAGTCTGTTAGACCTCCTCCTTATTCTTCTTCAATTTTTGCCTTCAACAGAGGTCGTCTTTTGTTCGTCGATTTTGTCAGTCTCTGCTACAACTTCTCAAAGTGAAACTCGATGGAACAGACTCGGAGCTTTTTCAAGTATTCAGAGGTTATACGGTTTACCTGCTACTAAGAACTGGTCTTCAATCAAAGCTTTGATTTGATTTCCATGCTTGGATGGTGTGATAATGTAGTTTAATAATATTTCTTTTTCTATGCTTTGTGTTGGATTTTTAATCAATTTTCTCTGGTTGAGTCAAAACACAATTTTCTCTGATTTGATCAAAACACAAAGAAAATTATGAGTAAAAATTAGAGAAATTTCAAACATATAGAGAATTTTGTCAATGTTGAGTCAAACATGTACTGGGGACAATATGATTTTCATGTCTCTTCATGTCTATAGTATAGCTTTAGTTTTCGAGGAATGTTTCTTTGATTGGTTGTGCTTTAGATGACAAATTTGCTAGTTTTATGTACAAAATAAATTTTTCTCCGGACTATGTGAATTTTTTCTAGATGTAGGAACTGTGTGAATTTTCTCTGGATGTAGGAACTGTGTAAATTTTCTCTGGTTGTGACAATTGTTTGTAATTTTGTGAATTTTCTTTGACTGTGTGAATTCTCTCTGGCTATATGAATTTTTTCTGGCTGTATGAATTTTCTCTGACTGTGATCACTGTGTGAATTTTCTCTGGTTGTGGTCACTGTTTGTAATTTTGTGAATTTTCTCTAATTGTGATCACATATGAATTTTCTTTAGCTATGGTCATTGTGTGAATTTTCTCAAACATTGTGAGATTGTGATGTGTGTAGAGAAATTTCAATGAAAATGTCCAGAGAAATTCTACACTCAGAGAAATTTTAAGGGGATTCTGATGTGTCTAGAGAAATTTCAAACATAAACACATAAACATACTCAGCGAAATTTCTCTAGTTTTGAAATTTTTTTGAAAAAAATGTTGAGGGACCTCAACTACTATGAAAATATTACATGTCATTTATCCTACAAAATCTTAATACCAAAGATCTTTAAAAAAAATTTCCATGTTTTTAAACTTCTAATTTTAATGACATGTCATAATTGAATCCTAACAGTTGTTCCAAAGGTTATTAAAATACAAAAAAGAAAGACAATATATACATATATATATATTATATAATGCAAGACATTTTTTACTAATTTCTTAAAACTTTTTACTCCTCTGCCTTAAAATAATAGTCATTTTTGAGAAATTTAATTTTTTTTGATAGTACAATTATTACATTTTTTTTTTAAAAACAAATTTAATTTTCTAAAATTATCCTTTGATAATAAATTTTGTGGAGAATATCAATTGTCATAATTGTATTTTTTATGTTGTTAATGAATTTAAAAGAATGGCAAAATAGAAAATTCATGTTGTTTTAGTTCTTAATTTTTGAAAAGGAACTAATATTTTGGAATAATCAAAAATAAAATAAGGAACTAATATTTTGGGATAAAAAGAATATTTATTTTAAAATATTTTATAATTTTTTATTATTATTTTCAATACACTTTTTATATTAATACCAACATTAAACAAAATCCAACATAAAAAAACTTGTTTACATTTTGCCATCATAATTGCATACGTTGTAATGAAAATCACTATTACATTATGAATAATGTTATATATACTAATTAATGTATTAAGTAGTATACTAACAGATAATATAATATAATTTTAGACATTTTAAAGATTTATAATTTATATAATAGGTGACACTAATTAATATAGTGTGTAAATTAATTAATACCTATACAATTGTAGGGTTATATTTCTGAGTATCAACACGTGGCAAGGTGCGCCGACGTGTCAGCCGAGGTGCCACGTGTCACAGTAAAGTTCTGCCAAGGTACTCTAGTAATTGCCGAGGTGAGTTCCGAAGACATCTTAATTCGGGATAAAAAGTCTCCATCCTCGGCTTAACGTGCAAAGGCCGAGCTACCCGCAGAAGAATAAAGCCGAGGTTATTGCTAGATCGACCATACCTGCCTATATAAAATATTATCTTGATCAGATGGATGTCCAGCCATGTGAAGAAAGTCATGAGGCCATCATCTCACATACTAGCTGGCCTTGAGGCCATGTGAGATGGCCATGAGGCCACTAGAAGCTATGTGAAATAATAAAGAGCTTTTACCTGGAAAGCTGCCAAAAGTGCAACAGTGGGCTGGCAGACCAGCTCAAAAGCTGGTAACCTCTCCATCTCTATTCCGGTGTATATATGGAGATGGAGGATAACATTTGGAGGGGGACTCTTTGATAGACATTGAGAGACAACAAGCTAATTGTAACATTTACAATTACAAACTTAGAGAACAAAGAGAGAAAGAGAATTACTGAGAGTGAATTGTAATTCTTACTGTTCATTTGATATAGTGAATTACCTCGGCCTTCCGTGGACGTAGGCATTTTTGCCGAACCACGTTAATCTCTTTGTGTTGTTATTTGTGCCATCAATTCTGCTTGTGTTCTACAGCTGAATCACTAAGATAGGCAGTGTGATCAAAAAATCACTCACACAATTTGGCGCCGTCTGTGGGAACGTAAGACGAATATATGGCCAGTAACGCACAACACGAGAAGGTTGGGGACGAGGCTCCCACTGGGAGTGGCAGGCCTATCGACCTTGACATCGAAGGAGACAACCACAATGACAAAGCCCGTGGCCAGGGGCACGGGGGTAAAGACGTCGTTCAAGAGGGCGGCACTTCGAAGAAAACAGACCAGGGCAGATACTACAATGAAGACAACCTCCAGGTATGGAGGGATAGGTGCATACGACGGGATGAGGAAGTCAAGGACCTGGCAAACAAGTTGGCAGACCTGCAGTCGGTGTTCAACTTCATGATGCAAAACAATGTCATGCAGCCGCCATACCCACTGCAGGATACACCAATCCCAGCAGTTAAAGCTCAGAATGGAGGAAGGAAGATAATTCCTGAAGCATCACAACGCTCCACGAGCAAAAGGCACACTCACCCGCCCTCCGGGGAAGTCGGGCGAGAGGAACCCAGACAAGAGAAGTCCCGGAGGACATATCATATAACGGATCAGGAACCCAGAGAACATCGGCATGTACAAAAGCAGGCTCTCTGCTTCGATACAACCCACGGAGAAAGGTCAAAATGGGCACACCACGAGGCCGAGAGTAGTGTGCCAAAAGGACTCAAATCGAAAGATAGCCGAGCCCCAGGGAGGAGCAAAGAAGACTTGAGGAATTATCTCAAGAGAAGGGAACAGAACGCTGAAGCCGAGGTAAACTCATTCATCAAGCCGAGGACACCATTCTCGGTGGAACTGGACAAATTTGAAGCACCAAAAAGATTCAGCATGCCAAGGTTTCAAATCTATGACGGTAAGTCAGACCCCAACTTCCATGTTGGATTATTTTTAAACTCAATGGCGTTATACAGTGGAAATGAGCCTTTGCTCTGCAAAGTATTCCCATCGTCCTTTGGGGAGATTGCATCGGACTGGTTCCATAGATTACCAAAGGGAAGCGTAAGGATGTGGGAAGGCCTGGCCGAGATAGTTGTCGCCAAGTTCGTGACGAACAAGCTACAGCCATTAAGGGTGGACTCTCTAATGGCTTTAAAGATCAGCAAGGATGAAGGCCTTAGGGCCTACGCAAAGAGATACTACGAAGTGTTCAACCGAATACCTGAATGCAACCAGGAGGTAGCGGTCGTGTCTTTCAAGAACGGCCTGAAAGAAGATTGTTCACTACGGAAATCTTTGGCAAAGACATTGCCAAAGAACATGGAGGAACTCATGGCAAGGATCGAAAAGTATGCCAGAGCCGAGGAGGATACATCGGCACCAAAGCAGGTCAAACAGGAGCAAGGGAACGGCTCGCCGAAGCGAAGCCGAAGTAACAACGGATTCAGTAAGGCAGAGGTAGAGCTGAGGGCTAAACAAGCAGTAACAACCGTGTTCCGAATTCCAATTCAAAAGGTCCTAGGAAAAATTCGAAGCCAGCCCTATTTCAGAACACCAGCAAGGCAACCCGGGGAGTTTATGGGAAGAAACGCGGACAGACATTGTTCATATCACAATGAAAACGGACATACAACACAAGGTTGCAGAGCCTTAAAAGCACACTTGGAAGATCTGGTGAGGCAAGGCCACCTGAGAGACCTTGTCGACGAAACCAGAACGAGGAAAGAACAGGCAGCACTGCCTCAGGCTGAAGCTGCCCCACCACCGCTGCAACCTCGGGCAGAAAGACCTCGGGTAGTGAATGTGATTCACTCCAAGGTGAATGAAAACGACATTCGGGGAGAAACCCAAAGAGTAAGACACTTGCAGTACGTAAACCAGGTCGGACTGAAAAGACCTCGGCCGGAAGATTGCCAAGGTCCGATGATAACCTTCACCGAGGCCGACCTAGAGATGGTCCAACACCCGCATAATGATGCCTTGGTAGTATCCCTCCAGGTTGGGGAGTACCAAGTAAAACGCATCCTGATAGATCAAGGCAGCTCTTGTGACATCATGTACATTAGATGTTACAAGGAGCTGGGCCTTCACCCCGACGACCTGGAGTAATCTACGGGCCCGATGGTCGGCTTCAATGGAACGCCGACGTGGCCACTGGGTGCAACACACTTAGATGTACAAGTAGGCACCAAGAAGATCAGGACCGAGTTTATCATGATTGATACACCATCACCATACAATATCATCATGGGCAGGCCGTGGTTGCATGCAATGGGGGCAGTACCATCAACATTGCACCAACTACTGCGCTTTCCAACAAAGCATGGGGTTGAAAAAATTAGAGGGGATCAACTGCAAGCAAAGAATTGCTCCATGGCAGCAATGAAGACTACTTGCAATGTCCGAGAACCAGCCAGGGCCGAAATTGAGGACAAGGACATGGAAGTCCTGGATGATGTCGGCAAGGAGCCGGCTGAGAAGAGTGAGGAATCACTAAAGAAAGTCCTCGTCCAAGAGGGCGATGAGGAGCGCTTTTTTCTTCTCGGCTCAGGCTTAGCCGAGGAAGAGGAAAGAGAACTGGAAGCCTTCTTAAGAACAAACATAGAGGTGTTTGCCTGGACACCTTATGAGATGCCTGGCATTGACCCCGAGGTCACATGCCACAGACTGAACGTCGACAGGTCGGCTAAACCTGTAATACAGCGAGCTAGGAGACCGACGTTGATACACGTCGAAGCAGTGGAGGAAGAGGTTGACAGACTTCTAGAAGCCAAGGCCATCAGAGAAGTCAATTATCCGACATGGCTATCAAACACTGTTGTGGTAAAGAAGAAAAACGGTAAATGGAGGGTTTGCGTGGATTTTACAAGCCTAAATAAAGCCTGTCCCAAAGACAGCTTCCCTCTGTCAAAAATTGACCAGCTGGTGGATGCTACATCTGGACATGGGAGGATGAGCTTCCTGGACGCTTATAGGGGGTATCACCAGATAGCCATGTACCCCCCAGACGAGGAGAAGACAGCGTTCATCACTCCAAAAGGCCTATACTGTTACAGGGTGATGCCTTTTGGACTAAAAAACGCAGGAGCAACCTACCAAAGGCTGGTAACCAAAATGTTCAAGCACCAAATAGGCCAAACAGTGGAAGTCTACATCGACGACATGGTTGTAAAGACCAAGGAGCCAGAAAATCATCTTGCCGACCTAGCAGAGGTATTTAACATACTCAAAACATATCGGCTCCGACTCAACGCCTCAAAGTGCGCGTTTGGGGTCGGATCTGGTAAGTTTCTAGGGTACCTGGTAACAAGAAGGGGAATAGAGGCCAGCCCAGATCAGATCAAGGCCATCCTAGATCTTCAAAGCCCGACCTCGGCAAAACAGGTTCAAATGCTCACTGGCAGGGCCGCAGCCCTAAACAGATTTATAAGCCGAAGTTCAGACAAGTGTAAACCCTTCTTCAACCTGGTAAAAAAGACTGCAGACTTCCTATGGACTGAAGAATGTGAGGCCACTTTGGCCGATCTAAAAATGTATCTGATCACGGCTCCAGTCCTCTCAACACCTGAGCCTGGGGAGGAGTTGTTTTTGTACTTAGCCGTGTCAGAACACGCGGTAAGCGCAGTACTAATCCGAGAAGAGCAGGGAGAGCAGAAGGCCGTCTATTATGTAAGTAAAACCTTAGCCAGCGCTGAAACGAGGTACTTACCACTGGAGAAGTTAATGTTGGCCTTAGTCATGGCCTCAAAGAAGTTGAACCACTACTTCCAAGCACACAAGATTGCGGTGTTAACAGAGCACCCATTGAAATCCCTGTTACAACAAGGAGACTTGACAGGAAGAATTGCAAGGTGGGCAGTGGCCTTGGGCCAATATGACCTGGAATTCAAGCTCCGAACAGCAATTAAGGGCCAAGTTTTGGCCGACTTTGTAGCAGAATTCACGCCGGAGTCCAACGAACGTCGGCCTCCATTGAGCCGAGGTAAACAAAGTCCTAGCAAGCAAGAAGAATCCCAGCCGACAGCAAAAGAGGAAAAGAAGGAAAAGCTCAGACCTTGTAGCATCTACATCGGCGACTCATTCAGACTCTTTGTCGATGGAAGTTCAAACCGACGAGGAGTGGGGGCAGGAGTACTGCTGATATCCCCAGATGGAGAAATAATAGAACAATCCATCCGTTTGGGGTTCAAGGCCTCAAACAATGAAGCTGAATACGAAGCATTGATTGCAGGACTAAAACTGGCAGCCACAGCAGAAGCAGATGAGGTAATAGTTTTTTGTGATTCACAGTTAATTGTTAACCAATCAACAGGAGAATTTACAGCTAGGGACGAGAGGATGTCGGCATATGCCAAAGAGGTCATCAGATTAGCGGAGTTATTTCAGAACTGCCGACTTCTTCAAGTTAGCCGAGATGATAACAGCCACGCCGACGCGTTGGCCAACTTGGCGAGTTCAATGCAGACTGGAAAGACAAGAACAATTATGATCGACTACATGTCGGGCCCGAGCATAGAACCACGGAACGCAAAGCACGAAGCAATGTGTGTGAACATGGGGCCGAGCTGGATGGATGCAATTGTTGCGTTCCTGAAAGAAGGAAAATTGCCAGAAGATCGCAATGAGGCACACAAAGTCAGACTGAAGTCGGCAAGATTCAGCCTGACTGCGGACGGACATCTCTACAGAAGGTCCTTCACTGGACCCCTTCTAAGGTGCGTACATCCTTTACAAGTTGAAGATTTTTTATATGAAATTCATGAAGGGATTTGTGGAAGCCACACTGGGGGCAGATCGTTAGCCCATAGGGCCATTACCCAGGGGTATTGGTGGCCATACATGCAAAAGGATGCAGAAGCATATGTGAAGAAGTGCGAACCCTGCCAACGGTTTGCACCTTTGATTCATCAGCCAGCTGCTGACCTGAATCCAGTATCCAGCCCTTGGCCGTTTGCCCAGTGGGGCATGGATCTGGTTGGACAGCTTCCCCAAGCGACTGGGCAGAGAAAATACTTGCTGGTAGCGACAGATTACTTCACAAAGTGGATAGAGGCAGAACCTCTTGCCAAAATCCGAGATATGGATGTCAAGAATTTCATATGGAAAAACATTATACCAGATTTGGCATTCCTAGAGCCATCGTTGCCGACAACGGAACGCAGTTCGACAGCAAACCTATCAAGAACTTCTGCGCCAAATTCAAGATCAAGAATTACTTCTCAACACCAAGTTTCCCCCAAAGTAATGGGCAAGCAGAAGCATCCAACAAAGTAATTTTGGATGAAATAAAGAAGAGGTTGCAGGCAGCAAAGGGGAAGTGGGTAGACGAATTGCCCAACGTGCTTTGGGCATATCGGACTACGCCGAGAAGATCAACAGGGGAGTCTCCCTTTGCCATGGCCTATGGCACAGAAGCAGTCATTCCACTGGAAGTCGGCATTCCAGGGATCCGAACCCAGAGCGTTGAAAATGGGACTAATGATATACTCTTAGCCCGAGATCTGGATCTTTTGGAAAAACGAAGAGAGAAGGCTGCAATTCAGCTTGCAGTATACCAGCAACAACTTGCCAGAGCATACAACAAGAAGGTCAACCCAAGAGATTTTCAAGTCGGCGACCTAGTCTTGAGAAAAGTGGTCGGCAACAAGAAAGATCCCAGAGAGGGCAAGCTTGGCCCAAACTGGGAAGGGCCTTATAGAATTACCTCGGTGTTAGGTAATGGAGCATACCGGCTTGAGGACAATGAGGGCAAAGCACTGCCCAGACCATGGAACACTTGTAATTTGAAATTTTTCTATCATTGAGAGATCCTTATTCTTGGCCGATGTCATATGATTGATAAAAATGCTGGAAGACATGACAAATGAGAACCCAAGTGGAACTCAGGTTCACATTGGGGGCAGAGAAGATACAAAGCCTGCCGCTTGTTGAAATTTGTAGCAATTTACAAGTTGGTTTGGCCGAATACAAAGCCTACCGCTTGTTGAAATTTGTAGCAAATTACAAGTTGGTCTGGCCGAATACAAAGCCTACCGCTTGTTGAAATTTGTAGCAATTTACAAGTTGGTCTGGCCGAATACAAAGCCTACCGCTTGTTGAAATTTGTAGCAATTTACAAGTTGGTCTGGCCGAATACAAAGCCTACCGCTTGTTGAAATTTGTAGCAATTTACAAGTTGGTCTGGCCGAATACAAAGTCTACCACTTGTTCAAATTTGTAGCAATTTACAAGTTGGTTTGACCGAATACAAAGCTTAGCTTCGCTTGTTGAAATTTGTAGCAATTTACAAGTTGAAGTTAAGCCGAGATGGTACCTTAGCTTTGCTTGTTGAAATTTGTAGCAATTTACAAGTGGAAGTTGAGCCGAGATTACTACTCTCCTCGCTTGTTGAAATTTGTAGCAATTTACAAGTCGGGGCGAAGCCGATGTTATTACTCTCAGACTTATGACAATCAACTGTCTGGCTAAACCAAAGAGGAAGCTTAACACTTGTTGAAATTTGTAGCAATTTACAAGTTAAAGTTAAGTCGACATGTTACCATCTGTTGAAATTTGCAGCAATTTACAGGTTGAGGCAAAGCTAAGTATACTATTTAAATTCTTGTTGAAATTTGTAGCAAATTACAAGTAAATCACTGTTTAATACTTGATTATAACTTAAGAAAAGTTTACTGTATATAATAATCCTTGTTGAAATTTGCAGCAATTTACAAGTAGGCTGGACTGATATTACAGGTTGAAGTTAAGCCGACATGTTATCATCTGTTTGCAGTAATTTACAGGTTGAACTAAAGGTAAAGTGTATTGTTCAAATCCTTGTTGAAATTTGCAGCAATTTACAAGTAGGTTATTGTTTAACACTTGTTAACACTTGAGTAAAGTTACTGTTTATATTAATCCTTGTTAAAATTTGTAGCAATTTACAAGAAGGGCAGACTGAGATTGTTGTTTGAACACTCGTTGAAACTTAAGAAAAGTTTGCAAAGTTAACATTGAATAGTATATGTATTATACTTGTTGAAATTTATGAAAAGATTGCAGGACAGTACCTTGCCGAAGTAAAATTTGCAGGTGTTATACCCGAGGTATGTAACCCCGAGAAGATTGCACAAGGAAGGAAGAGTATGAAAATCATGCAAAATATTCTAAGTTTAGAACCATTCAGAAGCAATAAGAAGAATTTAAAGACTGAAGCATTCAGATAAAACAGTTGTATATAAAGAAGGCACTATGGCCTAGGAAAAGTCAAGTGTTTACAAGTAACAAAGAAAGGCACATCGGCCATAAAGAAGAAGCTTACATTGTTCGGGGAACATCAACAAGAACAAAAAAAAAAAAAAAAAAAGCAGAAGACATTCAAACTCCTTCAACAGATGGTTGGGCTGAAACCTCGGAGGGCTCTTGAAGAACAACCTCGACATCTTTTTCTGCCGCAACCTCAGCATGCTTTTCCACCACGACCTCAGCCTCCTTATCTGCCGCAATCTCGGCATCAATCTCGGCCACAGTCTTCTCAACACTTCTCTCAGCCAAAAGAAGGTCAGAGGATAACCTGCCGACGTCAGCTTCCTTGGGCGCCTCTTCAAGATCTTCGTCCTGGGTCAAGTCCAAAACTTGATCACCCTTAGGAGGAGATTTGGACTTCCTCACCAAGGCCTCGTTATCTTTGTTTTCCTCATCTTCAACCTCGGTTTCAGAATCAGATTCTTCTTCAGCTTGGCTTGAAGGAGGAGGAGGAGGAAAAGGCAAAGGGATAGCATCGGCCTTACGCCATGGCGAGTCATCTGGGATGTTCAGCTTTTTGGCCAGGGACATCCAACCAAGGGAAAATCCCCTGTTGCATGCCTCCCTGACTTGAAGCATGTAGTCCTCAGCGACGTCGGCCATACCCTGGTTGTAGGCCTTTTCGTCGGCAGCCTTGATTTCGGCTTCCTTGGTAGCCAGGGCTTCTTGGAGCTCCTTTTCGGCTTGGGTTGCTTTTTCCTCGGCCTCTTTCTGCTGAGACACAACAACCGTTTTAATGGCTTCAGCAGCCTCGGCTCTCTTATCAGCCACTTGCTTAGCCTGAGTTGCAGCCTCGGCTTGATCTTCTAGAATCTTTATTTTATTTTGAAGATTCTTATTCTGTTTTTGAAGGGCAGCGCACTCCTTCTTCATCTCTTCTAATTTTTCCATGTTCTCAAAAGCCTGCATGGAGAGAGAGTGGGCGTGTTGAATGGCCTGAAAGGAAACAAGGCAGAAATTATTACAAAATATTGCAAAACTTTTTAAGTATAATGAAAGTGGCAGGAAGATAAGTTATCAAATTTAAAGACTTACTTGGACAGAACGCTGCAGCATAAAGGCATAATTCTCATATTCGCTCATCTTGGCATTGCGCTCAAGATCGCCTTCGAGAAGAACTGCAGTACTGAGTGCCACGCCGATATTAACGTTGTCAGCGCTTTCGTTGGCATAGACTGGCCTGTTTTCAAGTGTAATTTTGGGCTCCCAGGGAACTTTGGGAACCCTGGACCCCGAAGTCGTCGCAGACGACGACCTTGGCCTTTTTGGCTGAGTTGACCCTGATGGCTGGGCTTCAGCAGATCTTTTGGAGGGTGCAGAAGTGGTCTTCACAGTTGAAGTTAGTTGAGAAATCGGCAGAGCATCTTCAACCTCGGCCTCAGTAGCTTTGGCCTTTGGCTGGGCCTTCTTGACTCTTTTTGGTTTTGGTGGAGGCACCGTTTGGGACGGTACAACATCCACGTCAGTTAGAAGGTCGGCCAAAAGATCCCGCACAACCGGCTTCGGGTGAACCATTTCGGCAGTTTTTACAAGTCGTCGTCGGCGTTTTCTTTCTGAAACCGGAACCAAGTATGGTGCCGATGTGGAAGGCTGATCGGCTGGATCAGGTGTGGACTCTTGATCGGTTCCTGATGTGGATACGGTTCGATTCGTGGCAGTTAGTGGAGCGGCGCTCTTCTTCTTCTTCGGAACGTCGGGCAATGTAGACTTGTATGTTGGGATGAAATTTAGCACCAATGGAGCTCTGCGTTGCTGAAGTGGAAGGTCAAGGAGTTTCTTCAGGCCTTTCCCAGGGTAATAGGACTGGCGGAAGTCCTTGGGAGGCTTGCGAACGTCTGCAAAAAGAAACACAACATCAGAAACAGAAAAAATTTTTTGGAAAAACTTGAAGAAAGCAATAAGCTAAGCAGTTGACGTTGGGCTCTTACCCTTGCCCTCTTTTACTGTTCGGGGGAGAGGGAAAAGATGGACTTCTTCATCTGGGCCAAACTCCCAATTGCCAGATGCAATAAGATAGTCATCTCCAGCACCTTTGTTGGAGTCAGGAAGGTCGGCTACGATTTTAAAGGCGGTGGACCTCGGCTTGAGGTAGTACACGTAACCCTTTTCTTTGAGGTCAAGGGCACACATGGTGTAACAGTATTGGATGTCGGCAAGAGTGATCCTAACACTCTCCTGCCGAGCTAAGGCTATTATACCATTGAGCGTTCTATAGGCATTGATGGTGAGTTGCATAGGGTTCAGGGTATAGTAATGAAGGACTTCGCGAAAAAGGGGATCTAGAGGGAACCGAAGTCCACACTGGACAAAGGCTACAACAGGGAAAGGCATTTTATCATCCTCAGGCATAATAGAGTCTTTCTCCCCAGCTAGTCTGAGATGGACATCCTCTGGGATGGAGAACTCTTGCCTAAAAAATTCTAGTTTGGTTGGGGTGTTAACCCTATCTCTCCACACACCCATGGTTCTGGTGTATAAGTATTTGGCTACAGAGAAAAGATATTCCTAAAGGGTTCTTGGGACCTCGGCTTAAACCTAGGTGTATGTTGGTGAAGTTGGTTTCAGTTTTTCCTAAAAATTGAAGGTTCTATAAGCAAATCCCAAACCTAAGAGCTACGAAGATAAGAAACGAAGGCACAGATCTGGAAAAGATACAACAAGGTAGAAAACAAAAAGACGTCTCAGATTCAAGAATACAAGGGCTAGAAGACCAAGAACAGAGGTGAAACAGTGCAAATGTTCATAGCATATGCAAAATCATGAAATGAGATACATGATTCACAAATCAGATGCTGAGCAGAACAGTCAGGAAATTTCAAAAACAAGCAAGAACTGAAGAAAGAAGGGCAAAGTGGCTTACCAGAAAAGTTGGAGCCGAGATGAGTGGCGCCGAAGTGACAGAGCTTCAAAGATTTCGCTGGAGTGAGAGAACGAAAAACAGATGCAGAGCTTCGAGGTAAAGCAATGGCAGATTCGAAGAAGCCTTAGAGAGAGAGAGAGCAAGAAACTCGAATGCAAAAGTGAAGAAAGAGAGAGAGACAATTGTTTTGTCAAAAAAGTGAAACGGCGGCAAAAGCATTCATTGTGCCTAGGGCAACGCACGCGTCAGACGGCGCAAGCAGAGAAAAGACGGCTTGTGGGCGCGTCACCAGCACGGACCAGTAAGGATAAAACGCATCGGTGAAACGGTTGAAAAATGGTGCATGACAGCTCATGCGCGCAGAAGAATTGATTTGTACTTTTGAATACATGTCGGCCTGAAATGGATGATCTCGGCTAGAGAGTTCTTAAGCCGACGTACGAGAAAGAAAGTTCAATGTAAGTTCCATCACCTCAGTATGCCGAGGTAATAGAACTTAGGGGGTAGTTGTGGGGTTATATTTCTGAGTATCAACACGTGGCAAGGTGCGCCGACGTGTCAGTCGAGGTGCCACGTGTCACAGTAAAGTTCTGCCAAGGTACTCTAGTAATTGCCGAGGTGAGTTCCGAAGACATCTTAATTCGGGATAAAAGTCTCCATCCTCGGCTTAACGTGCAAAGGCCGAGCTACCCGCAGAAGAATAAAGCCGAGGTTATTGCTAGATCGACCATACCTGCCTATATAAAATATTATCTTGATCAGATGGATGTCCAGCCATGTGAAGAAAGTCATGAGGCCATCATCTCACATACTAGCTGGCCTTGAGGCCATGTGAGATGGCCATGAGGCCACTAGAAGCTATGTGAAATAATAAAGAGCTTTTACCTGGAAAGCTGCCAAAAGTGCAACAGTGGGCTGGCAAACCAGCTCAAAAGCTGGTAACCTCTCAATCTCTATTCCGGTGTATATATGGAGATGGAGGATAACATTTGGAGGGGGACTCTTTGATAGACATTGAGAGACAACAAGCTAATTGTAACATTTACAATTACAAACTTAGAGAACAAAGAGAGAAAGAGAATTACTGAGAGTGAATTGTAATTCTTACTGTTCATTTGATATAGTGAATTACCTCGGCCTTCCATGGACGTAGGCATTTTTACCGAACCACGTTAATCTCTTTGTGTTGTTATTTGTGCCATCAATTCTACTTGTGTTCTACAGCTGAATCACTAAGATAGGCAGTGTGATCAAAAAATCACTCACACAACAACCATCCTTATATTATTACATTATTGATGAGATTATCTATCTGAATTCATATCGAGATAATCAATCCCAGATATATTTTCCATTTTTGGGAAAGTCCGAGGATAATTAATTAACAAAACAAAAACGGGTCCCTACAACACCTAAACCATTTTAATTTTCCAAAAGAAGAAAAAACAAGAATTGATGATGATGATGATATCTTGATGATTGTGAGTCTTCTAAATTTGGAGTATCGTCTCGATCGAGTAGGAGGCGGAATCGGCCCCATGGTGGCACACATTTAACCAAATAGAAACCCCGTCAACCTCCCACACAATCCCCACAATGCTGCCCATCACCATCCTCTTCTCCTCCTCCACCACCACCACCGCCACCGCCACCGCCGCCGCCGCTGCCGCCGCCGTGAATCCATGGGTGTCTCCTCCAGAGCCTACCGTCGCTCCCAATCCTTCCTCCCTCGCTCTGCCCCTCTCCTCGCTTTCTTCTTCCTCGCCGCCCTCGTCCTCTTTGAGGTCTCTCTCTCTCTCTCTCTCTCTCCATATATATATATTTGTATATTTTAGGTGTTTTTGTATTGTTTTATTTCATTGTGTCATTTAATCGAACACTTGCTGACTATTGTTTTTGTTCTATTTGATTGAGTTATTCGATTGGGGTATTTGATCGAACAATTGGTGACTGTTGCCTTTTGTTTTATTTCATTGAGTTCTAATTGATTGGGGAATTTGATCGAACAGGTGGACAACTTTGCGTCCCAGACGAAAACTATTGTTGGCCACAACTTAGAACCCACGCCATGGCATCCCTTCCCTCCCAAGAACTTCAACGAATCGAGCCGATACTCTTGGGCTTCCCAAATCATACAATGCTCGTACCTCTCGTGTAGAGGCAACACCAATGATGATGATGATGATGAGCTGAGACAAAACCAAACTCAATTGAGAGGTCAAACTGGGGTATGCCCTGAATTATTTAGATGGATACACCGGGACCTTGAGCCGTGGGCTCAGTCTCGGATTTCAATAACCCACGTGATGGAAGCCAAGAAATATGCTGCATTTCGTGTGGTGATTGTTGGGGGGAAACTATATGTGGATTATTATTTTGCTTGTGTGCAAAGTCGAGCAATGTTCACGGTTTGGGGCTTGTTGCAGCTCCTTAGGAGGTATCCTGGGAGGGTCCCGGATGTTGATATTATGTTTGATTGCATGGACAAGCCCAGCCTTAATCGGGAGGAGCATCAATCGAGGCCTTTGCCTTTGTTTCGGTATTGTACCACGCCTAATCACTTTGACATCCCATTTCCTGATTGGTCTTTCTGGAGTTGGTAAGAACTTGAAATCCTTATTTTGAGTGCATTTAATTTTTGTTTAAATGTCTAGACTATATGTATAGGATAGTTGAAGTGGTACTAACTTTAATGTTGATGGTTCTGCATTTGATATTTTGTCATGTTCATAGCTTTGGCATAAGCACAATTTGTACCTTTTCCATTCAGAATCTGAATGCTTCAAAATTTGTCTCCATTAAATTCAATATTGTCATAATTATAGGCATAAAAAAGAGAAGAGAACAAAGAAAAAGAACAGAAAAAAAAAAAAAAAACGATACAACCAAACAGCAATATTGCTGTAAACCAGTTTGAACAAAAGAGATATTTCTAAATGCTAATCATAAAATGGAATTGAATATTTAGCACCATTTCTCTTTTTCAATTTTTTTCTCTATCCCCAGATGGGGTAGTATGTGTAAGATTGGGATGGTGAATCTAAGCTTCTATTCTCTGAGTTGGAGACCAAATATGTAGCCACACTTATTTTCAAAGGGGTCTGAGGGTTCATACCAGGAACAACATATCATGTATTTCAAATCGCCATGCCTCATGATGCTTTGCTAATGGGACTCAAGATCAATTCCTCGAGGGCTAATTTTAGAAGCAAACAACTGAAAGTTGTGCATATGTTTTGCACATCTTGTGGCTTGTGTCATAGATGCATTGAAAGATATTGGTGCCACAAAACCACAAATAAGTTTCTTTGTCCTTTTCTGTGTTGTTTCTTGAGATGAGAATTTATGGCATTAATTGCAACAATGATAGCTCCCGTATTGGAGTGTGATGGTGGAAAAATTTTGCATGGTTGCCTTTCTTCTTTCACGTTTTCTCTAACTCTCTGATGCACCCCTTCATACACGTTTTTTGATGTATTATTCAAAGTTACACCCTAGCTGCACAGGTTTTTCCCTGTGAAACTTGTGTATTTGCATGCTCTAAAGTTTATAGGTTTACTATTGGCAAACATTTTTAACATACATCAAACTGACACCTGAGAAGCTACACAAAGATTGAAATATAATGGGAGCCAAACATGGCAAGAATAGGGTAAATATACCTATAGTAAAGGCTATGATTAATTGTTCTACCATGAGGTTAGTTATTTGAGTCTTAATTAGAAAATAAGGGTGTGTCAGCGGCACATATACACATTTGAAGTTTTGATACCTTGTTTATGTCTCCGCTTTTTAAATATCATGCTTGGTTTATGTCTTTACTTTTTGGTCTTTGCATTTGAGTTTTTACTTGCATGTAACAACATTGACATAAATGATGTCTTCAGGCCAGAGATCAATATAGGACCTTGGGATGAAGAATTTAATAGCATCAAACAAGGTTCACGATCTCGGAGTTGGCGAAATAAGTGGCCAGTAGCATACTGGAAAGGAAATCCAGATGTTGCTTCTCCTCTTCGTGAAGAGTTGCTAACATGCAATCACTCTAGGTTGTGGCGAGCACAAATTATGCGTCAGGTTGATAATTTATTCATCATTTTGGACTCCTTTTTGGAAAATTAAAGTGAATTTGATGCCAATTTAAGTCATAAAAATTCAAATATTTGATTTTCCCTTACAATTATGAATTACAGGATTGGCTCACAGAAATTAAAGAAGGGTTTGAGAAATCCAAATTATCAAAACAGTGTGATTATCGGTAAGTTTCTTTTCCAAATGTGATCTCATGTTACTGACAACTAAGGTAACATCACAGATTTGGGGGTTGTCTATGTTGCAATTGGTTCAAGGATATATTTGGATGATTTCAGTGAAAATAAACTGAGACTTATCAAATTTGAAATATTCTTTTTTCTTTTTTCTATTTTTCTTTGTCATGAATAAATAAAGAGGAAGAAGGAAAAGAAATTTATTGCTTTGAAGTTTTTTGTTTCTTTCTTTTTATTACTATGTTCTTGCGTGAGTTCTGATATGATTGCTGATTTTATGGTTTCTGAACATTATCTTAAACTTTCAAAAGGGTATCATCATTGCTGTCTTCTAAATTTTGTTGAGGCATTAAGCTGCTAAATAGGCCTGCAACCTGAGACCTTAACCAATCTAATTGGAGGGTCCTGATGATTCATCTTGGGGAGTGAATCAGCGAAAAATCAAGTGTTGTACCATAATAGAAATTTGTTCATTGACTGGTATGACTTGATGTAAGAGTATCCATGCTGGGACTCAACAAGTTTTGCACTCTTTGCTTGATGTTAGATTATTAAAAGGTTGTAGGGTGCAGTGCAATTTATTGCCCATTATTCCCCGAGTGGATAGTGCTTGTCTTAAAGTTTTTATTTTTATTATGGTAGTATCTTTATTTATTTATTTATATTTTTTTTCCAGCACTTGTTTGAAAATTAGGATGTTTGTTTTTTGTTTACGCAGGTATAAGATCTATGCTGAAGGCTATGCTTGGTCCGTGAGCTTGAAATATATTCTGTCATGTGGTTGTCTTCCCCTAATAATAGCTCCTCAATACGAAGATTTCTTTAGTCGTGGTCTCTTTCCCAAGAAAAACTATTGGCCTGTCTCTTCTACTAATTTATGCCCCTCTATAAAAAATGCTGTTGAATGGGGTAATGCACACTTAGATCAGGTATGGTTTCACCGTTTCTTACCTCATGTTTACACACTTGATTCATTTTATTTGTCCAGACTAACTGGTCTAACAATTTAGTTACAGTCAGTGCTGGCTTCTTAGCTGGCCTGAAGCCAAAAATAGATTGTTTTAACCTATTAAGTTTGCTTGCTAAATCCATCTCTATAAATTTTAATAGTGTCATAAAGAGAGACTCTATTAATGACTGCCACAGCAATTGTGAGAACATAAGTTACTATTATTTGTTCATCTACATTATTACGAGGCCAGTTCAATTTTTAACGGACACAGAAAATGTCACGACCCGCTCCCTGTCCCAAGGGTTAAGTATCGTGATGGCCAGTAACTGAGGTTACCTCCGGTAAATTCTTAAACAAATTAATAAACGCGAGCGGAAGTAATATTTAAGTAAGGGTACCAAAATAATCATTGGAGTTTCTATTTTTATTACAAAATGTATTGACGAAAAAGGCTGATATTTACATAGAAAAACATCATAAAAGTGCTGTGTGTGTCTATTCCGCAGCCCCGCGTCTAAGATTTTTCAAAAATTATTTCTGAATTGCATTGTTTCCTGAAAATTGGTAAACAACTATAAGCACATGGCAGAGTGAGAAATATTATACCAAGAGCATAAGGAGCACGAAATAACCATGGATAGTTATGTAGTCAAAACATTTACATAACTCAGTTTGGTATATAAATAATTTAAGTAGCAGAAACTGAAATACATAAAGTATGTAAATAAATAACCATAACCACGGTATCGAACAGAACAGAACAGAGGTCACAGAAGTGACAATCAGAACAGAGGTACGGATTCAAGAGGTGGCTCGTACAGATTCTAAAGGTGGGTCCCACAATAGTGTAGCACTTAGCTCCGCACAGCACTTTGGTCCGCACAGAACAGAGGTACGGATTCAAGAGGTGGCTCGTATGGATTCTAGAGGTGGCTCCCACAATAGTGTAGCACTTAGCTCCGCACAACACTTTGGTCCACACAGAACAGAGGTCCATGGATCCATGACAAACAGAGGACCACAAGGTGGTCAAACAGAGGCCAATGGTTATTTAAGTCCCCCAAGGCGTGAGACTCCCGTAGTGGTACTTGCAAAACATAATTGTATATAAGGTCATAGCCAAATATTCTTTAAAAGTAAAACAAACATATCCATGGGTTTCCTTTTAAGAAAATAGGATTCAAAAAATAATGTACGTAACTGAAACCTTTATAAAACATAACTTTTATTAATATACTAATAAAACATAACTTGTATGAAACAGATTTTGGTAAGTCAAAATATACGTAAAATATATTTTGGTGACTCAAGGTATAATATAATTCACCTTAACTTTAATACCTTACTTTTTCTCTTCATTATCAAAGACCCTTTCAACTTCCACTATTTTTTCTTTCCTTTCCTCTCCTTTCTTTCTCCTTCTTTCTCTCTTTCTTTTCTTCTTTCTTTTCTCTTCCTCTCCAGCGTGTCCAGGTGACATGCCTCCCTTTCAGGTGACACGCCTCCCTTTTATAGGAAGGTAAGGCGCATACGTAGCTCAAATCGAGATTCGATTAATAATTATATAGAT
Source organism: Camellia granthamiana (assembly GCA_036172215.1). Classification (NCBI taxonomy): domain Eukaryota; kingdom Viridiplantae; phylum Streptophyta; class Magnoliopsida; order Ericales; family Theaceae; genus Camellia; species Camellia granthamiana. Next base: position 32,004,947 of record CM069915.1, on the reverse strand, counting down.
TCGTTCTTATCTTTAATAGATATTTAAGATAATTACCCTTTGATTCAATATTTTAATATAATTATATAAATAATTTAATTTCTAATTAAATTATATTTTATCGTATACCAACAGAAAATTAATTATTTATTTTAGTACCACACCTATTATTATTATTATTATTGTTATTATTATTATTATTATTTTGGCCCTTAAACTTCTAATAATTATATTATTTTACAAAAATTATACATAATAATATATAATAAATTATATATTTTCCGAACTGAGATTAAATAATATTAGTATAAATTCTACAGAATAATTAAAAATCTGGGTTGTTACAGAAAAAGCGAGGGAGAGAGAGACCTATTGAGAACCAAATTGGTCACTGGAAAGTCCTAACTTTCTAAAAAAAAAAGAAGAATTCTTTCACTGGAATGATTTTATATGCATGCCAAACCATGCCTCATGTTTGCCTTCACTATCCATCTTTCTTCCTGTTGTTAAGTAGTTGCTCCACTGTGCGGTATATTAGTTTAGGTGATGGGTGTTGTTCCTGATTGGCTTTGTATTTCAACTTGATAGTATATTACAATATGGTGATATTTGCTGAAATAATCAGTAGTAGTACATGTACAAAATCATATTGATTATGAAAAATAAACAAAGAAATAAAAGGAAAGACTTATTTTTTAATGGGAAATGGAATGTTCCCATTTTCATTTCAGTCATCTAACTGCTGCCCAATCTTCTAAACTTCCTTGATAGTTTTGCATTTCATTTATCAATATCAAGAAGAGCAAGTCAATTGTTATTTTTCACGTTTCCTAAATTTGGCTGAACAGGCTGCAGAAATAGGAAGAGGATCACAGGATTACATGGGAAGCTTAAACATGGATCGGGTTTATGATTATATGCTTCATCTTATCACGGAGTACTCAAAACTGTTGGAATTCCGGCCTGTCCCACCTTCGTCTGCGCTGGAAGTGTGTGCTGAATCCCTGCTTTGCTTTGCTGACCAAACGCAGAGGCAATTCCTAGAAAGGTCAGCTTCCTCACCTTCGCCAGCCCCCCCATGTACACTCCAGCGTCCTAATAGGAATATTATCAATAGATGGTTAGAAGAAAAGAATGAAATTATTAGGGACGTGCAAAATTTTGTGTAACTGAAAAGTTTTAGAAATAGAGACTGAAAAATGAGGATGTGCCACGTGGCTGTTACAGAATAAAACCACATTTACAGTTCTTCAATTGATTGTACTTCGAAAGTGAAGTACTTTACAGTGACTCTATTTGTATGTAGCATCAGTGTTCCTCAGTGGATCTTAGCTCTATAAAGTTATTTTTCTTGCTGAAATATCTGGTTCTTTCATGTGCTGAGAATCTTCAGTTTTGTAGAGTAATGTTCTTCAACTTTAACTTCTTTTTTTCAGAAATATGAGCAGTTCTGAAACGAAAAATACCTTTTTTCCCAAAAAAAAAAAAAAAAAAAACTTTTGTTTCTTTTGTTGAACCTCGTTCTTTCTTTATAACATGGAGGGTTCTTTTTCCTTGGATGCTTTGGGGTGTTCCAAGTTGATGCTTCTTGCTAATGGGAATGATGAATTCTGAGTTTGAGTATTGGATGTGTGGACCTACAAAATTCAAGATCCAAACACAGCGGAAGTGCTTTTTGGAAGAAAGTAGAAATTTGTTGAAAAAATTCTCAATGGTAGGCATTCTTTAAATTGTGGTCAAATTTTGGTGAAAATGGTGAATAACTTAAATGTGAATTGGTTTGAATGACATTGGCGAATACGAGTTTTGTTGCACAAATTTTCTTCATTCCACATGCGAAATTTTCTCTTCTTCATTTTTCTTGCTCTGTTTCGAGAGGGATAAGAACTCTATTTCACAGCAAGATTGGTCTTGTGCTTCACATTACGGCATCTTGCTGTAAGAAATGGCTTGGAAAAATGGTTTGAAAAAAAACAGATTTTTTTAAAACTGTAGTCTATTTTTTAAGTGGGACCCATGTGCTAAAGTTTGCGGGTCCATGTGGCAACGCGTTCTTTGCCACGTAACGATTCACGTTGTATATTTGATTGCTCAAAACCATTATCGGGTAAATGAGAAATCAATGTCAAAATGAGCTCCATGAAAATAGTGTTTTAGTGAAATTTTTATAAAGGATGTAGTTAAGATTTGTCCCACATTTCTTTGGTGGCAAACTTGGTGTGGGTTTATAAGCTTTAAGTTTGCATGTTAGAGAGGGCCGCAAGAGATATCCAAGTTTTGTTCAAGGGTCGGCTCAATGTTTATCTTTTTCGGTCAAAAACATTTAAATTTATTTATTTTTCTAAAATTAAATTCTTACCATTTAGAATTTGAAATTCAAAATAAATTCTGAAATGACCGCAACGTTTAGAAACGTTGGCAGTTTGGTCCAACACAACTTTCCCTTCAACCTGAACAGGTGCTTTACCTATTCAAATCCAACCCGAACAAAAGTCTTTACTTCTTCAAAACTGTACCGAATAGGTTCCATGCCTGTTTAACTGCGTCCTGAATAGCCACCAAGTCTCCCATAAATAGACAAGTCCTCCATCTGGTTTAATCCAATTTTCGTTCTTCTTTTTTGCTTTTACTTCCTATATTTTGCTACATAAATTTTCTATGAGAAAGAATATAAATACAGAGTGTGTTCGTTGGGCAATTAGTCAGTAGTGTTACTACTAGTTGTCGCTGATCAATTTATTCTGGGAGATAGACGTCCATAATCTAAAAGCATCGTTGAGAGGATGAATCTGTTTTAAGGACACAATGTTCAACACTGGACTTGATCAAATTTTTTGAGAAGATAATACTATAAGTATTTAGTTTGATTTTCTATTTTTCATTATTTTATTTTTACAGATTCTGTTTTGCTTCTGTAATACAATAAGAGTCTGGTTTGTTCTTATTTTTGTTTCCATCTCTGTGTTGATTTTTGTAATCAAACAGAATATCTCATTTCTTAATTTTCTTTCTTTGAATACATTGAAGATTGTCAAACACTTGCAACTTTCCTAACATGGATTGCAAAAAATAAACTTGTGTCCTAGTCCATACTAGTAAATTGTTATTTCAACTCAAATTAAGAGCATCTTCAACAATCCTCCCTAATTTTTTTTCAAATTTTAGTCAAAAGTATCTTTTCTATTTTAGGGAACCACTTTTTAAACTATTATATACAACAATACTTCTTATTTTTTCTCTATATGTTTTTTAAAAATAATTTTCTTTATCATTTTTTATTAAAAATATTTTTCTAAACTTTATTCTCTTTCCTCCACCATTTGAGAAAAAGAGAGATGAGAGAGAGAGAGTAATTTTTGGGTAATACTAGGGATACTAAATTTTCTACCAAATAAATGAGCAAATGTCTCACATGGGTGTGGGGTCCGCAATTTTGTAGACGCCATACCCATGTGAGACATTTGATCATTTATTTAGTAAAAAATTTAGGACCTATAACATTTTTCTTAATTTTTTAATTATAGGGACTGATTGAAGGCTCCTTTAATGTATGATGCCAAAAGTTTACCCTCTTAAATAGGAAGTTGAGGGATTAAGCGTCACTGTTGTGCCAAAAATATATTAGTGACTGTTGTATCTCAATTTGAGGTGTATTATGGACATATTTTTATGATCCGAACCGTTATTTTGTGGAGTTTGTTGAGTATTTCGTGCCTACCAAAAATCATATTAATCGGATATCAATAATTATATGATCGAATGACATATTTTTTATGTCATTTCTCAAAAGAAAACCTTATTGTTTATTTTTTTTTATTATCGATCACATAGTTATTGATATCCGATTAATATGATTCTTGGTAGGCATGAAGTACTCAACAAATCTTATAAAATGAACGGTTTGGATCATAAAAATAAGCTCATAATATATCTCAAATTAAGGCACAATAATTACTGCTATGCTTTTAACACAGCAGTGACCCTTAATCTGGAGTTGAGTAAGGAACCTATTAAAATAATTTATTTTCTATTTGACTCTCTAAAGCAGAAAAAAAGTGAAAATAATGAGCCTATTGAAAATGCTCTAACATGAGTTTATTTAGATTGAGTTAAAAAATTGAAATTAATCAATATCGTTTGATTCTGGGTTTGTCTATAATTCCAATCCAAACCAAACTAGACTAGTGTTTAACTCCAAACTTTAATCACAACACACACTATTTGTCATATATCTCACAAAGGGAAACTTTCTTACAGTTGCAAATAAATAAATAAATAAATCACCATCAAATGCAAATCAGTTGAAAAAAAATTAAAGAAATAAAAAGAACTAATAATATTGCAAGTAGGAGGAAAGCGATGGATGCAGATTCGTTTAAGGTGGAAGAAAATAGCTGACAAAATGGTGAATTTGTCCCCACTCCGATCTCTCTGTATGTGTGTGTCTCTCAATGTGTGCGTGTTCATCTATGTAACGACGCAGTTTTGTGTGGAAGCCAGAACAGATTCGAAATGGCCACACAATTTTTGTGAGACTGTTAGCAAAATTCTGGTTTGGATGAAATTGATAGGGAAATATTGATGGGAAAATTAAAGTAGTGTTTGGTAGAGTTTTTTTAAATATGATTTAAAAATAGAGTTGTATTTTGAATTTGTGAGTTTTGGAATTATAATTTGAGCCTTAAAAATTTGTTTGGTTTTGAATTTTGGAGGGAGTTTTAAGTTTTTGAAATTAGAAAAGGTATTTGATTCAAAAACTTACAACTCATAACCAAACACACAACCTAAAGTTCTATTCAAAGCTCATATAAAAATTAAAAGAATTTCGAAAATATTTTTTATTTACAATATAAAATAGGTGCCAAAAAAAAACAAAAAAAAACCGAACCAGTCAACCGGCTGGACGTCCGGGGACATCTGGGAGAATAACTAGGTTAGTCAAATTTTTCCGCCTGAAAAGGAGTTTTCAAAAGTGGGTGTGAAATTATAATTTAAAAGCTCAAAACAAACACTACACTCAAATCAGTGGGTGACAATGTGTTTGGAACACATAACCAAACACAACCTAATTTTCATAAACACAAAAATAGATCAAGCAATGTGGTTGGTGTTCTATGCCTTGACAGTTTCAAGGAATTCTTAGGAGGCTATGATGTGAAGAAACAAATACAAACAGACTGAAATTCAATTGAATAACACTTAAATTTGTCACTTAATTATAGAAATCTAATTACAAGTTCAAATAAGATTACAATCGACAAGGCCAAACTCTATACAAAAACTGAATTACAGATAAACTACTCTTAAATTAGGATAGACTACTCTTAGATAAGTTACACTACTCCTAAATTTCACATGAATTGTGAATTTAGTTAAAAGTAATTTTTTCTTCGAATTTCTAGCTTTTATATGATTTTACTGGTTACGCCATACTACCGCGTGTTCATTTACTGGCTCTCTATACCTGTCCATAATCTGTAACTGTCTTGATTCTCATTCTTCTTGAAGCTGCCATGTGCCACATCTTCAATCTCTTTTCTTAGGCTACTAATTTAATACCCTTAATTTTTGGACCTCTTCTGTACAAATTTATACTTCTATGACAAATTTTTTAAAATTTATAGTGCCTAACAGATTGTCAAAAAAATGCTTCAAAATTAATTTAAAGTGATAAGTTTGTGGGCATGCTTGGCTTTGGAACAGAGTCAGGTGGATTTGTGTGACTCCTCTTCCCAAGTGCCACGTCTCAGTTTTGGTCACCCTACAATTTTACAACCCCTTTTTGGCCTCTTTTGGATTGGTTTATTTGGTTTTTTATTTTATCAGTTTTAATTAAAATCTGGTGATTGTAGGAGTGATTATTGAGTAGTTTTGGGATGTTATTTTACATTATTTATCACGGGACATTTATCAATATATTTTTACAAATTCAATAAAAAATAAAAAAATATTATTATTTTAATCAATAAAATACAAAATTGGGCCGGCTGATATTTTTGTCCATCCACTCCATGCCTCCCCACCTCTCCATACTTTCCACGTCATCAATTTCAGAGCACCTAATGCTATATTGGTTATATTTATTTATTTATTTTATTTTACAATGAGATATTATTATGTTTTTAATAAATATCATATATGATACGTTGGATAAAATATAATTAAAAAATATAACCTATCAATTATTATTATGAAAGAAATAGAAAAAGTTAGCAGAGCTCACATTAGAGCACCTCCAACCCAATCCTCTCAAGCAAGAGGATGAAAATAAATTTTTATATTTAAAAAGTAAATATAGAGGATGATACTATTCATCCAAACTCCAACCACAGACCTTTATTTTCTTCTCTAAATATTTCCCTCTAAATTCACCATTAGTTTTCCCTCCATTAATTTTCCCTCCATCTATTTTCCTTACAGCAATGCGTGGATTGGTTGCTACCAAACGTCTGTCGGGAAGTCTGGCCGGTCCAGAGCCAATCTTTTTTTTTTTTTTTTTGGTTTCCTTGTTGGGCATTTTTTTTTATTAAAAACATTAACTTATACACATAATACATTTAATATTAGACTCATTTTAACATTAACTTCTCAGCAAGAGGATACTTTAACAAAAGTTATTTTTTTATTTTTTGTTAAATATATTTAATATTGAACTCATTTTAAAGATATAATTTTAATATTTTTAATGATATCAAATTTTAAAAATTTAGATGTACATATTAAAAGTTATTTGTATTTTATAGCATATAACAAAAAATACAAAAAGATATAATTGATATATAAAACATCATCCTTTTGTATTTAGAGGACGGATTGGAGCCAATTTTTTCACAGAATCCTCTATATCCTCCTCCATTTGGGAGGATGGATGTTTCATCCTTCAAATTTGAAGGGAGTATGAAAAATTGAGGATCATCTCTACAACACTATTCATATTTTTTAAATACTAATTTTGTCCTCAAGCCCTTTTGTTTTTAAATTTATATATCAATTATATCCTTTTGCATTTTTCGTTATATGCTATAAAATACAAATAACTTTTAATATGTACATCTAAAATTTTAAAATTTGATATCATTAAAAATATTAAAATTATATCTTTAAAATGAGTTCAATATTAAATATATTTAACAAAAAATTAAAAATTAACTTCTGTTAAAGTATCCTCTTGGTGAGAAGTTAACGTTAAAATGAGTCTAATATTAAATGAATTATGTGTATAAGTTAATGTTTTTTTAAAAAAAAATGCCCAACAAGGGAAAAAAAAAAAAAAATTGGCTCTTGACCGGCCGAACTTCCTAGCAGACATCTGGTAGCACCCAATCCACGCATTGCTGTAAGGAAAATAGATGGATGGAAAATTAATGAAGGGAAAACTAATGGTGAATTTGGAGGGAATATTTAGAGAAGAAAATAAAGGTTTGTAGTTGAAGTTTGGATGAATAGTATCATCTTCTATATTTACTTTTTGAATATAAAAATTTATTTTCATCCTCTTGGTGAGAGGATTGGGTTGGAGATGCTCTTAGTGTGTTCTTTCCATCCTGATCCTACCGATCGCCCAACCAACCAAAGCCCACCATCTATCCCTCTTATAAGTTTCTTGTGTGCTGAGCAGAAAGCGGTACTCTTTGTTTGCTTGTTCAGCTAATCTCACCCTTGGTTGCCTTCACATTTGTTTGCACTGGTGTGGATTTCAATGGCTTCTACAAGCTTCCTCTGTTCGGTGTACCCCAATTTTATAATCTTGGAGCACCTCTCTCTTTGTAGAAGAATTGGTGGGGAAACATTTAAATTTCGCACCAGTATCTTCTTGCTCTACCTGTTGGCGATATTCATGCTCATTGCTTGTCTTCTACTGAGATGTTCATGCTTGATTTGTATGTGTTTTCGAGCTTGTTAATGTGTGGAGAAATTATGCATACCAATTGTTTGACAATATGCCTGACTAAAATAACTCATAAATTCTCTTCGTGGCAAGCCTCTTCCTAAGATTGCAACAAAAGTTTGTTTCAATTAATTTTTCAAATTCATTTTTTTTGGGTTGATAGAGTTTTAATGTGTTTTGATATTTGGTTTCTCTACAGATAAAAAATGATTGAGAAGCGCCTCGCAAGTGGCCAAGTCAAAGAGCTCATCGAAGAGGCCCAGGACAAGCTCAAACTCATCACTAAGATGTTCCGTATGTATATTTCAATACTCTTTGTCTTCATTTGCTTTCTCTTTGCTTTTGAATACATCGGTATCATTACAAGTAGAACCAATATCGAATATGGAGCTTCAAATTTTATGCAAGTGTTCAAGAGAATAGGATTTGAATCCTCTAATTGTAGATTAGGTTGTTCTTCGTGTAAAAGGGAAAAGCAATTTGAAAGTTCTGTAAAAAAAAGTTAGTTTGAAGATTTTTCAGTCGTTTTAATTTTGACAGTTAAATATATCTAACTAGCTATGTATAAAATATTCAATTCTAAAATTATTTGATTCTCATTTTCAGACAACCAGACACGCTCTTGGTTTTTCATTGCATAGAACTAGAATTAAACAAGATTGAATATGTTCTTATTTTCTTTTAGTGATATTTGCTTCTTGTTTAGTGGTATTTCTAGGGAAATGTAAATTTTGATTGTATATTTGTGCTTATACTTATTTAGTTATCATTCTCAATTATGCATTTGTTGTAGGACAATCTTTACTGTATTTGAAAAATTATTTCTGTTGTGTACTTAACAACAAACAGAATATATAAGAAATAAAGGAATGGAGAGAATTTGTTTGATTACAAAAATCAAACCAAGAAAATAAAATAAATAAATAAAAACAAATTTTTATTTTGTTACAAAAACAAAATCAAAATCTGATTTAAATAATTAAATAAAACAGAAAATAAATAACCAACTTACTTGATTAATTTCTTGAATAATATTCTGATCAAGTCCAGTGTTCGACACTGTGTCCTTAAAACCGATTCGTCATCTCCATGGTGCTTTCAGAATACGGACGTCTATCTCTCAGGATAAAATGATCAATCAACGAATAAATGCAGCACTACAATTTATTCGTACAACGAACACACTAAGTGTATATACTTTTTCTCACAGAACACTAATGCAGCAATATGAAGAGAATAATAGCAGAATTATTATGGACGAAAATATTGAATGAATTCATCAAATGAGGGCTGCCTATTTATAGATGGATTGGTAGCTGCTGGTTTTGAATTAAACAGGTACTGAACCTGTTGGGTTTGAACTGGTATTGTTTGGACAGATAACCGAATCTGTTTGAATTTGAAAATTAAACATATTTGAAATCTGTTCGGGTGGAACAGATTCGGTTTGGACAGAATTTCTGAAGAGGTGCATTACAAAATTTGAATTTAATTTACAACCAGAATTTTGAAAAAAAAAATAGACAGATTTTATTTCAAAATAAATAAAATAAACTCAAATGTTTTTGGCCCAAAAAGATTAGTATTGGGCCGAACAAGCCTAACCGAACGGATAGACGGCGGCGGCGTGCGTGTATGGTAATTTTTGGATCCAATGGATCTAGCCCATTTTGTCCATAATCTCCCTCTCTACAAAACTTGGGTACTCCTTGGGGCACACCCCAAGTACCAATCCCATGCCTTATAAACCCATTCAAAACTTCCCACCAAATCAATGTGGGACAAGCCATTATACACACCTTAAGGATTTTCCACCAAAACTCCATTTCCATGGAGCATACTTTGGTTTCAATTTCCAATTCACCCGATAATGGTTTTGAGCAACCAAATATACCATGTGATTCACAACGCGGCAAAGAACGCGTTACCACTTAGACCCGCCAATTTTGGCGTATGGGTCCCACCTAAATAATAGACCAAAGTTAGGGAAAAAATTCTGTTTTTACCCAGAATTTTTCCAACCATTTCTAACATTTGTTTCTTGATGATCATTTTCTGCATTTCTTTGTTAGTCTATTTGTTTTCTTTTTGATGAGAGTTGACATTTTAAGGCCAAAAAAAGTTTTGGGTTATCCTCAATTTAAAAATCTAATGCGTCCCTATATGAGATTGAACCAAAGCAATTTGTATGTGTGGGGATATAATTTCTGAGTACCAACGCGTGGCCAAGGTGATGCCGACGTGTCAACCGAGGTGCCACGTGTCTTGGTCATGACGCCGAGGTGATCTCGGCAAGGCCAAGGTTATCTCCGAAGATATCGGAATCCGAGATAAGCGGATAAGACACAAGAGTCCTAGATGATGAGGGGACTCAGCCTAGATAAAGATAAAGCTCTTAGGGAGTTTGTCTCTATCTATTGAAAAGTCCTGGATAAGCATTGAGCGAAAGTCTATTGAAGCCAGACTTCTGTTGGGACAAGGATTGAGTTAATTATAAAAGAAAGGCACCCCCGATGGGTCTAAGGTACGCAATTTATATTAAGAATAGTAAGTTTAGCAATTGATTATCTTTGCGAGATATATTGCTTGATCGTCGGAGTGCCCCCGGGTGGACGAACCACCGCCGGAATCTTCTCTTTCTGTTGCAGGTCAACCAGATGTCATCTATTCTGCCAGTACTCTCCAGCTGAATACTGAGTTGGCAGTGTGCTCGGAAAATCACTCACACAGTATGTATATTTCTTTATATATATGAGATTGAAACAATTTTGCTCCAAATTAGGAAACTTTGCCTTACTAAATGTTAGTTTAGAACCTTTTTCCAAACCGGTAGACTGGTAGTGTATAAACTATTTTTGTTGAATTGAAAAAACAGCCCTCAAGCAATTTTGGAAGATCCATTCAGGAAGGGAAACAATATATTGGTGAGTTAGTGCATTCATGTAGTTCATTGGAATGGAGTAGCCATTCCATCAGAATAATCATCTCATGTTTGTTTCGGTACAAAGGAAAGGAATTTAACATAGGAAATAAAAGCACCATTCACCAATTTAGGAGAATTGTCATTCCATTGGAAGGCCAAGGAATAGTCATTCCATTCCTTCCTTAAATTGTTCCAATGAATGAAACATTTCCTCAATTCATTTGGGTTTTGGGGCACTTTCATCGTGAAATCTTAAACAATGTGTGAAAAAAGTTTTGTTGTGCTGTCTTTCTCATTAATCATTATTGTCTTAGATCATCTGTGATGCTTGCACTCCTGCTGGTGAACCAATTCCAACGAACAAGAGGTACCATGCTGAGAAGATTTTCAGCCACCCTGATGTTGTTGCTGAAGAACCATGGTAAAGGATTTCAAGCTTTTCAAAATATTGTCAAAACTTAATTGTCACTTTTGTTTGAGTATCTTTGTCCGTTTAACTTTTGGAGGCTGTAATTTATTTTGAATTTTAATTTTAAAATAGGCATGGTATTGAGCAAGAGTACACCTTGTTGCAAAAAGACGTTAAGTGGCCTATCGGGTGGCCAAAGGGAGGTTATCCTGGACCTCAGGTAATGAAATTGATACTTTTTCCGAATATCAACAATTTCATTTGTCTATTTTGTCTGAGTTATAATATTTAGTGATCATGTCCTCCAATTTTAGAATTTTCTTGAACCTGGTATATTAATTTTGTCTGCTGGTTTAGTCCTTGTGAACTTTTGGATGCTGACATGCTTTGCAACCACTTGTGTGTACCAAAAAGGATAAAATTACATAATATTATGTTAGCTTTTAATCTTTTTGAGCCACTTGTGCAATGCTATTAAAAAACATATATAAAGAAGTCCTTATTATGCACCTTTTCTCTCAACCAAATTTAATTTGCTGTTTATTGTGCAGAGTTCAATAGCATATAATTACAATTCTTGTAGATGCTCTGGTGAATATTTTTGTGGCTATTTCTTTTTGCCTAAGACTTAAAGTTGAACCGTTTGTTATTGCAACTTAGGGACCATACTACTGTGGAGCTGGTGCCGACAAAGCTTTTTGGACGTGATATTGGCGCTGTTTGGGAATAGTGGGTTGAGGCTATTATAGCCTAAAATGAAAAATAAGCCCAAAAGCAAAACTGTTCAAAGTTTTTCAAAAAAAAAAAAAATAGGCTGCAGTGCCTACACTGTCAGTTGACAGATTGTTAAATCAATTGGAAAATTACAATTTCGCCCCTTTATATCAATTTAAAAAATTATAATCTTAGGGACAAATTTGTCATTTTAACTTCAAATATCATTTCAACACATTTTTCAATACAACAACTCAAATAAAAATCCATCTCATCTTCCCAAACACAAAAACTAAAATAGCCTACTAAAATAGCCAAAAAGTCTCTAAAATAGCCACTTCCCAAACGAGGCCATTGTTGATTCACACTACAAGGCTTGCCTTTATGCTAGGATTAACATAAGTGGAAACAATGGTGAGGTGATGTCGGGCCAGGTAAAATTAAGTAATAACTTTTAAGAACATTTTATTTGAAATTTTTAAGAACAAATTTTTGGTTAGGTGGAATTAAGAAATATTTTTTGTGATAAAGTTGTGTTTCTTACTATATTAAGGGAAAAAAATACATATATTTTGTAATTGGGGTTTCTTAGAAAAAAGATTGTGGTGGGACCAAAATTTTGAATTTTACGAAGCATGATTGGATGCGAAACTCAAACATACAGCATTTTGTAAGCGCATATGTGCTACTGTAAAGCTATTAGAATTGGTGCCTAATGAATCTGATTTTAGTAGCTATTAGAAGTGGTGCCTAAAGAATGTGATTTTGGTAGTTTGGAAGTACTATGAAAGGATGGCATCAACATTTCTTATGTTGGAGTAGCAATTGTGATGTTTGGTTAGAGTTGGAGTAGTGGTTACAGTCTAGGGGTACTAATAACAGTTGATGCAATTGTGGAAGGGTTGCAATGGTAGGGTTGATGGTGGCACACTAGTGTTGAAGAGTTGGTTGTCATGATTGTTGAAAGGAACATTTGGGAGTGTTTTTGGCAATTCTATAGACATTGTAGAAGGCAACCAACGAGTTAATCTTTAATACGAAGGAAACTAAATGGGAGATGATTGTAATTATGCAACAATGATTGAGAACCTTTTTTTTGAGACCCCTACAACCCCTTTTGGATCTCAGTCATAGATGGTGTGGGCCCCACACATACGTGAGTGGATCCCACATATATATCAATAGTTGAGATCCAAAGGGGGTTGTGGAGGTCTTAAAAAAAGGGGGGTCCCAAGTATTTTTCTATAGTTATGTGATTGTTTCACTACAAGAAAATACATGTTTGGCGACTAAAATTGGCGACTAAACCAATTTTAGTCGCCAAAAACACAACATTCTTCGACTAAATATCAGTTTCCGTCGGCATCCATTCAAACCTTTTAGCGACTAAAGTATTTTAGTCGCCATAAAGTATCATTTGCGACCAAATTCCCATTTAGTCGCTGTTTTTACCAGTTTAGGCTACCAATATTTTATTTTGTCGCCGTATGCTTTATTTGGCGACTAAACATTTTTGTCGCCAAAAAAATGGACATTTTCTGATTACTTTTTGACGACCAAATCTCCGTTAGTCGTTGTATAGTCAGTATTGCCGACAAATTTTGAATTTTAGTAGCCACAAAGGCATCTTCGGCGACCAATTTTTTGTCGCCAAACATACATTTTGGCGACAAAGTTCGATTTAGTCGCGAAATGTTAGAATTTTTTTTTAGAGGGAAAAGTAATAATTTTCGCGCCCAGTACATATATATTACACAGAGCCTTTTGTTCTCTTTTGTCTCACTCTCACACACCGACAGCAACATACCAAACCCGTCTCTGCGAAACCAGTCGCTCACCACCGCCGATCATCACGATCGCAGGCCACCGCCCCTCGCCACCAGCACCACTGCAAATCGGCGATCATCACCTCGCAGGTATGTTTCTGTCGTCTCTCTCCCTCTCTCTCTTGGTCTGGTTGTATCTACTTCTATTTGGTTCTCGATGTCTCTCCCACCCCCTTCTCTCACGATTAATTTTAGGGTTTAATATGTTTTTGTCCTTCCATTTTCCATTTATTTCGTACACAAATTTTTAGGGCTTTTCCTCACTTCGTCAATAGGTGTGGTTGAAATTGTGGATTGCCCATTTCGATTTGGGATTTGGATTCTTTTTTGTATCGTTTAAATGTGCCTCTGTATTGGCGAAAATGTTCCAAATCGGTTCGAAATGTGCCTCTGTTTTTTTAGCACAGTTGTTGATTTTGGAGGCTTTTCCTGATTTACTCTTATCATTATAAATGTGCCTCTGTTTTTTGCATCGAAAATGTTCCAAATGTTCCGATCGTGTGACTCAAATTCAAATTAAGTCAAAGAATTTGTTTTTTTAAAAAGATCACAAATCGGTTCGATTCAATCCTACTTCTTGACAGTTAGGTCCATGATTTTATAGTTATGATTTTTATTTGAAATTTAGTTCCATTTATTTAAATATATATACATATACATATATATTCTCAAGTATATATATTTGTCATACACTTAAGTATCTTCTCAATATCACTTATATATTCATAAGTTTTTTTTCCTTTTCTCTTGCAAATAAGTCCTTAACCCTCTTCTCCTACAACTGTGTTCTTATATAGTGATAAGACTAATTTTAAACAATTATTCAAATAATTATTATCTGTAAAATGATTATATATTGTCTGATATTTGAGAATGTTGTCCTTATATTGTGCATGATGACTTGTTTATAGAAATCGTTGTTCCAAATTGAAATGAATCCCGTTTTCATAGTTTCGTTGAAAACTTTCAACATTTTCAAGATTCAGTTTGATTCCAAATTTCATAAAACCATAGCTAATAATTCGATCTTAAGTTTACTTCAAAACCAAACCAAATTCAACCTTGCTCTCCCCTAACTCGAATCGTAACCACCAAATCAGTTCAGAATAAGCCTGATGATCATAGTATGAGCTCATCTATCCCAATTCCTATCCACCAAAACACTTCAGAATAAGCCCCTGACCACTTTATTCAACAGACGAAAGACAAGTGATATACTTCAGCTCCGCATCTACATTGGGTTAGGTAGTTGTCGTTTGAAACACCTCAATTCAATATATATTTTTTGGACCTTAAAGAATTGCAAGTTTAAAATTATAAACTATCTGCATTCTCCTTTTAAAACAAGTAGACACATCCAAATTGGTTTGTTTTTGTAGTGTATACTCTTCATGACCCTTAGATTAGTGTATGACTTAAAACTCCGTACTTCTCTCTACACATTTCAAGAATAGTAAGACAAAGATAGTTCAAAAAATATAGAACTACCTTTTAGGATACATGGGTTAAACATATACATTATGAACACATACCCCATCACGGGGTGTTGATGACTAATCAAGAAACACACTACGAAAAACTTGAGGTTTACACTGTTGTTGATTTCTATAGTTGAAAATAATTTCTTTAACAGTCAGCCTTAGTTCAGAAATCTGTGTCCAGCACATAAGACATTAGGATTACAAAGTGTGATTAATCAATATCCTAAATACTCTCACATTTTTGTATTGCAAACCTTTGGAACTCCATAGAAACAATAGACGATAATCTGGTCAATATGACGATTACAGAACATGGTCGTCCTTTCACTCATAATTTGTTGAAAACAGATGAAAAATATTCTCTCTAATCTCCCGGGATAGCTGTACCCTTTCAACCATACCGTTGATTCTGAAAGCACCTAACTTGACAATCTAAGTTGCACAAGAAGTTGCACTATCTTACTGTAGAATGGGGACAATAATAGAATGGCAATGGCCAATGTAAGGCACCAAACCATATTCTAACTACATTTCATTTGTCTAGGCCCTCAATAGGCTTGGGCCATCTCTAGTTCTTCAGTGCTCCTGTGATATTGTTTAATGTCAAAATTAGCGTGAAAAATGCTAAACTCTACTTGTTGAGATATTGTTTAATCTCAATATCAAACTGAAATTTTTTTTAAAATATGTGAGAAAGAGTTTTCAAAGTTAAAGACAAAGTGTTTCTGAGATTGATGAAATATGTTGTTTTTTCTCTTTTTGTAATTTTTTTTGTGGCAATCTAAATTGAGAATATGAGCTATGCAATAATAAATAAACCCATTTTCTAATGAGAAGAGAGTGACAGTGGCCATTGTTGGTGTTCCTATCTAAATGTATCAAGGGTTCAAGCCTTCTTTTTGCAACATACACCTCAAATGTACTTCACATTAGTGCATTATTGTTTCTTTAAAGACAAATCTTGATGGTTCATATTAAAGTTGTGTACATTTGGTTTGTCTGAAAGGGATAAAAGGTTACATTCTACAAGCTGAGACCGATCTGTTATTACTATTTTCTTGACTTCAAAAAGCAATGCTAATCGAGCCCGTAAACTTACTTAAGCTCTCTTCCATTACAGAGTATTTTTCCAATTTGCTGTCGATTCCCAGGTTCATCTTCGCTTCGTGTGTACTGTTCCAAGAATGGACAAGAGTTGGATGATGATAACAGATAGGCTAAAAAGTAAAGAGTATATACAAGGTGTTCAGTCATTTATGGAGTTCGCTACGAAGAATTTAGGGCCGCAGGATGAAATCCGTTGTCCTTGTGTTGATTGCTTGAACGGCACGAAATTACCTCGACATGTTGTTCGGTTGCACTTGCTTTGAAGAGGAATCGCATGTTCTTATCGCACTTGGGTCCACCACGGGGAACGTGTTCCCCTATTTCGTGGTCATCCTACTATGCGAAACGATGATACTCAAACCGACCGAGCTTCAATGACAACCAATCACGAAAATGTGGATGAACTTCCAACCATGTTACAAGAGATTTACATGAGTGGTCTCATGGATGATCATATCGACGAAGAACGTACTAGTTCGGAGAGGCACAATTTGTGTAAGTTCATGAAGTTGTTCGATGATGCTCAACGTCAAGTATATCCTGAGTGTGAAAAGTTCTCTATTTTGTCCTTCGTAATTAAGATGCTTCACGTGAAGGTGTACAATAAATGGAGCAACAAATCTTTTGATATGGTTATGCAAGTTTTCAAAGACATTCTCCCAAAGTGTGATGAAAATGTTCCATGGACCCTTTATGAAGCAAAAAAGTTCTTACGTGAGTTGGGTTTGGGATATGAGCCCATTCATGCATGCAAGAATGATTATACTTTATTTTGGAAGGACAACGCCACATTGGAGAATTGCCCTACATGTACCGAGTCTAGATACAAGTTGAACGACAAGACGGGTAAAAAAATTCCACAGAAAATACTGAGGTACTTTCCTTTGACACCGAGGTTGAAGAGATTTTACATGTCGAAAAAAACAGCTGCATATATGAGATGGCACAAAGATAAGCGTGTGGATGATGGAGTATTGCGACATCCAGCTGATGGTGAGGCATGGAAGGACTTTGATAGGTTGCATCCTACATTTTCTGCGGATCCAAGAAATGTACGGCTAGGGCTTGCCACGGATGGTTTCAATCCATTCGGACATATGAGTACATCGTACAGTATGTGGCCCGTAATCTTAATGCCGTACAATCTACCCCCATGGAAGTGTATGAAAGATCCATTTCTCATGATGTCATTGCTTATTCCTGGACGATTCACACCTGGAAGGGACATCGATGTTTACTTGCAACCATTAGTAGAAGAGTTAACTAATCTGTGGGACCATGGTGTGGAAACATATGATGCCTCTACCGGCCAAATATTTACAATGCATGCAGCAGTCATGTGGACCATCAACGATTTCCCTGCATATGGTTCGTTGTCTGGTTGGAGTACAAAAGGTTACTTGGCCTGCCCTAATTGTAACGTGGATGCATCATCTCAGCGTTTGCGCAATAAGATAGGGTTTATGGGTGCTCGGCGGTACTTACCTGAGAACCATAATTGGCGTAGAAGTAAGCTATTCAACGGTGACATTAAGAATCGGTCCAAACCTGTGGAGCTATCGGGAGAACAAATACTGGACCAAATTAATTTGGGGACGTACATGCCATATGGAAAGCATCCAACCAACCAAAAAAGACAACGGACTGAAAATCCAACTCGGAACTGGACAAAAAGAAGCATTCTTTTCGACCTACCCTATTGGAAAACACTTAAGCTTCGACATAACCTTGATGTCATGCACATAGAGAAGAATATATGTGACAATCTGCTTGGGACACTATTGAGCATTGATGGCAAGAACAAGGACACCGACAAAGCACGTTTGGATCTAGAGGACATGCGAATACGGAAGGAGTTACACTTGATACGGCATGAGAATGGCTCTGTCCAAAAGCCTCCCGCATTGTACACATTGTCCCCGGCAGAACGAATAGGGTTTTCTGATTTCTTGAAATCAATTAAGTTTCCTGATGGCTATGCGGCAAATGTATCCAATTGTGTCACCGCGAATGGTTCTAAGTTAGTTGGCCTCAAGAGTCATGACTGTCATGTCCTTCTACAACGACTTCTTCCCATTGGGATGCGAGGATACCTTCCTACCAAGATTGGGACCACATTGTTTGAGTTTGGAACTTTTTTTAAACAGTTGTGCTCGAAGACATTGAGGGTGACTGATTTGGAGAAATTGCAAGAACAAATCGTACTTATACTTTGTAAGCTTGAGAAGATTTTTCCTCCTGCTTTTTTCGATGTGATGGTCCACTTGGCAATTCATTTGCCTTACGAGGCTAGGCTTGGAGGTCCTGTCCAATATCGATGGATGTATCCTATTGAGAGGTATAACAACGAGTCAGGAATTTTTTCTTCTAATTATAGTTCAATATGAACATACTAACGATCACGCCGATGTTTACGTGTAGGATGCTTGGACTTCTTAAAGGATTTGTGGGCAACAAAGCTCGTCCAGAAGGATCCATTGCGGAGGCCTACATATCCAAAGAGTGTACGATGTTTTGTTCAATGTATTTGGAGTTGAAACAGTGTTTAACCGGGAAGAAAGGAACTACGATGGGGGTGACAATGGCCCGGGCTTGGCGATTTTCACTCAAAATCTTCGTCCTTTTGGTCATATCCCAAGGGCAGTTGATGTGTCCAGTAGCTGACCGCGAATTGGCTCATTGGTTTGTCCTACACAATAGTTTGGAAGTGGACGAATATCTAGAGTATGCTTTTTCGTCATATACGCAACATACCTTTCCTACATGGTTTTTATTTTTTAAAGTCTTCATTATTCCAATTACTTATGACGTACTTCGTTTTAACTAGGGAACACAAGCTCGTGTTGCAACAAAAATATGGAAGTTCATGCAACATTGCAACGCGACAATGCAAAGAATTTCCTAAATGGTTCAAAGATCGCGTAAGATTCTGAAGTTGCACTATTAGCGACTAAAAATCTCGTCGCCCTAGATTGTGTAGTTTTTAGCGACAAAATTCTTAGTAGCTAAATAGTTGAGTTAAAATATTTACTGAACGGTTTGGGCGACTAAAATGTTAGTCGCGATTGTCAGCTATCCGCGACTAATCATTGTTTCGTCGCCAATTCCATTTATTTTTGCCTACTAACACGTTAGTCGGTATTTTTTGCTACCTATGGCGACTAAATGGATTTTAGTCGCTAATTCCTTCGGCGACTATGTATGGCCGACAAATCCAGCGACCAAGTTATTTAGTCGCGAAATACTTTTGGCGACTAAAATATGTACTTTTGGCGACGAATTTTTTAGTCGCCAAAAGTGTATTTTCTTGTAGTGTTTTGTGTTGGAGATGTGCAATTTGGTTCTTGTTTTGAGGACCAACTTTTTAAGATGGGGAGACTGTGACGATCCCAAAATGTTAATCGTAATTATACGTGATTAATTATGTATTGAATTTTAATTATGACATATGCCAAGTGATTAATTGTGACTTATCTAATTTGATTCGTTGTAAATATCTGTTTAAATTGAGAAACTATCCGTTGTGAG
Source organism: Camellia granthamiana (assembly GCA_036172215.1). NCBI lineage: Eukaryota > Viridiplantae > Streptophyta > Magnoliopsida > Ericales > Theaceae > Camellia > Camellia granthamiana. The sequence goes on along the minus strand of CM069915.1, from coordinate 31,985,092 downwards.
CTCGGTTTTGAAACTAAAATTGACGACATAAATGGGTTCAGAAATCAAAATTGAGTACAAGGATAGGTTAATTGGAATTTTTAGAGTTATCCGGAAAGTTTAATTAAAAATTAATTTCGTCTGATTCGCTAATTTTAATAGGTTGGAATTAAATAATTGAATAGGAATTAGAGCTTAATACATATTAGTATAATTTAATTTAGTGTAATTGAGGTTTTATTGTGATGAGGATTAATTTAATTTAACTAGAAATAATTTATTAATTTTGGATGAATTAAGTTTAATATTAAATGGTAATTATATGAAACTTCTACTTATCCTTTTATCTCCCTAATAAACAACAAATGAGAGAGAGAGAGTATTTGGTTTGGTGGAGCTATTACACAACCCACACGTAGACAGGGAAGAAAAGAGAGAGTTCTTGGGTTGAACTCAAAGGAGAATTGAAGAAGAACTTAGGAAGAACTAGAAGATAGCTCATTAATCCTCAAATTAAGGTGAGTTTTCATTCCAAATTCTTGAAATTAAGGTAAATCTACTCCTCATCTTCTAAAATATAAGTTGAATGGAGATGAATTCATGCATGAGATAGAAGTTTTGGCTATGAGAATTAGAATTTAACATGAATATGTCTCAAATTGCAGGAATAAAATAAATTAGTTTTTAAACTTGTCATGCGTAGATGATTTCATGAAGATTTATTTGTATACTTTGCAATTCATGCATGGGTTTTCAAGATTGAAGGAACTATCATGGATTTTGAGGATTTAAATTTAATCAAGAAGAAATCTTGCATGTTTAGAGTTGTTCTTGAGTAATTAAGGAAGAAATTGTAGACTTATTTCTCCACATGCATGGCATTGATTCATGAAAATATGTTCATAAAATTGTTTTTCTTGCATGGTTCTTGAAATTGGAAGAATAAACTCCATGAATTTCAAAGATTGGAACTCTAAGGTGCATGGATTATGTTTTTGGCTTGAAATTCAAGGGTTTGATCTTTTTCCATGGAATTAAGCTTCAATTTAAAGTCATGAGTTTGTTGGAAGCTATAGATGGTAAATTCAACAAGTTTATAGAAGGTTTTGGGCCTTGATTTGCTTGAAATTGAAGCTGAATTGCAAAATTTATATGTTTATGAGTTTCTGATTCAGTAATTTAAACATGACTGAATAATTGTAATTTAATGTGTATGAACCTAATTTAAGTTTAATTGTGTAATTAGTGAACTTAATAAAGATTTGTATATGATTAGAGTCTTTATATTCAATTAGTTTGGTTAATACATGGCTAAACATGTTTTAATTAGAGGTTAAAGGAAATTAATATTCTAATTAATTCATAATTCTTGTCATCAATATTTAAAAGCTTAAAGCTTAAGTGAACTAAATATGTTTAAGATGATTGTGTATCGTGCTATATCATCAATTGGAGCTTATGTGTTCGGGATGGCACACGAATTGAGAACTGGTTAAGAATTGTCATACTATGATAATAATTAAATGATATATTTATCATATTTTTATGTTGTACTAGGTGGCCCCCCACGCACTTTGTGCGTGGGGATCGTGCTACAATTTCAATATAAATATTTTTACAAATTGTGTTTGGTTTATGAATTTGAAAAGTAGACTCTAATTATATTTTGTGTCTAAGTTTTTCTCTTTGCGAATTTTTTCTCCAATTAATAAAAATATGAACACGGGTATGAGTCATATAAGATATAAGTATATCTTTACATTTGCAGTTAAAAAACAATTCTTTTCGATAATTCATCTATGTAAATTCTTTGAATAACATGGCAAGTGATAATAAGTATTCAATGCGATCTTATCTAAACGTTACATATGAACATGTAAATGTTGATGGTTTGATAATAATATGCATTCAGTATACATCTTACAACATAAATGTAACCCAAAAAAGTTTGATAAGATTATAGCATTATACATTATACATGATAGTAGATATATACAGCGGAGATTTGTTTACAAAAGATAAGAAGAGAAAGAAGTATTACCTAGCGAATTAGCTTTTTAGAACACACGTTTTGAAATATGGTACACTTTCGTTCCAAAATGCCATATTTGGCGGTCCAAAACAATCCCGTAAGTTTTTCCTAATATATTTCAAGGTTTCCTTCGGTGTAAAAGAAACAAGCCTAAATTACACTCATCTCCCTTGAGGTTTGGAAAAATGCAATTGACCCCACACTTTATCGTATGTTGGCCAATAGTATATTGTATTCCATTATGATTTATTAGATAATCAAAAATAGAAGAGGCAATTATTATTTTCCTCAGCATTAACCATGAGTGTATATCATGGCTATGTTCCCCTCATGTCATAACTAATCCAACAAATGCAAGAATACATTATTTATTGGCGAAAATACAATATTATATGAATTGCTACACATACATTGAAGAACAAATCAAGCATCAAGAGAATGCCTAATGCAGTCTATTCTTGACAAATTTCATTTCTTCCATACATTTAAAAAACCAAGTATTAGGAAAGAATCCATTTCTAAACCCCAATTTTATGCCTTTTAAGATTATCCATAAGTAGCAATGCATACGATTTCAATTGTTTACCATCTGTAATTGATTTTCAACCTCAAACAACATCACACCTAATTCACAGCAGAAGAAACACAACTTAAACCAAATTTGTTGAGGAACTTTACTGATGCTGCATTATCTTTTGTAATTACTTCCAGCGCATATCACTTTCAGCAAAAGAATGAAAACCAAGCATTACCAATAAGCATTCAAGTCCAGTTACAAGTCAAAATGGTCTCTTACCTCCACAGGACCTTTGCGTGTGGGGGTCACGACATTATTGATGTAGATAATTGAAATATATATCTAAGATTATGGATAGAGCAACAGATAAACGTAGTATATTTTTATTACGAGATATGAAATAAATAACAATAATTATATGCAGTATATGTATGTGTATCCTTGTCCGTCACTTTAAATATCCAAACAACTATTGACTTATTTGAAAGAAATACTCCATTAATTTTAATTTCTAATTGCCTAGGTAATGTTTTAATTCCCTGTTGTAGACAAAAACTACATACACAAATACATCTCTTTCTTTATGGCAAGTAAAAAACATTTCAGAATACAATTGAGGATATGGATCAAAACTTCACATGCATGAAATATTTGATTATTTCAAATAAATCCAACTTGATGTGAAGAAGTAATTATTGTACATCACTAGTGCTATATAATTGAAAAAGCTCAAGCCACCATCTTTAATGTGATACCAAGTCACTGCATCAAACTTCTGCAGAAAGGATAGGCAGCGTACTAAACCATGCTCCAGGAACAAGTCCCCCCAGTCATCAACAATACAAAGTCAATGAAACAAAGAGTATCTGTGGGTGTCTTGGTGGCGTGAAATCAATTATCTTCTGAACTTTTCAGTGTTCAAATAAATATCTAAAATTTTTCCATATACAAAATCGTAGAAAGCCTACTGTTTTGAGTGTTCCCTTTTAAGTGAATAAATCTTCCTTCTACAAAGATGAACCATGAGAGCAGCCTCAAAATGCAGAGCTCAAAAAGTCGCGTTTTTCCACTTCCTGTTGGTGCTGAAATGACCATATTTACATGGGATAAGGAACCATGCAGAAAAGCATTCACTTCGCAGCGAGTTAAAGTACTTGTATAACAAATACAAATGCAAAAACAATACCAATTACACCGTGTATAGCAAAAGAACAATATTTTAGTTATTGTGGGTCAATTCCCTAAATCGCATTTAGGATCGTACATTGTTGATGTTATGAACATTTAGATAGACAAATCAAAGAAAGCAAAAATTATTGCATAAAATTAGCATGCATCCATCTTAGTTGTTGCATGTTTATAAAACTTAACAAGACTAGTTAATAATTGAAAATCAATGTAGGGAAAAATATGAAGCAAAAAGATGCCAAAAGGATGCCCACATCATGATGTTAGAGAAAAAAGTGTAATTTCCTGTAGTGATCACATGCAAGCAGTTAGAGAAAAAAAGTTATAATTTCTTCAAATGTTTTATGAACTCATTTTGCTTCGTTGAATATTTTGGTCCAAACCAATAACACATCTGAAATCTCAATTTCTCATATAAATAAGGAAAATGGTTTTTTTCAAGTATAACTTTTCCATAGAAAATGGTCAACCATTAAATTCCAATATGAACTTAAAATTACCTGAAACCAAAAATTAAATGGAAAGAAGCAGGTTAATCTGAAGCAGATAAATTTGAAACAGACTTCAGTGCATATGGATCCATAAACGAACTCATTTTCAGTCCACTGAGGAAACAAAATGATAAAAATTTCTATTTTTTATTTAATATGTAATAGTAAATTCCGTAGGATAATCATTTCAGAAACACATAATATAGAAAAAGGATCAAAGCAATCCATGAAAATTTATCAAAGACTATCAAAATCCAATTACCCAAATCAGGCTGGTAAACTTTTTGTTCATTGAGACACATTGACACTTGGTGTGCATTTATTTAACATATACCTAGGAATGAAAACAGTGTGGGTAAATATTATGCAACATACATATAAATAATAGGCATCAAAATACAGATGTAATTACCAAGATTTGCAACGGCGGGAGCAGAGCTTTGGATGACCAACTTCGACAGCGTTACCGCAGCAACAATGCCAACAATGATGTGAAGCTGTGAAATTTGCTCTTCGAAGCGGTGAAATTTGTTTTCTTCTTCATTGTCGGCGTCGGTGATTTGAATCCCTCGTGGGTAACCCAAAATATGCAAGAAAATTTTGCAGGGAGAAGCTTTGGAAAATAGTCAAGAGCACCGGCGGGGGAAATTTCGAGGAGGAATGGTGGCATTTGTTTTCTTCCTATATTGGGACACTTCGGGAAGGGTGATAAAAAGCCAATTTTTTTGATTTTTTAATTTTTTTTTAGTTAAAAAAGTCAATTTTTTTTATCCAAAATAACTTAATTTTTTGTCAAAAAAAATCATCAAAAAAGTTAAAAGGGTCAACTTTTTATTAACTTCTCAAAACACCATATTGTGTACGCGGATGAGTTGTAGCCCACGCGTCCAACCGAAAATGTGCAAGGAAGGAGTCACAAATTTATAGCAGGAATGATGACATTTGTTTTCTTCTACCATTGTGTGTGGGTAATTTGAAACCCAAGTGTCCAGCCCAAATCTGCAAGCAAAGAGGTGTCACAAACCAAACAAAGCAACAGGGTTGCACCAAAGCGTTATACATTCTTACATTCTTTTTACATATATAGGTAATAGGTTTGTATTATATTTTTTAATTTATTTATCAATATAATATTAATATAGTAAGTTTATCATTTATTTATATCTCTAATATTGGTCTCAGTGGGTATTTGAGATTTGTTTTTTTTTTTTTTATAGTTTTTTGCTGATTTATTTTTGTCTTTAGTAAATTTCTTTTTTTAAAATTAAAAAAAATTAAGTTTCTAAATTATATTCAACGAGACAAACATGAAAATTAACTTCTTTTTTTTTTGTAAAAAAACTTTCAAGAAAAAGACTAAAAAACACAAAAATAAACCAATAATAATGAATTTTTTTTTTACTTATCTTGGTTTATTCAATTTTTTGGTTAAAATTCGTCTCGTAGACGAATTGAAAAATGAAAAAAAATTGACATAATTTTAAAAATGAAGCCACTAAAAATAAAATCAAAAATCAAAAATCAAAAAAGGGGTGACTTATTTGTGAGATCTCAAATAGCCAATAAAAGTAATCCACTCTCATTTGATTTTATTTGATATTTTACTTTCAATCAATTTGGGATTGGTTTGAAATTGTTTGATCATTTTGACTATTAAAGACATCTCAAAAATTATTTACTAATTTATAATTTAATTTTTTATTTATAAAAATATATTATTTACTGTCTTGGGCATGGGTATCGAAAATAGACAAATAAATAATTTAAAACAGAGGAGGAAGTGTTGTTTTTTATAATATATATTTATGGGCAATGGACGCACTATCACATATATTTATTTAATATTTATTAAAAATAAAATATAAGTTCATTTTTTAGATTTATTTTTTAAATTAATGATGCATTTGTAAGATTATTAGTTAATAATTAGAGAAAATATAAGATAAAAATAACACAAAAATAATTGCTTGATTGATTATTAAACTTGAAAAATAAATTTAATTTTTAGATTAAAATAACACAACCTATTTATTTAAGGAGTTTTGGTTCTTAATATTAATATTTTATAAGATAAAGGATATATAACATTTTTATAATAGTTGAGTCCCTCAATATTTTCATAAAAAAATTTTGGCACACAGAAATTTCAATACAGAAAAATTTGTCTTTATGGAGAAATTTTAGCTCTTCAAAGAAAAATTTCAAAAAAAAATTTAGTTTCACAGAAAAAATTTAGAAATTTTAGAAAGAAATTTCAATTTGTCACAAAAAAAATTTGTTAATTTTCTCTATAATAAGTTAAAATTTTTCTAACAATATTATTGAGAAAATTTAACTAATAAAAAAATATTAAAAATAAAAAAAATATTTTACTAATTTTAATTTATTTAATTTAGGCCCCGTTTGGGAATAGGCTTATTTAGTAATTTTTTGACTATTTAGCTAAAATATGAGCTAAAAAAACTAATATGTTTTGGATGATTTTTTGTCTTTTTACGAAAAAATGTGTAAAAAATAGAGAAAAAAAAAATCTTTAATTTTTTAATATAAATTATTAACTTTTTGACTCACTTAATAACTTTATGACCTTTTAACTAAAAATGAAGATTTCCAAACGAGGCCTTAACGAGGCAAATGAAATCACCGTCACAAATTGGCAATTTTGGCGTTCACCGCAGTCCCACTTGCCAACTATTTATCTTCCTCCAGCTCTCCCTCCTCCTCATTCCCCCAAATCCTCCATTCATTATCCCCCTCTCTCTCCTAATTATATCCTCTCTCTCTCTCTCTCTCTCTCTCTCGGTTTAGGGTTACCACCTCTGCGTTTCAACCTCTCAGACATTGAATCCCTCTCTCTCTCTCTCTCTCTCTCTCTCTCTCTGTGAAATGGCAGGAAGCGGTGTTGTAACAGTCTACGGCAATGCAGCAATCACCGAAACCACGAAGAAATCCCCTTTCTCAGTGAAGGTAGGCCTCGCCCAGATGCTCCGCGGCGGAGTCATCATGGACGTCGTCAACGCTGAGCAAGCTCGCATCGCGGAGGAGGCCGGCGCCTGCGCCGTCATGGCCCTGGAACGCGTCCCCGCCGACATCCGTTCCCAAGGCGGCGTCGCCCGCATGAGCGACCCCCAACTCATCAAGGAGATCAAGCAAGCCGTCACCATCCCGGTCATGGCCAAGGCCCGAATTGGCCACTTCGTCGAGGCTCAGATCCTCGAGTCTATTGGCATCGACTACGTCGACGAGAGCGAAGTCCTCACTGTCGCTGACGACGACAACCACATCAACAAACACAATTTCCGCATCCCCTTCGTCTGCGGCTGCCGCAACCTCGGCGAAGCCCTCCGCCGTATCCGCGAAGGCGCCGCCATGATCCGCACCAAGGGCGAGGCCGGCACCGGCAACATCATCGAGGCGGTGCGTCACGTTCGATCCGTCATGGGCGATATTCGTGTGCTTCGCAACATGGACGACGATGAGGTCTTCACCTTCGCTAAGAAAATCGCTGCTCCGTATGATTTGGTGATGCAGACGAAGCAACTCGGGAGGCTTCCGGTGGTCCACTTCGCCGCCGGCGGTGTAGCCACCCCCGCCGACGCCGCGCTGATGATGCAGCTGGGCTGCGATGGTGTTTTCGTCGGGTCTGGGGTTTTCAAGAGCGGTGATCCGGCGAGGCGCGCTCGTGCGATTGTTCAGGCCGTGACTCACTACAGTGATCCTATTGTGCTTGCGGAGGTGAGCTGTGGATTGGGGGAGGCTATGGTGGGGATCAATCTCAATGATGAGAAGGTCGAGAGGTACGCGAATCGGTCTGAATGATTTGATTTGTAGGTTGGTTGGTTGGTTGGTTGCTCTTGGGCTGTTATGTTCTCCAAATTTAATAAATTTTGCATTATGAGTTTTCATTTTAGGGGTTTTGAAAACTCTTTTAATTAGAAATATATAATGGAATGGAATGGATTGTCATCCCTGTTATAGTATAATACATGTTTTGAAGGTTATTGGATTGGTTTAATTCTTAATTGTAGGATGAATTTTACATTGTATATGAAGCTCTTTATTTACTATTACTTTTTATGTTGCATAATTGCTATCAGGCTCATGGATCTGTGTGAACATGAATCAAGGTTGAGTTTTGATCTTCAATTTGTTATTCTGTTTTTGAACTTTTTTTACTTTCCAATCGGTGTCGCTACATGTCTGCTGTTTGATTGAAGTAATTCTAATTCTTATGTCTCAAGGATATTGGCTGCCAAGTATTCATCTTTCTTAATATTATTTTTTTAGTTGATAAAAATGGTGTTTACAGAGTAATAATATAGAGTACTTTATGCATTATGTATGTTCCATCCATTATTAAACTCATTCAATAGACATACTTATTCGGTTTACGAACATGGTGCATATTGGATGGATATTTATCTCACACGCTTATTCGAGTGTTTGAGTGTAACAAAGGATGTTGTGTATAATCTTTTGTTGGATTGATTCATACATTTTTTAGATCTCATTTCTCGCAGCATGGTAGCTTGAAACAAAATGGATTATTTCTTTGCATTGTTGGGTTTTGATAGTCAACTAAAATGTATTAGATTGTATTCTTTATTTTATCTCTGAAATTAAGATTTTTATCTTTCATTCTTGGTGATTGCATCCTTACTTCATCCTTAGACCATCAATTTCACACATGGCAGTCGGCCTGCAAACCATACTTTTTGAGGGAAGCTTATGACCTCAATTTGAAGTAGTAGTGTTCTTTTTAGATTATATTCTAGCTCAATGTCTGCTTTTCAATTATCAAACCTTTTAGTTTCTCAAATTTCTTTTTAGTTTGCCTCTGTCATATTGAGTTTGATATGATGTGTTGTGTTGTGTTGTGTTGTATCCAAGGTTGTTAAGATCGGGATCCTACACAGGATCGTTTTGGGGGTCTGTTGGATCGGATCGTAGGATCGTAAGATCCTACTAAAATGATAAAAAAAAATGCAATAATTTTTATATGACTAAATAATACTATCAAAATATATATATAGAATAAGCCCCAAAAATAGAAATATAGCAATTCAATGTAGCATTCAAACATTTTTTTTTTTCAAAAAAAGAAGTCAAAAACATAATAGAAGCAAATACCAACACTTGCACACCATTGTCATTGTTTCTTAATAAAAACAAAACAAACTAAATAAAGGAAGAACAAATAAAAGACTACAATAAGCCATCATTGTCGCCGAAATTATCATCATTATTGCCACAATCAGCATTAATCATTGCCACATCATCATCATCATCATCATCACCACCCCCGGTGCCATCCAAGTCCTCAATGTCTTCACCAATAGTAGCATCTTCAAAGTCATGATCAAAATCCCTTCGAGCATCCATGTTTTGATCCATAGCATCATCATCACTTACTTCATGAACTTCATCATGTTCTCTACCAATATGATCACAACCTAAGTTGGAGTAAACAAAAAAATTAAAAGTAAAATTAAAGTTATAATTTTTAATTAAAATTAAAAGATGTGTACATAAACTTACAAGCTTCTTCCAAATTCCTTGCAAGGGCCTCCACTTCGTCTTCATCCGAAGCACATCCATGTCGAGCATTCCTATCAAGCACACTGAACCAATTTCCTTCTCTTGGAAGAGTCGGAGTCTCTCTCTCTGTTATCCATTCATCATCTGATGGGACATAATCTAAACATAATGGATTCACAATTGCTTGTCTATTCATGTGTCGTTATCTCAATTTCAAATTGTACATGACAAACACAAAGTCATTCATTCTTTTTTGGTGCAAACGATTCCTTCGCTTTGAATGTACCATCTCAAAAGCACTCCAATTTCGCTCACACCCCGTTGAACTGCATGTTAAACTTAATATCCTAATTGCAAACCTCTTCAACTCAGGGCATTCATCACCAAAAAAGTCCCACCAATCAGCTACATGAAAGTTTAGTTATAAATTTAAAATTGATGAAATGAAAACAAATAATAAGATATTAAAAATGATACAAATCAACTTATAGTAAAAATAAAAAAACACCTGGAGATTTCTTTTTTCTAGTCATGATTGCATTTTGTATGCCAAAGAGTCCTCTTGCACTCTTGAATGCATCAATTTGCAAATCTATCTTCACCCTCTCATTAGCATCAGGAACCATTCTTTCAAGACATTTGTACAGCCCAATTTTAACCTCAGCGTCGGGCTGAAATTGGGATTGTAACGAAACTGAGGGTTCAAAAAGTATGCTGCAGCATGCAATGGGTGATGGAGTTGGGATTCCCATCTTCTATCAATGATGGTCCATATAGGATCATAGCTAACACCATTGAATAAAGAGTATTAATGAACAAATAAAAAGTTTAGAGAAATATAGTAGTAAAGTAAATAAGTTTAACTAAATAAAAGTTTACTATGAGAAAACATTATTGAAATTGCTTTGAATTTCCTCTTTCGAACGATCCATTGCCTTGTAAATGAATCCCATCACTAGATGCTCATCCGCATCCACCAATCTAAGTACTTTAATGAGAGGTACCGCAGCCTTCAAGCACATAGAAACACCCTTCCAAAAAATACGATTATTGAAAACAATGTCTTCAATTTTTTTACCCTTTTCAGACCTTGCAAATCGACTATTCCTCCACTTAGATGATGTAACCAAAGAGAACAATGCACCTTTTTGCTCATGAAGGCACCTCAAGGTCAAGTAAGATGTGGCAAACCGTGTTACCGTGGGCCTAATAAGTTCAATACCTTTGGTAAACTCCTTCATCCCATGAATAAGATTTGTTCTTGAATAAATGTATGCCACAATTCTTTTTCCTTTTTTAATTGTAACTCGATGAAGTTGGATTTGCTTCTCAAAATCCTCTAACATCAAATCTATGCAATAAGCGGCACAAGGTGTCTAAAACAAGCTCTTCCTCTTATCCATTAACATTTCTCCTGCCAACTTATAATTAGAAGTATTATCGGTCACCACTTGCACAACATGCTCCACTCCAACCTTCTCAACAACCTCATACAACATCTCAAAAACCTTTTCACCTGTTTTTGAAATGTCGAATGTATCCAATGATGATAGAAAGATAGTTCCATTAGGACTATTGACAAGAAAATTACAAATTGATCTTCTCTTTATCCGACCATGCATCGGACATAATTGTACACCCGGTCTTCTTCCATTGTTCCTTAAACTCGTCAAGTAATTGCAATGTCTCTTGCACTTCTTTTTTTTTTTTAAATGTCACCCTAATTTCATGGTAAGATGGTGGCACATGGCCTTTTCCATAATCTCCAATTTTCTTAACCATAAGTGGAAATATAGGGTTGTTGACACAATTAAAAGGAATTGCACTAGTGTAAAAAAATCGGGCAATTGTTTGACAAACATCATCTCTCTCTTCTTTCTTAAATAACTGATTGATAGTTTTTTGATTTTGATGCCGAGACTTATTCACCACAAATTTATCCATACGCCCATAATGTTTTTGTTTGTTTTCATGGCCACCGGCATGCAATAATTCCACTTCTTCATCAGAATCATCATCACCAATATCAAGCATCCTCCTTTTCTTATTTTGAGACTCCAATGTTTGAGTTCTTAAAAGACTCATAAATTTTTCTCTAACATCTTCTGAAACTTGGGGATATGGTTCAACATTTTGATGAGTGCATACCAAATGGTGTTTTAATCTATATATTCCTCCAGAACGAGTAACATTACAGTATTTGCATTTTACCTTTTTGCTTGCAGCATCCACTTCAATGCCATGTTCCCAACCAGGATCAGATCTGTGACCAGCAACATTTTTCCTCTTCCTCCCTCTTCTTGAACCAGAGGTTGACATTGTGTGCTGCAATTACAAATTGTAAAAATTAAAAGAAATTCCAAGCCCTTGTAAAAATTGCAAATTGTAAAAAGGCTTTAAACAAACCATCATTAGGCAAATTGTAAAAAGGCATTCCAAGCCCATGTATCAAAAGGCTTTAAACAAACCATCATTTGGGAAAATAGTTCATGTTTTTTTGATAAGCAATCACGTTTTGCCTTTCCAATCAAAGAAGCAATGGTGTTTAATAAGATTAAGTAAAATGAATCTTACAATGATTTAATTTCCATTCCCAGGAGCTAATGAAAACAGCAATAGCATTATAATTTATAGCATTGCACAGGCAGCAAAGAACAAGGAAAATTGAAGAAGAAAAAAAGAAAAAGAAAAAAGAGAAACAAAACTACAATAAGAGCAAAAAAAAAAATGTAAATTTACAGAGCAAAAATATATATATATATATAAAATATAATTTATATATAAGAGAAACATATAGAAATATATATATATATATATAATATAATTTACAGAAACAAAAATAAATAAAAAAATAAGAGCAAATAAAAAAAAAACCAAAGAGGTGATTCAGTGAAGAAAGAAGAAAAGATCAATGAAGAAAGAAAAGTTGTTGAGCAGCGAAGATGTCACGACCCGCTCCCCGTACACAAGGGTTAAGCATCGTGATGGCCAGTAACTGAAGTTACCTTCGGCCAATTCTTAAACAAATAAATAAACGCGAGCGGAAATAATATTTAAGTGAGGATACCAAAATAACCATTGGAGCTTCTATTTAATTAAATTGTCAGAGCTGAATTATGTCTACAAGTGCTTTGTGCCTACCCCACATGCTGGCCCTGACATGTCACCTGAAAGTAGTAAACAACTATAAGCACATGGCAGAGTGAGAAATATTATACTAAGAGCGTAAGAGCATAAAATACACCATGGATAATTATTGAGCTAAACAAAGCTTGATATTACAATACAGAATATATAATACAGAGATTATTTAACATATAATACGGAAATCATATACATAATCATAACCACGGTACAGAACGGAACATAACAGATGTATGGACTCAAGAGGTGGCTCGTACGAATTCTAGAGGTAACTCCCACCATAGTGTAACACTTAGTTCCGTACAGCACTTTGCTCCACACTAAAGGGCATAACCACGGTACAGAACAGAACAAATGTATGGACTCAAGAGGTGGCTTCCACCATAGTGTAGCACTTAGCTCCGTACAACACTTTACTCCACAACAGAAATTCAGAGGGTCAATGGATCCATGACAGACAAAGGGTCACAAAGTGACTAATCAAAGGGCCAATGGTTATTTAAGTCGCCCAAGACGTGGGACTCACGTAGTGGTATTTACAAAACATAATTGCTTATAAGGTTATAGTCAAATATTCTTTAAAATATAAACAAACAATCCATGGGTTTCATTTTAAGCAAATAAGGTTCAGAAATTAATCCACGTAATTGAAATATTTATAAAACATAACTTATATTAATATAACTAATAAAATACAATTTGTATAAAATAAATAATGGTAAAAAAAAAACATACGTAAAATATATTATGGTAACTCAAGGTATAATGGCCCTGTTTGGTAGAGCCGTGGGAAAGTGCTTATAGCTTATGCCTAAACAGCTTATAGCTTATAACTATGAACATAAGCTGATTTCTGACTTATAAATTAAGCATCTTCTGCCCCACTCAAAGAATAAGCTGATTTCTGACTTCTAAAAAGTTATAAGTTATAAGCTATAAGCTAAACCAAACACATCAAAATAGCTTAAATTAAGCTGAAAGCTGAAATAAGCAGCTTTTAAGCTGCACCAAACAGGGCTAATATAACTCACCTTAAATTTAATATCTCACTTTTATCTTTTATTCACTACAATCCACTAGATACTCCAAACTAAACTCAAAGTATTATTTATATAAACTAAACAACTAGGAGAGAGAGACACAGAGAGTTTTGGAATTGATGATGCTTTTGGATAATGGATGGCTTTTGGAATTGATGGTGCTTTTGGATAATGGATGGCTATATATAGGTGGTGTTTGGGAAGTTTGAGTGTTGGGTTTTTTTTTTTTAAAAGACAAATTTTTTATAAAATTAAAAAAAATAAATTCAAACAAAATATCACATCCAATCCCATAATCATTTCACTTTTTCTCTCACAAACATCACATCTAATCACAAAAAAAACCCAACTATCTTTCCAAACACCAAAAAATTTTTCTCCAATAAAATCCTATAACTAAAAAAATCTACATAAAAATCCACTTCCCAAACACCCACATAATGGAGGAGACGTGGGCAGCAAGAGGCGTAGTCCGGAAGCCACTTGGGGGGGCACGCCTCTTAGTTGCACAGAAAAATATTATGTTTCAGCGTATTTTGAATTACAAAAATATTAAGAAAAATATAATAAAAATATCATAATACTCAGAAAATAATTTCGAATAATAATATTAAATTTAAGGGACAATTTGAATTTTTGGGTTGTTACAATTTTTCTTCCTTTTAAAATTTCGTCCTCGAAATTTGTCATATGTGTAAACTATTCGCTGCGCACTCTGATAAATATATATTTGGTAATTAATCTGATATAAATATTATCTGAAAAAATTTTACCAAAAACAACTCATTGTTTATTTCTCAAAAACTATTTTGGACCAAAATGAGAAATAATGGGTGACTTAAAAAACTTTTCATTAGTTTTTGTTTCTGAAAATGAAAAAAACAACAATAATAATAATAAATAAATAAATAAATAAAATGAGAACACAATTAAACAAGCGACTGGAAATGAAATGACAGAATCATATGTAGGAGTTGAAGGAATTGGAAATGAACTTCCATTTCTTTCCATTGATAGAAATAGTTTCAAAATCAGTATTTTTAAAAATTAAAAAAAATAATAAATAATTTTTTTTTTATAATAAATTTTGGAAAGCTTATAGATTCGAACTCACTTTTTAAAGAAAAAGAATCAAAATGAAGTTTTTTTTTGTTTTTTTTTTTTTTCAAATGTTACGGAACATATAATACCGATATCTTATTTATTTTTTTTGTAATTTATGCAATTATATATAAAGTAACGATAACTCATTAAAATTTAATGAAATACCATAATTATATATACCATGATTGTTGCTACACAAAATTTAATTTAAAAACAAACTATAATCTAGCTCGACGTTTCCCCCATCCTATTTATGCATGTGTCTTATGCTCCAATGCTTTGATAAAAATAATTTTAAAAACCTAGGCTCTGATACCATTTGTCACGACCCGCTTCCCTTACCCAAGGGTTAAGTATCGCGATGGCCAGTAACTGAAGTTACCTTCGGCCAATTCTTAAACAAATAAATAAACGCGAGCGGAAATAATATTTAAGTGAGGGTACCAAAATAACTATTGGAGCTTCTATTTAATTAAATTGTCAGAACTGAATTATGTCTACAAGTGCTTTGTACCTACCCCACATGCTGGCCCTGACATGTCACCTGAAAATAGTAAACACCTATAAGCACATGGCAGAGTGAAAAATATTATACTAAGAGCGTAAGAGCATAAAATACACCATGGATAATGTGAGGGTAATTTATACAAAATAAATTGGGCCGAAGCCAGGATAATGGGCCACTCTTTGGGCCGTATTGGGGAGGCCAGGAAGGTGGGCCGTACGGCAGTCCGAACCGAAGTAAAAGATGGTGCCGGCGTAAGAAGGCTTAGCTCGGCTTCTATTGTTTGTTAGCTCGGTCATGATGTTTGGAACCGAGGTATGTTGGGCCTGCTTTAAGACCTAAGCAAAGGTTAGCTCGGTTTAATTCTTCTATGGATAGCTCGGCCTAGCATGCGAAGCCGAGGTAGAAGAAAGGAAAGGAAGACCGGGGTAACAGTTAGATCGGTCGCGACTTGTTAGCCCGGCATGGCAGTGTTATTTCGGTCGTGTCGTAGTTCGGCCATGATAAAACCATCTCACTTGGTTTATGCAGTGAGGGGGGTGTTGGAGGATAAGTATTATCTTCCAGGAGTATGAATCCTAGGAGGACTCTACATGGAGGAGTAAGAGTCCTACCAGGATTGTACCACGCGAAACCTATAAAAGCTCACCAATATCACCTATGAAGAGGTAATGCAACTTTGCTCCCTGAATACATAGAGCTTTTGCCTACTTGTCTAGTTGACTGACTTAGGCATCGGAGAGGTTTCCGGCACACAGCCGCCGGCTAGCTCACGCTTGTGTTTTCAGGTAGTAGAACGACGACGTACGGAGGAGTGCAGACTTGATCAACAGGATTATACGAGAAGGTGTATTTCTTTCCCGTACAATTGGCGCCGTCTGTGGGAATTACAGACAAGAACAAACCTCTTGATCAAGCTATTTCTCTTTAGAATCAATGGCGCATAACGAAGATTTATCACAGTCCGCCGTCGACGGACTAACACCAGAGGGAGGTGCAAAGCGCGAGGGTCTACCTTTGGTCCCTCCTATGGCAGACTTGGAGCAACGACAAAATTCCAGGAGGGATGCCAGGGGTAGAAGGAGGAATAACAGCCCTCATCCCTCTCGTTCGCAAAGCCCAGAAAAACAAAGGCGCGGGATTGATCCTCAAACTTTGGAGGATCGCGTCAGGGAACAAGACGAGTTGATACGGCGGATGGCGGCGGACATGGAATCTCTAAAACGCCAGATGAAAGGAAAAGAAGTGGCGACAGGAGAGGGGCGCAACAACAAGACGCCCCCTCGCCACTCAGAGGGTCGTAGTAGAAATTCTACACCCTCCCAAGCAGAAAACAGAAGCCTCAGGACAGGCGACACGCAAGCCAGATCTTCCAGGACTCGTCACTCCAGGTCTGAGAGGACGAGATCTGAAAGGTCTTATACGGAAGGAAGCACTTACTGGCCCTCACATACGCACCAAACAAGGTCCAGACAGACGGAATTACCCAGATCGTCCGACTTACGGACCGTGCTCGAAGAGAAGGCACGATGGAGAGAGGACGCCAAGGCACGTGATCCACATAGAGTTTCTGCCTTACAGCGGTTGGCTCCTCGGTCGCATGGAAGCGTCGAGGTTAGAATGCCAATACCGCGCCTTGCCTACGAACCAACGGACAAAGCATTGGCAAGGCTGCAGACCTCACCGTTTGTTCCTGCAATTAAGAACGCGCCCCTACCATCAGGCTTCCTTCAGCCCAAATTCACTACGTATGAGGGGAAGACCGGACCCCTACTCACACTTGAGCCACTTTCGCCAGGTTATGGCTGTATACCGGCGAAACGAAGCCTTGATGTGCATCCTCTTCCCTTCTAACCTTGGCGACTTAGGCTTAACTTGGTTTTGAGAAACTCCCAGAAGGCAGCATAGCCTCCTGGGCGCAATTGGCGGAAGCGTTTGTCACAAGATTCAAGACAAATACCAAAACTCTGGTGGAGATCGACCAGTTACTCCTCCATCGACATGGGTGACAAGGAGACCCTAAGATCTTATAACAGTCGCTACTGGGAGACATTCAACCAGATTGGGGACTGCCCCACCAATCTCGCCATTGCACAATACAAAAAAGGCCTTCCAGTCGGGAATAGACTAAGGGACTCAATCACCATGACGCCGCCACTTACCATGGAAGCCCTGATGGAAAGAGTGCACCAGCACATCAGGGTAGAAGAGGATGGCGCACGCGCCAAAGCAAAGTCAGGCGCAACCGCAGCACCAGAAAAGAAGGCCTCAGCAAAGGTCAATGCGGTAGACCGGCCGAACAGAAACGGACGTGGCAGACGAGACAACGGAGAAGACCAAGACAAAAGATGGTTGAGAGTCCGCACTGCCATAACCACAGTCTTCAAGAAACCGATCTACCGAATACTTAGTGAGATTCGCGACGAGCCTTTCGTCAAGTGGCCAGCCAAGCTAGGCGAAGCTCAGAAGGACTACGACGATAGATCTCGGTGCACCTTCCACAAAGAAAAGGGGCACTGCACTGAGAATTGCACGCCATTAAGGCAACACCTGGAAGAGTTGGTGGCTGCGGGCCACCTAGATAAATACATTGAAGGGGGGGCACAGCCAGCCCCCCAGGACCACAATAACCCCAATGGAATGCCAATCAACGCCCCACCTCAAGGCGTAATTAATGTGATACATGGAGTCTTCGAACCTGAGCGTGTATGCGAGCTCAGAGGGTCGATCAACAAGGCTGAGCACTTAAGGGACGGACTAAGCACTCAGCCTATCATCAAAAAGGGGAGGACAGAAGCCACAAACGTCATGTCTTTTTCAGATAAAGACTTGGACAGAATGTATTGCCCACACAATGATGCCTTGGTCGTCACTCTCCGAGTCAAGGATTTTGACGTCAAGCGGATTCTGATTGACCAAGGTAGTTCATGTGAAATCATGTACTATGAGACATTCAAACAATTGAAGTTACAAGACAAGGACTTGGCACCTGCCGTTTCTCCCCTAATAGGATTCAACTCCATGCCAGAATGGCCCATCGGCAAAATAATCCTCCCAGTCAGAGCAGGGAGTGTGACAAAACAAGTGGAGTTCTGGGTGTTGAAAGTCCCCTCAACTTACAACATCATCTTGGGCAGAACGTGGCTGCATGCCATGCGCTCGGTTGGCGTCATCCTACCACCAAGTAATGCGGTTCTCCAACGACGCTGGAGTAATAGAAGAAGTCTATGGAGACCAAATCATGTCAAAGCAGTGCTTTGTCACGGTGAATGGTAGCCACGCTGCCAAAGGATTATGTTCATTTGGTGGAAGAACCTGAGAGTAATGAACTATTTGCAGATGTTGGCAAAGCGGCTAGCCAGAAAGCGGTGGAAGACTTGGTAGAGGTAAGAATAGATGAAAAGAACCCGGATAAGTTCTTTTTGCTCGGTTCATCGTTGTCTAGCACCGAGAGGTTAGAGGTCTTGGAATTTTTGACCTCTAACATCGAAGTGTTCGCCTGGACACCTTACGACATGCCAGGCATTGATCCCAACTTCATCTGTCACCAACTCAATGTCCACCCATCCGCCAGACCAATCATTCAGCGAACTCGCAGATCGGCACTCCACCACGCCGAGATAGTGGCGAAAGAAGTAGGAAACCTGCTGGAGGCAGGGGCAATCAGAGAGGTACACTACCCAAGATGGATCTCCAACACAGTGGTGGTGCCGAAGAAGAATGGCAAGTGGCGTGTCTACGTCGACTACAAAACAGTCAACAAGGCATGCCCAAAAGACAGTTTTCCCCTACCACGGATAGATTAACTGGTAGACCTGACGGCAGGGTCACAACCGACTTAGCTTTCTGGATGCATACAGAGGCTACCACCAAATCGCCATGCATGAACCAGATCAGGACGGTGACATCCTTCACAACTCCAAGAGGACTATACTGCTACAAGGTCATGCCCTTTGGCCTAAAAAACGCTAGGGGCGGACATTCTAGAGAATGGTCACCAAGATGTTTGAGCCGTTGTTAGGCAGAACAATGGAGGCTTACATCGACGATATGGTGGTCAAGAGCAAGAATGAGAATGACCACCTCAAAGACCTAAGTGAGATGTTTGAGATCCTGAAGAAGCATAAGTTACGCCTCAACGCGTCGAAGTGTGCATTCGGAGTAGGATCAGGCAAATTCCTGGGCTTCTTGGTGACCAACCGAGGTATAGAAGCAGACCCTTCTCAGATCAAGGCAATACAGGATCTGGAAAGGCCAAATTCGGTGAAGGAAGTGCAACATCTCACCGGCATGGCAGCCGCACTCAATCGGTTCATAAGCCGGTCGTCAGATAGACTACGACCATTCTTCCATGCGCTGAAGGCCAAGTTTGAGTGGGACGAAGAATGCGACCAAGTTCTGGAAAGTTTGAAAGAGTACATGTCTTCTCCACCACTCCTTGTAACACCAATCCCTGGAGAAGAGCTCTTCTTATATCTGGCAGTCTCGCAGCACGCAATCAGCGCAGTGTTGGTCCGTGCAGAAGGCATCCAACATCTGCCCATCTACTATGTCAGCAAAACATTACTAGGCGCCGAAACAAGGTACTTGCCACTGGAGAAACTGGCATTAGCCTTGATGATGGCCTCAAGAAAGTTGTCGCATTACTTTCACGCCCACACCATAATTGTTCTCACAGCCTTCCCATTAAAGGCTTTATTTGAAAGGGGTGAACTTTTCTGGGCGAATTCTGAAGTGGGCAGTAGAGTTGGGACAATACGACATCAAGTTCCAACCCAGGACCGCAATAAAAGCTCAAGCACTGGCGGATTTTGTCGCAGAGTTCACTCCTGGAAGTCATCACATCTGCCCAGTCGACCTGACTGAAACAGCTGAACTAGGGATGGAAGTTGACGCCGAAATAACGCAACCCGTGGTATTGGTTACTCAGTCAAGTCCCAAGGCAGACCGGAGTAATACAAGAAAGGAAGACGACGAAAACCATGCTACACCAAGTCAAGACTCACCAAACAACACAGGACTTGGTGCAATCAGATGACGAGGGGGCAGACAGCAAGCATGAACCTTAAAGAAGACACCAACAACATGGAAGATCCCAAGGCATCATCTGACCCCTCCACTTGCTGGAAGTTGTTCGTCGGGGAGATGTGGAAACTCTTCGTGGACGGAGCATCCAACTGATATGGAGCAGGACTTGGCATAGTCCTCATCTCTCCAGACGGCATAGTAGTGGAGCAGGCAATCAACCTTGGCTTCCCAGCTTCAAACAATGAAGCGGAGTATGAAGCGCTTCTTGCAGGTCTCAAATCAGCATTCTACATGAAGGCCACCGAACTAATGGTTTACAGCGACTCACAGCTGGTGGTAAACCAAATTTCGGGCGACTACGAAGCAAAGGATGACAGAATGGCTAAGTACCAAGAGCTGGTCAGAACAGAGATCAAGAAGTTTGAAGTGGTAAGGATAGAACAGATCGGCAGAGAGGAAAACAGCAGAGCAGACGAACTAGCAGGCTTCGCCTCAATGGCAGATACCTCCACCCCTCACCCACTGCTGATCGACTATCTACCTAGACCAAGTATTGAAGACCCAGAAGCAGAAGAAGTATGTTGTGCAGAGTTAGGCCCTTCTTGGATGGATCCCATCATATTGTTCCTGAAAGACGGCACCTTACCGGAAGAAAAGAAAGAAGCCAACCGAATAAGAGCAAAGTCGCAGCGATTTTGGCTCTCTCCATCCTTGGCATTGTACAAGAAGTCGTTCTCAGGGCCTTACTTAAAGTGTGTTCACCCTAGCAAGGTAGAAGCATTCCTGTTCGAAATATATGAGGGAGCATGCGGCAGCCATCAAGGAGGAAGATCATTGGCATACCGAGCAATTTCACAAGGATACTGGTGGCCATACATGCAAGCAGATTCAGAGAAGTATGTCAAAAAATGCGAAAAGTGCCAGAAGTTCGCGCACCAAATACACCAACCCGCCAGGGAAACTACTACCATTGACTAGCCCATGGCCATTCGCAATGTGGGGCTTAGACATAGTTGGGCCACTACCAACGGCACCAGGCAACAGGAAATTCTTTCTTGCGGCAACCGACTACTTCACAAAGTGGGGTGGAAGCAGAAGCCTTAGCATCAATCAAGGAAAAAGATGTGAAGAAGTTTGTTTGGCAGAACATCATCACTCGCTTCGGCATACCAAAAGCACTGGTTTCCGACAACGGCACTCAGTTCGACGGCAGAATTTTCAGAGGCTTTTGTGAAGAGTACAAGATAGAGTTCTACAACTCTACACCGGCATATCCCCAAGCAAATGGTCAGGCAGAGGCATCAAACAAGGTAGTCTTGGATGGATTGAAGAAAAGATTAGAGAAAGCCAAAGGCAAGTGGGTAGAAGAGCTCCCTCATGTTTTATGGGCCTTACCGGACCACGCCTCGACGATCGACAGGAGAAACACCATTCTCCTTAGCTTATGGCATGGAAGCAGTCATCCCATTAGAAGTTGGCCTCCCCACAATTCGGAGCGAAAACTTTGATCCAGACTTAAATGGCGAAGCCATAGCATTAGAGCTTGACCTTGCGGAAGAAAGAAGAGATAGAGCATTGGTTCACATCGCCTCCTATCAACAAGAACTATCCAGGAAGTATAACAAAACGGTGCATCCAAGGCAATTCAAGATCGGCGATTGGGTACTTCGCAAAGTTATGGGAAACACGTTGATACCAGGAGATGGCAAGCTAGGGCCCAACTGGGAAGGTCCTTACAAAGTGGTCGGATTGGCAGGCAAAGGGGTATACCACTTGGAAGATGAGGACGGTAAAGCAATTCCCAGGCCATGGAACACTGCAAATCTCAAGTTGTTTTACTTTTAGCTTTTTTCTTTTTGAAGTATGTGTAATTTTTTACTTTCTCAATAAAACAAATCGATTCTTTTTTAAGCATACTTGTTTTCAATAGCTAGTAGCTTTAGTGAGTTAGGAGCATTGTAAACATAGTTGGCCGGAATAACCAACTATGAACCTTCCTAAGCCCAGGATAAGGATCCAGGCTGCAGGACGTTTGGTCGGAATAACCAAACACTTTATTCTAAGTTGGCTGGAAAAACCAACTTAGAGGTTGGCTGGATTAAACCAATTCTTTGTACTCTTCAGCCGAAGTAAGTGTATGGCTGAAGAGTGGTTGGCTGGATTAAACCAACTCTTTGTACTCTTCAGGCGAAGTAAGTGTATGGTTGAAGAGAGGTTGGCTGGATTAAACCAACTCTTGTTACTCTTCAGCCGAAGTAAGTGTATGGCTGAAGAGAGGTTGGCTGGATTAAACCAACTCTTTGTACTCTTCAGCCGAAGTAAGTTTATGGCTGAAGAGTGGTTGGCTGGATTAAACCAACTCTTTGTATTCTTCAGCCGAAGTAAGTGTATGGCTGAAGAATGGTTGGCTGGATTAAACCAACTCTTTGTACTCTTCAGCCGAAGTAAGTGTATGGCTGAAGAGTGGTTGGCTGGATTAAACCAACTCTTTGTACTCTTCAGCCAAAGTAAGTGTATGGCTGAAGAGTGGCTGGCTGGATTAAACCAACTCTTTGTACTCTTCAGCCGAAGTAAGTTTATAGCTGAAGAGTGGTTGGCTGGATTAAACAAATTCTTTGTACTCTTCAGCCGAAGTAGTTATATCGGCTGAAGAGTGGTTGGCTAGTGAGTTAGATAGCTAAAACCGAGATCACAGTTGAGCAAATGAGTTCATTATAAGTACCAGCATACATACACAAAACTGGAATAAGAGTTAAAAGAAGATTTTTTCATTGAAGAAAAAAGCAAGTACAATTGAGGGGCCGCAGCCCGGTTACAAAGATCAAAAACAAAAAGAAAAGAAAGGAACCAAAATCAACGGAAAAGTTCATCAAGTTCAACATCGAAATCAGCATCAGCAACTGTCCGGAGTCCGGTGTCAGTTGGGAGCACAATTCGAGCTGGGAGCTCGGTCTCAGCCTGAACCTCGGTCTCAACATGAACCTCGGTCTCGGTTGGTTGCAGCCTATCCGTTTGGTCTTCAGTGACTGGCTCCCGAACTGTTTGATTATTTTGTTGTTCTTCATTGACGACCGGGGTGAGAGTTGGCTCCTCATCCTCTTCAACATCATCATCATCATCTTCATCATCACCGGACCCCTCAAGAAGTTGTCTTTGGAGATCGGCAGCATATTGCGAAAGCGAGGCCGGAATAGAATACGGTGGAGCATTATAGACATCGGTGTCAGGCGTACAACCGAGCCGCTCCACCGCACTCCTCTAGCCACATTTGAAGAATAAGTCCTTTGCTGCATCGCACTGGAGGGTGTAGGCGTCTTCAGCCTTCTTGAAGCCTCTTTTTTCGGCTTTCTTCATTCCGGCCTTAAGTTCGTTTATTTCGGTGTCTTTTTTCTTCTCAATTTTTGCCAAAAGGCGCAGATATTTGTCTTTTGCCTCACTGGCAACCTTTCGCTTTTCGGCTTCGACCGAATCAGCAAGCTCGGTCAGCCGACTATTCTCAGCACGCAGCTCGGCCAGATGTTTTTTGGCTTCCTCTAGCTCGGCCGACTTTGCTTCGGCCTCCGCCATGGCTTCCCTTGTACTTCGCCTAAGTTTCATGACCTTCTTGTGAGTAACTTGATTTTTCTGGATGGCCTGCAAAGGAGAAGTGACGTTAGCCGAACTGAAAGTTGGGAAAAAATTAGAAAGAAAGAGAGAAAGTTACTTACCAGGATCATGGACTTGGTCGAAGACCGGATGGACTTCAGCTCGGTGTTGAGCTGTTTGTAGTGGTGCTCCATGTCCTTGGGAAGGCACACACTCTTGGCTAAGTTGAAAGCCATCAGGTGGTCCTTTTCTGTCACAACCGAATCAGAGGCAGTGATATCTCGGTTGTTGAAGGTCAGTTCGGGGACCCATTTGGAGGAAGATGCAGTTCGGTCGGATTGCTCAGGCTGGGGGCTTGGTTGAATGCTTGGGGGAGGACTTGGTGGCAGGATGGTCTCATCTTCATCAGCAAGACGTGGCTCGGTTTGGTTAGTCCGGGCACGTTTGCTTGGGCGAGATGAGAGCGGCCGTTGGGATGGAAGGGCCACCACGGTCTTAGTGGTCTGGCCGGTTTGTGGTACGTCGGCTGGAGTTGTTACGGTTAGAAGGGCCTTTAGCCTATTCTTCTTTGCCATTTCTTGTTCGGCAGTAAGGGGCACAAGATTGATCTGGGGCAAGGATGGGTCCGGTTCTGGTGCCTCTTCAAGAAGAAAGTCGGTCACCTTCGCTTTTCGGCGACCGCTGTATCGGTAGGTCGGCTCGAAATTTAGAAGTTTTGCCCAACTTCTCTCCTTAACTCGTAGTGCGGCGCGCAGAATACCCAGGTTTGGGTGGCCGTAATTTGATAGGAGATGGGCTTTATCTGCAAAAAAGAGACAAACTGTTAGTTCGGTTCAGAAGAGAAAGCCGAAATAAAGAAAAGTGAGAGACACGACCGAAGTATGTATACCAGGTTCCCCTTTTTTCCAGTTTATTCTTCGGCCAGGAATCTCGGCTTGATGGTCTTCAAAATTCCCAGAGACCTAAAAAAAATCATCGTCGTTCAAGTCTTTGTCCGGTGTGTGTTTTATTATTTTCTCTCGGCCACGGCGTATTCTTAAATAATAACACCAGCCATCATTTTTGGATCCTATGGAGTATTGATGGAGTATTTCGGCTAAACCGAGGTTGAGACCGGTTTGGTGGTTCAATGCGGCTATTCCCATTATTATGCGGTATGTATTGGTGGATAGCTGGGTTGGGCACAGTCTGGTTTGCCTTAGGAATTCGCACATTAGAGGTTGGACTGGGAATCTAAGTCCGGTTTCTATTATTGATTGAAGTGTAAAAGGGACAAAGCCTTCATTGTCCCATGGGTCAACGTCTTGTTCGGCCAGGGTAAGGTTTACATCGGCTGGAATGTTGTATTCTTTTCTGAATTCGGCTAGGCCTCCTGGGGTTTCTACTAGGAACCTATATTTCCCCATTTATTGTATAAGTTAAGAATAAATTATCTCAGTCGAAAAAGTGTGCTCAGTAGCTCGGCTGAGTGCAGGGAAGTGCCTGGCAACCTAAGTCTGCAAAGTCGAAAAACAAGGTGTTAAGCACAGATCGTTGACCGTGCTACAAAAAAAAAAAAAAAAACAACAACAACAACAGAGACAAGTCCTACTTCGGCTACGCAATGTACTACGGGATCTACCTCGGTTGTAACCAAAGTGCTTGTTATCTCGGTTTGGCAAGATGTTTGGTTATCTCGGTTCTGCTTATGGTTTTTGTTACTTCGGTCAAGCATCAAGAGGCAGCTTTCTGAGATCGGTATAGGAACTGTGAAAGCTGGCTTAGCCCCAAAGGCTTAGCTCGGTCGAGGGCCAAAATTTTCTAGTTCGGTGCGTTTTTTATTTCGGCTAATGTGAATCAGTTGGTGGCCTATTGAAACTACTGTGATGTGCACAAGTGCTAGTTCGGTTCCAGTCTACTTAAGTCTTTATATAGCAAAAACAGCTTCCTAGTTCGGTTGGACGTGTTTTATGGATCAAATGAGTGTTCTACAAACTATAACTTGAAGATTCATGAGGTTCTACTGGCAAAGTTTTTTCAGAAAATACAAGAACAAGTGGAAAAAAGTGGCAACAAGGTGTTTTGCAAAAACATACGAAACAAACTACACTGGATAGAGTAAAACACAAAAAACAAAGAAAGCATGGTAGATGTGCAAGACTTACCAGGTCAAGAAGCACTAGAGGAAGAAAATGGACGAAGAACACAGCCACGAGCTCAGAGGTTGCAAGAAGATTGAAGAGTAGGATTGTTTTGTGTGAGGGTAGATCGTGAAAATGAAGGATTGTTTTGTGTAGAAAGCGAAGTGGCGGGAACTGTTCAAATTTTTCGGAGTACGAGGGCGGCGTTACAGCTGGGGATAACCAATGAGAGCCTGCCACGTGTCATTGGAAGGACAATCGATTCAGTTTCTGCAAACTGAAGAGACGTTTTGACCGGACGTGCACAGTACGGCTCAAGTTTTAGCTCGGCTGGATAAGCTAAATGGTTTTTAGCTCGGCTGGATAAGTTAAATGGGTTTTAGCTCGGCTGGAGAGGCTTAAAGTTGTAGCTCGGCTGGAGTGATTGAAACTATAGCTCGGCCGATGGACAGGTAATTCCTATCATGCTTTGCAGATGGAATTAAGGGGTAATTGTGAGGGTAATTTATACAAAATAAATTGGGCCGAAGCCAGGATAATGGGCCACTCTTTGGGCCGTATTGGGGAGGCCAGGAAGGTGGGCCGTACGGCAGTCCGAACCGAAGTAAAAGATGGTGCCGGCGTAAGAAGGCTTAGCTCGGCTTCTATTGTTTGTTAGCTCGGTCATGATGTTTGGAACCGAGGTATGTTGGGCCCGCTTTAAGACCTAAGTAAAGGTTAGCTCGGCTTAATTCTTCTATGGATAGCTCGGCCTAGCATGCGAAGCCGAGGTAGAAGAAAGGAAAGGAAGACCGGGGTAACAGTTAGATCGGTCACGACTTGTTAGCCCGGCATGGTAGTGTTATTTCGGTCGTGTTGTAGTTCGGCCATGATAAAACCATCTCACTTGGTTTATGCAGTGAGGGGGGTGTTGGAGGATAAGTATTATCTTCCAGGAGTATGAATCCTAGGAGGACTCTACATGGAGGAGTAAGAGTCCTACCAGGATTGTACCACGCGAAACCTATAAAAGCTCACCAATATCACCTATGAAGATGTAATGCAACTTTGCTCCCTGAATACATAGAGCTTTTGCCTACTTGTCTAGTTGACTGACTTAGGCATCGGAGAGGTTTCCGGCACACACCCGCCGGCTAGCTCACGTTTGTGTTTTCAGGTAGTAGAACGACGACGTACGGAGGAGTGCAGACTTGATCAACAGGATTATACGAGAAGGTGTATTTCTTTCCCGTACAGATAATTATTGGGCTAAACAAAGCTTGATATTACAATACAAAATATATAATACAGAGATTATTTAACATATAATACGAAAATCATATACATAATCATAACCAAGGTACAGAACGGAACAGAACAGATGTATGGACTCAAGAAGTGGCTCGTACGAATTCTAGAGGTGACTCCCACCATAGTGTAGCTCTTAGTTCTGTATAACACTTTGCTCCACACCAGAGGGCATAACCACGGTACAGAACAAAACAAATGTATGAACTCAAGAGGTAGCTCGTACGAACTCTAGAGGTGGTTCTCACCACAGTGTAACACTTAGTTCCGTACAGCACTTTGCTCCACACTAGAAATTCAGAGGGTCAATGGATCCATGACAGATAAAGGGTCACAAAGTGACTAATCAAAGGGCCATTGGTTATTTAAGTCCCCCAAGGCGTGAAACTCCCGTAGTGGTATTTACAAAACATAATTGCTTATAAGGTTATAGTCAAATATTCTTTAAAATATAAACAAACATATCCATGGGTTTCATTTTAAGCAAATAGGGTTCAAAAATTAATCCACGTAATTGAAATATTTATAAAACATAACTTATATTAATATAACTAATAAAATACAACTTGTATAAAATAAATAATGGTAAGACAAAACATACGTAAAATATATTATAGTGACTCAAGGTATAATATAACTCAACTTAAATTTAATACCTCACTTTTATCTTTCATTCACTGCAATCCACTAGATACTCCAAACTAAACTCAAAGTATTATTTATATAAACTAAACAACTAGGAGAGAGAGACACAGAGAGTTTTGGAATTGATGATGCTTTTGGATAATGGATGGCTATATATAATGGAGGAGACGTGGGCAGCAAGAGGCGTAGTTCGGAAGCCACTTGAGGGGCACGCCTCTTAGTTGCACAGAAAAATATTATGTTTCAATGTATTTTGATTTACAAAAATATTGAGAAAAATATAATAAAAATATCATAATACTCAGAAAATAATTTCGAATAATAATATTAAATTTAAGGGACAATTTGAATTTTCGGGTTGTTATAGAAGAAAGAAGAACAACAGAGAGGAAGAACAGCGAGGAAAAAGAAAAAAAATAAAGCAGGCAGACAGTCTGAACATCAGTGGAGAAGAGAGAGGAAGAAGAAAAAGAAACAGCAGCGTACCTGGAGTCGCAACAAGTCAGGCTTCTCTGTTTGATGTTGAATCTCTCTTTCCCTCTGTTTGATGTTGAATCTCTCTTTTCCCCATTCGTATTGCCCTAATCGCAGTAGGTCAGGCTTCTATGTTGCTTTGCTTCTCTCATTTTTGCTCCCGATTTTGTTTTTAAGTTGCCCAAAAAATCCTTGAAATCTGGATCGCATGGAGTCGCGATCCAGATGCAATCTTAATGATCCCGACGATCCCAAAATAATCCCACCACGATCCTAATATGGGGTCGATCCAAAGCACAGGTCGGATCAAATAGTGTATATTGGAATCCGGATCGCAATCTTGACAACCTTGGTTGTATCATTATGCCATTATTACAAATGAGTATTTGCCACAATATCTTTGTCTTCAGTTGTATCTATGTCCATGAGAATTGTAGTTGAGTCAGGGCTACCACAAAGCCATTGTTGCTATGACATGCTATCCATCAAACACTGTAGGGGCATGCTACATACATGCTGAATGCAAACCTAGTAATTCATACATGTTGAAGCCTTTGTGTTACCTTCCAATTATGTGATCTTTGTTTGGGCAACACCCTTGGTACCATGTTTTGGAGTAGTGGATGCAGTGTGCTTGTATAAATTCTATGTCTCATTGTTGTTACTTTTACATTGAGTTGGGATACGTTTTGCCATCTGCTTCTAGTTATCACAATCCTATCTTCTTGTCATGCAACTATCACGATTTCACCAGTCCAGTGATTTGTGTCTTTCAAATTGGGATTCTATTAATGACATTTATAAATTAGTAGATGTAAGATACTAGTTTTCTTGCCTCAACATATGTTAGTTGTTCTTTTTGTATGAGAGGGTTCAAGAATGTTGTAGGAGAATTCGAAGATCTTTGAAAAAAACTTGAATTTTCTAGAAATGATAAGAGAGTTAGATTATTTAATAGTCACAACTAGGCACACAATAGCAAAGAAATGATGGAGATAAGAGAATGGGTGAAGAAGAAGACAAAGTAGTTAAAGAAAGAATAATGGCAAGGCTCTCCCATGGATCTCCTACTTTCACTCTCAAGGTAGATAATGGAGAAGGGAAATTAGTTATTTCCCAAGAGTTGTCTCTTCAAAATTCATCCCTTGTAAAGCTATGGGTGGGTGCTATTTATAAGCACCTTATGATGTAGGATGGAACCCATGCACAAGGCACATGGGGAATATTCCCTCTAACTATCTTGTCCGAGGAAGTGACATCTCCGAGGATGAAAGAAACCTCGAAGAGGAGATCAACCTCCCAGCGAACTCTTCTTCTTAGCCACGCCTAACCAATGATCCCCAACCATCCCAAAAGGTCAGAGGTAGTCCCAGAGGACGTCCTGCCGCAGAAGGGTTAGGGGTAGTTTAAGAGAACGCCCTGCTGCAAATATTGCTGAGTCTCAAGGACCCCCTAGATCATGCCACCTCGACCCGAGTGTAGGCTAGTTTAACCGAAAAGTGAATTTATCTCCACTCATCGTCCTTGGGATTGGGTCCTTTGTTCGGACTCCGTTACGCCCATGGTTCTGGTGCGTAGATCCCGGAAAGCCCTGAGCCCGCAAGTGTTCTGGGACTCATTAACGGAGCGATTTTTAGATTGCGTCTGAATCTGTTCGAAGCCAAGCGCTTCGAATCTCTAGATTCGTGGATCTGAACTCTTTCAAGTCCGAGCTCAAATAGGTCTCTAGGTTCGTGATTCCGAACCCTTTCATGACCAGGTCAATACCTCGGAGAATGGATCTCCTTCAAGGGTTTCATCTATTCTGAAAGCAACGGTTAACCTCTTCGGATGCCTATATGATCTGAGCATCCTCGGATGGGCCTATTGGGCTCTCTTTAGAGATATATGATTGATGAGTCTTGCTCGGCCCAATTTGTTGGCTTTCTTATGGGCCCGTTCAATAGAATTCACTTGGGCCCATTTTGCAATAATTTCTCCAAGCTCACCAATTTTGGGGCTTTTCGATTGGGCTTCGATTAAGCCCAATTAACTTAGTGGGCTCAAGTTAACCCCTCTTACACTTTTAAATTTTTATGGGATCACAGAGGTCTGCATAGAGTAATCAAATTTCATAGGCTTGAACAAGTTAGTGCAGTCATAATTGTGTAGAAGCATATGATTTGTGTCTTAATATGGGTGGGTAGATAGGTATTGGGGGACTTTTAGACTTGGGAATTCTACCATTTAACTCTGGAATATGTTTGTAGTTATTGGGTGGACCCGAGTCCAGTTTGAAATTTTTATTCGCTTTGGTAATGTATTTTTGAATTTGGCGTGGGTTTGGACAAAAATTGAGAAATCCGAATTAAATTTGGATGAAAAGTCCGAATTAAATTTGGGCCAGGATTCGGTAAAGTCACCAGCTAACCCAAACTCAAATTATATATATATATATATTAAAAAAAATTAAATATACATATAAATTATTAGCTTTTGAATGACCTTAAAATTATTTGGACAATTAGATTATATTCAATCTATATCATATACACAAATAATATTATACAAAGAGAAATGCTATGTATTCCAAATATTCTACCAAACCTTTCACATGGGGTGGGACTCACACAAATTCACATGTGTGTGGGTCTCACACCCATGTGAGAGGTTTAATAGAATATTTGGGGTCCCTAACATAACTCTTATACAAAACCTATCCTTTCACTTTCTTGAAAATGACAAAACATCATCGCAGTGATGTATTGGTTTGTTGATTCTCATCTCTTTTCCCTCTTTTTTGTCATATAAATTATTTATTTTGATATTATTAACGATTGTGTCCAAAAAATTGTTAATATAATCAACTTTAACAAATTAGTCAGCTTAGCTACACATTATATATATATATACATATAAACGGAAAAGAAAAAAAAAACTCAAATTTGTGGTTAATTTCAGGCCTAGTCTGGGTTCAATTTGTTTGCTTTCAGATCAGGCTTGGCTAAGCAAGTTCGGATCAGATTGTGAGTTGGGTGTGGACAACTCTTAGCACAATTCAGACTAACTTTGGATATCCTTTCAACATAACTAAATTGGCCCAAGTTGCACCCTAGAAAAATGCAACAGCCCAAATGGCAATCCATGAAAAGGGCCGACCTCTTTAAGTTCATTCATGTTTTTATGACATTTTTTACCCATATCTTCTTCTCCAGTACCTCTAGCATTAATATTATAGTTTAAATTTTATTATGGATGGTGGCGGCGGTGGCATGCTCAAAACCTTTACCAATAACTTGATGAGTAACAATGCCCAGTCTAATGTTGAAGTATTTTGACTTGAACTTGTATCTGTTGGAATTATGATTTTATAGGTTTATTTTGGGTCAATTTTGAGTCCAAATTTGAGTGGGGTCTACACGTCTTTTGGGATGGGTTCAAAGAAGTGACGTGTTCCTTGTCATATGGCAAGTCACACGGTGAAGACGGTTCGTCAAAATCATTTATGAGTGAATGGGAAGTTGACGTCGTTTTCGGGTTCGTGGAATGGACACTTAAAGAAGTAATATATGTTAGGGGTGGTCGCGGATCGGATTTGTGTGGTTTGTGATTCGGTTTTGACCCGCCCGCATCTATGCGATTTAGAGAAAAGTCAACCCGCAACCGCCCGCAGTGTGGTTTGCGGTTTTGCGGATAGGGTTCGCGGATGTGCAGGCAGTTACGGGCAGTTTGCAGTTTGGACTTTTTTCTTTAAAAATACTAATAGCAAAATCACACCAACAAAACCAATAATTCATCAAAAACATTAAATTAGACACATTTGGAATGGAGCACAAAATTTAATATTTTAATAAAACAAACAAAAATATGACAAGTAGAGAGTCGTAGTATTTTTTTAAGTTGCCAAGCTTTTTTCTACCAAATAAAAAACCCAAAACTACAGTCACTCTACATAACAAAAAGTTTAAGCATACATTATTCTAAATTGTGGAGAGAAGAAAGAATTTGAACTCCTTAGTCAAAAAAACTGAAGCCCATATCTTGCAGCAAGTTGGAATAAAAGAGAAATCAATACCATAATATTTGAAAGTTGTTCATATGCAAAGAACATGCATGAATGCACAACGGCCCAAATTTAAAAATATATATATATATATTCTAAGTGCGGGCGGGTTGTGGCGGGTGCGGTTCAAACCCGCAATCTGTCCGCAACCCAAAAACTTCCTATATTCCAAATCGCACCCTACCCTATTGTATTTGCGAAACCACCCATATATGTGCAGGTAAGGTCAGGTAGGGCGGGTTGTGCTGGTCGGATAACCCTATACCCAGCCCTAATATATGTGGGTTTCCTTGGAATGGTTGTCCCATATTGAAACTTAAAGAGAACTTATGTGTATATATAAATTCTAGGTGGGAATACTTGGATTGGGCCCCAAAGGGGACCCTAAGTTTGTAGAAGAGAGGAGTTATGGACAAAGTGACATTTGACTCAAATCACCACGCACGTACCGCCGCCGTCTGACTGGCCAAGCCGTGTCGTGCGCAGGTGGTTCGGTTTTAATATTAATTTTTTGGACAAAATTTATTTGAATTTTTTTCAAAAATTCTTTATAAAAAATTATTTTTTCTGAACGAAATTAATTCAAATTTTTCGCCAAAAGTTGAATTCAATTTTTTGCCTTTTCCTGTCTGAAATTCCTTTCCACTCTCCAACATATTCAAATTGTCTAAACAGGTTTGAAACTGCCTAGCAGTTATCTATTCAAAGAGATTTGAAACTGCCTAGCAATTATCTGTTCAAAATTTGAATTGCACCTATTCAATTTGAAATTGTATCTGTTCGATTTGAATCTCATACCTATTCGGCCTTATAAAAGTAGACCATTTCTAGCAGTTTGTTTATTTCGAAATCCTTTTTCTTGCTTTCCTTTGTGCTCTCTTTACATTATTCTACATACTAGTTTTTAGGAAAAAATTCAGAAAGCATAAAACACAGGTTTTGTTCGCCGTACAGATTATTTGGAGTGCTACTACAATTTGTGAAGATCATTATATCCTGAGAGATAGACGTCATTTATCCGTAAGTACCGAAACGGGGCGAATCTGTCTTAAGGACAGAGTGTCACACACTCGACTTGATCTTTTTGTACTTGTTCGGTTCGGTATATAAATTCTGTAAGTAATTTATTTTTATTTGTTTGATTTGGTTTCGACTTATTTATTTTACGCAGAAAATTGTTCCAATAATCTTAAGACAGATTCAAATTATTCTGTTTATACATAATTTTTAATTTTTTTCTCTTTCTTCCTTTCTTTTTCTTACAGAAGTTATTTTTTGTGATTATACAAAGTAATATTCTGGTTGGAAAATACAAATAGTAGTAATATACTGTTTGACAAATAGTAATAATATACTGTTTATTTTCTTTGACAACTAGTAGTAATATACTAGTAGTCATTAACAATTCAGGATATTTATTTGTGAAGTTGGTTAGAAATTAATTTTGATTTTCAGAAATAATTTCTGAATTTTCATTAATTAAAATTTTGTTTTCAATATTTTAATTTTTGAACTGTTACATAAATATTTTTCTGTGTGGAATTAATTTGTTTAAATAAATATTTTATTTTCAAATTAATTGAAAATAAAAGTTATAATTCTTGTTTCTTTTATTTTTACATAATTAAATTCTATGTTTTTGGTTTAATTTTCTGTGTAGTATAAAATTCTAATTCTAATTTTGTTTTATAATTTAGAATTCATAGCTACTAAAACTAATGTTCAAACCAATATCGGTATGGTGATTACAATTGCTCCAACCCCTCCTCCTATTATGATTGTGCCAGTAAATCATGATGAGAAGCCAGAGAAGTTCTTAGGAACTGATTTTAAAAGATGATAGCAAAAAATGCTGTTCTATCTTACTACTTTAAACCTGGCGCATTTTCTCCGTGAGAATGCTCCTACTCTGAAAGAGGATGAAACCAACCGGCAAGTGGTTACTGTGGTCGATACTTGGAAACATGTTGATTTCTTTCATCGGAATTATATCTTGAACGGACTTGACAACACATTGTACAACGTCTACAGCCCTATCAAGACGACAAAGGAACTTTGGGAGTCTTTGAAGAAAAAGTACAAAATTGAAGATGCTGGCTCAAAGAAATTTGTGGTTGGCAAATTTCTGGATTTTGTGATGGTTGATTCTAAGACTGTGATCAGTCAAATTCAAGATCTCCAACTTATTCTGTATGACATCCATGCAGAAGGCATGTCTCTCAGTGAATCCTTTTAAGTTGCTGTCTTAATTGAAAAATTACCACAAGGCTAGAAGAAATTCAATAACTACCTCAAACACAAGCGCAAAGAAATGACTTTAGAGGAATTGATTGTGCATTTGAGGATTGAGGAGGACAACCGCAATTCTGAGAAGCGAGCTGGTAAGCATCCAATGGAGTCTAAGGCAAATGTGGTGGAACATACTCCAAAAGCAAAGAAACAAAAGTATTCTGGAGAAAGTTTCGCACAAGGCTCTAAAGGAGTGGAAACAAAGAAGTACAAGTTTAGTGGCAAGTGTTACATTTGTGACAAAGAGGGATATCGGGCCAAAGATTGTTGTAGCAAACTCAAAGACAAAGGAAGATCATGCAAGAAGACTGCTCAAGCTAATATGACCGAAGTAGACAAAATTTCCAATGGTGTAGATGACATAAAGCTTTCTGTAGTTGTTTCCAAGGCAAACCTTGTCGGAAATCCTAAAGAATGGTGGGTAGACACTGGTGCTACTCGCCACATCTGTGCCGACAAAAAGATGTCTACATCTTATTCTGTGGTGGACAACGGTGAACAACTTGTATGGGCAACTCCTTGACTTCTAAAGTTAAAGAATAAGGAAAGATTATTCTAAAGATGACATCCGTAAAAGAATTCACTCTCAACAATGTGCTACATGTACCGGACATTCGCAAGAATCTTGTTTCCGGATCTTTGTTGAGTAAAAATGGATTTAGGCTAATTTTTGAAAGTGACAAGTTTGTACTTACCAAAAGCAGGATGTATGTAGGAAAATGTTACATGTCTGATGGCCTTTTCAAACTAAATGTAATAACTGTTGTCCCCTCTATTATTAATAATAATACATCTTCTTTTTACTTGTTTGAGTCTTCAAATTTGTGGCATAGTAGACTAAGACATGTTAATTATGGATCTTTGCGTAAATTAATTAATATGGAATGTTTACCTAAATTTGACATTGATTTAAATCATAAATGTGAAATTTGTGTTGAGGCAAAATTAACTTAAACTCCATTTCATTCAATTGAACGAAGTATGGAGCCACTTGAATTAATTCATAATGTCATTTGTGATTTTAAATCAATTCAAATTAGAGATTGGAAAAAATATTTTAACACTTTCATAGATGACTATACTAGATATAGTTATATTTATTTAATTTGAACCAAGGATGAAATTTTGGAAACTTTCATTCAATATAATATAAGAATGAAATTGAAAATCAATTTGGTAATAAAATTAAAAAAACTAATAAGTGATAGAGGTGGTGAATATGAATTATCTTTTATTGAGTTTTGTAAAGAACATGGAATAATTCATCAAACCACCGCTCCTTATTCACTTCAGCAAAATGGAATTGCTGAAACAAAAAATAAGACTTTAAAAGAAATGATGAATGCCAGGTTAATAAGTTCTGGATTACCTCAGAACTTGTTGGGGAAAACAATACTTTTTGCTAATTATATTATTAATAAAGTACTCCGAAAGAAAGTGAATCAAACACCTTATGAATTGTGGCATGAGAGAGTATCATCCTACAAATACTTAAAAGTGTGGGGGTGTTTGGCTAAAGTGGCTATTCCTTGTCCTAAAAAGACTAAGATAGGTCCTAAAACTGTTGATTGCATATTCATTGGTTATGCCAAGAATAGTAGTGCATATCAATTTTTGATTCATAAATCAGAACATTCCGAAATGTATGTAAATACTATTATTGAATCTCGAAGTGCATCTTTCTTTGAACATATGTTTCCTAATAAAACTGGACAAGAGACCAGTACTAATAAAAGATCTTATGATACTATTACTAGTTAAGATCAAGAACAAGAGCAAGAGACAGATCAAAATGAGGTAGAAGAACCTAGGCGTAGTAAACGTGTTAGAACCTCAAAATCTTTTGATCCAGATTTTCTAACTTTTTTTTTAGAAAATGAGTCATTAACTTTCAAAGAAGTTATGTCTAGTCCTGAAGTTCCTTTATGGAAAGAGGTTATAAATAATAAAGTTGATTCCATCTTGCAAAATCACACTTGGAAATTGGTAGATTTGCCACCAGGTTGTAAACCTCTTGGGTACAGATGGATTTTCAAGAGAAAAATGAAAGCGGGTGGATCAATTGACAAATACAAGACAAGACTTATGGTCAAAGGTTTTAGACAAAAGAAGGTCTTGACTACTTTGACACATACTCACCAATTGCTAGAATAACATTCATTAAAATGCTAATTGCCATTGCATCTTTGAATAATTTAGAAATTCATCAAATGGTTATGAAAACAGCTTTCTTAAATGGTGAGTTAAATGAAAAAATTTATATGGAACAATCAGAAGGATTTTCTGTTCCAGGAAAAGAAAAGAAAGTATGTAAATTGGTTAAATCATTATATGGTTTAAAACAAGCGTCAAAGCAATGGCATGAGAAATTTGACAAGGCAATGATGTCAAATAGATTTAAAATTAATCAATGTGACAAATGTGTTTATATTAAAAACACAAACAATGGTTATGTTATAGTATGTCTTTATGTGAATGATATACTCATCATAGGTAATAATAATGACATGATTAAAACTACGAAGAAAATGTTGAATAAACATTTTGACATAAAGGATCTGTGGATTGCTGATGTAATTCTTGGTATGAAAATTACCAAAACATCATAAGGTTATGTTTTGTCACAATCACATTACATTAAGAAAATACTTGACAAATTCAGCAAAGATGATCATCTTGCTAGAACACCTGTGAATGTTAATTTATTCCTTTCTAAAAATGTACAAGAAAATATTTCACAATTAGAGTATGCCCAAATTATTTGAAGCCCAATGTACTTGATGAACTGCACTCGTCTAGATATAGTTTATGCGGTAAGTAAATTAAGTAGATATACGAGTAATCTAGGAATAGAACACTAGAAAGTGATTATAAGAGTTCAAAGATATCTCCGATTTACTCGTAACATTGGGCTGAATTATACTAGATATCCAGCAGTACTTGAAGGATACTGTGATGCAAATTAGATATCGGATACTAGAGACTCAAAATCCACCAGTGGGTATGTCTTTACTCTTGGTAGAGCGGCTGTATCTTGGAAATCTTCTAAACAGACTTGCATTGCTAGGTCTACTATGGAATCAAAGTTTATAACTTTAGATACGGCTGGGGAAGAAGCAAAATGGTTTCGTTACTTCCTTGAAGATATTCCAATGTAGCCAAAACCAGTGTCTGTTATATGCATACATTACAATAGTCAATCAGCAATAGGTAGAGCATAGAATCATATGTATAACGGTAAGTCTCGACACATTCGTCGTCGATATAACACCATGAGACAACTACTCTCTAATGTAATTATTTCCATTGAATATGTGAAGTCTAAAGACAACATAGCGGATCCACTAACCAAAGAGTTAGCAAGAGAGTTAATTGAAAATTCATTGAGGGGAATGAGACTTGAACCTATTAAATAAGAGTTACCACAACGGCAACCCAACCTAGTTGGCTGGAGATCCCAAGATCTAGGTTCAAAGGGATAACCAAGTTGTGTATGACTCATAAGGATCACTAGGGAGTCAAACTCCTACCCATTTCTATGATGCAATAGTGATGTCTGTAGTGTTTTAGGTTAAGTAATACTTTTAATAATTTTTAGTGGAGTATGGCAGGATACTCTTCATAAGAATCACGTATATAAGTGTGAACTAGGCTAATTCTATGAGATTTGTGAAGGGCTACAATTCTCTAGAGCACTCATGAAAGACCAGGTTGTTCAGGGCCAAAATGAACACAATAGTAAGAACTAAACTGTTTCTGGTAATATACTATGTGAGTTCTATTGTCTTGGTTTACACAAATGGCTAAACAGTTCAAGACATCATGTTCACTAGTTAGCTAGTAAATCCGATAGTGTCTCACAAGGGAAGGTTCAAAACCAAAAGCTACTTATCATTTGCAGGCTATTTCCAATTTCTATACTCTCAGTAATTAGATCATGTTGTTGCATTTTCTCTCCGTCAAATTCCATTCATGTGGGGGATTGTTGGAATTATGATTTTTTATAGGCTTATTTTTTGGCCGACTTTAAGCCCAAATTTGAGTGGGGTCCATGTGTCTTTTGGGGTGAGTTCAAAGAGGGGACGTGTTCCTTGCCACATGGCAAGTCACACGGTAAAGACGGTTCGTCAAAACCATTTATGAGTAAATGAGAAGTTGATGTCGTTTTCAGATTCGTGGAATAGACACTTAAAGAAATTATATATGTGGGTTTCCTTGGAATGGTTGTCCCACATTCGAACTTAAAGAGAACTTATGTGTGTATATAAGTTCTAGATGGAAATACTTGGATTGGGCCCCCAGAGGCATTCCAAGTTTGTAGAAGAGATGAGTTATGGACAAAGTGACCTTTGACTCAAACCACTACACACGCCCGAGCAGCCGCCAACTGGCCATGCGCGAGTGTGGGTTGTGGGTCGATTCTAATATTAATTTTTTAGACAAAATTTATTTGAATTTTTATCAAAAATTCTTGCTAGAAAATTATTTTTCCTGAACGAAATTAATTCAAAATTTTCGCCAAAATTTGAATTCAATTTTTTGCCTCCTCCTATCCGAAATTCCCTTCCACTGTCCAATAAATTCAAACTGTTTAAACAGGTTTGAAACTACCCAGCAGTTATCTGTTCAAATATATTTGAAACTACCCAGCAGTTATCTGTTCATAATTTGAACTGCACCTATTCAATTTGAAATTGTATTTGTTCGGTTTGAATCTCATACCTATTCGGCCCTATAAAAGCAGACCGTTTCCAGCAATTTGTT
This sequence comes from Camellia granthamiana, assembly GCA_036172215.1. Taxonomy (NCBI): domain Eukaryota; kingdom Viridiplantae; phylum Streptophyta; class Magnoliopsida; order Ericales; family Theaceae; genus Camellia; species Camellia granthamiana. Next base: position 31,945,320 of record CM069915.1, on the reverse strand, counting down.
CATTCCGAAATCCTTTTTCTTGTTTTCCTTTGTGCTTTTTCTGCATTATTCTACATACTAGTTTTTAGGAAAAAATTCAGAGAGTATAGAACACAGGTTTTGTTTACTATATAGATTGTTTGGAGTGCTACTACAATCTGTGAAGATCATTGTATCTTATGAGATAGACACCATTTATCCGTAAGCACCGAAACGAGGCGAATCTATCTTAAGGATAGAGTGTCACACACTCAACTTGATCTTTTTATACTTATTCAGTTTGGTAAATAAATTTTGTAAGTAATTTATTTTTATTTATTTGATCTGATTTCAACGATTATTTATTTTACGCAGAAGATTGTTCCAATAGTATCTTAGGTCCAAAGCTCTTCTGGTGTTGGGCTTGGGTTGGTTCTAAGTGAATCCACATTAATCAAGAAGCATCTACTTATTTGGTTGGTTGAACGTTCAGCAGTGAGAGATGATGCCCAAATTGATGAATATGATTCTAATGGACGACCTTAGAATACTTTTATGCTGTGTTTGGTTGGGGGATTTAGGGAGGGAAAGGGAAAGGGAAATGGAAAAGGGAGGTGAAATGTGAATAAAATATGTATATATTTCACATAGTTTCACACACCTTTTCCCTTTCCCTTTCCAAATCCCTCCCCAAATCCCTCAACCAAACACACCATTAGTAATAATCAAAAAAAATTTATCTCAATGTTCGACCTGTGGAATATATAGTAATTCCAAGAAGGAGAGTCTTGAGACAGTTTTGAAACGAGACAGAGAACAGAGGGATTTCCCTATGTGTAGTTCTTGGATGTAGCAACCTTAAAATAAAATTAATTAATTAATTAATTAAACACTTTAATTGTTGGAATTTAAAATAAAGCTTGACAAGAAGTTGAAAAGAATGGAGTGTCTCATGAGGCATGCATGACTAGACTTAATTATGTAGGAACGGAAGTGGCAGAAGAACAACACGCGATTCATGCTTTTCTTGTTTTCTTCTTTTATTATTACAGTCCCGCTATATTTTGCTTCCCCAATTCTAATCCTACTATGTGGAATTAAAGGATTAAAGATGAGAGATAAGAGTGTGAAACTGCTTCACATAAAATCACGTTATTAAAGTGAAATTTAGGAGCCTCAATTAGGTGATGTAGTATCACTCTTGCTCTTTCTCATCTTTAACTTCCTTTCATTTCATATCGGTAGTAGGGGTGGAGGGGAAGAAGGCGGCTAGGGGGATGAATCATTTTTCTTATTATTATTAGGGTAATTTTTTTTATTATTTATTATTCATTAGAAATGAGTCAATTGACAATTTTGCAATTATGCAACACTAGCTTTCAGGTTGCTTTTTGTGTGGGGGTCTTTCATTTTTAATAAAATATAAAATGTTATTATTTGAGATAGAATAAATAAATGCAATTTATAAGGTTCTCAATATATATCAATCAAAAAAAAAATAATTAAATATAACAATCGTAACTTTTTTATTTTATCGTATTTATCTCTGAAAAAATAAATAATATATTTTGAAAATAGATCATTCATTTTTTAGAGTTAAACACGATAAAATGAAAAAATTATAATTATCGGATTGATTTAATTTTCTTCATAAATGATTTACATTGAGAATTCTACAAAATGAACGGTTTAAATTATCGAAACAGGACTTGTAGTGGATTTCACGGGCCCTTCAAGTTCTCTCAAATTGAGATGTGAACTTGAGAGAAACCCAACTCAGTATTTATAATTATAAATGTGAAAATTCTAAGTTACATTTCTCAATATTTATAATTATAAATGTAAACATTCTAAGTTACATTTTGTATTTAATTGTGTACAAATCTTTGGCTGTTAATTAAAAAGCAAAATGGATGTACCAAATTCGAGTTCTTTTAAAACTGATTTGTTTTGATTTCACATATGTGAATTGTGAGTTGTTTTGAATGTATTTTTAAATTTTATTTAATTTTGTGAAATTGTGTTATGAAAATATTGTTTTCAAAATTTTATAATAGAAATTAAAATATTTTGAAAATAACTGGGATGAAATTATATAATTATGATTAATAAATTAATTTTTTTTAAAAAATTCATGGATGATTTGCACACAAAAGCCAAAAAAAAAAATTGAATCTAATTATAGAAGTTGAATATGTAATGGGCTCCAAAGACTGTAAAAATAGAAAAAATTTACAAATTAATTAGTGTGTTTGGTTTCAATTTTTTAGATTCAATTTTTTGGAAATTTAGTTTTTAGTTTTTTGTATTTTTTTATTTTTAGTGAATATTTTTTAAATTTTAAGCAATTTTTAAAATTTTTTAGATGTATCTTACGTAAATGTATCTAAAGAGTAAAATATTTATAAAAAAAATATTTTAAAAAATCAATAAATACACAAGAATGCAAAAACTATATTGAATTATCATTTTTTTTAATATTTTTGGTATTTAGTGTATTTTCTAAAGATTTTTTCATAAATATTATACTTTTTAAATGTATTTATGTTAGGTGTATCTAAAAATTAAAAAAAATACTTAAAATATTAAAAATATTTGATAAAAAAAAGAAATATAAAAAAAATTAATTTTCTAAAAAGTGAATTCTGAAATTCTAAACCAAACAAGCGGAATGGTAATTTTGTAAAATATTTACAAATTTATGAAAAATTTATAATTTTAATTATTAAAATTGATAATTTTTTTTACCGATTTGTAAATTTTTCTAGAAACTTACACTACATTGCAATTTCTCCGTAAAAATACTATATAAAAAATAAATTGACACAATACGAAAAAAAAAAAAATATAATAAGAAATTGACCGAGACAAATTGCAAAGACAAATAAACTTCAAGCTAATCACGTTTGGTTTCGTGCTTGGTAAGGAATACCTCAACAACTATCAAACCAAACCCTTTGGTCTTTGACGAGTCTTGATTGCTTTCTAGAAAAATAAAAAATAAAAATAAAAATAAATCAGTGTTTGGTTTCAGTTTTTTGAATTTAATTTTTTAAAAATTAAGTTTTTTATTTTTTATTTTATTTTTTTGTTTTTAATGAATATTTTTATAATTTTAAGAATTTTTTTACTTTTTTAGATGCACCTTACTTAGATATATCTAAAAATAAAATATTTGTGAAAAAATATTTCAAAAAAATTATTAAATATACAAAAATACAAAAAATATACTGAATTTTTATATTTAGTAAATTTTTTAAAGATTTTTTTTTACAAAAATTATACTTTTTAAATGTTTTTATGTTAGGTGTGTATAAAAATTAAATAAATTACTTAAAATATTAAAAAATCAATTAAAACAAAAAATAAAAATAAAAATAAGATAATAAAATTTTTTAAAAAGTGTTTTTAAGAAATTCAAACCGAGCAAAGTGATTAAAATTTGAAAGGTCATAAAGGAAAGTACAATTTGGGCCAGAATCTATGGATATTTTGGAATATACTCTATGCAAAATGGAAGAAAATGATAAATCACAACTTCTTAGATAAAATTAGACTACAAGAAATTAAGATTTTAAAGACAAATTTTCAGAGACAAAAATAATTTATTTGTAAAAATTATACTTTTAAGGACAAAATGAAAGAATTTTTCAAAAAATATATTTAATCATGTTATTACATTTTCTAGTCAAATTTATTTGGTTGTAAAAGAATCAATCACTTGTCCCTACAATTTTAGTTGGTCCCTAATTAACTCAAATCATATCCCTACAATTTTAATTGGTCCCTAATTAACCCAAATCAAATCCCTACAATTTTAATTGGTCTCTAATAAACCCAAAACATATATTATTATATTTTATATATTAATTTTTGATCTCAAAGTCGGGACTATCAAAAACAAAAACAAAAAAAATGTTTCATCACTCCGTTGCCGCCTCCGATTTCGATTCTCCTTCTCTCCCTCTCTCTCTCTCTCTCTCTCTCTCTCAATTTAAATTTCTTTTCATATATCTCTTCTCTACTGATTCATGTATCTCCTCTACGGATTCGATATCTGGATCGCTTCGTTGCCGCCTCCGATTTCGATTCCCCGATTTCCCGATTAAATAGATGAATTAGTCTGCTCGATTCTCCGATTTCCCGACGAATCTCTGGTAGCGATTCCGATCAGGTATCATATATTATCAACTTATTTGATGATCGACTATTATATATATGAATCGCCTATATTTAATATGTTTGATGTAGCAGCAGCTTCTTGGATGCTTTTAACATTCTGAGATTTGTTGGAATTGAAGTGAATGGAGATCTCCCTATTTCAATGCATGATATATGGATGTGAAATTTGAAGTCAATTGTTTATAATTGTTATGTCAAAATGGATACATTTTTTTTTTTTTTTTTTTTTTTTTTTGAGAACTAATATAGATACGTGGATGTAGCAATCTACATTTGCTACATTTACAAACCATTGGAATCTCTTATTTCATTCATGTAATAATAAGGATCATATCCAATCTAGGCTTCAGTCCATCATAGATCATCCAACTGATGCTCTGTTAATGTGAAGCCATGATGGAGTGAGGGGAACAATTTCACATTCAGAGGGCAAATGGAATTATGAGTGGTTGAATGTAATACCTATAATCTGTTAACCTCTAGAATTCAGAACAATATCGGACCACATTTGCTTACCAACATGCACATAAACTTATCTCCTTGTTACTCTGTCTAATTAGTAACTTCAAATCTTCATTTATACGTTAATCTGTTCTTCATATTGTCATTTTAGATTTTTCTTGATATCTTCAAATTCAGCAAATAGAATAAACCTACAAAGAAGATTCCTACGTATTACCATAAAAAAAATGAAATAAATTTGGCTTTGGCTGATCTGCTTTCTTATTTTTAGAACTACTTGTTTTCATACATAACAAAACAATTGGGTCTTTTGTCATTTGCAGAGAATGTGGATGGAGGTTCAGTGATAATACTCCTGCATGCTTAGACCCTTGTGTTGTTTGTTTGGAAAGAAAGTGCACCGTAGCTGCTCAAGGTACATTCCCTTCCAAACTTGCAAACTAGCACCATAAGGATTCTAATCGATTTTTTTGAGTAAATTTTTATTTTTTTTTTTAAATGTTTGGATTCTTCCTAAACGTTAACATGTGAAAATGATGCAGTTCAATGCCATCAAAATGTTAACATGTGACAGTATATATCTTGATGCTTCAATTTACATTAAGCAGCAAACTTGGGTATGGATTTTAGCTGCTTGTTTATCATGTATTGCTTCCTGTGATTGTATTCTCATGACCTACTTTGAACCTATATTAACTGCTGTATTGATTTTTCCCTAAGAGATGAATCCATGTAAATCAAATATATGTTCTTGATAATAATGTTCTTTAAAATTGTCAATAAATAGTTGAAACTTCAACTAGAAAAGATTAATAAAATAGTTGAGTAGCTGCCTAATTACAGACTGGCAGAAGAGTTCATTGATTCTTGGGATTTTGTTGGATTAGTATCTGCTTGATATTACATACTGCTGATGAAAATAATGGTCAAAAGTAGGGGTGCAACTCGAGCGGGTTCGGTCGGGTTGGGGGTTTACCCAAGCCCAACCCGAATGTGCCCGAGTTGCAGCCCTAGTCAAAAGTAATGTGCAACAAACCTTTAAAAAAGAAAAGCCTAACATGTGAAAAGTGAAAACAACTTTGCTCAAATAATAAACTAATATCTCAAATAACAACTTTGCTCAAATAATAAACTAATATCTTTGCTCAAATAATAAACTAATATCTTGAATAATAAACTAATAAACTAATTTCTTGAACAACTTTGCTCAGATATTAGTTTTCAACTTTGCTCAAATAACAAACCTTTCGTGAATGTTCTCACTAATTATGTGAATGTTCTCTTGAATCAGCGAGATATTAGTTTTTGTGTTATGTGTGCGCTAAATATAATTTTTCTAAATTTCTACACATTTTGAGTATTGTGAATTATTGCAAGTTGTAACCATATGTGCATTGTACAATGTAGACCTAATAATTCTAGAAAGACAATGTCATTCTTTGCTTTTGTTTTCTATATCTATTCCTCCTCTGAACCATTCTCTGTGTGTGTGTGTGTGTGCGCGCCCGCGCACGCAATTCATTTGCTGAGCTATTTGTGGCATCAAATAATAAACTAATCCGTAATTTAGAACAACAGAACCAAACTTTGATTTTCTTTGCCTTGATTTTCAAATGCTATATATATCTATCATTGGCCAACATATATATTGACTATGGTTTTAAATAAGAGCATCGGGATATATATCAATATTGGCGATCACGAAATCAAAGATTGCAAAAACTGTGGGGCCACTATTTTGTGATAGAGATTCTCATCAGTTCACAACTTTATTCAAATCAATTTGTAATTATTAAAATTTTGAACTTTCTGAGGCTGCTAAAAAAAAAAGAAAACAATTTATTACTGATATACATTACTGTAACAAAGCTAAACAAAGTTTACAACAGTTGATGCTGATCATTGAGTTGAATTTATTAGTTTATAGATAAAATTAACCTAATACACTAAATCCAGAAAACATTTTCTTTGTCTGCACTATGTTCTGCTTCAGTTGGCTTGAAGTATTCTTCCATGGTTTTCTTCCTCAATAACTATAAATTAGAATAGAAAATCTCATGAGCTGATTCATATGTGGCCTTGAGAAAAACGTAAGCTCGTTTGTTTAAGATTATGGATTTTCTTGTGAGATCTTGTGTTCAAATTTGTTGTTGTCAAGACCAATAGTTAAATGAGTGTCTCCCTTCCTAGCCAACCACCAATGCAGTATTCATCAAAAAGCAAAATCATGAAACCAAGCATTTGGATCATAATATTATTTGTTATTAGACATCGCCTCAAAGCGTGCTTAGATTTGAAGCACTGAGTTACTTAAGATGCTGAAAGTGGCAATGCATTATCTTTGTGACTGATTTTATGTGCTTGTGATTATCTATGATGTCTCTGTCTTTTGTGTTTTCCTACCTTCAAGTTGTAATTTTTTCTGTTTGGTGGGTCTGCAGGTATGTGAGCAGCCTTGGTAATAAGAGAGTTGAACTCTTTGATATGGAAGCAGGTGCTAGTGATCCTACAGCAGATGATAATGTTCAAATGGAGTCAGGTGAGATCAGGACCCTCTTCATGTCTGCATCTGAACAATTTGTTGAGCATGGTGTATTATTTTGAAAACAAAAGTTGTTCATGTGCTCTATGCTTCTCGTGTTTGTTGTTATTAAATGCCCCCAATATGATTCATGGCTTATTTGTTTTTGTTGTTAATTTGTTTTCTGCAAATTAGTAATTCTTAGGCCGTAAGTTCTATGATTAGCAGCTTGGACTTTTTCTGCTATTAAGAACTTCTTGGTGGTAGAATCCTATTATATTTCTGTTGGAATTGAAATCTGCCTTCACCTTTTTCTGTAGCTAGTAGCCAATGAATGTAATGATGTTAATGGGTGTGAATTATGATTGTTGCATATGGAATGAGTACAGAAATGAAGTCATTGGATAATTTTTAATTGGTAGTCTATTTGAGAGTTTGGCCTATTCTATGCAGGTTCTGAAAGCTTGTGTCAATTTGAAGCTTGAGAGCTCTCTGCTAGATTTTGAATGCCATTTCAACGAAGCCATTGAGAAGAAGATGCGATGAGTTGAGTTGTTTTGTTATGTAGGTTGATATAACTCTAATTACAATCTGTTCACTGAATAGTTGAATGTTACAAACAATGCTTAATGCACTAGCCTTATAAATTGGAAATGATACTTTCGAAATCTCTGTCAATTTATGATATACAATCAAGATATTACATACTAATGAATCAAAGCATGGTATTTGTTTGTTATTAAAATATCTTTTGATTAAACCTCTTTGAATGTGATGAGCATTTTTTTTTTGTTTTCCGTGTAGTTGAATTTTAATTTGGAGATGAACAGATGATTTGGTGATATGTTTGATATTTTCTGTTTGGTTGTTGAGAAATCAAGCAAGGAATATAGGTTGATGTTCAAACTAGTATTTTTAGATTAATTGTTACAAAATCAAAAAGCCAAAAAAAAAAAAAAAAAAAAATTTATCAAACTTTTAGAGACCAATTTTAGTTGTCTCAAAAAAATTATAACCTTTACATACTACTTTCATTTGTCCCAAAAACTAAAACTTTTAGAGACCACTTTCATTTGTCCCCAAAACTAAACTTTTAGAGACTAATTTCTATTGTCTCAAAAATTAATTTCATTTGTCCCAAAAACTAAACTTTTAGAGACCAATTTTTGTTGTCTCAAAAATAAATTTTGTTGTCCTCATAATAATTAGATTTTTAGAGACAAATTTTGGTTGTCTCAAAATCAAAACTTTTTGCAACCACATATTTTTGTCTCTAAAAGTCTATTTATAGTGAAAAATGCAAAATTTTGTCTCTAAAAGTCATTTTTTGACTTTTCCGGATGGACCATTTGGGACAAACTTCGTGATGGAGGAAATTGGTTGGCTAAAGTTTTTCCCAACAAATATTATGCTTTTAGGGATGGAATATATTTGTCCCTAAAAAGCTGATTTCTTGAATACAAATATATGACTGTAGATATAAAAAATAAATAAATAAATAAAATTAAAAAAAAAAAAAGGCTTCTTATATAAGATTTAAAAGGAGAGAATAGATTTTTTTTTGCAATTAGGAAAAAAAAAAAGTCACATTACCTCTTTATTTTTTACACGTTTTTTTCAAAAAAAGTCAAAAAAAAAAAAATCAAAAATTATATTTTTTCTTACCTCCCAAAATAGGCTTAAGATTTAAAAAGAGGGCATAGTGAGAGTCTCCCCCTCCAGAGATTTCCAATGAAGCCGCAATATAGCTCCAGCGATACTCTAGTAACATTCTTCACATTTTAAAAATGTAAATCTACACTCTTAGAGTGTAGATCTGAACTTTTTATATCCGGAATAGGGACTTTGAGTGTTTCTTTCTTGATTTTGATAGAGATTTTTGATTTTTCAGCACCCACAATGATTTTCTTTTCTCTCAAGCCTTCTCCTATATCATTGTGGGTGTTCTTCCTATTCAACTAACTTTCGGTGGTGTCCAAACTACGACGGTAGTAGTGACGGAGTTGGATAGCAGTGACAGAAACGACGTCAATGACTGGTGTTGATACATATCTTGCTTAGGTTAATGCAGATCTAACTTTTCAAATCACATTTATGAAAAGATCGGTGACTTTCTCTAGGTCGTAGATGATTTTTTAACGAATTTATTTTTGTTCTTTATTTGACCCTTGAAACTCTTATTGTTTTTATTTTACTCTGTATATTGTTTGCTTTATTTTAATATAACTACTTTTTATCTTTCTACAGAAGAAAAAATACTATGATGAATAACGGTACATCTAAAATTGTGAAATCTACAACTTCTTGGATAACATTTAAGAGATAAGAGATTATACTAAATATAAATATAAATTACTGTAAATTTAATAATTTTTAAGAAGCATTAAACATGAATTGTGTTGTTTGTTGTTTGTATGAGAGCCCTTAATAGCACATTTTATCTTAGGGACACTTTTTCATAAATCCCTTTTCAACTACTTATATTCCATTTAGTTCACATTATTTTCTTATATTCCATTAAGTCCTATGGGTGGCATAATTACCAAAATACTCCTAATAATATTCACATTTACAGTATGAATGTTTCATGATGTGAATGTTTACATTGTCAATGTGAATGTTTACACCATCAGTGTGAATGTTAACATGTCAGTGTGAATGTTAACATGTCAATGTGAATATTCAAATTGTAAAATATGAATGTTCACATCACCAAATTGATAACCGTTCAAAAAATATTTGTAAGGGTAGAAATGTTCATAAAATACTTTAAATATGAGAATTAGGATTGGTAGATCAAATGTTGAAATAATAGGACTTATTGAAATACAAGAATATCTTATGAACTAATTAGAATACAAACACTTATAAAAAAAATTTCTAATAAATCTCCCTTTTATCTTATGTCTCCTACCCTCTCTATTTATTTTTATTATAAATGTATTCTAACATGAAATATTAATTTTATCATTATTCACTACCTTCTCTAGTCTCTTCATCTTCCTCAAAAATCAACTACCATTAAGAACATGAAAAAGATAACAACAAACAAAAACAAAAATAAAAATTTCATAACTCAGATGTATATAATTGTAAATAAATTATATACAAAATTTTGATGTCTGAGAGATATTTGGGTGTGGTTGGTTATCATTTTGATGTATATTGTGCAATTTTGGAAAAAAATGAAATTGAAATGTCATTCGACTCTAATTTACCAAACAAATTAAAATTATTCGACCTTTAGCAGCTAAATATTTTAAGGTTATTCAAACTACTAAAGTCGAATGTGATCAATTTTATCAATTTTGCCTCGTTTAGTCAGTTATAACCAGACAAATTTGGTTTATTTGGTCGTTTCTAGTCGAACAAATCAAGTTCATTAGCCATGATTATCCGAACAATAATCGAACACAAAAAAAAAATGTTTGAAAATGATTGTTGGGGTGAGAAATCGTTGCTGCTAGACGACGGTGGAGATGCAAAAGGGGGTTGGGGTGGGGGTGGCAGTGGCAGGGAAGACTATAGAAGGTGGTAGTAGAGTGTGACAATGTTGGAACAATCTTCTGTGTAAATAAAATAACTTTAAATAAATTCAAACAAAATAAATAAATAACATACCAGATTTATTTATCGAACCGAATTAAAATTAAGACCAAGTCGAGTGTGTAACACTCTGTCCTTAAGATAGATTCGCCCCACTACGGTACTTACAGTTGAGTGGCGTCTATCTCCCAAGATATAATGATCTTCACAAATTGTAGTAGTACTCCAAACAATTTGTTCGGCGAACCAAACCTGTGATCTATACTCTCTTTAATTTATTCTAAAACTAAATATGAAGAATAAATGCACTTAGAGAAAAATTGGACAGCAATGAGACAACTTGACTGATTTTTTTGGATGTGTTAAATACTGGATTTATGGCAGTATATATAGGCAACCAAACACTGCCCCGAACAGGTCCAAATAAATAGTGAAAAGGTGCATAAAGCCTATAAACAGGTGCACCCTCAACTATTCAAATTTGAAAAGTGGTTTTGACCGTAGCAAGAACAAATTTCCAAATAAATTGAAAAGGGATCCGTTGGAATAGTTAAAGTAACTGTTTCACCTTTATTGTTTAAACCATTTAAAATATATATATATTAAACTAGTTTAATAAATAAAGGAAGAGGTACTAATTTTAGGAAACTATAAGGAACCTAAAATTTGAATTTAGAATTAAATTAAATTCTCACAATAATTTTTATTGAAAAAATTCAAATGAATTTTATCTAAAAATTAATGTTAGACCCGAAAACGACGTCAACTTCCCATTCACTCATAAATGGTTTTGACGAACCGTTTTTACCGTGTGACTTGCCACACGGCAAGAAACACTTCACCTCTTCGGACCCACCCCAAAAGACGTTCGGGGCCCACTCAATTTTGGGTTCAACAATATGTCTATATTAAACCATTTTTCCAACAATCCTCCACATGAATGGAATTTGACGGAGAGAAAATGCAACAACATGATCTAATTACAGAGAGTACAGAAATTGGAAACATTCTACAAAGGATAGGTTGCTTTTGGCTTTGAACCTTCCCTTGTGAGACACTATCGGATTTACTAGCTAACTAGTGAACATGATGTCTTGAACTATTCATCCGTTTGTGTAAACCAAGACAATAGAACCCACACAGTATATCTCCAGACACAGTTTAGTTCTCACTATTGTGTTCATTTTGGCCCTGAACAACCTAGTTTTTCATGAGTGCTCTAGAGAATTGTAGCCCTTCACAAATCTTGTAGAACCGACCCAGTTCACACTCACATAGGTGATTCTTATGAAAAGTATCCTGCCATACTTCACTAGGTTTACCTAGATATAAGAATCATTAAAAGTATTACTTAACCTAAATCGCTGCAGACATCACTTATTTCATCATAGAAATGGGTAGGAGTTAGACTCCCCAGTGATCCTTCTGAGTCATTCACAACTCGATTGTCCCTTTGAACCTAGATCTTGGGATCTCCAGTCAACTAGGTTGGGTTGCCGTTGTGGTAACTCTTATTTAATAGGCTTAAGTCCCATTTCCCTTGATGAATTCTCAACTAACTCTCTTGCTAACCCTTTGGTTAGTGGATCCGCTATGTTGTCTTTAGACTTAACATATTCTGTGGAAATAATTCCATTAGAGAGTAGTTGTCTTACGGTGTTATGTCGACGACGAATGTGTTGTGACTTACTGTTATACATATGACTCTGTGCTTACCTATAGCTGATTGACTATCACAATGTATGCATATAGCAGGCACCGGTTTTGGCCAAATTAGAATATCTTCAAAGAAGTGGCGAAGCCATTCTGCCTCTTCCCCTGCTTTATCTATGGCTATGAATTCTGATTCCATAGTAGACCTAGCAATGCAAGTCTGTTTGGAAGATTTTCAAGATACAGCCGCCCGCCAAGAGTAAAGACATACCCACTGGTGGACTTCGAGTCTCTAGTATCCGATATCCAATTTGCATCACAGTATCCTTCAAGTACTGCTGGATATCTAGTATAGTTAAGCCCAATGTTACGAGTAAATCGGAGATATCTAAGAACCCTTATAATTGCTTTCCAGTGTTCTACTCCCGGATTACTCGTATATCTACTTAATTTACTTACTGCATAAGCTATATCTGAGCGAGTGCAGTTCATCAAGTACATTAAGCTTCCAATAATTTGGGCATACTCTAATTGAGAAATACTTTCCTGTACATTCTTAGAAAGATACAAATTAACATCTACAGGTGTTTTAGCAAGATGATCATCATCTTTGCTGAATTTGTCAAGTATTTTCTCAATGTAATGAGACTGTGACAAAGCATATCCTTCCGATGTTTTGGTAATTTTCATACCAAGAATTACATCAGCAATGCCCATGTCCTTCATGTCAAAATGTTTATTCAACATTTTCTTAGTAGTTTTAATCATATCATTATTACTACCAATGATGAGCATATCATCTACATAAAGACATACAATGACATAACCTTTGTCTATGTTTTTAATATAAACACATTTGTCACACTCATTAATTTTAAATCCATTTGACATCATTGCCTTGTCAAATTTCTCATGCCATTGTTTTGGCGCTTGTTTTAAACCATATAATGATTTAACCAATTTACACACTTTCTTTTCTTTCCCTGGAACAGAAAACCCTTCTGGTTGTTCCATGTAAATTTCTTCATTTAACTCACCATTTAAGAAAGCGGTTTTAACATCCATTTGATGAATTTCTAGATTGCATAGAGATGCAATGGCAATTAGCATTCTAATGGATGTTATTCTAGTAACCGGTGAGTATGTGTCAAAGTAATCTAGACCTTCTTTTTGTCTAAAACCTTTGACTACAAGTCTTGCCTTGTATTTGTCTATTGATCCATCCGCTTTCAATTTTCTTGTGAAAATCCACTTGTACCCAAGAGGTTTACAACCTGGTGGTAAATCCACCAATTCCCAAGTATGATTTTGCAAGATGGATTCAACTTCACTGTTGACAGCTTCTTTCCATAAAGGAGCTTCAGGACTGGACATAGCCTCTTTAAAAGTTAAAGGCTCATTTTCTAACAAATATGTTAGAAAATCTGGACCAAACGATTTTGAGGTTTTAGCACGTTTATTACGCCTAGGTTCCTCTTCCTCATTTTGATCTAACTCTTGCTCTTGATCATGTTCTTGATCCTGACTAGTAATAGCATCATGAGATCTTTTATTGGTACTAGTCTCTTGTCCAGTCTTATTCGGAAACACATGTTCAAAGAAAGATGCATTCCGAGACTCAATAATAGTATTTACATGCATTTCGGTATGTTCTGATTTATGAATCAAAAACCGATATGCACTACTATTCTTGGCATAACCAATGAAAATGCAATCAATGGTCTTAGGACCTATCTTAGTCTTTTTAGGACTAGGAATAGCCATTTTAGCCAAACACTCCCACACTTTTAAGTATTTGTAGGATGGTACTCTTCCATGCCACATTTCATAAGGTGTTTGATTCACTTTCTTTCGGGGTATTTTATTTAAAATATAATTAGCAGAAAGTATTGCTTCCCCCCACAAGTTCTGAGGTAATCCAGAACTAATTAACATGGCATTCATCATTTCTTTTAAAATCCTATTTTTCCTTTCAGCAATTCTATTTTGCTGAGGTGAGTAAGGAGCGGTGGTTTGATGAATTATTCCATGTTCTTTACAAAACTCATCAAAAGGTGATTCATATTCACCACCTCTATCACTTCTAAGTTTCTTGATTTTCTTACCATGTTGATTTTCAACTTCATTCTTATATTGAATGAAAGTTTCCAAAGCTTCATCCTTGGTTCGAATTAAATAAACATAACTATATCTAGTATAGTCATCTATAAAAGTGATAAAATACTTTTTCCCACCTCTAGTTTGAATTGATTTAAAATCACAAATGTCGCTATGAATTAATTCAAGTGGTTCTATACTTCTTTCAATTGAATGAAAAGGAGTTTTAGATAATTTTGCCTCAACGCAAATTTCACATTTATGATTTGAATCAATGTTAAATTTAGGTAAACATTCCATATTAATTAATCTACGCAAAGATCCATAATTAACATGTCCTAGTCTACCATGCCATAAATTTGAAGACTTAAGCAAGTAAGAAGAAGATGTAGTATTATTAATAACTGAGGGTACAACGGTCATTACATTTAACTTGAAAAGGCCATCAGACATGTAACCTTTTCCTACATACATCCCATTCTTAGTAAGTACAAATTTATCACTCTCAAATACTAGCCTAAACCCATTCTTACTCAACAAAGATCCGGAAACAAGATTCTTGCGAATGTCCGGTGCATGCAGCACATTGTTGAGAGTGAGTTCCTTTCTAGATGTTATCTTGAGTACAATCTTTCCTTGTTCTTCAACTTTGGAAGTTGAGGAGTTGCCCATAAAAAGTTGTTCACCATTGTCCACTGAAGAATAAGATGTGAACATCTTTTTGTCGGCACAAATATGACGAGTAGCACCAGTGTCCACCCACCATTCTTTAAGATTTCCGACAAGATTTGCCTCAGAAACAACAGCAGAAAAATTGATGTCATCTACACCATTGGAAATTTTGTCCACTTCGGTCATATGGGTTTGAGCAAGCTTCTTGCTTGTTCTTCTTTTGCTTTTGCCTTTGCTACGGCAATCCTTGGCCCGATGTCCCTCTGTGTCACAGATGTAACTTTTGCCATTAAACTTGTACTTTTTATTTTCCCTCCCTTTAGAGCTTTGTGATGAACTTTCTCCAAAAGACTTTCGTTTCTTGGTTTTTGAAGCATGTTCCACCACATTTGCCTTAGACTCCATAGGAAGCTTACGAGCCCGCTTTTCAGAATTGCGGTTGTCTTCTTCAATCCTCAAACGCACAATTAACTCGTCTATAGAAATTTCTTTGCGCTTGTGTTTGAGGTAGTTCTTGAATTCCTTCCAACCTTTTGGTAATTTTTCAATTAAGGCTGCAACTTGAAAGGATTCACTAAGAGACATACCTTCTGCGTGAATGTCATGCAGAATGAGTTGGAAATCTTGAGCTTGGCTGATCACAGTTTTTGAATCAACCATTACAAAATCCAAGAATCTGCCAACCACAAATTTCTTTGAGCCGGTATCTTCCGTTTTGTACTTTTTCTCCAACGATTCCCAAAGTTCCTTTGCTGTCTTGATTGGACTGTAGACGTTGTATAATGTGTTGTCAAGTCCGTTCAAGACGTAATTTCGGCAAAGGAAATCAGCATGTTTCCAAGCATCAACCGCAGCAACCACTTGCCGGTCGGTTTCATCCTCTTTCAGGATAGGAGCATCTTCACGGAGAAAACGAGCTAGGTTTAGAGTTGTAAGATAGAACAATATTTTCTGTTGCCATCTTTTAAAGTCAGTTCCTGAGAACTTCTCTGGCTTCTCTCCATGATTTATTGGTACTGTCATCACAGGAGAGGGGGTTGGTGCAATTGCAGCCACCACAGTAGTACTTGTTTGGGCATTTGTTTCAGTAGCCATCAATTCTAATATATAAAACAAAATTATAATTAGAATTTACACTACACAGAAAATTAAACCAAATTCACAGAATTAAATTCTGTAAAAATAAAAGAAACAAGAATGTAACTTTTATTTTCCAATTAATTTGAAAATAAAATAAAAATTTTATTTAAACAAATTAATTCTATACAGAAAACAAAAGAAATAAAAACTATAACTTTTATTTTTCAATTACTTTGGAAATAAAATAAAATTTTATTTAACCAAATTAATTCCACACAATAAATTAAATTCTGTAAAATAAAAGAAATAAGAATATAACTTTTATTTTTCAATTAATTTGGAAATAAAATAAAATTTTATTTAACCAAATTAATTTCACACAGAAACTTAAATTTCTTGTAACACTCCAATAATTAAAATACTGAAACAGAATTTTAATTAATGAAAACTCAGAAAATAAATTCTAAAAACCAAAATTAATTTTCTGACAAAATTTCACAAAAATATATTCTAAATTGTTAATGACACCAGTATCGTACTACTAGTTGTCAAAGAAAAGAGACAGTATATTACTACTATCTGTCAAATAGCATATAATCACTATTTGTTTTTCCAACCAGAATATTATTTTGTAAATACACAGAAAATAATTTTCTTAAAAGAAAAAAGAGAAAAGGAAACAAACGAAAAATTCTGTAAACAGAATAATTCGAGTCTGTCTTAAGATTGTTGGAACAATCTTCTGTGTAAATAAAATAACTTTAAATAAATTCAAACAAAATAAATAAATAACATACCATATTTATTTATCGAACCGAATTAAAATTAAGACCAAGTCGAGTGTGTGACACTCTGTCCTTAAGACAGATTCGCCCCGCTACGGTACTTACGGTTGAGTGGCGTCTATCTCCCAGGATACAATAATCTTCACAAATTGTAGTAGTACTTTAAACAATTTGTTCGGTGAACCAAACCTGTGATCTATACTCTCTTTAATTTATTCTAAAACTAAATATGAAGAATAAATGCACTTAGAGAAAAATTGGACAGTAATGAAACAACTTGACTGATTTTTTCGAATGTGTTAAATACTGGATTTATGGCAGTATATATAGGCAACCAAACACTGCCCCGAACAGGTCCAAATAAATAGTGAAAAGGTGCATAAAGCCTATGAACTAGTGCACCCTCAACTATTCAAATTTGAAAAGTGGTTTTGACCGTAGTAAGAACAAATTTCCAAATAAATTGAAAAGGGATCCGTTGGAACAGTTAAAGTAACTGTTTCACCTTTATTGTTTACACCATTTAATATATATATATATTAAACTAGTTTAATAAATAAAGGAAGAGGTACTAATTTTAGGAAACTATAAGGAACCTAAAATTTGAATTTAGAATTAAATTAAATTCTCACAATAATTTTTATTGAAAAAATTCAAATGAATTTTATCTAAAAATTAATGTTAGACCCGAAAACGACGTCAACTTCCCATTCACTCATAAATGGTTTTGACGAACCGTTTTCATCGTGTGACTTGCCACATGGCAAGAAACACTTCACCTCTTCGGACCCACCCCAAAAGACGTTCGGGGCCCACTCAATTTTGGGCTCAACAATATGCCTATATTAAACCATTTTTCCAACAGACAACCACCTCCTTAATTAATTATGCTAATTATGTGAATTACGTTGATTACATGATTATGTGTTAATTATGTGCCACGTGTTATATGTATCGTGTTATTGTGAACAGATATGTATAGATATGAATTGAACTTGTCTAATTCAGTAATTTAAACAGGTTAAAATTAAATATTTAGAGTAGCTAACTAGAGCCTAATTCACTTTAGTGTGATTTAATATGACTGCATTAGATTATGATGAGATTTGCATTAATTTGTTGTAATTAAGCCAATATGACTTATTAGCCTAAATTGAAAATTAAGTATGATATTATTAGACTCATTAATTGAATAGGAAAAAAAGAGAGGTATAGTGGACATTGTAGAGACAAGACCTTTGAGAGAAAGAGAGAGAATTCTAGAGAGGGAGAGAAAGAGTTCAAGAAGAGGAAGAAAAGAACCAAACAACCTTAAACAATTTGGTCACTCAAGGTAGGAATTCTTCTTTAATTTCAAGAAATTGAGATGTTATACACATAATCCTTTGGGTTTTGAGTTGAAATAAGATGAATTTCATGATTAATTAGAGGTTTTGGTCATGTTATTAGGAGTTTAGAACATGCATGCCTTAATATAGAAAAATTGAATGAACTAGCTCCTAAATTCACCATGCATGATATAAGTTCATGGAATTCTTGATCATACATTTGTTTTCTTGCATGAGTTTTCAAAATTGAGGGGAAATTCTAAGAGATTTGAGAATTTGAAACTCAAGAATATAACTTGTGTGTGTCAATTTCCGACCACACTACCAACTTAGTACTCAACTAGAAAACACCGGCAGAATAGGTTAAGCCCGAACAACCTGCAACAGAAAGAAGCGATTCCGGCGGTGGCTCGTCCACCCGGGGGCACTCCGACGATCAAGTCAGTAAAATATCTCTCAAAGATAACTAACAGTGCTTAACTCACTAGACAGAGCATAAAAGACATACCTTAGACCCATAAGGGTGCCTCCCTTTTATAGCCAACACAATCCTAGTCCCAATAGAAGCCTAACTTCAATGGGCTTAGGATTACTACTAATCTGAGACTCCCAGTGGGATTAGGATAAACTCTCTAAGAGTCTTATCTTTACCCAAACTGAAGTCTTCTCCCAATCTAGGACTCTTGTCCCATATCCGCTTATCTCGGATTCCGGTATCCTCGCAGATAACCTTGGGCTAGCCAAGATAACCTCGGCATCATGACCAGGACATGTGGCACCTCAACTGACATGTCGGCGTCACCTTGGCCACGTATTGGTGCTCAGAAAATATATCCCCACAACTGCCCCCTAGGTTCTATTACCTCGGCATTCTGAGGTGATGGAACCTATATCGGTACTTTCCAGTATGTCAGCTTAAAGTATCGCGGTCGAGATCATCGTTAAGGCCGACATGTCTCTTTAAAGAACAAGAATTCCAAGAACCCGTTCAGGCATATGAGCTGTCATACATAATCTCAGTTTAACTTTAACTTGTAAACTTTTCTCAAGTTTCAACAAATGTTAAACAATGATCTCGGTTAACTTCAACTTGTAATTTGTCCACAAATTTCAACAAGTGTTAAACAATGATCTCGGTTTATCTTCAACTTGCAAATTGTTACAAATTTCAACAAGTGTTAAACATCATCTCGGTTTAACTTCAACTTGTAAATTGCTACAAATTTCAACAAGTGTTAAACATAACATCGGTTTAACTTCAACTTGTAAATTGCTACAAATTTCAACAAGTGTTAAACATCATCTTGGTTTAACTTCGACTTGTAAATTGCTACAAATTTCAACAAGTGTTAAACATAACATCAGTTTAACTTCAACTTGTAAATTGCTACAAATTTCAACAAGTGTTAAACATCATCTCAGTTTAACTTCAACTTTTAAATTGCTACAAATTTCAACAAGTGTTAAACATAACATCGGTTTAACTTCAACTTGTAAATTGTTACAAATTTCAACAAGTGTTAAACATCATTTATAACTCTCTGCCCCCTAATGTGGACTTATGTTCACATTAAGCTTGTGCATGTGATCTTGTTCGCCGAAGTTGGTTTTAAGCCGAGGTTGTTAGCCTTGATTTCTCTGTTGATCTTACTTGGTTTCAACCTAAGTTTGATTCTGCCGACATGGCAAGCCTATGTTACTTCAACTTAGTTCAACTCCATTATATGCAAGATTCGACTCTGCCATATAATGAGTCTAAGTTATTCATTATTACCTCGGCCTCGCATCGGCGAGCCGTTTTTCTTCTCGGACTTAAGTGCCGAGATCTTGTCTTCTGGAATCTTGGATCTACTCACTCAGGTTGAGCTTTTCTCTTCTCGGACCTATTCATCCAGGCCGAGATCATGTCTTCTGGAATCTTGGATCTGCTCACTTAGGTTGAGCTCTTCTCTTCTCGGACCTGCTTATTTAGGCCAAGATCTTGTCTTTCGGGATCTGGGGTCCAGGGCCTGAAATCCAGGATCTGCTCACTTAGGCTGAGCTCTTCTATACTTGAATGTCATCTCCTTGGGAGCGCTCATGCCCCCTGTCTTCGCAACCCTTCTGGAAGGGTCTTCATTCCGTTTATGTCGACAGACTCTCCATCTTCGCTAAACTTGTCGTTTTCAACACGTTGATCTTGTACGGTGATGGCCATCTATTCTCCTTTCTTTCCCACAGACGGCGCCAAATTGTGTGAGTGATTTTCCGACCACACTGCCAACTCAGTACTCAACTGGAGAACACCGGCAGAATAGGTTAAGCCTGAACAACCTGCAACAGAAAGAAGAGATTCTGGCGGTGGCTCGTCCACCCGGGGATACTCTGACAATCAAGTCAGTAAAATATCTCTCAAAGATAACCAGCAGTGCTTAACTCACTAGACAGAGCATAAAAGACATACCTTAGACCCATAAGGGTGCCTCCCTTTTATAGCCAACATAATCCTAGTCCCAATAGAAGCCTAACTTCAATGGACTTAGAATTACTACTAATCTGAGACTCCCAGTGGGATTAGGATAAACTCTCTAAGAGTCTTATCTTTACCCAAACTGAAGTCTTCTCCTAATCTAGGACTCTTGTTCCATATCCGCTTATCTCGGATTCCGGTATCTTCGCAGATAACCTCGGCCTAGCCGAGATAACCTCGGCATCATGACCAGGACATGTGGCACCTCGGCTGACATGTCGGTGTCACCTTGGCCATGTGTTGGTGCTCAGAAAATATATCCCCACATAACTTTTATGAATTTACATCTCAATTCAAGACTTGAAGCTTTTGCATGGAAAACTTAGTTTGATTTGAAGTCATGGTTTTTATTTGAAGATAGAAATTGTTAGTTCAACATGTTTTTGTGAGTTTTGGACTATGAATTGTATGAAAATGAAGTTTAGAATTGCAAAAATTAAGCTTTGAGACTAGACAGATTTTCGAACTGAATTTACCTAGTTTCGCACGTGCGGCCTGGGGCCCCGCACGTGCGGAAAATAGGGCACAGAAGCTGCACATACTACTTTAATTGAATGTGCGGAGCACACGTGCAGTGGCATTTCCACACATGCAGCTAGTGCTCCCGTACGTGCGGTTTTCAGGTAGGTCCCAGTTTCATTTTCGCTCAATTTTTCCAACTTCCAGGTCTCTATTAACATGGTTTTCGCATGTATTTTACGTTCATATGCATTTCATGGACATAAAAGAGAATAAAGAACATATAAGACTAACCGAACGAGTAAACATCAAATAGGTATATGACCAACTGAATGAATTGAATGTAAATTTGAGTTGTTGTACTTGAATTTGGTTGTGTAGGTTGGACGCCGTATCGTAGTCACGTGTTTTAAGGAGCCAATTGTGAGTAACAACGTTGTAAAATTATGTTCAATTTATAATTATTTTCTGATCGATAAATCGCACTGTTTTATGAAATGATACTATTTGTTGAATGAATGATCGTCCTATTTTATGAATTGTAATCATGGCATCCATAGCATCTTTTACTGCTACTGTTACTGTTACTGCTATTGTCACAGAGATCTCTGTCAATTCCAATATTTGGAACTGCTGTTTATTGTGTTGATGGCCATCATACATGATTGTTTCAATCTTTAAGACCTACTATACTGTTTTGCTATTGGATGTACCACGTATGACTGCTATGATTTCAAAATAACTGATATGTTATGAGATACTAATTGAGGAAATGATCTACTGATGAATTGACTATTTCAATTACTGTAAGGATATCATTTATAAATCCTTTACATAGCTGTTATTCATTGAACTTTAACTCACTGTTTAATGTATATATGTAGGTGATCAAGCACCAGACCGGACTTAGCAGCTTCGACCTGAACCCTGTTTTGTTAAGCCAACTACCATGCCTCACTGCGAGGTTCTAAGCCGTCAAGTGTTAAGGCTTTTGGGTGTTTCAATTTGTCCATTTGAAAATGTGATCTATGTTATGGAGCTTTTGTTTAAGACCTTGTTTTGACCGTTTTGTTTTTGGGATTTAATCCCTAAACTGTGAACTATGTGAATATCTATATATATTATATAAAGCTTGTTTTGTTCATTTAAGCTCTCATAGCTCATTGGATGATTATTTTATTATTAATTGGCTTCCGCCAGCCCTTTTTACTGTATTACTGTAAAACAGGCTTTTGGTAATCTCGGATTACTGGCCAGTTACGACGCTAAATATTTAAGGCGGGTTTGGGTCGTGACAGAGAGGTAGCCAGAGGTGAAGGTGTCGGGATCGGAGGAAAAGTTGTGATAAGAGTGAGGGAAAAAGATATTTTGAGAATTATGGTAGGTTCAAAGAAAAAGAGGGAGGATGCCAATTTGGGTGGTGAAGGTCAAAAGAAATGAGAGGTTCTAATGTTGTGTTTGGTTGGGGGATTTAGGAAGGAATTTAGAAAGTAAAATGAAAAAAGTAAGTAAAATATAAATAAAATATACCTACATTTCACCTAATTTCACACCCCTTTTCCCTTTCTCTTTTCAAATCTTTTTCCAAATCTTTTAACCAAATCCAGCATAAGAAAATACGTAGAGCTAATGACAGTACTCTTTTGTATTCACACCTATTATTAGCTCAAGCAATTGCCCTCAATCTTCATGATCTCTTTTATTACATTGCAAATTTAAACCTTATTAAAGAGCCTTGAAAGTGAAGTAAATTGCTTCTTTTTTTTCTTTTTCTTTTTTGGTATATATATTTTACCCCTTATGGGAAAATGTATTTGCTAAACAATCCTTTGACAAATTATTTTTTACAAAATAGTTGCTTTATTTCTGGGAAAAAAACAAAAACAGCTGGGCTTTTTTCATATGTGTCATTTAAAAAGGCATTTGTCAAATAAGATTTTTTTTATTGGAAAAAACAAAATAAAAATTCTCAAATAAATGTTTGCTGAACAGCTAACAAAAACTGCTTATTTTATTTTATTTTGCTTATTTTTCTGTTTTTACTCTGTGTCGTCAAGCAAATTAGACAGCTAATGATAGCAGGTTTTGCATGGATGAAGGCGGGATTGGGGTTAGGTGCAAATTTCGTGAACAGGAAGACCCTACTGAAGTCAAATGTTATCTATCCTTTGTTTGTGTTGTACTACTTAAAAGAAGGGAGAGACTTTTGTCTAGCCCAGTGTGTGAATTAGAGTGTATTGTTAGATTTAAAGGTTTATCATGGATTTTTTTTGATAATTTAAATTGTTTAATGTGTAAAACTTATCAAGTATTTTATTTCTACAAAAAATTATGTTGATCAGATATCGATAGTCCCTTGATCGGAATACATTTTCGTTAACAATTTATTTTTAAAATCATATTTACCATTGACAAAAATATGTTCCAGTCAAGGGTCTACCTATATCCGATCAATGTGATTTTTTGTAGGCATAAACTACTCGATGAACTTTATACATTGAACAGTTCGAATCATTGAAATGGGACCTGTGATGAGCCACATGAGTCCAACAATACACTCTAGTACTGAAGAGCAGTCTCTCCCTTAAAACAATATGGTACCAACACATGGAGGGATACAAGTGACAATTGCACCCCCAGAACTTTTCATTTACACCTCACCACAGACACATTTGCACCTCCCAAGTATTTGTAATTTTTTTCCTAACTCTTACCTGCATGTAGTTCTTTCTTAAAGATATGCATCTTATAAACAAAAAGAAAAATTATATAATTTAATTTTTTGAGTCATAATTTAAAAAAAAAATGTCATAACTAAACATAAAATGAGGCATAAATAAAAAACTCATGAGTCATAATTAAAGAAAAAAATTAGTCATAATTAAAGAAAAAAATGACTTAATTAAAAACCTATATTGTATACTCTTTTTAAAGGAGTGTATATTAAAATTTTTCAAACTATATATATTATATTTTTGTTTATATTTATATGAACAGTTCACATGTGACATTTATGAACATGTGCCAAGACTCTCTTGTTTCTCAGTCTTTCTTTGAAAATTGTGGAGAAGTGGTTTGGAAATACTATTCTGATCCTGGGAGACGCTGGCTGATCCTCAGCTAGTCACCTGAAAAGATGGAAACACTCCGGTCGGGGGTGCCGGAATTAGCACTCCGATGAACAAGTTAGTTCAGACACTCAAGATAGCTTTTTGTCTAAGTTAAGTGGAATGATTCTTACATGCCTACTAAATATGTTGTTCCTGTATTTATACCTGTTTTCCTCGATTCTCGGGGCCAGGGCCTACTTTTTGATCACTATCCTTTACATTATCCGGCTCCAATGCTACACACTTATTCGGCCCAAATATTGTATTCGGACACGGCCGATTATTATCAGCCCTGTATTGCGCGCCTTCTGCCATTATCAATTATTCGGCTCCCACAATTGGCCCTCGAACTCCCTATTGACGGTAGTTAATCGGCGTGTTTGGTCTTGAATTGGAAAAGTTAAAACTGGTCAGGCGGCTTCGCGTGTCCCAATATAGATGTCAGGACGCGCACACCTTTTCGTTCATCATTACGCTTTCCCGCCTCAATCGTGCGTTTCGCATTTATTATGATTTGAAATTTCAGTCTTTTCGAATACACAGTTCGTCGAGTATTCGAGACTCTTAGACCGCCAGCAGATATCCCTTCTCTGACTCGCATGCTCTGCAACTCTTCTCCGTCTAACCTCGTCTCCGTTTAATCTTCGTAAGTCTTCTTCTCCCTTCTTTACGATCCTATTTTCTGTTTGTCGTTTTGATTTCGGCGAAACCTTGAATCCCTACGAACATGGCTAAGCACTTGAAAGACCTCCTTTCCGAGGGTCGGATTTCCGGATTCCGGAGACACTTTTCCATTCCCGACGACGTCCACTTATCTCTCGTAACGGACAGTACCCTTGATATGGAGAGGGAGGATCAGAATACGATCGTCTTCCCTCTTTTATCCATAGCGGAGGGCCGAGTCCGTTTTCCCCTACACCCACTGCTTAGAGCCATCCTTCGCTATTGGAGTCTGATTCCTTCTCAACCTAACGTCAATTTCTTTTGAATCATCATGGGGGTGATTGAGTTGAATCGGCGTCTTAGGATCAACCTTGGCATTCCGGCGATTCGGCACTGCTATGCTTTGGCCAAATCTTCCGGTCGGCTGGGGCGATACTTTCTTAGGGCCAAGGATACTGACCATCACTTGATAACCATGCTTGCTAGTTCTGGTAAGAGGGTTGACGACGTGATGGTCAATGTCCAAGGTAACTGGGAGTTCGGTGAAGGCGAAGACTGCCTAGATCCTATTCCCAGACGAAAGGGTGATCCAAGTTGCCGCGCAACGCCTTGTTGTTTGTTGACTTACCCTTCACTCGGCTTTTCTCCCTTTGATCGCCCCTTGTTCTTTGCAGGTAACAGATTGAAGAAAATTCTTCCAACGACCGACGGGGCGATTCTTGAGGAGATCAAGTCTGCGCTCAGATACTTCGGCCGTCCAAACGTACAAAAGCAAGGGAGAGCGGCTCACATACTCCTCCGATACGAACCGACTTACACTACATTCTCGGCTGCGGAAGACATTCCAACTCCATCCGGCGATCAACACCTTTCGGCTCTTATCTTTCCCAACTTCAAGAACCTTAGGCAAATTGGCCTCGAAGATTCGGATCCGAGGGCAGAGGCTGATCCGGAGGTAGAGGTAGTTGCCGAACCAACTAGAGAGGTTGCTGAGGGGGCGGAAGAGGTCGACGAAGTGATACGCTTGGCGTTTGAGGCTTCGGGACTTAACCGGCCTTCACCGTCCACTTCAGGTCGGGCAGAGTTTTCGTCCGAAAATATTTTTGCAAATTTGGGGGACCTACCCGGCGATATTTTTGAAGCTATGGCTGGAGAAAGCCTTACGCAGATGGCGCGAAGGAAAAATGCCGAGCGAATGGCTGCTCGAAAGAAGGCCGAGGCCGCCCATTCTGAGCCCACCTTGATTAAAAATTTCGTACCCGTTATTGAAGAGACGATTCAGGTCACTGAGACCGAAACGAGGGAAGAGGTGGAGGAACAGGTCATTGATGAACGGCTGATTCCGGAGGAGCGGGGCGAAAAGCGTAACGCCGAGGGAGAGGCTGGGTCGGAAATTAGCCTTACTTCCAAACGGCCTCGTTTAGAAGAGTCGGGTGTGGCTGCGCCTTTTATTGTTCGACCTAAGATCAAAGATACGCCGATCTCTTCCGATGCCTCAGCCATTGAGGATCCAGCCGTGGCGTTGAGCCTTGCGGCGTCAATTTCCTTGCCGGCTGACGTCGCAGCCTTTCGCGCCGTGCCGGATGTTATGGCCGTAGCCCTATCTGCGCAGGTAGCGTTCCTGGTTAGTGACCATCTCAAATTCTCTTGACCTTGTTTTCGTTAAAGATATCTGACAATCCCAACTTGTTTTGCAGACTGTTGGCAGGATCGCGGACCTAGGCCGCCGCCTCCATGATGTCCTCGGCAAAGTTGATCGTTTGCAAGCGGAGGCGGACGGTCAAAAGAGCAGGGCTAAATTTAAAAGTATGAGAGCCGTGATGGAGGGTGCGCGAGCTGAAGCAGAGAAAGAGAGGGCTCACTCAGCTGAACAGCTCCGTTCTGACACTGAAAGTAGGGCAAATGTGAGTGAAGAATCGCTCAAGTTAGCCAAGGAGGCGCTTGCCAAGGCGGAGGTTCAGTTAGCGAAGCTCAAGGCCGCCAAGGAGAAAGCCGATTCTGAAGCTTCTGCGGCATTTGAGGCAGGAAAAAGCGCCGCCTTCACCGAATATGTAGATTAAGTCCCCAAATTCGAGAATCGAGGGTTCAAACATGGATGGCTCAAAGCCCTTGCTGCCGTTGGAGTTACATTGGCCTTGCCAATTCCCTACGAGCAAGTGGACGTTGAGCCACTTGAGTCTGACCCCGAGGATTGATCTGGGAGTCGTCTCTTTTGATTTTGATTTAAGTTTTTGTTCGGTAGACTTTTGATTTTGATGTAAGTTTTTGTTTGGTAGACTTTTGTTAGCTCAGGCTAGTTTTCATGTATAAATTGGTTACTATTTGCGCTCAATTTATTAATGAAAACTGCCTTGGTATTTCTTCACTACTTGTTCATGGATTGTGAAGTTATGTTAATGAAGAATACTTTGCCTTTCACGAATTTGGATAGAATCGTTGCTGTTTTAGCTTTCAAAAATTGAATATCCTATGACAATCTTGAATTATCATTCATGTGCCACGTATTGTGGGTATTGGGCCGAATTGATTGATGAGTCTGCCATTGCCCCAAGCGGTGCATGATCATTCGGGCGCCGTATAAAACGACCTTAAGATTTGTGAAGGATCGATTCATGGGCCGGCTGGGGCACATAAGCCGAATAGATTGATGAATTTGCCCTTGCCCCAAGCGGTGCGTGATCGTTCGGGCGCCGTATGAAACGACCTTAAGATTTGTGAAGGATCGATTCATGGGCCGGTTGGGCTACATAAGCCAAATAGATTGATGAATCTGCCCTTTCCCCAGGCGGTGCGTGATCCTTCGGGCGCCGTATGAAATGACCTTAAGATTTGTGAAGGATCGATCTGCCATTGCCCCAAGTGGGTCGATCCAGTCGGCGCCAGGCGTGTGGTTTTTACAATTAATGAGATGGCCTCGAGGGTGCTGCCTCTTTACAGGATAAATGATTAAAGGTAAAACTTTTATGAGCATAGCAGACAACTGATTCCAGCATTTGAGGGTATCGAGTGAATGTCAAACAGACTCTTCTTTAACAGCAGAGGGGAAGCGAAGACGCTGGCTGAGCTGGGTGGAGACATGAATCGAGGTAGTGACCCTCCGCGCGCAGGGAGCAGGAGTTCCAGGGATCGAGAGCGACGTCAGTCTCCTCGACGTCGAAGCAGGTCGTCCAGGCGGGACAAACGGTCGCAGGGCAGAACTTCCTAACCTCGAGTGGAGAGGGCACCTGAGGCGAATCCGCGCCCATTAAGCTTCGCAGTATTTGTGGGGAATAGACCCATGATGGAGGCGGACTCGATCGTTTGAGACCCAAATGTAGCGGTCGAGTTTGCTCGACAAATTTTCCTGCCTGAGGTTCAGCAATCGATGGTAGGTCGCCAGGACTACGAAGTGTTTCGCGAAGGCATTCATGGGGCGGTGAAGGGGCTGTACACTGCCTATGAAATCGGCATGCGGTTGCGCGCTGCCCGACGAGAGATGGAGAATAAGGACGAACGTATTCGAAGTTTAGAGGCCCACGCGGAGGCGGCTGAGCGCGAGTTGAGGAAGACCAAGGCAGCCCAGGCACAACCCGCCGGGCAGGGAAACCCAATCGTGGAGGAGAGGGTTACCAGCCGGCTCATCAGTTCTGCGCTTGCCGATCGTGACACGACGAGTATGTTCGCGATAGAGAGCGCGAAGGGAAGGGCCTATGAGAAAGATTTCCATGAAGGCCGAAGAGTCGGAATCGAGAAGACCAAGGAAAAACTGGCCGAAGAAGTTTGTCGATGTGAGAATCGTGGATTTAGGCACGATTGGATCAAGGTATCTTGAGCCACAGAAGCTCTTCGAGCGGCAGGCATTGAGTCGGCGTCACCACTCTATCACAGTAAACATTTTCCGTTTTCTGCTTTTGAAGTCGAGAAGAGTGATGATGAGGGTGACGTTGCATAGTTATATTTATTGTAAGGCTGAAACGCGGATCACGTTCAAAACTATGTAATTTATCGCTTGTTTTGTTGAATAAATATAAAAAACGTTCTGTCACAAATATTTTATTGCAGTTCATATTCGGCATGTATGTGTTTCGTTTTATTGTGTTTGAATGAATATATAAGCGTTGACCGGCAGGGTCAATCCATACGTGATAGCCGTTTATTCTTGACAGGCTATTGTAACCTGAAGCCAAAAGCCGGTAGGTAGAGTGGCTCTGGCGAGTTCAACTCGGCTCGGGGTCTAGATTTTTGGCCAACGCATGTGCTTCAAAAAGTCGTTTGGATAACTTACGCCGTCGCAAATGTCAACCGACGTTTTGCTTATGGAATTTAGTGTTAGTGAAATTACCTCGGGATTGGGGCTTCGAGATCGCTGCCAGTATTAAAAATAAAATGAGTGGACGCTTTGCGCAGATAAACAATCGCTTATGTGAGGTGGGTTACGTGGGGATGTTAGTTAGAGGCTGGAGTTCAGCCGACCTTGGTGTCGCCATGGATCGTGGCGGAGGGGCCATCCGTATGGGAAGTATGGTGTCCGAAAGTTGGCATGAACCTTCAAGTCGTCGAAGCAGATCACCCCGAAAGGAAAGGCAACGACCGTTGGATTTATCCCCCTTTGTCCTGGATCTTTGCCTTGACATTGTCAATGGTATCCAGGATGGACTTGGGCACAGTTGGCTCGAGGCATTGTAAACCGCGGAGGGCTTCCGGGTGACGGGAGTCGATTCGGCACTGTCGCTTTACCAATGCGTCTTCTCCCCTTTTTAGCTTTTCAGATTGGAAATGAGTATTGTAGTGCTCAAATACGAGTTGCGTTTATGTAACAAGTGTCTGATTAAATAAAAACTGTAATGCTCAAATGCGAATTGCGTTTGTGTAACAACTGTTTGCTCGAATAAAAAGTTGTATTTCAAACATTTGCGTCTTATGCTGAATTTTTTATTTGCGTCTTATGCTGAAATTTTTTTTTTTATTTGCGTCTTGCCTTAACATTGTCAATGATTGACAAGTTTTATTTTGTTCGTGCCAAAAGGGATTCCGAGTCAGGAGGCTTAATCGGCCCTAAGGTGTCATGCACCAAAGGGGGCTCCGAATTCGGAGACTTAATCGGCCCTAAGGTGTCATGCACCAAAAGGGGGGCTCCGAATTCGGAGACTTAATCGGCCCTAAGGTGTCATGCACCAAAGGGGGGCTCCAAATCCGGAGACTTAATGTGGCCAATCTTGATATCCACGAAGGGCGCTCCGAATCCGGAGGCTTAATCGGCCCTAAGGTGTCATGCGCCAAAGGGGGCTCCGAATTCGGAGACTTAATGTGGCCAATCATGATATCCACGAAGGGCGCTCCGAATCCGGAGACTTAATCGGCCCTAAGGTGTCATGCCCCAAAGGGGGCTCCGAATTCGGAGACTTAATGTGGCCAATCGTGATATCCACGAAGGGCGCTCCGAATCTAGAGACTTAATCGGCCCTAAGGTGTCATACACCAAAAGGGGCTCCGAATTCGGAGACTTAATCGGCCCTAAGGTGTCATGCACCAAAGGGGGCTCCGAATTCAGAGACTTGATGTGGCCAGTCGTGATATCCACGAAGGGCGCTCCGAATCCAGAGACTTAATCGGCCCTAAGGTGTCATACACCAAAAGGGGCTCCGAATTTGGAGACTTAATCGGCCCTAAGGTGTCATGCACCAAAGGGGGCTCCGAATTCGGAGACTTGATGTGGCCAATCGTGATATCCACGAAGGGCGCTCCGAATCCGGAGACTTAATCGGCCCTAAGGTGTCATGCACCAAAAGGGGCTCCGAATCCGGAGACTTGATCGGTCCTAAGGTGTCATACATCAAAAAGGGCTCCGAATTCGGAGACTTAATCGGCCCTAAGGTGTCATGCACCAAAGGGGGCTTCGAATTTGGAGACTTGATGTGGCCAATTGTGATATCCACGAAGGGCGCTCCGAATCCGGAGACTTAATCGGCCCTAGGTGTCATGCACCAAAAGGGGCTCCTAATCATCATTATGACGAGCGGCATAATGGGGTTTGTGAGATGAATTTGAACGACAAAGAAAGATGGTTTGCATTGCAGAAGTAAAATAGATACAAGTATCAAAGCCCACAGGTCGGATCAGTGATATCATTTTCATAAAATCGCTGCTTGTGCCGATTGGGGGGAGCCACGGATCTCTTCAATGCCACTGGCTGTCGGGAAGCGCACGAGCTGATGATAAGTGCTTGGAACGGCCTTCATAATATGTATCCAGGTTCACCCCATGATGACATTATAAGGCGAAGGGAGCTTAACAACCAGGAATTCTACTTCGATCGTTCTGGAGCCCGCTCGGACAGGTAGTATGATCTTCCTTAACGGGTATTCGGGATTCATATTAAAGTCGAATAATGGACGAGGCGCCGGACACAGATCTGACTCGTTGAGGCCGAGTTTGATGAAAGTTTGGTAATACATAACCTCTGAAGTACTCCCTGGGTCTATGAGAATTCGTTCAATGGTGAACCGGTTTATGCGTAATCGAATAACCAACGGATCAATGTGGGGAGCTGTTGTGCCAATAAGGTCGGCGTCATTGAAAGCAATTGTCGGAGCTTCTTTGGGCCATTCAATCGGAATACGTTGCCTTTGAGGGATTGGACGCGATTGAATTGTGTGCACGGTTGGGGGTGAAGGCAGGCTATAGATTACATGGATCACGCCAAGTGGAGGAGAGTCCTGCCACAAGGCTAGTGCCTTGGTTGGCTTGCCCTGTCTCACATACTGCTGCAGTCGGCCGTCTTGCACCAGTTCTTCCAGGTGATCTTTTAATGCGTAGCAACTCTCTGTTTCGTGGCCGTGATCTTTGTGATATTCGCACCGCCGATCCCTTCTTCGCGTGTCGGGTGGCCCCACCATCTTTGACAGCCATTTGAAGAATGGAAGGTGTTGGATTTTGGTCATTATTGCAGCGATTGGTTCTGACAACTCTGTGTACTTTTTTTCGGCACGTCTCGAGCGTCTGCTATCGACTTGCAGTTGCTCATTCGTC
Source organism: Camellia granthamiana (assembly GCA_036172215.1). Taxonomy (NCBI): domain Eukaryota; kingdom Viridiplantae; phylum Streptophyta; class Magnoliopsida; order Ericales; family Theaceae; genus Camellia; species Camellia granthamiana. The sequence goes on along the minus strand of CM069915.1, from coordinate 31,913,287 downwards.
CGGTGGGGACATTGATCGCTTGATCGGCGAGTATCCTGCCTTTTGTCTCGTTTAGTGCGCTGCCGAGGCCCTAGGCTAGAAGGTGGCACGAAACTTATTGGTTGGGCAATTTCAGGGGGGGCCGTTTTGTTGGACATTTGGCCGGCCTTTATTCTCAAGGCATCGTCTTCCACTTTGCAATACTCCTCAACTTTCTTCATCAACGCCCAGACCGTTTTGGGGGGTCTTCTAGTCAAAGAACTGCGAAGAGGACTATCAGGATGTAGTCCCATTTTGAAGGCGGTGATGGCCATGGAGTCGTTACAAGCGTCGTCGACGAGGTTGAAGCACTCCCAATATCGCGCCGAGTACGCTCTGAGCGTTTCTCCTGACTGAATCTGCATAGCCCAGAGAGAGTTGGCCTGTTTCGGCTGTACCTCGTTGGTGATGAATCTGGCCCTAAAGGATTTCTGTAATTGATGAAAGCTTTTGATGGAGGCCGGCTCCAACTTGTAATACCACCTGACAACTAATGGCCCCAGGCTACGGGGGAATATTCGGCACATGAGGGCTTCGTTGTCTGCATGCAATGTCATGGCCTGCTTGTAATGACGGATATGATCGGTGGAGTCTGATTTTCCATCGTAAAGAGTGAATGACGGAGCTTTGAACTTCTTGGGCAAGGCCGCCCTTGTAATCCGTCGGACAAAAGGATCGTGCTGGTCATCCTCGTCTGAACTGCTCCTCCTGCGCTTGTTCCTCGTATGCAGACTCTTTTCGAAGGAGCTGGAAGTTTCGGATCGTCCCTTCTTGGTGAGCTCCGTGGATAATGAATTGGAGTCGCTATTGGTATCCTTGGGCCGGGCTCAAGGTCGTTGTCCACCGGTCCTCAGAGGTCGTTCAGGATCTTGGCGCATGGCTTCTCTCGATTTTGCGACTTCGAGGGCCAAATCTTGACAGAGACGTTCATTTTCAGCGATCATGTTCTCCAGCCTTTGTTCATTCTGCTTTGCTTGTTCCATGATCGCCTGCATTGTCTCTTGCGCTGAAGTCGTTGGTGAATCGAAGTTCAAGGCGCGTCTTGCAGCGATGGTTTCTTTCCCGAGCATATTTGCTGGAGTGAGGTCATCTCCTTGTGTGGTCTCGTCAATGGCTACCAGAGGATCTTCAGTCACGCCTGCCATGGATGTAGTTGAGTATTCCCACAAATGGCGCCAATTGTGGAGAAGTGGTTTGGAAATACTCTTCTGATATTGGGAGACGCTGGCTGATCCTCAGCTAGTCACCTGAAAAGATGGAAACACTCCGGTCGGGGGTGCCGGAATTAGTACTCCGACGGACAAGTTAGTTTAGACACTCAAGATAGCTTTTTGTCTAAGTTAAGTGGAGTGATTCTTACATGCCTACTAAATATGTTGTTCCTGTATTTATACCTGTTTTCCTCGATTCTAGGGGCCAGAGCCTACTTTTTGATCACTATCCTTTACATTATCCGGCTCCAACGTTACACACTTATTCGGCCCAAATATTGTATTCGGACACGGCCGATTATTATCAGCCCTGTATTGCGCGCCTTCTGCTTTTATCAATTATTCGGCTCCCATAAAAACCTTTATTGTCTGTTTAGTAACATCATGTGATTCTAATAAATAGCAATTTCAATGGGTGACTATTGGACCTATCTTTGTTATATTATGCTCATTGAGTATTTCAATTTTAATGAGGTTGTCGTTGAAATTGTTAACGTCGCTGTTTGTTGTTTTTTTCGATTTTTTTGCACTAATTTTCATGAAAATTGTCAAAATTTGACATTAGTATCAATAACTAAACGTATGTTATAAAGATTCGATGACTGTGATTGAAGAAAATAAGATAATAGTTGAGTTGAAAAAATGACAAAAGCATTAGAATTACAACCGTATATTAAATTATACATTTAGAATTAAAATTGTTTGTTGTATTTGATTGGAGGATTTAAGAAGGAATTTGAAAAGGGAAAGAGAAAAGGTAGGTGAAATGAGAATTCAATATACCTATATTTTACTTAGTTTTACACACATTTCTCTTTTTATTTCCAAATTCCTCGCTAAATCCGCCAACCAAACCCAAAATAAGAGTCTACCCCTTATTTGCATTTTCATTTGACAATTTTTAGTAAAGTAATGCTATATAAATTTTACAATTTTACAATTTTTCAATTTTTTCTTAGTCTATTCTAATTATGCCATTCCCATTATATCATATTGTTCCAAAATTTCAAAGTTTTATGTCGGTTTATAAAAATGAGGTAAAACAGGTTTCTTATCCATACAATAATACCTAGTACCTACCTAGCAGACCAACAAAACCTAGTACATATTAATGTGTTTATTAGACCTATACGGACAGGAAATATTTGTCGCTCTTCGTACTTCTTCTATGCAAGCCTCGTGTAATGTCGTTTAACCTGAGAATAGAAAGACAATGAGCTGCCCGGCGGTGTGCTGCCGGATAAACCCTCCGATGATCAAGTTAGCACACTTAGAGAATAAGAGAGAAGGCAGAGCACTTTCTAGAGAGAGAGTATATCAAAAATTGCTTATCTCTAACAGTTGCATGTTTCTCATTTTCAAGCTTGGCCATGCAACCTCAGAGATTGTAAGCGCACTACTTCTGCTGTCCTTCTCTGGATAAGCGGTTGTGCTCCTCTCTACATTTCTTACACGTGTAGAGACCAAAACCTCCAAACAGTATTTGTCGCACCGCCAAACGGTATTGGCGCATACCAGGAATGGATTCCCCTCTTCTTATCATTGGTCCACGTGGAATACAAAACCGAGCTATTACTTGGTGAAACATGAACATTATGACGGATAGGCATTGCTGAGCAAAACCAAACCAGTCTATCAGAATTGACTAGACGCAGGGTGTGCCGTTCGGCATCTCAGCCTCACACAGCAATCTCGTGGGCCATCTCAGTCCCCACATCAGTCTAAACCTTCCATAGCTTAGCCCAACACATCCATACGAACCTAACCAAGTATCTGATTCCGCGTGATCCTAACTCGGCTAAACACCTGCGTGCCTCCATATTCCGGGCGATACTCAGCCCGGCCCAGCCCAATGTAATGGGCCAAAGCGCTGTGTTGGTGCAATTTGACCAGGTACAGCGCATCTGGCCCTCACATGGCCCAACACCATATTCCGTGCTACCGTATCTTGGCCCACTTGTTCGGCACAAATCTCCCTCTCAGGACCAGCACCATCATCCATCATCCATCATCCATCAATTGAACTTGATAAATTGTCTCTCCTTGTTGAGACCTACAATTGGTTTGGTTGGCTATTGTTCAATGCTTCATGGTGATTTCTACCATTGATGTTCAAATGACAAGTTACAATCGTATTTCGCTATTGAGATTGAAAAACTATAAAGTTATTGTCTCAAAAATAGGAATCATAATTTGGTCTAAGAATTTAATGTCAATATGCAATTGAATTAGTGTTTTGTGGGATGTGTGCATTGACCAATGATGGACAATACAAAATGTAATAACCCCGACCTCCGATTAATGCTAATTCATGATTAAGTATGCTTAACAGTAATTTAGAAGGAATCCAGAATTAAATTGCATATGTATTGCGTTATCTTTGTGTTTTTATCTGTTTGCCATAAAATGATCTGTTCATGTTTCGACTTTGGACTGTAAATTGAAAGCCTTATCGGCAGCCGAACCAAAAATTGATTAGTGTTTTAGACTAGTTAGAATATATGTGATTTTATGGTAGGTTTAATTAAAATTTGATTTGGTATGATTAAATTAGATTAAATAACATTAAATTACATTAGTTCAATTATTTACCTAATTGCCATTGAGTGGCCCACTACCTAAGGCAACCTTGAGATTGATTCATACATTGTTGCATCTTTTCATCCTCCTTGGAGAGACCAAACCGTAGGAGAGGGAGAGAATAGGAGAACAAGATTGAGTTCATCTAGATTTGGCTTGGAACTTAGGAGAATTGAAGAGGCTTTACAAATTTGAGCTCCTAGACTTGGAATTCAAGGTTTAAGGTAGAGAATTCACCCTTTTAATTATGAATATGAGTTGTTCTTGCTAGGTTCATGGTGAAATTGGCATTTAAAGTCTAGATTTAGCTCAAGGTGTGATTTTGGGAGTCCACCCATGTATGCATGCATAAATTTCCATGCTTTGAGTTTGAATTCTAAGATTTCTTCCATGCATGTGTTAATTTCACTCACATTATGGTCATTCATCTTGTTGTCCATCAAATTATCAAGTTTGGTCATGTTTGGAGGGTTTGGATTCAATGAGATTCATGCATGTTACATTTAAGTTATGTTCTTGAAAGTTTATTTGAAATTGTGTTTAATTGACTCACCCTTGGGCTTTGATTTTTCAAATTGATCTTTGAAACATCTTATACTATGACTTTACGAGTGTTTTCCAGAAAATGGGTCCAACAGGTCGAGTTTTGAGGTGTTGAATGCTTGGTTTGAGCTTGGGAGGCAAATCTGGAAATTCCAGAATTTGGTTTCTTCGCTCGAGCGAAGGATTCCACGCTCGAGCGACCATCGTTTGTTCAGAGCTCCGATCGAGCGAAGGAATGGTGGCTCGAGCGTAAATTGCAAGCTCTCAGGTTTTTGGTGCACGCAGATGCACGCTCGAGCGACGAGACCTATGCTCGAGCGAAGAGCTGTGTCTCACGCTCGAGCGGGCATCGAGCGGAAATTTTCAACAACCAGTACTTTTGCATTTTTACAGACCGCTCGAGCGAAGGAGTCTACGCTCGAGTGACCCCTCTGTTTTGACAAACTCGCTCGAACGAAGAAAGCCACGCTCGAGCGAGACCCCTATTTTCAGCAAGTTTTGAAAAATGTTTTCCAAGGCATTTTTGCATCCTCATTCCATCTTAGGCATTCCTAGGCCATGTTTAAGACTCTATAGTGAGGATTTAAGGTTAGAAACACACTAAGAACCAATGACGTAAGTTTTGTGCAATTGAATGCGTGTTTCAAATGTGTGTCCGTTATGTGTTATGTAAGTCACGTGCCGCGTGTCGTGTGATCAATCTGCTCCATCTGTCTGTTTTAAGGCTAACTGTGAGTAATAACTTAGTAAAGTTATGTTCAACCTGTAACTACTTTCTATGAGACAAAACAAGATCTGTTTTTCGAAATGATATGTTCTGTACAATGAATGATTGTTCAATTTCTTATATGTATTCGTGACATCCTTAGCATCATGTGATATCTATTAGCTGTTACCCGGTATCGGAGGTTCCTTTATGGAACTTATTTCTGTCTGCACTCTGTTACCCGTACCAGAGGCCTTGTCACGGGGGCTCAGCTTCTGTTCTGTTGCCCGGATCCGAAGGTTCCTTTATGGAACTAGTTATTCGTAACCTCACGTGTATACGTTCTGTTCTGTTCTGTTCTGTTAATGCTAATGGATGTATCACGTAAACTTAATCATGACTTATGATTTCTGTCTGTATATGATCTGGACAAATGACGAATTTGATACAAATCTGAATTATGATTTCTGAATCTGTATGAACTCATTCATTGAAACCCTTTACTCTGTTATTATTCACTGGGCTTTCGCTCACAGTTTATATTATGTATGTAGGTGAGCCGGCATATGACCAGGGCCAGAGTTGACGGCCTTCTGTTTTGTTTTTGTCAACCAACTGTTGTGCCTCCCGAGGAGGTTCCGAACGAAGCCTAATGCCATGGCTGTTTTTTTGTATTCATGCTAGTCTTTGTGTACGCTCTGTAAAGTTAGGTCTTGGGAAGTACATTCTGTAAATACCTTGTAAATATTGTGTATCTAGACTGGCATGTTTATGTATATATAAATAAGTTTTGAAATGTTCTGTCCTATGTACGTTATCACAGCTCATTGGACCTTGTCTAATTTGTATTATTGCTTCCGCAGCCCCTTATTATTTGCTAATCTGTTCAGAGACCTTTGGTAATTTACGGATTACTGGCCGGTTACGGTGCTAAACTTACAGGGGCGGGTTTGGGTCATGACACAGAAAAAAAAAAAAAAAAAAAAAGTCTTGTTAGCGTGTCCAAAAGTGCATTGATTTATTCTTTAATTTTGTCAATGTTTTGTTAAAGGGCGAAAAGTCCACCAGTTTGCTCAAATTTTAGAGAAAAATTTTACATTAATGGGTGTTTTGGGATTTTGTCAATGTCGCGTTAAGGCATTCGGATCCTCTTGAGTGTTCCTTTATGGCATGACACCTGTCCCACTAATAGAGCCAATGGCTGAGATCAATCTCTCACCAAAACGATGTCGTTTTGGTGACGGAGACCACAAAAAAAAAAAAAAGAGTTTCAAACTTTTAGTAGTGCAAACACAAGCGTGAGAGAGAGAGAGAGAGAGAGAGAGAGAAAGGGGAGGGGCTGAGAAAGAAGGAAGTCGTCGCTGTCACCATCGCCGACGCTGATGAAGCTATTCTTCAAGGTTTGGTTTGGTTTTGCTCTTTTTCTTCTTTGCTCTCTTTACTTGTGATTTCTCTTACTTTTTCAAATTTGTAAAAATACCCAATTTGAAACAAAAAAGCAATTAGCTATCAAGCTACTACTATTGAATAGTACTACTCTTGAATTGAATTTGATTGTGCTTCATTGATTATCTGTTTGGCGAATCTAAAATTATCTATTTTGCTTTGATTTGTATTTGCAAATCTTTGCTATGTATATGTAGATTTAGAAATTTATGTATGACATAAGAGTTTAATCACTAAACTCATGTTATTTTGTAACAGATTTTCCAATGCCAAGTTGTTTTAGACTTGTTTCACATCCTGGGTTTGAGAAATAAGTTTAGGGTTTAGGGTAATTTGTTCGAAAATGACATAGGTTTAGTTAATAACTCCGTGATCTTTAGTGCTTTGACAGGACGACAAGCGATGTTGTGAAGTTCTCCCTCAGCCCCTTTTCTCTCTTCTTCTTTCTTTTTTTCTCTTCCTACGTTCGAACTGTAAAACCCAAGATGTTTTTTTTTGGGGTTCGCCCACCAAAACGACGTCGTTTTTGTTGCAGGATTAATCTCAGTCATTGGCTCTATTAGTGGGACAAGTGTCATGCCATAAAGGATCACTTTAGAGGATCACTTCACCAGATCACTCTAGAGGATCCAAACGCTTTGTTAAGTGGGTGTTTGAGTTTTTGTTTTTTGTTTTTTTTTTTGCCTTTTTTTATTGATTAAAAGTTGAAAAATCAAAATGTCACTATTAAAAAGTTAATTTTTTTGTACGCTTTTTTTTATAAAAAAAAAAAAGCTAAAATAGTTAGTTTTTAAAACAATCCTTATTTTCACTTTAGTGAACTTCAAAAAATAGTTCAAAAATATTTAAGTTTCTAAATTTAACTCAATGAAAAGAACTAAAAAATAAATTTAAAAATCCAAAAAAGATAAAGATAAGCAAAAAATAATGAAATTTTTAGGCTTGTTTTGGCTTTTCTTTTTTTTTTAAAAAACTTTTTTAATTTGTCTAGATGGATAAGTAAAAAAGTTGACATAATTTAAAAAGAAAAATTATTAAAGACAAAAAAATATATAAAATAAGTGGCTTATATATAAGATCCTAAGCAGAAAAAATTTCATTACAATGGATATGGACCTTAAGGGTTAACAAAAAATTAATGAAACTTACTAGTACATGTAGTGAAACTTAGAACATCTCTATGCAAATTGTTAAATTTTGATGTGGCACTTTTGACAATAAAATTTGGCATCTAATTGTGCTTCATCCGAATAGTCAGTTGTTAATTTTATATGACTTAACAATGTCAAATTTGGCATAACAAAAACAAGATGTAAAATGCTTTTACTTTCGTTATGTTAATGGTAGAAACCAATAAAAGAGTTAAAAATAATAAAGTAAAAATAATAAATTTGATATGTTGGGTAAAATATTTTTTTTAGACATGTCAAATTTTATATGTCAATTTGACATCTAAACTTTTAAAAAAAATTTGGTATACAAAATTTTGAAGGTTTGGTGAAGATGCTCTTATTATTAAATTTTTTATTTTTAGTTTGAAAAAAAAAATAATACAAAAAAATTTAATTTATTTTGTATATTGTTAGTTTTTTTTAAAAGTTTTTGATTATTTTTAGAATGGATAAAGTGAATTTTTTAATTAAAATAAATTGACGATATTGTTTAACAAAACAATAAATTGATTTTTTTTTTATTTTTTTTATTTTTTAATTACAACCAAATGAAACCTTGATTTTCTGAAAAGAGTGTACCTCGTGGGTTAAGAAAATCTCTACCCACGTGTGTAACATGTTTGAGGTCGGGATGACATTGACATGTCACCAAACTTAACCAGTCAAAGATCAAATCCACAAAAAATAATGAGAGCATCATCAAGAATGATGGGGATGTGCAGCACAGTACATCATCTTTCTAACAAGTTCATAAGGATAAATTTCACTTCTATCACAATATTTTACCCTTAATTGCAATTGGGTCCAATCCTATAATGGTGTTTTTAAAATGGAAGGAGAAATTAAAATAGAGATACCAAAATGAAAGTTTGATAAAAATATAAAAGTGTTAAGGACTAAAAATGAGATTGTGGTCCTTAACATCAAATAAAATTGTTCATTTGATATTGATAGGGTCAGGTAATATCACCATGACATCAAATATTTACTTAAAGAAAATTTTAGAATGAAATTTATCATAAATAGCATTTCTCTTTTAGTAGTGTAAGGTGTTAAGTGTAATTACAACACGTGGCATATAGTGATTCTATGTTGTTCATCTTAATTTTTTTGTATTAATATTCTATTTATTCAATGAGTATTAAAATGTGAACAGTTGAGATCATCAAAATTGACTAAAAAATAGACTTGCTAAGCCCAAACGTTTTCTCAAATTAAAATAATCAGTTTAACCCATTAAAATTGTCACTTGAATTGAAATAACTAAAATTTGAGATTAGATGTAAAATGCAAGTTATATGCTGAAACTTATCCAATTAATAAATGAAAAATAATTTTAAAAAATATCAAGAAGATATTTTATGTTTTTTTTAGATGGTATGATAAGTCTTTTAATTTTAAGTGAATGAAGACAAATTTTTATTTTTTTAGATGGTATGATAATGGCCTGGTTTGGGAATGTGTTATTTTAGTTGTTTTTTTATTATTATTTTAGTTTGGTTAAAAAAGTTTTCTTTGAGAAAATAGTTTTTTTTTTTTTTTTTTTTGTAGTTAATTTGATGATTGTGAAAGAAAAAGTGAAATGATTATAATTTAAATGTGACATTATATCTTATTAGTTATTTTAATATATTGTGGAGATGTTTGAAAAGAAGATTGAACTAAAATAGTCAATAAGATAAAAACTCCGTTTGGCAAGGGCTTTTGTGGCTATTTTAGCCATAAAAGATAAAACATGCTATTTTAGTCACAACAAACAAAACATCACATCCAATCCATAATTATGATACTTTTTTCTCACAAAGTCAAAAAAGCCAAAAAGTCAAAAAGTCATTCTCAAACCAAGCTTTTTAACTCAGGCTAAAATAGTCAAAAAAGTCAAAAAGTCAAAAAGCCAACCCATTTTCCAAACGGAGGCAAAATGTTACATTCAACTCATAATCATTTTATTTTTTATCTCACAACCATCAAATCAACTAAAAAAAATCAACCAATTTTCCAAACATAAACTTTTTTAACAAAGCAAAAATAGTCAAAAAAAATCAAATAACCAACTAAAATAACCAATTTTTTAAATAAGGCTTTTATTTTTACTAACTATTTTAGTCTAAATTTAGGCCAAGTTTGGTATCTACTAAATAATACAAAAAGTCAAAAAGTCACTATCCTATTTAAGTCACATCATCTTATTTAAATCACATCACCTCTCTAACACATCACATCAAACCCAACCCATATAGGCCTATTTTGGGAAGTGGGTTATAATCCACTTCCTAGATTATAACCCACTTCCTCTCTCACAAAAAAACTGCTTATAAGCAGTTTTTTTACTAAAAAACTGATTATAACCATCTTCCCAAAATAGCTCATAAGCCACTAAGTCAAAAAGTACACTTTTTTAGAACATCCCAAACCAACCCTTAACTTCTCAAAATTAGATATTACCTCTTGTTTGTTTTGGAAACATGATTGAAAGTAACTTTTTAATTTTTTTTGACTCTTTTAAATCATATTTTCTTTTTATTTTTTTTATATATTTAAAAAAAAAATCAAAAAAATAACTTTTAATCTGTTTCTCAAACAAAGTCTACTTGTCGAATAAAAGTAACGTTTAAAATTCTAAAAATTTTATCAAAATTTTTATTAAATACCTTATATAAGTATAAGACTCATACAATACAATATGAGTCTCATATAAATGTCACACACATATAAAATATTTAATAAAATTTCTAAGGTGCGTAGCATTTTTATTTTTTTATTTAATAAATGATCAAACTTGCGATCGTCACGCCTAAGCCAACTATCATTCGTAATCATCCCCAGACACTAATAATTGAAAAAAAGCGGGAAGGTGGTGCGTCAAACAAAAGCTTAACGCAATCACTGAGAAAAGCCCCAGACAGACAGATCATTCACACAAACCAACAAAAAAAACAAATATAAAAACACATACACACGACGCGTTCAGATCAGAAATTCAGAATTTGTATGTTTATATATAGATATACTGAACAAAGCAAAGCAAAGCATCCGAGCAAGACAACGCGTTGCAATTCTCTCTCTCTCTCTCTTCTGACTCATCTTGTTCACTCCTCGCACAGTCCTCGTATTCATCGATCTACACCTATCTGATCCTTTGATTTCTTCTTCATATATATATATATATAGAGAGAGAGAGAGAGACTGTGAGTTTTGTACTTGGGTTTTAGAAAGAGAGAGAGACTCATGGGTAGTACTTACAGGATATGCGTGTGCTTCACGAGGAGATTCAAGGTCACGGAGGCGGATCCGCCGCCGGACGTCAAGGCAGCGTTCAACAAGTACTCGGAAGGTGGAGTCAACATGACGGCGGAGCAGTTCCGGCGGTTCCTGGCGGAGGTTCAGGGTGAAGCGGGTGCCACGATCGCCGACGCCGAGCGCATAGTGGAACAGATCCTCCATAAACGACACCATATTGCCAAATTTACAAGGCACACTCTCACTCTCGAAGATTTCCACCACTTCCTCTTTTCCGTCGATTTCAACCCCCCAATCGGATCTGAGGTATCCAAAAATTTTCATTTTTCAGATAGAAGTGTAAATTTGGAAATCTGAGAGTTAACTTCTGGGTTAGATTAATTTGTCTTTTGAATTTTTTACTTTTTCTATTGTTTGTTATTTCTCAGCAGTCAAACAAAGTACTAATTGGAGTTCAAGAGTTTTATTAAAGGAAATATTGAGGGAAAAAAAGGGGAAAAAGGGTTGAGTCCAGATTTGTTCTTTTTTTTTCCTAAGTAGAAAGAATAGGGAGAAATTGAAACTATAGTGGTTGAATGGGGGGCAAAAATGGAATAGGCTCAATTTAGCCACCAAAACAAGCGTGTTTAAAGACTTTTGATTCGGCTATACTTGTCAAAATCTTTTTGTTTTCGGTGCACTACAGGACCTTTTAGGGTTCTGCCACTTTTTTATTTTTATTTTATTTTAGCGCCAGTGGTTGATAAGATGGCAACATTCAGAAACCCATTTGAGTCATATACATATACCGATTATGCAAGTCACTTGAGTGAGGTGAGTTGGAAATTTGCATATAATTTTGTTTTACATTAGTGACATTGTGAAATACACGAAAGATTTTGTTACCTAAACAGGAGAGTTTGGAAAGTGGTTAACAACCACATGTTGGTGATAATTATGTCATGTTCACAAAAGTACCAAATTTTCTTTGTAATCTTGTTTATTGGTGGGCATCATAAACAGAATGTATTATTATGTAGTTGTCTTACCATTCTATTCACTATGTCTGCACTTGTTAACCAGAAATATTTTGATCATTTCAGGTTCAACATGACATGAGTGCTCCATTGTCTCATTACTTCATCTACACAGGGCACAATTCTTACTTGACTGGAAACCAGCTCAGCAGTGATTGCAGTGATGTCCCAATCATTAAGGCATTGAAAAGAGGTGTGAGGGTGATAGAGCTTGATGTATGGCCCAATTCGTCGAGAGATAATGTGAATGTTCTTCATGGAAGGTATGTGATTAATTTCCAAATCTGTAAGCCTTTGAATTGTCGTATTATAGTCTTCTCAACATGTCTCAATGTAGTAATCCCCTGAAATTGAGCTTCTTATATATTTTTTTTTCCCTAGTACTCTTTCTCTCTATCTCTCTCTCAAAGAGGGTAATTACTTTTTGGGAGGTGACTAACATGAGTCATGACTTAAGATAGGGATGCCCGTCTTTTATGTAAAGCCCCTGCTATGTCAGAATTTTATGATAGATTTCGTACAAGGAGTTTAGGATCATGCTATGAATATATGCATGTTTAATTAATTAGAGTTTTCAATAAAGCCACCTTCATACATTTACATTATAAAGTACTTATATGCCAATTGCTTTTCGAGGACATTTATACTTCACACATACTAAAGTATTTATCACACTAGATATAACTTTTGCTTATGTACATAGCCAAAAATAATGCTGTTCATGGTTTCCTTTCAACAAGTTTCGTACTTTATGACATCCCTCGTCTTAGTTACTTGCGTAGATTTCCAATTGTATTCATAATATAGTAAGTACATATGTTGCATTTACGATTAATTATTCATGTTAAGTAAAAGTATACTTTTGTTTAACAATTCACTAGCATTCCATGTTAAGTAAACTTCACTTTACCTGTTGTTTAGTTTGCACCCATGCCAGAGTAATTACATTTGTTTTTTGGTGGTATAACCAAAAAGTTGACTGTTGAATACAAAATTTGACAAATTGACATCATTGAAAATGGAAAGTAAGGGATAAATACATACTAATATTATGTGTATCTCGTGAAAAATATGTAAGAATATTCATTCTATATAAAATAACCGTCGGATAAAAAGGTAAACCAAAGCTTTGAGTCCCATCAAATGGGATCGACTACATGAATCCTTCTTCTCTACTCGGCTCAATCAAAGGTCATTTCGTTAGTCAAATTAAGTAGATCTATAACTCTATTTACAATGCTAGCCAAAGTTAATCTATATCTACCCGGTCCCCTAATACTTCCATCTACCATCACTGCATCGCACCTCTTCACTACTGCCTCTGTTAGTCTCCGTTGAATATGACCAAACCATCTCAATCAATTCTCTCTCAACTTATATTCTATTGGTGCTATTCCTACTCATTCCCGAATACACTTATTCTTAATTCTGTCTTGTCTAGTCTTGCCACACATCCACCTTAGCATCCTTATTTAAGCAACACCCATCTTATCTATATGTTGTTTCTTGGTTGCCCAACACTCCGTCTCATACAACATCGCTGGTCTAATAGCCATTCTATAGAACTTATCTTTTAATCTAGTGGGTATTCGTTTATCGCACAGTATCCCAAACGCATTTTTCCGCTTAAATCATCCTGCCTTAATCCTATTGTCTACATCCGCATCAATCTCCCCCGCTGCTGTGATAATTGACCCTAAATAATGAAAATGTTCATTCTTAGGTAGTTCTTGGTTCTCAATCTTCACTTCTCATCTGCTTTCATTGTTACTATTACTAAATTTACACTCCATATACTCTGTTTTAGTTTTGTTTATCCGGAATCCTTTAGATTTAAATGTTTTTCTCCAAATCTCTAATTTTGTGTTAAACTCCTTCTCTAGTTTCATCCACTAACATAACCGCCGGATAAAAGGTATTCCAAATTATTTTTGGTGTGTTCTTCTTCACACTTACTGCTGTCACAATAATAGAACATTAAGAGTTGCTGTAGAAAACAAGTAACATACTATGTTGGGTTTATAATATGTAAACTCACAATTTGAATATATAAAGCTTGTTCACCATAAAATTCTGCACGTGTCCATCTTTGTGTAGCATGGAAAATGGTTTTCTTCTTGTATCCTTCGGTGGAGGATTATTGTTGGATCAAGAGACCATCAACATTGATGGGTGCTGGTTTAGGAATCAAAGATAATAGGCATGACTGGCTTTTAGGGGGGTCATGAATGCTTTGTTAATAAATTATTTTAGTTTGGTGGATTCTTCTGCCATGGGGAAGCAACTGGACATCACTTCTTTTTGGATTGAAGAGTGTAAAATAAAGTAAAATGTCCCATATATGTTTGGACCTTTATAGTTTTGACATATTACATGGTTTATAGAGGAATTAGATAGAGGCCCGTGGTAAGATTCCAATGTTGAGAGAGGTTGAATTTGCCCTATGCTGGTCCTTTCAGTATTGTGATGCCTAAATTGACTATTTCGGAATTTAATTTCTAGGTATGTATGTTGTTGATATGCACCTCTGCATCCTATACTATGTGCCTCTCTTTTGATCAACCCAGTTGTTTTTTCCGTGTACCTATCTTTGGAGGAAATTATTTCTTTCTTTCTAATCTTCTCCTCTAAACAAATTGTGCTCTCTATTTTAAAGGAAAATGTAAACAAGGAAACTAAAGAAGTTGTAGGAGTGGCGTATTCCTTTGAGCCAATAGTATTATCAGGTTTAAAAGTGAAGTTCTTTTGCAAAAGTTATACCTTTATCCTGGTGTATGGCTGAGCCTTTTGGGAGTTCCTAAAGAACTTAGCTATGTAAATGTATTCTCGCTATAAAACGAGATGTCCTCTTGAGATTTCCTTAATACAACCAATTCTTGTCAAGTTCTACATAAACATGTTCTGTCCTATGCATGATAAGCCCAAGTGGCAAGAGATTGTTGGACATAGATCCATAACCAGCCAAGAACTAAGTTCAGTTTATGAATATTAATAACAAAAAAGAAAACAAAAGGGCATTAGCATCCTGCATATGTACTACTGAATTTACTTGAAGTTTGAGTGTATTTCCATTCATTTTTTTCTTGTCTATTTCTTTGGGGATATCTCTAAACTTGTGTATTAAAGAAAACAGGACCCTGACAACTCCAGTGGAACTCATAAAATGTTTGAAGTCCATCAAAGAACATGCTTTTTCTGCTTCTCCATACCCTGTCATAATAACCCTGGAAGACCATCTCACGCCAGATCTTCAGGCTAAAGTTGCTCAGGTGATTTTTTTGCCTCCCATGAATTTTAACCATTTTTTTCTTAATTTGAATCTCCTTTTTATTTATTGCTTTTATTGTGTTTGCAGATGATCACTCAAACATTTGGAAAGATGTTGTTTTACCCTGAATCAGATCTAAAAGAATTCCCCTCACCAGAGGAATTGAAGTATCGCATTATCATTTCAACCAAACCTCCAAAAGAGTACCTTGAAGCTGAAAGTTTCAAGGGAAATAGCTCACAGAAAGTGAAGGATTCTGATGAAGATGTATGGGGCAAGGAACCATCAAATCTGACAACGGATCAAGAAAATGAGGATAAGGTGAGCTGGAAATGAAATGTGATGTGCCTTGGGCTCTCAGCTGAATCTTATCTAACACCTATATCTTTAGGTGTTTGCTTGTTGAAGTTTGCTCTACTTGCTTGCAGGTTGATAATGATCAGAGCGATCACAATTTTGATGATCATGATACTGATGACTTTGATAAAAATTCATGTCCAACTGAACCACCTGCATACAAGTGTCTAATTGCTATTCATGCTGGAAAACCCAAAGGTGGCTTGAAGGAGGCGCTGAAAATTGAAAGTGGTAAAGTTAGACGCCTTAGTTTGAGCGAACAAGCGCTTGAAAAGGCTGCTGAAGCATATGGAATGGATGTTGTAAGGTAGATGCTAATCAAACAAAGTTCATGAGCATGGCTGTTTACATTATATGCTTTTGTAATTTCGTTGTTTAGAATTTTCTATTGACCAACTTGGTGGGTATGATTTTTTGAATCTAGGTTCACTCAGAAGAATATTCTGAGAGTGTACCCTAAAGGTACTCGGTTTAACTCCTCCAATTACAAGCCTCAAATCGGTTGGATGCATGGAGCTCAAATGGTTGCATTTAATATGCAGGTCTCATTCTGTATTCTTAGTTACAATTTCCTAATGAATCATGCTACTTATAATCTATGCACCCTATTTCTTTCACAGTTTATTTATTTATTGTTAGTTCATTTTTTTTTTTTTTTTTAAAGTTTTTTGCACCGAAACTTCTATTGCTGCCCAAGTTTGGTAAATAGCATATGCATTCAGTGTTGTTCTCCACTGTATGTAAGAAGATTTTCAGATTTCCAACACCCACCCCCCCCCCCCCCCCCCCCCTCTCTTTTCTCCCTCTGTTAAAAAAAAAATAAAAACACTATTATGCCATTTGGAAGTGGTGCTTCATTTGCAGTATTCTGAGGTTTCTGGGCCATTGAGTCAAATAATTTAGATCTAAAAAGTTGATTGTTGAGAAGTTCAAATTAAAAAGAGAATACATGCATGTCTGATGTGTAGCGACATTAATAACATAGGAACGTAAGTAGCTGAAAAGAGAAATGCTCTCAGATGCTATACCAAATATGCTGTTTTGTATTAGAAATAAAATTTGTAACTGCGAGAGTTTATATTTTTTAATGTTAATTTAGAATAAATGACTTTCTACAAATTTTCTAATTTTAGAAGAAATGCCTGGTGTAATTTTCTGGTTGAAAGATCAACTTGTCCCACTGCTTCACTTTCAGGGATATGGTAGAGCATTATGGTTGATGCACGGGATGTTTAGATCAAACGGAGGGTGTGGTTATGTGAAGAAGCCTGATCTTTTAATGAGCAGCAGACCACATAATGAGGTGTTTAATCCTAAAGCAAAGTTGCCAGCGAAGAAAACTTTAAAGGTCTCACACCACTAAAAGCAAATATAGTTACATTTCCTTCCATCTATATAATTTCTAAGATGCTTTATGTTGCCTGCAGGTGAAAGTATATATGGGTGATGGATGGCACTTGGATTTTAAACAAACTCATTTTGATTTGTATTCACCACCTGACTTCTACGCAAGGGTAAGTTATAGCCTTCCTCAACCAATGTAGTCATGACACTACTTGGTTTACATTTCAATGGCTAAAATTGATTAAAACAAAGTTTAGTTCATATAAAGATAGGCCATAAAGTTACTTCAAATATTTGCTGTATGTATTTATGAGTCGACCTATTGAGCAGGTTGGGATTGCCGGAGTGCCTGCCGATGAGACAATGAAGAAAACAAAGACAAAGGAGGACAATTGGACGCCTGTTTGGGATGAAGAGTTCACTTTCCCATTGACTGTTCCTGAATTTGCTGTACTTCGAATTGAAGTGCATGAGTACGACATGTCTGAGAAGGATGATTTTGGCGGCCAGATTTGTTTACCTGTTTCTGAATTGAGGGAAGGGATCCGTGCAGTTCCTCTCTGTGATCAAAAGGGTGAGAAGTACAACTCAGTGAGGCTTCTCATGCGCTTTGAGTTTGTTTGAAATTTTCATTTTTGCCAACTTTCTTGTCTCTCTTGGTTGCAATTCCACATAGATAGTGTTTTTAATTTCTTTTTCTTTTTCTTTCGGATCCGCTATTATTATTTGTTATTTGTTGCCTATTTGTGTTTATACCTTCTACTGGAATTTTTGTATATACTCTTTTTTTGAAAAAAAATAAGTGAAGCTGTGCTCTTTATCTGATCGTAGTTCTTGTTGACTCATACGAGACTACTTAGATTGAAAATCAAGTGGATCGGATATGATTGCAAATTCATTGCAGTTGATTTAGCTCATCCATCCGGTAGATTTTGCTGCGGCAAATATGGCACGGTGATGAAAACAATCAAAAGTGATCTTTGCATATTTCTGCTTAAGGTATTGCCCCGTGTCTGTGTAGTATCACCACCGGTACTAGACTATATTGGAGGATAAAATGCACTACCATTCTTAAAGTGGAGTCTTTGAAATTTGATTAATTTAATTTCAAATTAGAAAGTGAGACAAACTTAGGTGGCGTTTGGTTTATTTTTCAAAATTTAACTCTGTTTTTAAATTATGATTTGGATGAAACAAGTTAACTAAATATATTTTTAAAATATAATTCAAAATTGCTTTTAAAATTTCTCTTTTTATTATTATTATTAATCAATCAATTAGTCACTTTTTCTCTCTCATCTGTCCTCTCACATCCTCTATATCAATCAATGAAAAACTAAATATTTTTTTTTATTTTTTATAAATCATCTCAAAATTATTTTCAAAACTCATAACCAAACAAAATTTTTTTGTTTTTTCAAATTATGATTCAAAAACTCAAAGCATAACTCTATATTCAAATCATTATTCTAAAACTAGGCTTCTAGATTTTAGGAACATAATTGTATTTTATCCACAAAAAAAAAAAAGAAAAAGAAAAAGAAAAAAGGGTGATAGAAAAATAAAAACTATACAAATTATTTTGAGAAATGCCCACATTACACAACATTTATATATGAGTAATGAGTTGTCTGTGCTGATCTAAATACGTGTATTTTTGAAGTTTTTATGAAAAAATGTATAGAAAAATAAAGAAATGATACGTCTCAAAAAAGATAAAAAAAAAAATAAGTGCATCTTTTTAGTGTATCCCAAACAACCTCTAAATTAGAATTTTAAAAATATACAACAAATTTTATAATTTTGATGTAATTATAATTTTATCAATAATTCATTATATGAATAAACAAAATTAATGTTGTCAATTTTATATATCGATATGTATATATATATTTTGTCTTCACTCCATATGATAGAATTCTTCATATACATTAGTTTTAATTATTTTAATCGGTATAGTTATGACAAGATTATAAAATTATATTTGTATTTCCTTCAAATTACAAAGGAATTAGGGTTACTTATTACAATTATATATTTTGTTACTTTTTTTGAGTAATGTTTGCAGTAGGAGTGTTTACGATTCGGTTGCGGCCCAAAAATTTTTAATTCACCATCTGTCTGTCGGATGGGCGGATTGGAAAAAATAATCCGCATCCGTCTCCTAAATTGACGGATGCGGATTGAGTAGATTGGTAGATGGATGTGAATCGGTTTGGCGGTTAAATTTTTACAAATTTTGAATATAATACAATTTGTCAATATTTTTTTTGGATAACAATCAAACTCAACATAACCAAAAAATTATCAAATAAATTGTTAAATTACAATAATAAACACATATAAGAAAATCATAGACTGTGTTTGGTACAGCTCTGAAACGTTAGTTCCAGGGCTTATTTCTCACGTGATGTTTGTTTACGTGTTTCAAAATTTAATTCTATGATTACTTTTGAAAACTTAGTCGAAGGCGGGAAAATGTAGGCTAACCGGTCGTCTCACGGATCGTCCGACCGATTGACCGGAACAGTGTAATATTTTTTTTTTTTTTTTTTTTTTTTTGCGCAATTGACATGTTAATTTTAATATATTCGAAAAAAATATTTTTCAAAATTTTTAAAATTTTTTATGAGCTTTAATTTTGAATTGTGTGTATGGTTATGAGTTGTAAGTTTTGTATCAAATATCATATGTCACATCAAAAATTTCCCACTCAATTCAAAACTCTTTTCAAAATTCTTTCACCAAACAAATTTTCCACACTCAAATTATAATTCTAAAACTCACAAACTCAAAATACAACTCATACTCTCAAATTATATTTATAAAGCTCTACCAAACGCAACCATATATTTTTAAAACTATTTTGTTACTTTTTTTTAATTCAAAAAATATTTAATTAAATTTTTTTTTTTTAAATGACAAAATTAATCCGTATATTTTTTAAAAAAAATATCCAATATCAACATTTGCCATTTAATAAAAGATTTCTAAACTAAAAATACAACAAAATACCTAAAATCTTTTTCAATTAAAAATATAAAAATGATATCTAAACAAATAGTGTTACAAATTATTACGAGTGGTCGCAATTTGACGATAGGTTGCTGCTAAAGAAACATCAAATTCGCCATCCCTCTAAACCTAAGCGGATCAATCCGTACCTGTTCACTCGTGATGTATCCGTCCAAAATGTGATGGATTGGTTCAATTCGCTTTGGACGGATCGGAATATCCGCTCATCACCCTACTTTGCAGTCTGTGTAGCTGAGCATTGGGCAAGTTTCTTGGATAGCTTGATTGATACAAAACAAAACAGTCAGTGTGAATGAAGTTTCAGACCATCGCAAGCAATCTGTTTACTAGGAAACTACCATATTTGTATATATACATATGTATGTATGCTACATTTGCATATCAATTCGTTTCTGGGTCGACAATGGTGTACATCTTCGTGACAAACATGGTGAGAACGAACATGTTCTCACTTTGCCAACACGCAATTCCCAAGAATCAGTATCCAAAAGTCTTTGCAACCTCACCTTCTTCCTTTATCCCAACAAGAATCTGTTCTTTACTGCACATATTTATATGCACACCAACTGCTTGTAGAAATGTCCCTAAAACAATCGATCACACCACACCACACCAATCTTTCTCCCTCTCTGTGGGAAGAATCAGATGTCGCAGCAGTCTTTTAGGGTGTGCTTCTGTTGCCGGAGAATGTTCAGGGTAAGGGCGGCGGAGCCTCCGGAGGATGTGAAGGAATTGTTCAAAAGGTACTCGGAGAACGGTACGATGAGTTTGGATCAACTGCTTCTGTTCTTGAGAGAGTCGCAAGGAGAGAAAAATGCGACGAAGGAGGAGGCGCAGGCCATCTTACACAGCCTCAAGCAACTCAACATTTTCCAGCGGAAGGGCCTCCATCTCGAAGCTTTCTTTCAGTTTCTCCTCGGTGACCTTAATCTTCCTCTCTCTCCATCTCTTTCTTCTTGTCCATTTTGTTTTTTGTGTTTTGTTTATTTGTAATCTGTACAATCCAATTGCTGTGTTTGGATGGAGTGATTTGGTGAGAAATGATGAGAAATCGAACTAGTTCACATGTTTGGTTTATAAATTAGGTGAGAAATGTTGAGAAAGATAATTCCTTTTTTTTTCCTGTTTCATTTCTTGCAAAAAGTGTGGTGAGATTAGTGAGAAATAAGGTTATTGGTTATAAAATTTTTATAATATCGAGATTGCTCGTTAAAATACAGAAAAAGAAATCTCATTTATATCCCCTCTCACATAGCTTTGTTTCTTACCTATCCAAAAATGATTTTCTTTTATTTTCTTTCCACACACTCCAAATGGAGTGTAAGGTTGTGTTTTTGGATTCATAAATTTGAAATGAAAAAATTGTCACTATTCATTTGAAGAGAATAGCTCAAATAATGTATATTAAGCTAATATTATCCGTCACACAAGGAAAAACTTAGTGTACAATGATAAAGATAACGGGAGACAAGACTTGATTCAAGATTTCCTGGAACCTGAACCCAAAGCTTTGATGCTATGTTAAGTTACCAATTGTCTTAAAAGATTAAGCTATTAAAAAATGAATCCAAAATAATACATATATCAAGCTAACAAATTTCAAGATTCTGGTGGATTTGATTATCTTTAATTTATCTACCTCTTTAGTTTCTCAATCCACCAATAATAGCTTAATCTCTTATATTTTATAAAATTCAACTTCAAATTGTTCCATTTGAAATCTATTCGGCCAAACAAAGACTAACAGTTTTCTCAATCCACCCATAATAGCTTAATCTTATATTTAACCTCAAATTCTTTCATTTGAAATCCATCCATCCAGCTTCCACGCAGAGACTGATAGTTTTCTTAATACATCTATAATAGCTTAATCTCTTGTGTTTTTATAAAATTTAACCTCAAATTCTTTCATTTAAAATTCATCCATCTAAACAGAGACTAAGGCTCCGTTTGTTTTTATGGATTTGAAATGCATGGCTTTGGCATTATTCATTCAAGAAGAAAGCAATATGAATAACTCAAATTTAGATTTGATAGTTTATCTAAGTATTTGAAGATTACATTAAAGAGCTTTTTCATGATGCATTTTTAATACCTATTATTTGAAATCATGCTAAGAATTCTCCTTTTAGCTACAAAGATGCTAGTAAAATTCATTTTTTTCTAGTTTTTCTATCTACCTATAATAGGTAACTCTAATAATTTTATAATCCAACCTCAAATCCATTGATTTGAAATCCACATCTATGCAAACAGAGCCTAATAGTTCTTTAAAGCATTGCAAATACTGGTGCAACAATTCTGAAACTTCAATTTTTAAAAAATTCTCTTTCTTTGTATATTGTACATGCCAAACTATCATACATTTACCTTCTACTTGAATTTTGGATGTCATGAATGTTACATATAAATCTGGATGAATATTTATACCTTTCAGCATTAACCAAATTAAGTTTGTAGGATAAGGATAGCTTATAGACGTCAACATGCTTGTAAGTGAAAGTAATTCTGACAAAGGATATAAATCAGACAAATTCAAATTAAGTTTATATGATTAGGCTGAGTTTATAATTTTTTGTATAGATTCTCAATTAAGCACCTTCTTTGTTATATACTATTCAATTTTACCCCAAAAAAAATTATAAATTTGTGCACTTTACAAAATCATTGACATGAAATGAATTATGAAACATTTATTTGGACCAGGTGCATCATGACATGAATGCTCCATTGGCACATTATTTCTTGTACACAGGCCACAACTCGTACTTAACAGGAAACCAACTCAGTAGTGACTGCAGTGTTGAGCCTATCCAAAAAGCTCTGACGAGAGGTGTAAGAGTTATTGAACTGGACTTATGGCCAAATGCGGAAAAACATGAGGCTGAAGTTCGTCATGGAGGGTATGAAACCAACCTGCATTTGTTTACAAGATTTTCAACTCAATATGGTTTATTTTGAGTTGATGGTGATGTGTAGGTCTTTTTCTATTATCTTCTCAATTTATATTTGTTGCACAAATGGCACAAATGGAAAAGACAAAAGAGAAGAAAAGAAGAAGAAAAGGGAGAAAAAGGATAAGAGAGGATGAGAGAATGGCATTAAAAAGCATGAAGGGAGGTTAGGTTTTGTACTTCACCTCTCTCAGCTAATGAAAATTTATTCTTACACTGCTTTCACTTAACCATTACTCTCTTTGAAGCACCTCTAACCTTCTAGAAAAATCTATGGTAAACTACCAATAGGTCATAATAGTTTGACTTAATTCTCATCAAGTCCTATTGAAAATAAGTTTTGGTAAAATTGTCGCTAAAAATAATTTTTGTGACATTTTTTTATGTATGTCGCTAAAAATTGACAATTAGTGACTTTTTTTTGTCATGATTTTTATAAATTGTCACTAAAACTTACAATTAGTGATGTTTTTTATGACAAATTTTTCCCATAGGACTTATTAGACAATAAGTCCACTTCCTTTTTCTAGGAAATCTGCATGACCATTTGGATCCCATATTTTTTTTCTTCATTGTGTCACACTTTGGTTTTCATCATGGACAAAAGCCAATTATATAAACGACCTTACTATTTGTGGATATAATATATTGTGTGCACACTTGGCCAAAAATTATTGGCATTCATGAAATCTGATATCCCATATTTTAAGGACTACATTTATTTGTCTATTTGATTCAATTGGTTGTTTTTTCTTTGTGATTTTAGAACACTGACCACTCCAGTAGAACTCATCTCATGTTTGCGGGTGATTAAGGATTATGCATTTGTTGCTTCTGAATATCCTGTTGTAATAACTTTTGAAGACCATCTTACTTCAGATCTTCAAGCTAAAGTGGCTACTGTGAGTATCTATACATTCTGTGGCCTTTAACCTTTCTACTTGTTTTAAATGTACCAATTTGTTACTGCAAATAAGTTTTCCTGTAGTTGGTCACTGAAACATTTGGAGTCACACTGTTTCACCCCGAGTCAGACTTAAAGGAGCTCCCTTCACCAGAATCACTGAAAAAAAAGATTATTATCTCAACCAAACCACCAAAAGAATACCTAGAATCTGATATGAAGCAAAAAGTGAATTCAAAGAAGGTGAAGGCTTCAGCACAGGAAGAACCTAGGGAAAATGAAATTCAAACAGATGATAAGGTGCATGTGTATTAAAATTTATTTTGCTATTACTCTTAGTGCATCAATTATTATTTCCTTAATTTTGGGCTTACCATTTGCAAGCAGGATGAACTAGATGAGGGAGAACCTCAGGATGAAGATATACAGCATGCTGTTCCTGAATATAGGCGTTTAATTGCCATTCATGCTGGGAAGTTGAAAGGTGGAATACATAACTGGTTTCTTGATGATCCAAATAAAGTTAGACGCCTTAGCTTGAGCGAGCAAGAGCTTGAAAATGCTATAACAGAATATGCACCCCATATCGTCAGGTGATTGCAAGATTTTCAGTATGATCCATTTAAAAAGTGGCTTCTATCTATGCTATCATGCTTTATACGTGTTTGTCTATTGCATTTATCAGAGTTTTTTAATCCACTTAAATTGCAAACCTATGGCTACTGAAACAAGAACAATCAGTATTACATCTTTGCAACTCTTATTCTTGAAGAAAATTGCAGTATCACCTTAGACATTTCCAAAATCAGTATTTTATGGTGATGGGCATGGTGACTATGGTGAGGTTGAGACCATGACTTCGGGAAACCCAACCTTTCAAGGGCTGACTGCATTAGGGTTGTGACTAATTGAGGAATCATGTCATCCAAGCATCATGTGCTAAAATTTAGACAATTATTTGTCTGAGCCAATTCATTAGCTCGCCTGAAACATTCGTAAATTGAGGTTCATGCACAAGAATTCTGATCCAGACATGCTCGATATTTCTTTTGGAAACCCTTGGAATTTAATTATTCTTATTGTGATCATAACTGCCACAATTGTTTTAACATTGGGCAATGCTATGCATACATAGATTTCTTACTCATGTTTCTTACCCATTAGATACAAAGTAGTGGGGCCAACTTGTTTATTTAGCATTTTCCTTTAACATTGGGTGTTCACTTAATATCTCGCTGTCACATCTGGATAATTCAGTGTAATTACTTTTGTTGTTAAGGTTTACCCAGCGGAATTTACTGAGAGTATACCCTAAGGGTATACGCTTCGACTCATCTAATTACAATCCTTTAGTTGGATGGGCACATGGAGCTCAAATGGTTGCATTTAACATGCAGGTCAGATTTCTTGTTTTGTTATCTACATTGAAGACTAAATTTTCCAACTTCTAGTAACGTTTTCAAACACTTTCCATTTTTGCATAAAATCTAATTTTTTTGTGCTCATGTTCTACTTGTAAATGGAAATACATAATGAACCAATACCAACCAGATTTGAATGTGGTCTTATTGCAAACAAATGTATCCTCTATTTGCCTCTTCTCTCTCTCTCTCTCTCTCTCTCTCTCTCTCTCTCTGAATTTGGGAATACATTATGATTACCAGTTTGGTCAAGTTGTTCTAGCTATGTAGTCCCACATCCATACTTGGACAACTGCTAGATCATATTTTTGGAAGCATTGTGCCAATTAATATTTTCTGACAGAATAGACCATAAAACTGCAGTAGTCTTTGATCTAGCACTATCAGAAACAGTTATTGGAGAGAACTTTTATGCTGGGATGTGAAGAGGTACTAATCAGCAAGCAACAGTTATCTTCGTTAGTGAGGAGGCTACCTAAAACCTTTTTGGGCCATGTTTGTTTGGCTCTTTGGGGAGGGGAATTGAACTAATAGTCCGTGGGATCCATCTAAAAAGTGTTTGGTTGGAGACACGAGTGAGGGGATTAATTATCCCCTTGGACTAATAATCCCCTCATTAGTGAATTTTTAAATAGTTTTTATGCAAAATTTATATTTTTTAGAACAAAAAAAATAATTATAATATTAAAAAAATACTAAAAATTAAAAAATAATAATTTTATATATTAATACCATCTATAGTATTACTAATCTGGTGGGTGGTATACAAATAAACACTCTTTATCCTACATCTCCAACTTAGACCTTGTTTGGGAACAATCTATTTTAGTAATTTTTTGGTTTTTTACGAAAAGATGTACAAAAAAGTAGAGAAAATGATGTAACAACTTATAACAACTTTTTTGGCTAAAACAAAAGGTTGACCCAAGCGTAGTCTCATCATCATCTTAGTTGTTAGAGGATATAAATTATAATTATCAAGATTGACCCAAGTAAAATGTTAACAACCAAGGAAAAATTGGTTGAATTAGTTGAGGGTAGATCACACAACCTTTTGGACACTTTTCTTTTTTTATTAATTAAAAATTTGAGCAACTTTAGGAAAGAGATTTGAGATGTGAGGGGATTTCTTTTACTGGAAGCACAATTACCTGATAGTTTTGTGTCTTGCATGATTAGTCCTTGCTTTGGTGCTTTGTTCTTATTTATAACTGTTTAATTGGTGAAATAGGAAAATGGATTACAAATTTATCAAAAAAGATTCCTTTATTTTATTCTTGAAGGAAAATTATTTGTCAGACCATTTGCCTATACGTGATGTGGCCTTCCTTCTCTATTTTCCTTTGCATTTAACAGGGATACGGAAAGTTCCTTTGGATCATGCATGGAATGTTCAGAGCTAATGGTGGCTGTGGTTATGTGAAAAAGCCAGGTTTCCTATTGAATGATAAAGCGAATTTTGATCCGAGAAAGGAATTACCAATTAAGCAAATATTGAAGGTGTGGAATTCTCACAGAAATGCAATATTAGATTTCTTCTGTGTCTCTCTCTCCCCCTCTAAAGTGAATCTCTGTTAACCTTCATTACTAAGCAGGTAAAAGTTTATCTGGGGGACGGATGGCATTTAGATTTCTCCCGTACACACTTTGATACGTATTCCCCACCAGACTTCTATGCGAGGGTATGATCTAAGACAACGAAAATTTATATTTATCTGAATATTTATCTCTCTTATTCCATATTGATTGTATATATTTCTGTATATAGCAACGTACAACAGTATACTTAGTTTTTTAATTCTCAGCTATGGACAGACTATCTACTTAGGGGCTGTTTGGTGCAACTTATGGAGTTGCTTATACCTTTTTTATTTTGAAAATTTGTTCCAGATTATTTGGTTCTGCATACAGTTTATAAGGCATAAATAGATTAGATAAGCCCCCCCCCCCCCCAAAAAAAAAAAAAAAAGCAAAATTTTTTTTTTTTATTTTGATTTATTGGGAAGAGAAGGGGATGGGGTGCTTTCAACTTTTATTTTCTGATTATCAACTTTCAACTTGACAGAAGTTGCACTAAACAACTTTGAAGGGCTCTTGAATACGTGCTTCGAGTTCTTGAACTTCAAAAGTTGAATGTGCATCAAAGTGTCCTTGTCTCGTCTTTGTTGTTTCAGTACCTTGAAGCTAAATAATATTTCTCATTGAAATCATTATGGCTTTGCAGGTTGGGATTGCAGGAGTACCAAAGGATTCGATAATGAAGAGGACAAAAGCGATTGAGGATGAGTGGGTGCCAGTATGGAACGAGGAATTTGAATTCCCTCTCAGGGTTCCTGAATTGGCTTTGCTTCGGATTGAAGTGATGGAGTATGACACATCCGGTAAGAATGATTTTGGAGGCCAAACGTGCTTCCCCGTTTCAGAATTAAGAAGTGGACTACGAGCTGTTCCACTGAATGATCGTAAGGGACAACAATACAAATCTGTTCGACTTCTTATGCGTTTCAAACTGATAGATGTTTGAGACCTCCAAAATATCACTCCCTAACATGGAACTGTTTGATGTTACATTCCTATTTCATTGAAGTTATCATTCGTCTGTGTACAATACCTTATTAAATCTGCTACGCTCACAATAAACATTGTAATATCCCATCTTATTTAAAATTCGATAAATCGAATTCTATAAAAATATTACGACGCTTAAGATATACACGTTATTATTAGTGTAAATTGTTTGTCATAAGAGTTAAGTGGCTATAAGTCCATTGAGGTTGGTGAAAGTTAATTATCATGTAGACCCACATGTCTCTTATCTTCATTAACCTTTTAAACTAAGACACCTGATGATCTTGACTTAATAATCCAATTATTGGATCCTGATATTTTATTACTATTTCTTTTATTCTCCAACGAGGATCACGTCACATGCTTTATACATTATTAAATTTCTTGAATCTACGCATTCATCAAGACTTGTTTTTACTAGGGAGGTAGTCGTTTGGTACGGACAGTATCTAGATAAAAAATTGTACTGAATTAATAATGTTGGTTTTATTATTTTGAACACTGGTGTAGGTCGTTTCTCTTATCAAACCGCACCAAATCGAACAGATTGAAGCGGTTCGGTTCGTTGCGGTTTAATCGGTTTAGAATTTTTCAAACTTAAGTCACTTTTAAATATAATCACTAATCTATATAAAAATATTAAATTAGTTATCTGTCCACCATTTTAAAGATATCCAATCTATCCACTTGATAAATACTTTCCAATTTCTACATTAACAAAAATAAAAACAAAAAAAAAAGAAGTTAAAAAATACTAAGATTTCAAGAATAATGAGTTAGAGTTAAGATTATATATAATAAGAGTTACAAACTTAGGTAATAAAGATGATAAAGTTAATTAATTAAAGTTAATAATTTATTATACTTATTAAAATCATTATATTATTAAATTATATACATATATTATAAATACAATATATATTGAAGCGGTCGGTTTCAATTTAGTTCGATGCACAAGGTATTTGAACCGATACCGAATTGAAAATAAAAAAAAAATCAAATTTAAAAACCACACAAATTGATTCTTGTTAAAAAATAGATTAAATATAACCGATTTAGTCTAATTCAATCGCTTTGATGGATTTTTTTGATTTCCCTTGCCTCTCCAGTTTCAACCCAGCCTGTACCTGTTAAGATTGGGCACCACTGTTGCCTCATCTGTGGATTTCCAATCAACCCTCAAGACATTAGTTTGGTTAAGGGCCGAATTAGACACAAACACGTGGATAGACCGAAGGCACAAATTTCGTAAAATTTATTTATTTATGTCTATTATTAATTTTTGTATTCTTGACATTTCTTGTTGGTTGTTTAGCACTGCATTCCTAAGCCAATTCAAATAATGACTTTAGTCAATATGCATGCATCAATGACTACAACTAAAGTATTAATATTTAAAAAATATTAATATTTTTATATTATGTTTGAATCATGAATTTGAAAATATATTTATAGAGGGAAAAGAAAAAGTAAAACAGTAGCTAATTTGTTTTTACTTTTCCTTTGGTTTATTTTTTCTCTGTAAATTTCTACTCAAATTATTGATCTAAAGACAATCTTAAACTTTTTGCTACACTTTCCTTTTTCCCCTGAAAAAATGATGTTGCTTTTGAAAAAATGTTTCTAAAAAACATTATACAAGAAACTTATGATGCATAATTTTTCTTTTTTCTTTTCAGTATATCAGAAGCTGTGGCTTGCATGCTTCTTCACCTTTAAACATACTAATGGTTTGCTGCTTGCATACAATAAAAATCAAACACTGTTCATCATGCTGCTTGGGATGATCTTTAGCTGACTCGATCATTATCAATGCTTATCCCTCATCAATGTTTTTTTATTTTATTTTATATTTTTTAAAATATGAAAAAAAAGCAAACAACACATCAACAAAAGAAAAACAAGACCTTAAAGAGTCAAACACACAACCATACAACAAAACAAGAAAATAAATAAATAAATAAATAATCCGTTAAAAAAATCAGTTACGATTCAGAAAAAAACTACTAATCTTGTCATAAATATAGTTTGAAAAGTTAGATCTGTATCAAAACCTGTCGTCAACGTCGTCTCCGTTGCCGCTATCTAACTCCGCCACCGCCATACTTTGGACAGCACCAGAAGTTGGAGTTAAAGAGAAAGAACACCTACAATGATATGAGAGAAGACTTAAAAAAAGAAAAAACCAATGTGGGTGTCAAGAATTTTAAAATCTATATCAAAAATCCATCAATGTTGAAACATCTTTGACAAATTTATAAAATATATATATATATATTATTCCCTCTAAAAATATCATTAACACCTCAAATTTGTATGGGTTTTACTATTATTATTATTAATTTTTTTGTGCAACAAGTAAAATGTTAACCACTTAGTAAGTTAAGTTAGCACAATCCAACATTAGTGGTTTTTTTTATAAACTCAAACCCCAAATCTTTCACTAAGAACCTAAAGATACAACAATTTGAACTACGCGTGAAAAATAATTTATAAATATAATTTGAATATAAAAACCTCAACTAGAATAACACGATGTTCTTCAAACTATAAATTAAAATAATGCGTATTATAAAAAATCATAAAACCGCATAATTCCGTATGTAAATTCTATGCTAAAACTTTATTTGTATCTCATTACTCAATTTGTATGCATTGGAAAGAGGGCAAGAAAATCAGGAAAAAAAAAATAAAAAATAAAAAAAATAATAACTCTTTTTAGTAATAGAAAGAATTAGGCAATTCCCTTCATTTCAATCAAAATAAGCTTGTATTAGAACAAATCATAATCATGAAGACGAAAAAAAATGAGAGAATTCCCAGCACTGGGGGTGAAATTTCATTGTGAATTATCAGTGTAGCAAGTTGGACTAGAAATGCCACCCTCACAAAGAGCCAAAGCTCTCTCCAAATTAACCACAATGTCAGTTATGGAGGGTCTTTGCCAACCCTGCAATTTAACACAATGCTTAGCAATGTAAGCCACCAGCTCCACAGCCTCGGCCTCCCTCACATCTGGTGGCGCCACCCTCTTATCCAACACACTATCTAGCTCCCCTGCTGCTATCAGCGGCACTGCATACTCCACCACACCCATAGGACACAATCCCTCCTTAAACACTGCTCTCTTCCCTGTCAAAAGCTCCAACAACACCACTCCTAAGCCATAAACATCACTCTTAACTGTCAAAATGTTCAGTACATAGTACTCAGGATCAATATACCCAACTGTCCCAACTGCCTTGCTTGACATGGACTCTTGATCAGGCTCTGGACCCATTAATGATAATCCGAAATCAGACACTTTGGCTGTCCAATTCACATCCAGGAGGATGTTTGAGGACTTGATGTCTCTGTGAATTATCGGTGGCACTGCATAGTTGTGGAGATAATCGATTCCTCTAGCAGCGTCTAACGCGATTTTGATCCTCATTCTCCAAGAATTCAAGACACTGCAGCGATTTTCAATATTGTTTGTGTTGTGGAGATTATCATGTAGCGATCCATTGCTCATGTGCTCGTAAACCAAGAGCCTCTCATCGGTTTCTTGGCAAAATCCCACAAGCTCCACCAAGTGTTTGTGGTGAAGCCGTGATAACAATGCTAGCTCTGAATCAAATGCAGTCTCTTTTTCTCTCAATTTCTTCATTCTCGCACCAATCTCACCTCTTTTGATGGCTACTTTGCGACCGTCAGCGAGTTCGCCTCTGTAAACTGTTCCAAAGCTTCCTCTACCAATCTTGTTTTCGGGAGAGAAGTTGTTGGTGGCGACACCGAGCTCTGTTAGGGAAAATTTCTCCACCCTGTCGGCTTGCTTCGATGAAGTACTAGTCCCGCTCCTTTGCCGCCTCAACGTTCGCGAGTTTTGGCACTTCAAAGAGGCTAATCTCACATTAGAACCACCATTAGCAGCCATTGAAGTACCCACATTAGCCCTCCCAATTGTGGGTTGCACAGAACAATGAATTTTGTTTTGGAACAAACCACAAACGCCACTCTTCCACAAGCAATAAACAACACTGCAAATCCCTATAAAACCCCCGATGAATCCAACAACCCCAAACGCCAAGAAAAGCCTTTTTTTGGCTCCCGGCGGCGGAGAGAGTGGCGGTAGAACTCGCGACGGTGACAGTGGCGGTTTTGGTGGTGGCAGCGGCCGTGGCAGAATTATTGCTGGAATTGGGAGTTCAGCATTACAGGATTTGCATATGATTCCAGAACCAGCACAGAGACTATCTGAATTTGGGTACACACCACAAATGCTACACGAAGAAGATTGAACACACGGACCCGGAATTGCCATTGGCAAGGGAAGCAAGCTAAGCCCATTAGACCACCCAGGTCCCCAACAAATCACCGATAAATTCTTCGTCGTCAATCCGCATGTAAAATCCAAACCAGCCTCTATGGCCTCGAAAGATTCATATTTCAATTCATCTCTCACAAATTTCGATCTTCTTGACCCTCCTCCCCAACACAGAACCAACCCATTTTTGCTCTGAATTGCGCAACTATGATTTGAACCCATTGCAATATCTTGAAATTCGAATGGTAAATGAGAAGGAACATCAAGCTGTCCACTTGAATTGCTTCCTTTACAGATCAAAATCCCAGTCTGTGTCAATCCACAAGCATGAGACACCCCTGCAACTATGCTCCACATGGTGTGATTACCAAACTCCCTCTGAATCTCATCTCCAATTTCACTCTCTCCCCAACAAACAACTCTACTGTTATTCTTCAATATCCCACAAGAAAACCCACCACCGGAAGTGATTGTACGGAACTTCCATGCTACCTCCGGTGAAGGAAACCTCCAGCACAGAGCTTCACCATTGTTGGCCTGAATTGCGCAGACATGAGAGTTTCCGACAGTTAAATCGGTTAACCGGTTACTATAACTGTAATAAATCCGCTTAGGTAGGAGATTTTGGGGGTCCCAACAGAGGAAGCTGAAGCCACCGGAGATTAGGCCGCAGAGGAGATCGGCACCAGCGGAGATGGAGCGGAAGGAGATGTTGGGGGAGATGGGAAGGGTGTGGGAGTTTTTGTAGCATTGAATTGTTTGGGTGGGTTGGCCGGCGACGATGACGCAGACTGTGGAGGAAGTGACGGCGAGGGTGGAGGAGGTGGAGCGGAGTGGGGGAGGAGAGGTGGCGGCGATGATGGTGAGGAAGGTGATGATTGTGGCGGCGGAGGAGAGTGGCGGAGGAGGAGTCATGTGAGAGATTGGGATTGGAAGGTGACGAAAGGGGTTGTTGTTTTGCTGTTCTTCAATGCAAGGAGACAGAGAGAGAGAGTGTGATAGAGAGAGAGAAAAGAGCAACTCGGAGGTGTACGGAATGGTGCGGGCCATACGATAATACACTTATTGAATTTGAGCTCGTTGGAATCGTTTAAATTTGTACACGTCGGCCGATTATCCAGAAAAAAGCTAATTATTTGATAAATGCCGATCAACATGTCAATTAACCAGAATAACGTTGACTATTCGTTCAATTATCCAACTTGCATAATTTAATCGATTCGGACGAATTTAAATTTAATGTATGTATCAATCTTTTTTTATAATAATAAACGTCTATCTCCATGCGTTTGAGACTTATGTATATATATTTGTATGTATATGATGGATACAAAATTAATAAATAGTGTTCGATTAAAAAAATAATAAATAGTGTTTATATATATATATATATTAATATGATTCATAATAAATTATAATTATAGTAATGACAAAAAATTTAAGTAAAGAAAGGAAGTCTTACTAAATACACAGAAAATAAGATTTGATTGCAAGTGGAGAGATTCTAATAACTGATTTATAGTGAAATACAGGAACTCACCAATTATAATATTTTTATATATATGAAAATATTATAAAAAAAATTACAAATCAGTGATATCTTTTTAACATATTTGCAAATTTATTAAAAAAATTATAACTTTAATTATTAGGCCTCATTTGGTAAGTGACTTTTTTAATTAAAAAGTTAAAAAGTTACTAAAAAAATCAAAAAGCCAACAACCTATATCAAAAAGTCAAAGATTCTCTTTTCTCTCTACTTTTTGCACATCTTTTCGTAAAAAATAAGAAAGTCATTCCAAAGATGCTAGTTTTTTTTATATCATGTTCTAGCCAAAAAAGTCAAAAAATTACTAAAAAAACCTGTTCCCAAACAAGGCCTTAGAATTAGTAAAAGTTACTACTGATGGATAGAGTCAAGTGGAAAACCAATATTCATACAGTCAATCCCATTTGATGGAATTTAAAGCTATGTTTGATTTGGTAAAATTTACTACTAATTTAAATTTTTTTAAAATACTATTAAAAAAATAAATTAATTAATTGCATATGATCAAAAAATTGAAATTATGTAATAATATGTTTTGAAATGAGCAAGGTTAGAGATATAAAACAAAATTATCAAAAATTTTATTAAATATTTACATTGATATATATATATATATATGTGAGTGTTTGATATAAATTTTAATAAAAATTTTAAAATCTCTAATATTTTTGTTTTGAATTATGAGCTGGCTACTTTTTGGAATAAAACTATGATTCAACAATACACATTCATAGCTAGGAGTGTAAAAATAGTTTGCGATCCGTGAGTTACTCAAAACCCGTTTGTGGTTCATGGGCGGCCTGAGATGGGCCAAGCCCGGTTAGGCCGGGCCCAAGCCCAGTCTGGGACCCTGGGTTTGGGCATGGGCCTGTGACATCATTTTGAAACTCGGCCCACTCAAAGCTGGCTCTCCTGAGACCTAGTGTCATTTTTTATGAAAATAAAAAATAAAAAACAACATAAAAAAATGTTCAAGCCCTACTCAAGCCCGAGCCTAGGCCCATCTTGAGGTTCGAATACCCCCTAAGCCTGGGCCTAATTTTATGGCTCAAAGGTCGGGCCGGGCTGGCTCGAATTTTGACGGGAGCCCACAAGACCCAACATGGGCCGGCCCAAACCAAATTTAAACCCCTATTCATAGCCAACGCTTTCTAAATAAAAATTGTTCATTGTACCAAATCATTGCCACTTGCAATTTGAAGTCTTCCAAAGGTCAAACATCCTCTGTTAACTATAGGCCTTCTACTATCCTCTCTTAAAAAGATGTAAAAATGTCCCATAATTTGGGATGAGCCCGAGACTCTGGACCATCATTTTGAAGCTCGACTCGTCCCCCGCTCAAGACTCACTCAAAACTCTACATGTCAGAGGCTCAATGTCATTTTTAGTGGAAAAGAATAAAATTTTGATGAAAAAAATAGAAATTTTTTTTAAAAAAATATAAATTTAAAAAAAAAAAATATTTAGGCCCAAGCTCGGCCCACCCAAGACTCGAATACCACATGAGCCTGGGCCTAGGTATAATTTTTTAACCCGTGAGATAGCTTGAATTTTAACGAGAACTTGCGCAACCTGACATAGGCTAACCCGAACCCAGACCCAAGTGGGCTGAACCGGACTAAATTTACCCCTTTAATGTTTCTTTCATTTTCTCTTTTCACAATTTTACCTTCATTATTATTTTAATTTTTCAGATGCAATCTCTCCTTTCATCTTGTTCTTGTAAGGAGCATTTTCAATCCTTGACTTTTACCCAAATCAAAAGAGATTCAAATATTTACTCAAAAAATTTTAGGGGTTAGTTTGGAAAGAACTTTTTTAACCTGTTTTTTTTATTTTTTTTGGACTAATTTAACCTAATTAAATTAGTTCCGTTTGAAAAAAAAAAAAAAAAAATTGACTTCTTTGTTTTTTTGTGAGAGAAAAAATAAAGTAATTATAATTTAGATGTGACATTTTGTCTTATTAACTTATTTAGTCTATTTTATTTTTTGTACTTTTTTAATCCCAAATAACTTCCCAAACGGGGACTAAAACTATTTTGTAGGTTTCAAATCTACCGTTGTCATTGCCGAATTTTATACTCAATGTTATGCTCAAATATGAGTTTGTCCATTAGAGTTATTCATACCAGATAAAAACTTTACTCCAATTTTACTTAAATTTGAGTAAAATTTTTAAGGGTCATTTTAGAATACACACCCTTATAACCAAAGACCTTTTTTTAGCATAACAAAAAAAATAATTATAATAGGTCATCACTAACACTCTAATGAGTTATAATCAAATCATAACTAATACTACAATAAATTATAACTAAATACTACAAATGTCATAATTAATACATATAGTATACACCCCATTTTGGGGTGTGTATTATAGAATTTCTCAAAATTTGAAGGATAGATATTTTAGTTCCACATGGCAAAGAAAATATATTAAGGGGACATGTAACAGACTGTCTACATCTAAGAATGTGTGACCTCATTTTGCAAATTTCAACTTTGACATATACTTT
Source organism: Camellia granthamiana (assembly GCA_036172215.1). Lineage (NCBI taxonomy): Eukaryota > Viridiplantae > Streptophyta > Magnoliopsida > Ericales > Theaceae > Camellia > Camellia granthamiana. The sequence continues at coordinate 31,877,130 of CM069915.1, read as the reverse complement.
TTTTTATTATTGGAATGATTACATATCAATAGATGCTAATTCACTAGTATTTGAGAAATGGAGACTGAAATTCATGTTGTTCATAAATTCAAATCTCAATCATCAATTAATATAAAGGCTCTGTTTTGCAGTGACTCTGTACAAGAAGACAACTACCATATACATTGGCCCGCATACGGGATCTAACCATGCCTAATCGACCACTGCCAGCCATGGTTTACTTCCTGCTCAGCAACATCTAAAAACAAAATTTTAAAAATAAAATAATCATTCAGCTATGCTGTCCTTCATATTCTCCAAAACATTTTGTTCTTTGTTTTTCCGAAGTTAAACTTTGGTGATGGGTCAAATGTTCATTGTTGTTTGGAATTTTTTTTGGATCCAAGCAATTTTTCATTATCTAAACTCACCAAGATCCCACTCAGAGCAATGTTGATTTCTTGACACCATTGATTAGTAATTACACAAGTTAGAGGTGATTGAGATATATATTTTTGCTATGTATATATACACTTTTCTTGGGTTGAAAAATAAAAATAAAAAAACGAGAAGAGAGAGAGAGAGAGAGAGAGAGAGAGAGAGAGAGAGAGAGAGAATGTTTGACAGAGAAACAAACATCAGGGCCAAAAAAAAAGTCTAGAGAGAGCTAGTGAGTGTGTTTGAATGAGAAACAGACATTAGGGCCAAAAAAAGGTCTATAGTTAAGAGAGGAGGTTTTGCCATTTGAAAGATATTAGATTGCAGAAAAATATTAGGGATGTCAAGTGTTTTATCAAATGTCTCATATGGGTGTGAAACTCACACCATGTGAGTCTCATATGGATCCCGCACCCCTATGAGATATTTGGTAGAACATTTAGGCCTTGTTTAGAGTAATAGTGTGTGAATGTAAGGAGAGTTGGACATTTTTCCTACAACACTTGAGAACAATATTGAGTGATACATTGCCCACTAGGCCTTGGACCATCATATCTGATGGACAAAAGGGTCTTGACACAATTGTGAGTGAAATCCTACCTGAGGCTAGCCATAGAAGATGTTGTATGCATTTGTTTAACAACTTCAGAGGTAAATTTCCTAGAATGATCTTGAGGAAGAACTTTTGAAAGGCAACAAGGGCTTGAAATCAAAGGGCATATGATGAGGCTATGCAAGCCATTCAAGATATCTCAAAGGAAGCATATGCATGGCGGCAAAAAGTTTCTGTTGAAGCGAGGTTTAGGCATGCATTTGATGGTAGGATAAGAAATGATCATATCACAAATAACATGACAGAATCATTTAATAATTGGTTGGGGATTTCTAGAAGTAAACCAATTTTGACAATTTTAGAGACCATAAGATGTAAGTTAATGGGTAAGTTTCAAATGAAGTATCAAAAAGCATTGCAATGACAGTCCGATGTAACTTTGAACATTAAGAAGAAGCTTGATAAGACCTTGTATGAGTCCAGAAAATGCAAAGTAGAGTATACAAGAGAGAAGGAGTATGATATTAAGGACAATGAGGGACTTAGACACATTGTACATGTAGGTAGGATAAGTTGTTCTTGTAGAGAGTGAGAGATTTCTGGGATTCCATGCACACATGCTATGGCTGCTATCTCACACAGTAGAATGAATATGAAAAACTTTGTGCATCCCTATTACTCAAAGCAAAAATATTTGATGGCCAATGGTGGGATTATACATCCAATATTAGACCACACTATGTGAACACTGATAGATGAGGAACCTTTGCAGCCACCACCTCTGAAAAGATTGGTAGGAAGACCAAAGAATTCCAAGAAGAGGGTTGTTCATGAGCCTTCTGTAGGCACAAGTCAGGCCAAGAGGTTTTTCACTTTGAAATGCAATTGGTGCAAGGAATTTGGGCACAATAAGAGGACATGTCAGAGAGGTCCAGTCAGGGGTGGCAAAGGAGGCAGCATTTCATCTGGCAGAGGCATGGGTTCTTCATCTGACAGAGAAGGCAGATCTGTTGGCAAAGGAGGCAGCACTTCATCTAGTAGATGAGGCACTTCATCTAGGAGAGGCAGAGGCCAAGGAAGCAGTTCATCTGTAAGCATCTTTTGTTTTCTTTGCCTTTGTATTTTTTTTTTATACTATTGTTATTATGGTACTAACTAATTTTGGTTTGCAACTCAGGATATTCCAAGTGGGAGAGGCAGAGGAGGCACTTCATTTGGGAGAGGCAGAGGCAGATGAAGCACTTCATCTATAACCATCTTTTGTTTTCTTTGCCTTTGAATTTTTTTTTTTTTTCTATTGTTATTATGGCACTAACTAATTTTGATTTGTAACTAATTTCTGTTTGTAATTCAGGATATTCTAAGTGGGAGAGGCAGAGGCAGAGGATCATCTGGAAGAGATATTTCACCTGAGAATGTCTGGTTAGTACTCTAAATTGTTTGGTTTGCAAGTTATGTGCTCTACATTGTTTGGTTTGCAAGTTATGTACTCTAAATTGTTTTTGTTTTTGTTTTTTTTGGTTGGTTGGTTGTTTGTTGCAGATAAATTGTGCACTTAGTGATGGTTTTTGGGTACAAATGTGTGACAATGAACAGGTACAAAATATATAGATAGTGCATAGTGCTTATAGGATGATGCACCCACTTTTATTTTTTTGTTGTGGGCATCTTGATCGCATGTGTGACAATGAACAGGTACAGAATATATAGATAGTGCATAGTGTTTATAGGATGATGCACCCACTTTTGTTTTTTTGTTGTGGGCATCTTGATCATACTTTTGTAACTATGATGTAGTGATAGATAAGGTGCATAGTGGTAAATTGTGAGATAGTGATTGCTTATTTTTTTGGGGATGTAATGGCAACACTCTTATGGGATGTAAATTTCAAGTAACTATGAATCATCAAATGCAACTATAAAACATAGATATTTGAACTTGTTTATATATGTCTGAAGCACTCATAATTGGAACACAATTTTGAATTTGCCATGCTTTTATTCCAAGGGAAAAGTAGTACAAGCTTGTTGTCTTACACTTACATATTTCATTACACAAAAACTAGCACAATACTAGGATATCCTTGCATTACATATTCATAGAACAAGCTTTACGTATGATAAATAGGTTACTTCATAATGGCAACAAATAGGGCAAACAAACTTATCACTAAACTTATGATTATCAATAGCTTCATATATCCTTAGTTGTCTTCAACTACTTGCACTCTTGTATGCACATTCTTGAAATTGCCTTCAAGTATTGGCCTTTGAACAGTATCAATGGTTTCATCAGTTGAGTTAACAGGTTTGCCCCAATTACAGAATTTGCATTTTCTTTTTGTACAAGCATAGTACAACTTTCCTTTGTTTTTGTTTCTTTCAGATTGTGTCACCTTGATAGCTGCCTTTTCACCACACAGACATGTTTTGCTTCTATATTTCAGTATGTTGCTTCCATTGTTTGATGATGCCATATCACTGAACCTGTGCATGCATACAAAAAAAGAAGAATTTTTTTTTTTTTTTTATATGGTTCATCCATAAATAACATACACAGAACTAGGAGAGAGAAAGAGAGAGAGCTCACATGAAATCTTCATCCATGTCAAGCAATGTTGTAGAGAGAGAGAGAGAGACTTTGAAAGGAAACTTAACAAGTGCTCTGGGAATTGGAGGGAAATAGTTGGCAATGGAGTGTATTGTTTTATAAAGGATGACAAGGGTAGTTTGGCCATTTGCATATTTATGGAGGTTGATGCCACTGATTTTGTTACTTTATTAATGTCAAGTTAACAGCATGGGAGAATCTGTATATTATTTTCAAAAGCATGGGAGGACAGTGTTATTTTTTAAACTATAGGGGAGATCCCTGTAATTAAGGTAAACCTCAGGGGAGGTCAGTGTAATTTACCCATCCACAAAAAGACACAATAGGCTAAAATAGTCAATAAGACAAAATGTCGTATCAAACCCATAATCATTTTACTTTTTCTCTCACAAATATCATATTTAACTACAAAAAAATCCAACCATCTTCCCAAATACAAAATTTTTAGCATACTAAAATGGCCAACTTCCCAAACAAGGCCTAAGCATATCTAGCATTACTCTAAATTGCTACATATAAGCATAATGGGCCATCTAACAAGTGACAAGTCAAGCATGGTGTGAACTATCTGAAACGTGGCAAACCATGCCTGTCACTTATTAGATAATCCACCATGCCTTCATGTTGCAATTTAGCGCCTTCCAAATAACAAAACCTCTTTGTTAACTGCAAATCTCTTTGTTTGTCCTCCCTTGACTATAGCAAAGACACGTCCCCTAATCCCAATTCGTGTGGCAATGCAGCAAAAGACATTCACACCAGTAATTAGTGTGAGTTTATTTTAAATTTATTTTATGGCATTACAGCATGAAATAATTTTCACTCTCATCCGAATTTTTAATTTCTTGTTAATGAAAGTAAGTACTACTTTGATATCACGGGAAAGTGCCTAATTTGAAATGACTTTCTAACTTCTTCTAGGACATTTCTAAAATACTCCATTGAAGAAACACAAGATACTCCATGATACTAAACCATTTAGACATACCAGTTAAATTCATATAACACAAATTCTATTCATTAAAATTGAATCCCATACGATATTATCACATGGAATTGAACTTAGAATTCTGGAATTCACCAACTTGTTTCTTTTGTGTGTGTTTTGGTGGGGATAACATGTCAAGTTTGTGTTGGAATATTGTGAAAAAATGAAGGAAAAGTTATGTCTCTCTTTATATCTTCTTTTTTCCTTCACAAATCACAGCTTAAAAAGGTGACCTGTTGAAATCGTCAGCATGTCAGCTTTTAAGACTTTGTGTAGTACATTTTGAAATTTTTTACAACAAACACAGCTCAAGCATATCAATATTTTCCTCCTTTTCTTCACAAAGCACACAATTAAAAAACAAATGCACACAATTTCTTCAAGTTCTATTTAATTTTGAAAATGACATCAAAGTCAATACACAATTGTTTTGCAGAGAGTATACTTAGAAAAACATTGTACGAGATTAGTATAGGTGTACAAGCATTAAAAAAACAGGTACATGTTTTAATCGTAGAGGACAAACATCGTGACAAAGATGACAATCATGATTCTATTGGTCAAGCAATAAAGCTAGAGGGTGAGAGAAATGAGATTGATGCATTGGTGTCTGATAGGGATATTTAACAACTCTATCTGATGAGTATCCAAATTGGATAGTGCAAAAACCTTTTAAATTTGAATCATAGTTTGTCCTAATATATGTAGCCTTATCCCAGTATTGGTTGGAATTATTATTATAGCAGTGAATCCTACATAGCACTTTTACAAAATTGTGGCAACAGAACTTACTTTAAAGATGAATGAGAAACCAAAACACAAACGAATAAGTATCTAACCGCCAAGAGGGTCCCGACTGTCATCAACAAAACTGCGGGTATCATAAGTGTCGTATTCATAATCCTCATCAAGATCCTCCATTGTCTTGCCAAAAATAAATTGTTTCGTTCCCATCGTGGTGAAGGGCATTAGGCCAAAAGCTCGGGCTGTCTTGATCTCCCTAGCAACCTTCCTCTGTGCTTTGGCACTGATTTTAGTCTAGACAACGAACAACAAAATAATTTTCACCAGGCAATATGGGTTCAACTAAAAACCATTTGAATTTGGCAGTTTGGTTTACCTTGTTCCTCTTTATGATAATTCCAGCTTCTGTGATGAAATTGGCCAAGAATCTGACATTCTGTGAAGAGTATTTTCAGGAGTTAGAAAGTTGGAAGAACGGAGAAATAATATATTTGATCCCTGAAGCACAACTTATCGCAAAGGATAGCCCCAACAATCAAAGGCCTTGCTCAACATAGCGGTAAACACTACACACAAATTTTCCTAGTAATAGGAAGCATGTTCCCTCATGTTCAGGCCAATTACATATTGGCATTAGTGATTCTAGGTCTATCGTTCCTTTTTCAAACAACATAATTGTCGTGATACTCGCCAAAAACCTGGTATACCACAGTTCAATGATATGCTAGATCCAAATATGCTCACCCTGAAATCAGCTTTCTTCAGTACTTCCTCTGATGTCACTTCGAACTCGTTCCTTCTAAAAGGTTTGCGAACACCAGGTTTTTTTAGATCAAGATCCTGCACATAGGCACACAAGGCATACATGAGAAGAAAACAAGAATACTGCAAATAGGGACGTAATTGGTTCGGTACGGTCGGTATTTAGGCAAAAAAATTCACCAAACCAATCACCTTGCTTGTTTTCACTTTTCAAAAAACACTTTTTAAAAAATTTTACTTTCTTATTTTTCGTATTTTTTTGTTTTTACTGAATTTTTTTAATATTTTAAGCAATTTTTTTACTTTTTAGACACACCTAACATAAATACACCTAAAAAGTAAAAAAATTGTAAAAAAACTTTTAAAAATTCACTAAATACCAAAAATATATAAAAAAAAAAAATACAAGAATTCAGTACATTTTTTGTATTTTTATGTATTTATTAATTTTTTAAAATATTTTTTTACAAATTTTTTACTTTTTAGATAGATTTAAGTAAGGTACATCTAAAAAAGTAAAAAAAATGTTTAAAATTTAAAAAATATTCACTAAAAACAAAAAAACACGAAAACCAAAAAAGCCAGTTTTCAAAAAATTTAATCCAAAAAACTCAAACCAAACATACTGAATAATGTCAGTTTTATTATTTTGAACACCAATACAGACCGCTTCTCCCATCAAACTGCACCAAAATGAACCGATATAGTTCGGTTCGATTCAGTGTGGTGCTGTTTAATCGGTCTAGGACTTTTCAAACTTGAGCCACTTTTAAATATAATCACTAATTTATATAAAAACATTTAATTAGTTATTTGTCTACCATTTCAAACATATTCAATCTATCCATTTAATAAATACTTTTCAATTCTTAAATTAACAAAAATAAAAACAAAAAAAAAAAGAGTTAAAAAATACTAAGGTTTTAAAAATAATGAGTTAGAGTTAAAATTATATATAATAAGAGTTTATAAACTTTGGTTATAAAGATGATAAAGTTAATTAATTAAGATTAATAATTTATTATACTTATTAATATCATTATATTATTAGATTATATATATATCATAAATACAATATATGTTGAAACGATCGGTTTCAGTTTAATTCGGTGCACAAGATGCTTGAACCGATACCGAACTAAAAATCAAAAAAAATAAAATTCAAAAACCGTACATACCGATTCTTGTTAAAAAACAGACCAAATATACCCGATTTGGTTAGGTTTAATCAGTTTGGTCGGTTTTTTTAGTTTTTTTTTTACGTCTCTAACTGCAAACCAAAGGAGAAGAGTAAAGAACAAAGCATAGCACAAAATTAGATATGGAAGAGATGTGACACAAAGTCAAAGGTTCATAAATTTCATTTCTGAAGCAAAAATTCACACCCAAATTATTTAAAAAGAAAAGAAAACAACTTCTCCTCTACACAAGTTCTACTTGTTGCATCAGATGAGACTTGAGATCAAAGGGTGGGAAGTACATTAACCCTTTTTATTTGAAGGTACTTCATGCAAATGGAAACCAGAATCCAACCAAAAACTGTCAGGATGACAGAATTAACTGAACCATGGACGTGAGATTCAGTTCCATTCTTGGGTTAATCAAACTGCACAGAGCCACAGACCTAGTAAGGTGGGGCCAATTTTCAAATTTATTTTTGGACAGCCTCAGGCCAGGCCCATTAGAAGATGTCATAGATGAAACCCGAGAGTATCAATACTAGCCACACTAGAGTGATAACTTGTCTAGAAACAAATGTAATAAATGGCTATATGAGTTTTTCCAATACTACAGATAAACTGATGAAGTAAACCATCAACAATAAGCAAGTTCAGTAACTTCCTACCCGTCTGTGCCATCATATTATACATGAAACATGGGGAGAACATAAAACAAAAGCTTGCAAGGCCATCTCCAATCTTTATCAAATTCAAATTTGATGGAAAATGACGCTGAAAATGAACTCCCAATCCGCTCATCAAACTTGTATCCAATCAAAGGAAAACCAAATCCTTCATCAAACTTTCAACTGTCGTACTGTTACTCAAATCTGTTTTTTTTTTTTATATATATTTATTTTTAAACTAAACAAAGCAAGGGTTGGAGATGGATTTCTTTCATAAAAAAAATGTTTAAAATAGGTTTTTGGGATAAAGTTGAGAATTTTTTAAAAATATTTGATGGGGAAAAAAATTTGGAGTGCTCAAAAAAGAGCAAGGATGGGAGATAGCCTCTCAGGTATCAAAATTTACATATATGTTAAAACATGAATGATAACAAAAACAGATCAACAAACAGATGCCTTAGCAACTCTATTTCATACCTTAGTGTCATAGGTCGTCCCAGGCCTAAAAGTCACATCTGGTCTGAAAGCATAGTCATCTTTTGCTATTTCCTCAGGATCATATTCAAAATATGTGGCTGCTTTCTTCAATTTCCCATCCATCCCGTCCGACAAGGTATTGAAACTCTCATCTAGACCATTCAAAAACTCAGATCTCTTCCCAAAATTAAATTTAGAACCCAAACCAGATCTGTCATGAGCCTTCTCAATTCTATCAAGTTTTTGATAAAATGAGTTAGACTTTGAACCACTCCCAGGAATATCACCAAATATTCGACGCTCAAAGTCATTAGAAGACTCAAATGAGTTCATACTTTGCCTGTCATTTTGCCCCTCATCATCAACTGTTTAGAAACAGAGGAATCAGATATAGAATATAGAATTCCCTTTAAAGCTTGTAAAAAGTGCATTCCTATAGGCGCATAACCAAATATGACCAGAGGTTACAGGGTACCATCTCTGTAATAGAAATCTAAAAATTAAAACATGAACTGATGGGCCTACAGGTAACATGTAAATGTGATATTATGGCATAATTAGGGCAAATGCATCTGTACAACCATCAATTTCTGAACCTGGTTACCTGGGGTTGATTACTAACATAGTTTGAGCTAGATGCTTAGAGGCACAGATAAACATGTATCAAATTTGAACTAATTGGACAGACCTATAAAGTAGGAGTATTCTCCTCCCATCCCATGTGTTTAGGAAGGATAGGATGCATGGCTTCTGTTGCCTAGATGCTACTTTGATGCATAATTATTATACTTTTTTTTATTTAGTTGGTTCAAGTATTAGTATAAAAATAATTTTGTAGACATTCAAAATCAATTATTTTTATAGTCATTAAAAAGCTCCTTTAAAAATATGAAATATATTGAATCATATTTAAAAACTAACAAAAAATTGATCAAAATCTATTTTAAACCCTAGTAAACATGATTTTGGAAGAAAAAAAAAAAATGCATATCAATAAGTTTTTTCAAATTGTGCGAAAAATAAAAAAATTCACAATTTCGGTTACCACAATCGTTGTGCTATGGCCTCCACACCCAGCAACCGCAACTGCACCGCCACAACCGTTACGGTGACCGCAACAACTTTTCGAAACCTTGATTGCTACTATTTGGATTTGTGTTACAAAAAAACCCTAATATCCTAGCGAATTACGTATTGATACACACATTATGAAACATGGTATACTTTTGTTTCAAAACAGTACATTTAGTTATTGGAAGTGATTCTGAAAGTTTTTTCCTAATATATTTCCTTAAATGTTATCTTAGGAAAAAAAAATCAAATATAATCTAAGGTGACTTAAGTTTTGATAAGACAAAAACTTCAAAAATGAAAAATATATATGTATATAAAATTTCTTGGATGCCTAATATTTAAAAGAAAATTACTATACAAGTACCTTAAATTCTTAAATGTAATATATACAAGTCTACCCCATTGTATCACATTTTAGAGCATGTGGTGTACCATGTTCATGTTCATGTTCACGTTCCACGTATTGAAACAATTCACTTTCCAGGTGACATAGGTTTGGATCTATTCTAACACAAAACTGCATTTAGGCCGATTATTTTAGTTTAAAAATGTAATTTATTCAATCTTTACGTATGTCAACCTGGGTTTCGTAACATTTTCTTTGCTCTGGTGGTGTCATTAACTTGCACCACTTCACTCCTAGCAAGTTTCCTTTTGATTGTTGTTCATTGCACAGCCCTAGGATGTATGAGTTCATAGTTAAAAATTTTCATGAATACAAAAATTCCTGTTGTGCTTGTGAGTACAATTATTAAATGAAATGATTATAAAAATAAAAATTGTGCCATAAACAAAAATTATTTTTGAGCTACTGATTTTATTTACTTTTTTAAAAAAAAATTTTAGGCAACACATTGGGTAACAAAATAAAAAAATATTTACAATTAAATATTAAATGAAATAATTATAAAAATGAATACAACCACTATTTATATATATTTTTATTTTACATGCTAATGTAATGAAATAAAAAAAAATTTAAAAATTATAAAGAAAAAAAAAATTCATACCAGGTTTTTTTCTTTGGGCTTAGATTACTTGAGTATTCGATCTTTGTTTTGTAAAGTTTTGCTTTTTTTTTTTTTTTTGAAAAGGAAACTCTTCAGAATATTATAAAAGTGTATAATGGGCCGTTACGGTACCGCTACAACCATTACACATGCGAATTTCTGTCACACCACAAAAGCAGGTGTAACGGATAGCACCTACCACTGCAACCGTAGCATAACGGCTACAACCGTTATGTAACACCGCTTTTTAAAAGCTTGGTAGCAATAATCACTGCTAAGTAAAATCTAAGCTTCACGTGATAACAAAGTTGCATTATTGCAAGAAAAAATACATATCATTATATATCTTTCACTGTAGACCACACATGATTAGAAATAATCAAATAACTCTGCAGACGTAACAGCCCAATCTACAACCCTATATGCTTATGATCTAAGAAGCACGGACACTTCTAAGAAGGTGACGTATCCGTATCGTATCCGTGTCGGACACCGACACTCTTTGGAGACTCTTAGGACACGTGTCCAACACTCTTCAAAACGTGTCCTATTTTAAAAATCCAGACACTCTTTGGACACTTGGAGGATATACGTGTCTATCGGTTAGACATATGTGAAATTAATTATAAATTTGAACAAAATAACTTAAGATATAATAATAAAACAAAAACCATATAAATTTATAGGAATTAGTGTTACATTCAATTTTTTATTATTTTTGAATGATATATTCATATATATATAACATATAATAAATATATAAATTTATATATTTCATGCGTGTCCCTCACGTGTCGTGTCCTGCATTTTTTGAAAATTAACGTGTCGGCGTGTCCGTGTCGTATTCGTGTCGTGTCATGTGTCTGTGTCCGTGTCCGTGTCCGTGCTTCTTAGCTTATGATGATGAAAGCAAACAAATGAAAGAGGAAAGAGTATCAATAAATTCAATTTTTAACTATCTTTGGAGTGCAGACATATTGGACAAAGAACCTTAACACTTTCAGTCCAAGAATATGTTTACGGACAAAGAAATGTGTAGGGTCAAAAAAAAAAAAAAAAAAAAAATTTCCGAAAAAATTGACCATAAACAAAAAAAGATGTTCAAAATTAATGTAGCGCTTAAAAGAACATAATATCAAGGGAAATAAAAAGACAGCATGAGATCATAATAACAATGCAGTGCCAGCTTTTACACAACACAGGCATGTGCACACACCCCATAGACACTCATTAAGAAGCTACAACACAAAACAAAAGCAATAATCAATCTGCACAAATGCAGTGAGTCGGCATCATTTAATTGTTAGGAAAACTAGAATTCCGCGCACAAATGATTTTAAATCAGCAGATGCGCACAGTCAGGTAAATTTCTCAGATTATTCCACTCATTACAATCTCCGTGACAAACTGATTAGACAACTGCTTAATCACAGCCTAATGCCATTAAAGAGAATAAACATAGAAAAAGGTACCTTGAGCTGTATTTGCAGAAAAGGTCCTGATGATCTGAAGATGCTGAGATTGATAGGACAAGCCAACATTAACAGACCGCAAAACACCTCGAATAAGTTTCATTTCTCCTAAAAATAAAATAACCAAGTCAATATGCAAACTTAATTCTCAAAACACATCCAATCACAACAACATCCAGAAAGGAAAGATACATGGGTAGAAAGCAGGGTAAAATTTTATCCAGAAATGGTACTTCTGAATACAATTCCAAATACTCTTATCATGAGTTAAGATTTACTCGTTACTGAAGAACATGATGTATTGCAAAACTAAATGGCGAGAATTTTGTGATTTGTTGATTCGTTGAGAATTTTTAAGATATAAAAAGGGGGAACTCTCCAACCATCAAGGCATCTTTTCAATTTTATGGGATACTTATTTTTCTAGTGGAATCAATACAGCACCCAGATATAAGATAAATGCATGAACTGTACCATTATGAACCCAAACCCTGAGTAATCAAAGGCAAATCAATCATAATTCATACACAAGTAACACAACTCTAAACCTAACGAACTAGGATATCTATAAAACCATAATTATATGATTTAACACCCCATTTGTTGTAAGCTAAAATATTATATGTGAAAATTATTTTTATGTGAAATATTTTGTGTAAAAAAAAAAAATTGGATCAAATTGTTTCCATGTTTGATTGCTAACTTAGGGGGGAAAATACATGGAAAGATTGCTAACAAGATGACTATGCTAATTGTTAATTGTCTACTCACAGTAAGGACAATACTTGAATTTTAAAACACACAATTCACACGACCATCTCATCAACTGCTTATGAGTATATAGTCCATCAGACTCAAACGAAGGATCCATAAATGAAACCTACAATACCTGATTTTTGGGTCAATATCCCCTAGATTAACCACTTCCAAGAATATAAGAAGAAATTGAAGCTTTGATAGTTCATGCAATTTATCGAATAGTTAACGGGCGAGATAGTGAAATCATATGTTCAAGTTGATAGCAGAAAGGGAAGTAGCTACATAGATTAAAAACCAACAATGGCTACATAGACAAAGTGATTAGGCTTCTTCAATTTCACCAACCTTCCCCAAAAAGACACAAAACACGATGACCAATGTTTTGAGACACTAACCGAAATCGAAATTCCCACAAAAACACAATTTAAAGCAACATACAGTTTAATAATGTTATAACCTTCATCAGACATTTATCAAGACTGAACATGGAATCATTAAACTTTCAACAATGTATTAAACTTCACAGTTCATAAGAACATTTTACAAATTGGCAAAATCATCAGGGTTTCAAGCATCAAATACTGGATCCATTTCTTCTCAAAATGCTAATCTCAACATGGTAATGGATGGATTTCCCAAAAAAAAATTAATCCGAAATTCAAAATAGATTATGAGAGAAATTGGATTTGAGGAGAGTACCTGGAATGGGACTAGAAAAGTGGAGAACGCGGCGTCGCAGGCCAAATCTGGAAGGGTATTTGAACCGACCGGTATATTGAACCGAGCCCGGTTTATCAATTTAACCGTGGTTTTGAACGATCCGCAGGTTGAGGTTGCCGGTCCAATCTGATTTCAAAAACGTTGAAGATAATAAGCCAAGTTTTATTTATGATAAATTTTTTAATTTTTTTTATTTAGATAGGATTGTTGTAAGAAAAAAAATAAAATAATTATGATTTAAATATAATATTTTATTTTATTTTTATTTTTTAATTTATTTTATTTTTTGTGAGCTAAATTAGGTCAACTCTCTGCCTCAATAGGTCGTCAAATTACTTAGCCTAAAGGATAAATAACCCATTTTCACAACGTAGAGTAATAAAACATAAAAAATAGGGACGATTGAAAAAAAATTATATAAATTCAAAGTAATTGTAAAAAGATGGAAGTATAAAATTTAGTTGCACAATTTAATAAATAAATTGTTTATACTTCCACATTGTAATTATTTTGTGTTGAGACTATTTTATTTTTATTTGTTTTGCAATTCTCCCTAAAAAAAATGAGGAAAATTACAAAAAAATAAAATAGAAAATAAAATCTGAAGTTTTAGTTGACTAACAAATTAGTAAATTTCAAATTTTTAATTATATTAAATTAAAGATAAATTACAAATACAACCCTTAAGGTTTACTTAAAATATAAATTGCCTCCTATAATTTGAAAAATTATAAATATTCCCTAATCACAATTTTTTTATTTAACAAAATTAATTTAAAAATAAAATTCCTAACTACTCTCATTTATAATAATAAAATTAGTTGAATTATTAATTAAAATAAATTTCTGACATTATTAAAAATTATTAATTGACTTAATGATTTATTAATAAAATAGATCATCTGTTATGAAATTAAAAATTTTGAGAGGTGAGATGTGATTTCTAAAATTATAAGGATAATTATTATTTTAAATAAATCTCAGAAGATATATTTATAATTTAACCTAAATTAAATCTTAGTTTTTAGAAATGTTACCAATTTCAAATATTGTCCGTTTCAAGGCTTTTTAATAGACATATGTTTCAAGGCTTTTTAATAGACATATTTTTGAGGGAATTTGTCAGTGGTGTGTACCCAAAAAAAAAAAAAAAATCTTTTTATTGATAAATCTCATTTGATAGTGTTCTAACTCAATGAGTCTACCAAGCAAAATTATAACCTATTTAGTCCTGTATTTATACTTTTATATCCTGAGATTCTTTTTTCTTGATTTATATTATTTGTTAAATTATTATACCCTTATGTCTATTGTTGATCTGTGTTACATAGAAAAAAAGATATACATACTTCTTTTTTGTTACTACCTCTACTTTGGTAGTTGCCATTATTCACTTTTTTCTTTTTTATCAGTTTCATTTATATTTGTCGTATTGTTTCATTCTGATAGGGGTTTGAAACTCTCTATTTGGTAGGACTTAAAAACTTTGATTTACATATAGTGGTAAAATAATATTATATTCCTCTATTATTACGGTGAAATTTTCATCCATTGTCACTTTGTGTTTAAAGTTCTGTGTTTGTTCATTGTTACTCTGTGTTCAAAACTCTATATATTTCTCCATTGTTGTAAGTCGAAGCTTTATTTATGTTCAATCAATTTTGTTACAAACACATTCTTTAAAGGTGAGTTTGGTTTGATTTGGGTTGGTGGAATTGTAAAATTGCATAGATTGTTAATGATAGTGATAATGATGATTATGAGGATGTGGGTGATATTTTTTTGTTTTTAGAGTGACTGAGTTTTTTTTTGGATTTTTAATTCTATTGCTACCATTGTTTCTATTTTTTGTCAATTAGTGTGAATATTCACATTTCATATTATTTGAAAGTCTAAAAAATAAGTGTTGGAATATAGATATAGACATAATTATATATTTTGCAATATGTTAATGTTCACATATTATTGGTTATTATTTGTTAATATACTTGTTGTCTAAACAATTATTTTTTGTTACCATTAAACAAATGAAATAGTTATTTTTTTCTTTCAATTTTGTTTTATGTTGCAGTGTAAATGTTCACATTGATATAAATTTAGTTTTTCTAAGGTTAGTTGTATATTAATTGTAAATTATGAATATTCACATTATATTTTGATATGAGTTTTTTTTTTAAAGTTAGTTGTATTTTGTTATTTTTTTACTATGCTTGTTGGTTGAACAATTATTTTTGTTATCATTAAACAATCGAAATAGTCGATTTTCACTTTTTTTTCAATTTTATTTTATGTTTCCATGTTGTAGTGTGAATGTTCACATTGGTATGAGTTTATTATTATTATTTTTTTTAAAACTAGTTATATATTAATTGTAAATTGTGAACATTCACGTTGTATTTTGGTATAAGTTTTATTTTTTCGAAAGTTAATTGTGTGTTTGTTGTTTTTGTTACTACGATTGTTAGTTGAACAATCATTTTTGTTACCACTGAACAATTAAAATAATCGATTTCATTTTTTAAAATTTTATTTTATGTTTTCATATTGCAGTGTAAATGTTTACATTGATATGAGTTTTTTTTTTTTAAAGCTAGTTGTATGTTAATTATAAATTGTGAACATTCACACTGTATTTTGATATAAATTTTATTTTTTCGAAAGTTAGTTGTATATTTGTTAGTTATTGTGAACATCCACATTATACTTTAATATGTGTTTTGTTTTTTCAAAAGTTAATTGTATGTTTGTTGTTTACTGTGAACATTCAAATTATATTTTGATTTTCATTCAAATTTTTTGTTGTATTATTTTTAAAATTATAAAAATGTTCAAAATTTATAATTTGAGATTTTCTGCATCAAATGCGGGAGAGATTTTCTTCTTAGATCAAGGGAGAGATTTTCTCAATGAAATAAAAGAGATTTTCTTCATAAAATGAAGAATTATTATTATGTATTAGTTTCAAACTAGAAACATGTACAAAAAATTAGAAATGATGATTTGTCATATTACATTAAATAGGACTTAATGAAATACTCAAAAAGAATATGGTTTAGATGAAATAGAACACTTAGAAAGATGATTTATCAAAAAAAATGATCAAAAAAATTACAAAATTATAAAAAAAAATGATTTTACATATTAATATTTATAATAAATACCACTAATTTAAAAATATGTTTTAAAATGAATGATATTTTTCTATATTTTTTTCTAAAATATGTGATAGTTTTTTCATTTTGCTCAAAATCCAAGGCTTGCCCAATTGATAATGATGAGCATCGAAGAAAGCTCGTCTCTTTGAATGTTAAGGTTAATTCTGCTAAAATTAAAGAAACAAAAATTGAAAGCCAAGAATGAAATCTAAACATTCTCAATTCGAACACGTACTATATAAGGGACTTTTGTTTCCTTACACTGTTACACGTGTTTATCATGATTTATTCTCATGATGAACATATTCAACCTTCAAGTTCATTGAACTGCCATGTGGAGGGACTTGCTTCATGCTCTTCTTATTCATTTATTTTTCTCGTCTTGTCTTTTTTTTGTTTTTTTAATGTAGGAATTGAATTGATTTTTGTGGAGACATTTTAAATATTATTCAAGTAGGATGGTAAAACAAGATGAGTGGTAAGATACAATGTGATTGCGATATTTTTGTACAATTGTACATATAAATTATTTATTTATATAATTATATATATAAATTTATTGAATCGAATTTGAGCCAAGATACAATGTGATTGCGATGTCTTTGTACAATTGTACATATAAATTCATTATTTATATAATTATATATATAAATTTATTGAATCGAATTTGAGCCAAGTTCACAAATTAACAAGGTTTAAAGTATACTTATATCAAGTTATTTACGAACTAATTAAACGAGTCAGGCTGAAATAATTTGTGTTACGGTTTTAGGTGTGTAAGCCTAAGAAGTCTGTAAGCCTAAGAGGAGCATGATCAAGTTAGTTCAATTTTTTTTTGTTTCCTTAATAAAATCCAGAGTGGAGTACTAATAAATTTTAAAATGTGATCTTGTGAACGGTTTAATCCTCTCTTTTTTTTTTATAAATTCAAAAGTCTTATTAAAGTAGAAATTACATAAAAAGGTAATCACTCATATGTTTGGGTTTAATTTTTTAGGGTCAGAAGTGATTTTCTCAAAATATAAAATTACACATCTGGACAATTTGAACTATAGAAGTTTTGGATTTTCTCTCATTCTAGAACAAATCTCACATTACGAATAAAAACTTAACATTTTAATGTAACACTCTAATAACGTAACATTTCAATGTAACACATTAAAAAACTCTTGGTGTACTTTTTCCAAACGTAATAATGTAATACTCAAAAAAATTATTTGGTGTACTTTTTCCAAACGTAACGCTCCAATGTAAAAAATAATAATAATAATAATAAAAAACCCTTAGTGTACTGTACGAGTACAGAATAATCTTCTCGTATAATCTTGTTGACCAAGTTTGCGCTCCTCAAAACATCGTCGCTTTGCCACCTGAAAACACAAATGTGAGCCAGCCAGCGAGGGTGTACCGGAAACCTCTCCGATGCCTAAGTCAGCAAAATAGATAATAGACACAAAAGCTCTGTGTATTTGAGAGTAAGAATTGTAATACATGTGCATAGGTCCTATCATGAGTTTTTATAGATTCTGACCGGCACAATCCTAGTAGGACTCTAACATTCCTTAGTAGAGTCCTCCTAGAAATCACTTTCCAATGATAATGTTTATCCTGATGACACCCTACTCACTGCTAACCAAGTGAGATGGTTTCAACATCTCTACCTCGGCTGGTATTACGGTTTAACCGAGCAAACATCTCCCTTGCACTTGCTTGGGCCGCACTGTGGTAACTTTACTATAGCCTGGCGCCCTACCGAGCTATGCCAAGCTCGGCTTTCTGTCCTGTTAACACCTCGGTCCACTATTTAAATAGCTAGGTTAGAGCCCAAGTAGCACATCTCCGACCGAGCCTGGTATCTGCCTAGGACCGAGCTAATGAAGCTTTTACCCTGGCTTACAGCTCGGCCCAATATGTTAGATAGACTTAGTTCGGCCCAATTTACACATAAATTACCGTCTCAATTACCCATTAATTCCATGTACAAAACATGATTGGGATTACTGTCTTCTAGCCATGCTAAGGTATTCACATCAACTGAGCTAGGACTCCGTTCGGTTTCTAGAGTCTACTACGATTGTACAACTCATCACCCCCTGTTTCTGACATCGTGTTCTGACTGGGACACGTGGCATGCGTTGATTGCTCTCATTCTCTGCGACAACTGTCACACACTGCCCAAAAATTTGAAAGCCCCGCCTTTTTACCTCCATTATACAAAACTCGTATTTCTTTGAACAGTCACCTTTACTATTTATCTTCTCTCTTGCAAACCCTCGCACTCTAAGCTCCATATCCTCACTTTCTATGCTCAAGTCCCAATCCAAGCATCTAAATTGCATGTCTCGTTCGTCTCAGTTACAGGTGCTCCTTCCGTCGATTGGATTCTAATTTTACGCCCTAAATCTGTAAGTTCGTCATGCCTTTTTCTCTTTTCCACTGATATACTTCTGTTTATTTCTAAAGAATAGCTTTTTAACACCAAATATGCGTGCTATATATACTAAAGATTGAACCAATATCAAAAAACCTCAAAACTCCACGCTCAAACCTGGAAACACATTGACTGGAACTTAAACTAGTCTAGAACAGTGTTTTTTATCCAAAATCATATTGCGACCCAAATAAGAACCTGTTTGCGACCTTCAGGCTTGCTTTTGACTGGACTAGAAATCCCTTGCCCAATAACTGGGCTATAATCCTGCCCCTTCTTTTAAACTGGACTGAAATGACCTCGGTTTAGGACTAATCAAAAACTTTGAGCTGGTTCTGGAACCGAGCCAAAAAATCCTAATTGTTCCTTGGCCGAACTAAGCATGGCACGTGTACTTCCACTGCCGAGCTAGGCTTGATTAGTCCTGACTATTACTTAGCCCGGTTTCTCATTTAGGCATAACGTCTTTTTTATTTTCACTTTGCAAACTTGACTAGGTTGGCTAGGCACACCTTCCCTACACCACTTGACGGTGCTACTCAACCAAGCTAGCGGCCTTACTAGTTCAACTGAACTACGCCCTTTAAGTTATTTTGGATAAACCGAATCTCATAAGCAAGTACCGCTTCTTGGTGAGTTCACTCGGCGCTATTGCCAAGTTCCGAAGGGACTACAACATCCCTGACGTACAATTCAAGCTAGCTGAGCTGGACACCACGCCCTGGGACAAACTGGGCTTTGTCTCATTTACATTGCTATCTATTGTAGATAGTGGACTCTGGTTCCCTATCCAACCCCTTATCTGTAAATTTCTTAGGCAAACTAGACTATGCCCCACCCAATTATCTATCAATACGTACCGAATAATAAACAGGATCCCAAAACTCAACCGTCGCCTTGGCCTCAACCTCGGTCTGGCCTAGCTATTCTACTAATATTCGCTCGGCCAGAATGACGATGGCTGGGTTTATTACCTTAGAATCAGAAAAGACCGAAAAAAAATTGTCAAGAAAACACCGGACAAAGACCTAAATGATGACGACTTTCTCTAGATGTCTAGAAATTTTGAAGACCAAGAAACCTAGATACTGGGCTATAACATTAATTGAAATAAAGGAACAGCTGATAAGAATAGTCTGGTTTCCCTTTCTTTGTTATTTCAACTCCTGCAGCACTAACCCTTGTATTTTTCCTTCTTAGGAATTTGAACCGACTTAAATCAACCTACGCCTACGCCGATCAAAACGCCCTTCGAGCCGCGCTCCGTTACCGCAATCGAGATTGGACTAAGCTTCTCAATTTTGAGCCAACCTATCATTATAGTGGTGAAAGGAAGACCAAGGTCATAGACTTCCTCTTTGAGTCATCACCTGAGCCAGATTCGAATCTCCCCCAAATTAACCTCATTTCACTTACTGAAGAGGAAGAAATAGCCAAAAAGTCAGCCGTTCGTGCCCTAATCACCGAATAGACCTCAACTTCCAACGCTGAGGTCCAGACCGAGATACCACCGATCGGCCAATCTCGCGACGTGGTAGTGGCCCTTCCAACTACCCGTGCCACAACATCCTGGCCAAGCAAATGGCCCTGCACCAGTTCTGCCGCGACGCAGCGCCTGATGGATGAAGAAGACACCGAGCCACTAGAAACCGAGCTGTCAGAGGCCAATCAGCCCCAAAGTAGCTGGCACCCTAGCCCTTCCAATCCGCTATCCCCTCTGGTGTAGGCACCAATTGTGTTCTCAAGGGCCGTGCTATGACTACACAGGACTCCGTTAGTACTGAGAATGATCACCTTCTAGCCTTCAATTTAGCAAAAAGTGTCTACCTGCCAGCCGACATGGAGTAGCACGACAATTTAACCAAGCTAAAGGCAATTCACTCCGCGACCAAGTCCCTAATATTGGTAAAGTCTGAAATCCTTTCCACTTAATAACTTTCATCGATTTTTATGCGCGGTTTTTCAACTAACCATTCTGAATGTTGCGCAGGTCGTGCAGAAAAACCAAGTGGCTCATAAACATGTTCTTGAGCTACGAAAAATGGCCCAGGCGGCCATTATGGAAACAAACGCCAAACAGGTCAAGCTAAAGGCCCTCAAGACAACTCTGGATGAGCTAACTGTCGAAAAAGATAGGCTGGCCAAGTTAGTTAACGCGGATGAGGCAAACAAGCAAAAAGCTTTCACTGAGAAGAAGGACCGTTACCTTCGCAAACTCGTAAAGATAGAAAAGAAAAAGGATACCAAGATCCAAGAGTTGAAAAAGAAGATGGAGGACGCGGAGGACTGGGGTTTCAAGGAGGGAGAAGAAACCTACATTCAACAGTGTGAAGCGGTAAAAGACATCTTTTTTAAGTGCGACTGGAAGGCTGCAACTGAAAAGCTCGGCCAGGCGCACGACTCCGAAATATTCTTGAATCCTTCTTCCCATTTTATACCGAGCTATATAACGGACTATACCAATGCCGTCCAGCAGAAATTCCTTCAAGAGGAAGATGAGGAGATCCCAAACCCAATTGACATTCCTCCTACTAACTCCGACCTCGGCCCGCTCAACGACTGTGCTAGTTCAGCTAGAAGTGCCCAATCAGACCGAGCCAACTTTAACCAGCGAATGAGATATCACTGACTTGACTTAGGATGGTGAAGCTGGTGAGATGCGCGATGACCTTGATGCCAAGTTGGAGGATCTCTTTGCATGACCGGGCTACTATTCTTTTATCCGTTGTTTTGTTTTTTACTTTTTCCTGTTTTCCTTTTGCAACCGGGTTATAAGCCCCACCTTTTGTAACCAGCTTCTAATTAATAAAAAAATTTAATCTTTTTGCATGGCCATTATGTTTCTCATGGAATACTCCATACATTTTTTAATGCATGCTTGGCCGAACTAACCACCTCGGCCATACCTTATCCTGCCATCCTTTTTTGGCTGAGATACCTATTTTGGCCAAAGATTGCCAAAAGCTGTGTTTGGTCAAACTTGCCAGCCTTTTCTGGCCTAGATCCTTATCTCGACTAAAGATTATAAAAAGTTGTGTTAGTCAAACCTACCAACCGTCTTTGGCCTAGATCCTTATCTCGGCTAAGGAGTGCAAAAAATTTGTGTTGGTCAAACCTGCCAACGGTCTTTGGCCTAGATCCTTATCTCGGCTAAGGAGTGCAAAAAATTTGTGTTGGTCAAACCTGCCAACGGTCTTTGGCCTAGATCCTTATCTCGGCTAAAGAGTGCAAAACGTTTATGTTGGTCAAACCTGCCAACGGTCTTTGGCCTAGATCCTTATCTCGGCTAAAAAGTGCAAAACGTTTATGTTGGTCAAACTCGCCAACCGTCTTTGGCCTAGACTCTTATCTTGGCCAAAGAGTACAAAAAGTTGAGTTGGTCAAACCTGCTAACCGTCTTTGGCCTAGATCCTTATCTTGGCCAAAGAGTGCAAAAAGTTTGTGTCAGTCAAACTTGTCAACCTTCTTTTAGCCTAGGTCCTGATCTCGGTTAAAGAATGCAAAAAGTTTGTATTTGTCAAGCCTGCCAACCTTCTTTAGCCTAGATCCTAATCACGGCTAAAAGTGCAAAAAATTATTGTGGTCAAACCTGTCATTCTTCTTTAGCCTAGATCCTGATCTTAGTTAAAGAGTGCAAAAATATGTTGGTCAAATCTGCCAACAGACATTGCCCCCTAGTCGGGCAATGATTACAAATAATTTTACAAACAAAGGAATACAAGTACTAAAAGAATTTAAACTGAAAAAAATGTCTACTTGTTTTATTGAATGTAAAATAAATAAATAAATAAATAAATAAATGAATAAATAATAAATAAAAATTACAAGTGTCTGAAGGGCTAAAAATAAAATATTTTGAGATTGACAGTGTTTCAAGGCCTTGGGATAGCTTAGCCATCCACGTCTTCGAGGTGGTATGCTCATTTTTCTGGCCAGATCGATCACTCTATATGGTCCTTCCCAGTTGGGTCCCAATTTGCCATCTCCAAACACCAGAGTGTTCCCCATTACTTTGCGCAGTACCCAGTCGCCAATCTTGAATTGTATTTTCTGGATAATTCTTGTTGTATATTTTTGGATAATTCTTGTTGATACGAGGCGATGTGGACCAGTGCCCGTTTTCTGCGTTCGTCAGCCAGATCTAGCTCTAAGGCTATGGCCTTTCCATTTACATCAGGATCGAAATTTTCGCTTCTAATAGTGGGGAGGCCAACTTCCAGCAGGATTACTGCCTCCATGCCGTAAGTCAAGGAAAAAGGCATTTCGCCAGTCGACCGCCTAGGTGTAATTGGGTATGCCATAAGACGTGAGGAAGTTCTTCAGGCCATTTCCCTTTCGCTTTTTCTAGTCGCTTCTTTAAACCGTCTAAGACTACTTTGTTAGAGGCTTCAACCTGGCCATTGGCTTGGGGGTAGGCCGGCATAGAGTTGTAGAATTCGATTTTATGCTCTTCACAAAAGCCCCTGAAGATTCATCCGTCAAATTGAGCGCCGTTGTCTGATAGCAAGGCCTTAGGAATTTTGAACCGCGTTATGATGTTCTGCCAGACAAACTTCCTGACATCTTTCTCCTTGATGGAGGCCAGTGCCTCTGCTTTTACCCACTTGGTGAAGTAGTTTGTTGCCGTAATAAAGAACTTTTGGTTACCCGGTGTGGTTGGGAGTGGTTCTAGTATGTCTAAGCCCCACATTACAAAAGGCCAAGGGTTAGTCAAAGGTAAGAGCTCTCTTGCTAGCTGATGGATTTGATGTGCGAACTTTTGACATTTCTCGTATTTTTTGATGTACTTCTCAGCGTCTGCTTGTATGTATAGCCATCAATACCCTTGTGAAATAGCTTAGTAGGCCAGCGATCTCCCTCGTTGGTGACTTCCACAAATGCTCTCATGGATTTCGAACAAGAATAATTCGACCTTGCTATGATGGACACACTTTAAGTACAGTCCTGTGAAGGATTTTTTGTACAATGCGAGCGATGGGGAAAGCCAAAATTGTTGTGACTTTGCTCTAATTTTGTTGGCCTCCTTTTTGTCTTTTGGAAAAACGCCATCTTTTAAGAACACCACTATAGGGTCCATCTAGGAGAGACCTAGCTCGGCGCAACATACTTCGGTTGCTTTAGCTTCTTTAATACTTGGTCTTGGCAGGAAGTCCATTAAGCATGGGTATGGGATAAACGTGTCTGTCATCGACGCAAAATCGGCCAACTCACCTGCCTTGCTATTTTCTTCTCGGCCAATTTGCTCTATCCTTACCACTTCAAACTTCACGATCTCCTTTCTGACCAACTCTTGATACTTGGCCATTCTATCATCCTTTACTTCGTAGTCGTCTGAAATTTGGTTGACTACTAGTTGGGAGTCACTGTACACTAGGGGTGATTAACAGATGCACCGACCTAACTAACCCGCCCGACCCGACCAGACCACGTTTAGATGGATGCGTGCCACGTGGTGGGCAGGTGCGGGCCCATATTTTGGCTTTTAGCAGGTTCTGGTCGGGTTGCGGGTGATCCGCCAGTTTGGCCATTAAACCCAACCCACCTACTTTTATGTCATTTTTTCCCCCTCCCAATTTTTTTGATCTCACTAACCTAAACCTAACCCGTTCATTCATCTTCGATACACTACACAACACACACACACACACACACACACACACACACACACACACACACACACACACACACACATACTCTCTCTCTCTCTCTCTCTCTCTCTCTCTCTCTCTTTCCCCTCTCTCTCCCCCCAAAACCCTACCCATACTAACGGCGACAATAATCGACCGATGATCTACACTGAAAAGTATAGCGGATCGACAATCTGTTTTTTTTTTTTTTTTTTTTGTACACCCTCAAGCAGCCCTTTTCTGAGAATCTTAGATTAAAACCCTAACCCATTGGCATTCTTCGTCCTAAAAGAGGATCGGCGATCGTGGTGTAGTGGTGAGATATTGTCTTGTCTTCTTCTTTTCTCTTCTTCTCTTATTCTTCTCAATCTATAATCTGTTCTGTTATTTTTTTTTTGTTTGACTTCGACGACCTCTGTTTGGTCTTCTTCTTTCCTCTTCTTCTCTTGTTCTCCTTAGTCTCTACTCTAATCTATTCTTATTATTATTATTTTTTTTGTTCTAGTTTGTTGCAGTTCTGAAGTGAAACCAATGGAAAAGAAGAGATGTTCTACTTCTACACAGTGTGAAGAAGCTTACAGCGAGGTTCTACTTCTTTCTCTCTCCGTAACTAAATGGTGTAACTGAATTTGAATATGAGGAAAAAAGTGGTTTAATTGAATCTGTTTTTTGATTTTTGATTTTTTTTACAATGTCAAGTAGCAAATTTGAATATTGAATTTTTGTATTCTGCAATATTGAATCTATTTTTTCATTTTTTTTTCTTTATGTGGATAAATTGTGTTTAAATATTGAATTTGTAGGCAAATTTGTGAATGAAAAATGGAAAAACTGAATGAACTTAATGAATTTGTAGGATGTTTGTCTTTATTTATTTGTTTATTTATTTACAAATTCTTCATAGAAACATTTGAAGCATTTCAGTAAATCATTTCTCCCATTGTGCTTCCATATTCCATGAGTTTGGTACCGTTGAGTCAGCCCTAAAGTTTGCATTTCAGAGGGTTAAGGGATCTTATATTTAAAAAAAAATAAAAATAAAATTATGTTCTGTATTTCCTCTGTTGAGATTATGGCTTTAGGGGTGTGCATGGTTGTATGCTTTTTTGCTAGGCTTGTGAAGGTTTATGGTTCTTCTTCTTCTTCTTTTGGCTAGGCTTGTGCTGAGGTTTTTATGCTAGTAAGTAAAGATGTGAGCTTTTAATATGTAGGTGCTTGGATAGCTGGAAAGTTGTAACTTTTTTGTTTTATGGATTTTCCTTTATTGGATACATATGTTGAATAGAGAATGTTGGTTGTTTCTGATTGTAGTTTGTTGCCTGCTATGGCTTTGGTTATTACTGGCTTTGCCGGTATTGTTGATTTCACTTTACTAATGTTGCTGATTCATCTGTTGATGTAACTTGCTATTTGCTGAAAAAATAAATAAATAAAAACAAAAAGAAAGAAAGAAAGAAAGAAATTGAGCTGTTTGTTGTGCCTTCAGTTGCTTGGTGCTATGTTCTGTTTAATACTAATGTTTGCCTGTGGTTAGTTGTTAACTGTGTTTGAAAAGCAAGTCATGTGAGATTATTTTTGTTAAAATTGGACTAGTACTGGGTTTGGATGCAGATAATTGAACATTTAAATTGTTGTTTTAAAAACAAAATGTATTGAGTTTATGGCCCGTGTCTTCAAAATAGATCCCAA
The DNA here is from genome assembly GCA_036172215.1 of Camellia granthamiana. Lineage (NCBI taxonomy): Eukaryota > Viridiplantae > Streptophyta > Magnoliopsida > Ericales > Theaceae > Camellia > Camellia granthamiana. The sequence continues at coordinate 31,850,795 of CM069915.1, read as the reverse complement.
ATATTATATATATGTGCATTTTAATAGGAGTCTATTTCTTGGTATTTCTTTTTTTACCTAAAATAAAATATTTTAAGTTTTTTTTTTTTTAAATATACCAAATGCAAGTCTTTTTAAAAATTATTTATCAATCCCATGTGTCTTTAAAAATAATTTCAAAATTCACATTTAAATATTTGAAGCATTTCAGTAAATCAATGAAAAATTGAATCTGTTTTTTTATTTATTTATTTACTATTTGTGTACATCTGAACTTTCATTTTTATTCTTTACCCTTATAAATCAATCAACTGTAACTAAATTAAATGGGTAAAATAAAATGGATATCATGTTAGGATAATTTCATCATTTGTTGTGAATTATGAATGATATCTTTTCACAAGTTTACAGTGTCAATACACAAGTTTTCCTTGCATTGTATGAGTTTCCTTGCTAACCACCTGCATGTAGGCTTACTGAGTTAACTTTGTTTGCGTGTGTTTCTCCCTCCTCATTGAAGATACCAGAATAAACATAACATGCCATCTACGTTTACTTCTCTAATTGCTATTAAAATGTCTGTGTTTGTTATTCATTCTCTCTCTTGTTCTATGTTTGGTTTTTGGCAGTTTACTTCATAATCTTTTCGTCATGGATCCTCCAAGAGAAGAAACATTTTTTGTTAATCCTAATGTTGAGCCTGAATCATCTTCTATTGACTCCTCTACCCAACCTATTGCTCCCCCTCCTAGACCACGCTTGGCCAAAAGTAGTAGTAGTGGGAGAACACAATCAAAGGCTTGGGATCATTTTGAAAAGATTAAGGGTATTGATGGGAAATATAGGGCTATGTACAAGTATTGTAAGAAATAATATATGGCAAGCTCTAAGAGTCATGGAACAAGTAATTTATTGACTCATTTGAAAAATTATACAAAGTATCCATATAGGGATACTCAGGGGCAACAAACATTGGGATTTAAACCTAGAGAAGTTGGTGGGAAGGGTGGTGTTGATGTTGTGGCTACATCATTTTCTATGGAAGTTGGTAAGAGGTATCATGCCGAGATGATAATAATTGATGAATTGCCCTTTAAATTTGTGGATGGGGTTGGTTTTAAGAGGTTTCATAATGTCATGCAATCCAAGTTCAAGATCCCATCTCGACATACCGTTGCTAGGGACATTGTAGACATATACACTAATGAAAAGGAAAGGTTAAAGAAAATCGTGAAGGAGCGTAGAATTTGCTTTACCACAGACACATGGACTTCCATACAAAACTTGTGTTATATGTGTCTAACAACACATTTCATTGATGATGATTTGAAGTTACAAAAGAGGATCATGAATTTTTGTCAAGTTGAAGACTACAAAGGAGAAACTCTTAGTAAAAAAATTGAGGCACTTTTAAAAGAGTGGGACATTGATGGCCTTTTTACCTTAACTGTTGACAATGCGAGTTCTAATAATCTAACCATTAGATTTTTGAAACGAACCACAAAACTATGGAAGGGAACTGTCTTGGGTCATGACTTTTTATATATGTGTTGTTGTGCGCATATTCTAAATCTCATTGTTAGTGATGGATTGAAGGATCTTAAGTCTTGTATAGCGAATGTGAGGCATGCAGTGAGGTATGTGAGATCTTCTCCAAACCGCCTTGACACTTTTAAAAAGTATGTAAAAAATTTGAAAATTGAGAGTAAGAGTCTCTTGTGCTTAGATATGCCAACATAGTGGAATTCCACATATCTTATGTTGGAGGTGGTGGAAAAATTTGAGAGTGCTTTTCAAAGAATGGGTAAAGAGAACTACAATTATAAACACCACTTTTTGGATAATGAAAGGGGGTGAAAGGAGAGAGATGCTTACATCCGAGGATTGGGATAATTGCAGGGTATTTTTGAAATTTCTTAAAATGTTCTACAATACAACAAAGAAATTTTCTGGGTCTTTATTTGTTACTTCAAATACATTCCACACGAAAATTTTTGTGATTGAAAACATGATTGGACAATTAATCAAAGACAATGATCCTATTTTGTCTTCAATGGCAAAGAAAATGAAAGAGAAGTTTGACAAGTATTGGAGAAATGGGGATAAAATCAATCTCTTTTTGCATGTTGCGGTTGTGCTTGATCCTCGAAGGAAAATGACATACTTGCAATTTTGTTTTTCAACAATTTTTGGTGGGGATGTGGTGAAAGTGAAAGAAATGTTAAACAATGTGAAAAATTGTTTGAGTCAATTGTATGATCATTATGTCACGCTTGATTTAACAAATGTGCATGCCTCCAATGTAAATGAAATAATAGATATGGTGATAGATGAAAATGATCCACATTCTATTGTGAACTCTCAATTTAACTCATTTTTTGAGGGGCAATATTGTAGTAGTGGGAGTATGTCGGAATTGGACAAGTATTTGGGTGATATTGAGAAAGATAAGAACAATGCTCAATTTGATATCTTGGAGTGGTGGAAGGTTAATGCACCGAAGTATAGAGTATTATCACTTGTAGCACGAGATGTGTTGGCAATGGCTGTTTCCACTGTTGTTTCTAAGTCGGCTTTTAGTACAGGAGGTTGTATACTTGATCCATTTCGTAATTCACTTGCTCCCAAGATGGTAGAGGTTCTTGTTTGTACACAAAATTGGCTTCGAAGTAACATTCCAATATGCGTTCGACAAGCAATGGATGATGTTGAAGAATTTGAACAACAATATGATTCGGGTAATATATACAATGATTTATTTTGTTTTAAATTTCATTTATTTTGTATTATTCAAAATTCCTTATCTTCACTTCACATGTTTTTGTTGTGTTATGTTTTATGTGTAGTTGTTTCGAAATTAAATTCATGTTCAAGCCCAAGTCCGGAGAGTAGTTTTATTGAACTTTAATATCATTGGTAAAATACTTTCCCTTTGTTAAATGTTGTTAATATATGTTTACTTATTTTAAGTTTAAGACTTTGTAGTGTTTTCTTTATTAAATAATTTCATTTTTTTTGTTATGCAGGTTAAGCTGGCTCATGGTTTGGCTCAAAGAAATCAATGGCTTTATTGTTTCTTTTTAAGTTGTTTTCAATGTGACTATTGGTTGAAATGAAACTTTCTTTGGATGACTGTAATATTTTATTTTGGATGAGTGTATTAAAATGTTTTAAATTTTTTGGATGATTGTAATATTTTATTTTAGATGATTGTAATACTTTATTTTGGATGGTTGTATGTTAAAAATTTGTGTTGTGTTGTTGCGCCCACTGTCCAAGTTGTTTGTTATGCCTACTGCCCACTGCTTAGGTTGTTTGTTTGTTTTATTGTATATGCATACACACAACAACTGAATCTGACTACAATGTTGAATATGCATGCACAGTTGAATATACATTGCACACAAAAAATATTGACTATGCATTGCACACATCACACTGTTGTTTGTTTGTTATATAATTTCAGTATCACACAAAATGCGCATTGCACATAGTAGAGCAGAATGTTGAATATGCAGGCATACAACACACTACATTTGAATATGTACGCACACAGCACACTGTTGATTATTATGCATGTACAACACATTTTTTTTTTTTTGAGGAAGTACACATGTTAAATTATGTTGAAAATTTGTAAAATTTTAAACCGCCAATCCGCTTAATTCGCATCTGCCAGATTGGCGAATGGATGCGAATGGATTTTCTCTAATCCGTCAATTTGGCGGACGGATGGCGGATTGGAAGTTTCGTGGCCGCAACCGACCCGTGACCACCCCTACTATACACCATTAGCTCGGTGGCCTCCATGTAGAATGCTGACTTCAAACTGGTTAACAGTGCTTCGCACTCAGCCTCGTTATTGGATACTAAAAATCCAAGGTTGATTGTCTATTCAATGGTCAAGCCATCTGGTGAGATGGGGACTATCCCAAGTCCAGCACCGTACCTGTTGAACGCTCCATCCACAAAGAGCTTCCACATCTCCCTTACAAACAACTTCCAACAAGTGGAGGGATCTGATGACACCTTAGGATCTGGGATGCTAACAGTGCTTTCTCCAAACTTTTTGACCGTTCTAGCGAATTATTCCTCACTGCTTAACTGTTTTAGAATTCCATTCTTAGGCGTTTCTTCAGCAGCCGCTGTAGAATTAAGTGGTTCACTACTCACTTGCTCACCTTATTGTGGGGGCGACGCTTTTCCCTCAACCATTTTCCCACTTTGCTCGGTTATCTCGGTTAAGTCCACTGGGTGCACATAATGACTACCTAGTGCAAACTCAGCCATGAAGTCTGCCAATGCTTGGGCTTTTATTGCGGTTCGTGGCCGGAACTTGATGTTAAACTGTCCTAGTTCTACAATATATTTTAATATTCAGCCTGAAAAGTCCGGTTTCTCAAATAACACTTTTAAGGGAAATACTGTTAAGACGACCACTGTGTAGGCGTGGAAATAGTCCGCTAGCTTTCTTGAGGTCATCATTAAAGCTAAAGCGAGCTTTTCTAATGGAAAGTACCTCGTTTTAGCGTCTAGTAATGTCTTGCTCATATAAAATATGGACAAGTGTTATATTCCTTCGGCACACACCAAAACTACGCTAACAGCTTGCTGGGATATTGCTAAGTAAAGGAAGAGTTCCTCTCCTAGCACCGGGGTTGCCAATAGTGGTGGAAAGGTCTGTATTCTTTTAAGCTCTCCAAAGCTTGATCGCACTTACCATCCCACTCAAACTTGGCTTTTAGCGCCTGAAATAACGATCGACACCTATCTGACGACCGACTTATAAATTGGTTTAGGGTTGTAGCCAGGCCTGTGAGATGTTGCACTTCTTTGATTGTGTTGGGTCTCTTTAGCTCTTGAATGGCTTTGATCTGAGATGGATCAGCTTCTATACCCTGATTGGTCACCAAAAAGCCTAGAAATTGTCCTGACCCCACGCCAAACGCGCACTTGGATGCATTCAGTCGTAATTTGTGGGTCTTCAAAATTTGAAACGTCTCGGCTAGGTTTTTGAGATTGTCTCCTTCATTCTTGCTCTTGACTACCATGTCATCTATGTAAGCTTCCATTGTTCTGCCTAACAATGGTTCGAATATTTTGGTGATCATTCGTTGAAATGTTGCCCCTGCATTCTTTAGGCTAAAGGGCATGCCCTTGTAGCAATATAACCCCCTAGGTGTTGTAAAGGATGTAACCTCCTAGTCCGGTTCATACATAGCGATCTGATGATATCCACAATACGCATTAAGAAAGCTAAGTCGGTTGTGACCTGCTTCTTTGGTACTACCACGGTGTTAGAGATCTACCTGGGATAGTGAACCTCTCTGATTGCCCTTACTTCAAGTAGGTTTCCCACTTCCTCAGCCATTACCTCGGCGTGGTGCATAGGAATGGCAACGGGGCGGGGCGGGGCGGGGCCGGGGACTACCCCCCTCGTCCCCGATCCCCGAATGTAATACTCCCCCCCGTCCCCGTCCCCGTCCCCGATCCCCGACGGGGACCCCTATCCCGGCCCCATCCCCGCCCCCAATCGGGGATCGGGGATCTCCGAACCCGAAAAATCCCCCCTTTTTTTTTTTTTTTAATGTAAAAATCTGTAAACATCAATAAACATTCTCAATCACCCTTCACTACTAGATGTATAAATTTTGGAATTTATCAGTTGGAATATCAATCCTAATAGCTTCATTTTTTTAATTAATTAGAACTGTAGCAACATCCATAAATCTGTAGCAACATCCATCAGTTGGAATATCATTTTTTTAATTAATTAGATCAATAAATATCAATAAACATCCATTGAAAAAACATCATCTGTAGCAACATCCATAAATGAAGCTATCATCAATAAACCTGTAGCAACATCCATAAATCTGTAGCAACATCAATAAATCTGTAGCAACATTCATTTAAATCAATAAATATCAATAAACATCTTGTAGCAAAACATCAATAAACATCAATAAACATTAATTCAACAGCCCATACATACACAACCCACACACAAAGCATCCTGTAGCAACAAAATAACATAACCAAAACATGTGTCCAGCAGCACACACAAGAAAATTCAACAAGTAGCAAAGAGAATAATTAATCCCAAGCACAATCCGCAAGGGATAGGTTACCCAAAAATTGAAATTAAAAAAAATAAAAAAAAAATATCCATTACAACATAAAAAAGCAAATCCATTGTTTCTTCAAACCCATACAAACCACACAACTTCCATCATCTCCTTCAACTTGAACTCCTGTTAAATAACAAAAGGAAAAAAAACAAATAATCAATACTAATAATAAAATGTAAAAAATGTTAATTACAACAAAAAAGATGACAACTAACACAAAAGTGGCACATGACTGATCCGACTCGATCTCATCATCATCATATATAGTTGCATAGCCCACCGATTCCAATGTTGAATTTCCTAAAAAGTAAAGAATATAAATTCAATAGTGAAATTATTCCATGGTAATATAAATAATAAAAAGTGAAATAATAATATGTAAATTGGATGAAATAATACCTTTCATCTCTTCACCCCACAACCAACTTTGTGCACACATTAATGCTTCTAATGTGTTTGGATGAAGTCTACTACGATGTGGACTCACCAACCTTCCACTAGTACTAAATGCTGACTCAGAAGCAACAGTGGATATAGGAATAGCTAAAATGTCCCTAGCTATTGCCTGTAAAGTCGGATACTTTGGTCCACTAGCTTTCCACCAATTCAAAAACATCAAAACCTGAAGTTCTTGGCAAAACATCATCTTCTAGATAATGGTCCAACTCTGATCTTACATTCTTCATTTTTTTACTTCTCTTTCTACTAATAAACAAATCAAATTCTGAAAGGGTCTCTGTAACAATTTCTGGATGAGCAGAAGAGTCACCAACAACATCGGTCTCCATACCAACTCGGTGCTGATACTCTTGCAACAAATCATAACAAATATGATGAACCCTATCAACTTCATCTTCAGCGTTGTCTCCATAAAGTTTTTCAAAATAAAACTCCAATACACTCATCTTATACCTAGGATCAAGTACAACTGCAATCCCAATAACACCATGTATCACTAACCAATATTTATCAAAATTTTCCACCATTTTTGATGCCATGGTTCTGATCACTTCAATTTCACAAGAGAGCCATTGAGACAGTGTCATCCTAATCTCACATAAAGCTGGGAAACAAACATTGGCTGTGGGATACTTTGTACCAGAAAACAACTCAGTGATAGAAAAAAAAATCTTAAACCTCCCACTAATCTCTCTAGCAAACTCCCATTCTTGCTCAGTTGGCACAGTCTTATATTGGGGCTCTCTAATTTTCAACCTAGAAAAGACATCCTTATACAATAAGGCTGTCTGAAGCATCAAGTAGGTCGAATTCCACCTAGTTGCACAATCAAGTCCTAATTTCTTAGTATGTAGAATACGCAATTGGTTGACTGTTTCTTCAATTTTTTTTACTCTTTTTGGTGTTGCTATCCAATAAGCTACACTCTCTCGAATTTTCTCCACACCAACTCGTATGACATCCAATCCATCTTTCACTATCAAATTCAAAATATGCGCACAGCAACGCATATGAAACAAAGTACCACCTAACAAAAGCGATGAATTACTTAACTTATCCATCAACATGGTAATCATGGCATCATTTGTGGAGCAATTATCAACAGTAACAGTCGAGATTTTTCTATCAATATTCCAATCCATCATACACTCAAGCAAAGTATCACAAAGAACTTCTTTTGTGTGTGGACATGGAACATAAATAAATCTAAAATATGATGTTCATAAACAAGTATTAATAACATGCAAATTGAACTGAATAAGATAGAATTTTTAAATAATTTGCAAATTTACAAAAATATACCTCAAAATGCGACTTTGCAATGTCCATGAATCATCAATAAAGTGTGCGGTGACAGCCATGAATCCTTTTTTTTTATTGCTAGCAGTCCACATATCAGTTGTGATTGCCACCCTACTTTTATTATACTCCATCAAACTCAATGTCTTCACCCTCTCATAATCATAAATCTTTAAAATATCACTCTTTATCGTATTTCGAGAAGGCACTTTAAACAATGGTTGAAGTGCTGCTGAATATCGTTTAAAACCAACACGGTCTACGATAGAGAGGGGATATTCATGTAAGATTATGGCATGTGACAACTCTTTCCTAGCAAAATCTTGATCAAAGATATAAGAATTCATTTTTGGAATCTCTCTACTAAAGTTGTTAGTTAACACTTTTTGCCTCATGTCCATCACTTTTTTCCTAGTACAACTCTTATGGTGATCATGCAAATGCCTAGTTCCATTTTTTGAATCACCTTCAAGATGCTTATTACAATAATTACATATTGCCTTCCACACCCCATTGACTTGTTGTTTTTTAAAATGTTCCCACACAACACTTGGTTTTCTTTTAGTTCCTCCACAAGTAGTATTAGACTCTTCTAAATCAATAACATGTTGATTAGAGAGGGGAGACGGTGAGTTCGTAGGTGCGTTTGTAGCTGGCGATGAATGTTGTGACGCGTCACTCTCAAATGGTACTTGAGAGTTAACGGGTGCTTCAGAGTTAACATCTGACATTTTTAACCTTTATAAAAATAATATGAATTGAATTAATATAAATAAATTAAGTACTCATCATCTTTTAAACAAATTATGACATGATTGAAACATAATTGTAGAAGATTTCAAAAGACAAAAACATTAATTCAATTGATAAATTTAGCATCTAGAAGCCTGTATTACATCAAATAGACCTGCTGTTTGAGGTCTCACAAAGAACAAGGGAAGAAATTACCACACTGTAATATATAATATCAATTTGAAATAATGAAACTTGGATGAAAACTAACCATTGAAGACACTAATCCAACTAAGTAAAGGAAATTGCAATCAAGGAAGCATAGAATTAACAACTAATCTCTCATGAAGAGAATAAAACACTACAATATAAATTAAAGAGGCAAAGAAACCAGAATAAGAAATTAAGAAAACTAAATGAATGCTCTATGCCCTTGAAAGAGAAATACATAATTTGTGATCTACAAAACTAGAGCACTTGATATTCAATAAGCCTTTCTTGTTTCCTAACAATAAACATTTTGTGACCTACAAAAGTAGAGCACTTGGTACTCAATAATCGTTCCTTGTTTTCTAAGAAGTGTTGTGATGCATAAAAACATCAAAGTTTATTTAGTAATATTGGCTGTAAGAGGGCCCTTTTTTTTTTAATTTTTTTTATGTAGTTAAAAAAAAAAAAAAAAACACAATCTTTTCTCTTATTTTCTTCTCTCTCTTAACTTGACAAATTATTTCTTTTCTTTTCTATTCTAGCTTGCCAAACATAGTGTAAAACTACCTTTACTTTACTGAAACATAGCCAATTTGTAGAAACTTTCCCATTCTTCATAACAATCTATGGAGACTAAGATTAACATGAATAAGCTCCACATGCAAGGAAGCAATAGAATCAAAATACCTCCAGTCCGTAGAGTTCAAGCAAGCACTTTGACTGCAGGTCCTCTCCTTTGGGGTCTGGTATGTAGTCCTAATGTAGCAAAGATTGAGAATTATGAGGCAATGGATGTCACCAAATCACTTTTGAGCCCATTGCAAGTTGCCTTGTCTCGAAAGCGTGGGTTGGAGCTATTACCCAAGGTTTCACTACGAAAAAGCACAAAAGAGAGAGAGCATCATTACCCAATGTTTAACCAAGAAAAAGCACAAAACAGAGAGCATTATTACCCAAGGTTTCACTAAGATCAATATCAAAATGAAATCAATATCAAAATAAAATCATATTTTAAGTTGGTATTTACTTTAAATAAGGAATTTCACTTCCTCTAAATATTATTCAGTTTGAATAAGTAATTTGGAGTAATTCACTTAGCGGGCTTGAAAATAAAGAGAAGAAAACAAACAAGTATAATTTGTGTTGGAAATTTTTGCTTCATTTACCAGAAACAAAGGAGGAAGAAGGAATAATCACAAACAAGCACATACTAGTCTCTCTCTCTCTCTCTCTCTCTCTCTCTCTCTCTCTCTCTCTCTCTCTCCCCTCTATCTCTCTCTATTCTGTTTGTTGAAATTTCACACACCTAACAGAACCCACCGTAGAAACAAATCATGAATCATGATTCATGATGAAACCCCGTAGTCGTATTGTATGTGTTGGACCAAGGAAGAAAAAGAACCATAAATGTAAATCTACAGATTAGCTAACCAATCTTTGTTCCATATCATGATCAAGATCAAAATTCAAAGCATCCATAAGATTAGATAGACTCCTAATCCAACTGATTATCAATATAAAATAGATCGAAATCTGGAAACCCGATCTATATTGTAAAAAATATAAAATAGATTCAAAGACAAAAAAAAACAGATTCAAAGACTCCTAATCCAGCTGAAGAAGGTTCAATATAAAATAGATTAAAAAAAAAACAGATCTATATATATCCAGGGACAGATCTATAAAATAGATTAAAAAAAAAACAGATCTATAAAATAGATTCAAAAAAAAAAAACAAATCCAGCTGAGAGAGAGAAAGAGAGAGAGAGAGAGATACCTAAACAGAGATGGGAGGCGCGGTGGTGACGGAGAGAGGATCGTCGGTGACGGAGGGAGGATCGCCGGTAACGGAGAGAGGCGCGGCGGTGACGGAGGGAAGAGAAAGGGACAGACCAGTGGCGTGAGTGTGAGAGAGAGGAGCGGCGTGAGTGTGAGAGAGAGGCTTTGACTGTGTGTGTGAAACCCTAACAAAGACAAGCATATGGATATATATATATATCCAGGGACAAAAGGGTCATTTTACCTCGGGAACCATGCGGGGCGGGGCCGGGACCGGGCCGGGTCCAATTCTGAGACACATATCCCCGTCCCCGGCCCGAATATCATTGGGGATGAATTTTTGAATACCGTCCCCGGCCCGTAGGAGATATTTTTCGGTGAATAACCGCTACATTCGGGGTCGAGGGGTCGGGTCACCGTCGGGCCGGTTTCAGATTGCCATCCTTAGTGGTGCAGTGTCAATCGACAAGTTCCCCGTATAATTGGCCTGGCAGTTGGATAGACATTTAGTTGATGGAAGATGAAGTTAGGGTCAATGCTAGGCATGTCGTACGGCGTCCAGGCAAACACTTCGATGTTAAAGATCAAGAATTTCATGATCTTTATTCTCTTGGTGTTGGAAAAAGATGAGCCTAGTAAAAAGAACTTTTCTAGGACCTTTTAGCCTATTTTAACCTGTACCAGATCTTCTACTACCTTTTGTTCGACTGCTTTGCAGACGTCTACGAACAGCTCGTTGCTTTCTGGCTTGTTTACCGTTTGTACAAACCTTTTTGCAGTTCAGCTGCCGTTTACTGTCACAAAGCACTGTTTGGACATGATTTGGTCTCTTAAGACCTTTTCAATCATTCCGGCTTCGTTAGGGAATCGTATCACCTGATGGTACGTTGATGCTACCACTTGCATGGCGTGCAACCATGCTCTTTCCAAGATTATGCTATAGGTGAAAGAGACTTTCAATATCCAGAATTCCACTTGTTTTGTCATTGCTCCAGCTTTAACTGGCAGAATTATCTTGCCAACCAGCCATTCTGACATTGAGTTGAAGCCAACTAAGGAAGATGTTGCGTGTGCTAAATCTTTGTCCTCCAAGTTGAGTTGCTTGAAGGTTTCATAGTACATTATCTTGCATGAACTCCCTTGGTCAATCAGGATCTGTTTGATGTCGAAATTCTTGACGCGCAGAATAACCACTAGTGCGTCGTTGTGAGGGCTTTGTAACCTTGCTAAGTCCTTATCAAAGAAGGTAACGACATTTGTTGTCTCCATTTTCTCTTTTTTTATGGTAGGCTATGCACTCAATACCTCTCTCATGTGCTCAGCCTTCTTGATCATCCCTCTGAGTTCACACACTCATTCAAGCTTGATGATCTCATGTATCACATTGATTATGCCTTGAAGTGGACCGTCGGCGGGCATCTCATCTGGCCCATTACAGTCTTGGAGGGCTGGTTGCGCTCCCCCTTCAATATACTGTTAAAGGTGGCCTGTAGCCACTAACTCCTCCAGATGTTGCCTCAATGGCACATTTTTCAATTCGGTGCCCCTTTTCATCATGGAAGGTGCACCGGTACCTATCATCGTAGCCCCTCTGTGCTTCTTCCAACTTGGCTGGCCGCCGAACGAAGGGTTCGTCATATATCTCGCTAAGAATCCTGTAGATAGGCTTATTGAAAACTGTGGTAATGACAAGGCGAACTCTCAACCTCCTTGCCTGGGAGTCCTTATCGTTCGGTCGTTTGCCTCGACAATTTTTGTTCGGTCGTTCCTCGCGGCCGACCGTATTGACTTTTGCCGTGGGCTTTTTGTCCGACATCGCTGTTGTGCCAGATTTTGCCTTGGCACGAGTGCCATCTTCGTTTGCCCTTATCTACTGGTGTACCCTTCCTATTAACGCTTCCAATGTGAGGGGTGGTGTCATTGTCATTGAATCCCTCAATTTATTGCCCGCTGGCAAACTCCGTTTGTACTGTGCGATAGCTAGGTTCGTGGGGCAATCTCTAATATGATTAAAAGTCTCCCAATATTGATTATTGTAAGATTTCAGCATTTCTTTCTCGCCCATATTGATGGAAAGCAGCTGGTCTATCTCTACCGGTGTCTTGGTGTTTGTCATAAACCTGGTAAAAAATGCCTCCGCAAGTTGTGTCCATGAAGCTACGTTGCCTTTTGGCAAACTCTCAAACCATGTCAAGCCCATGTCGCCTAGGCTAAATGAAAACAGGATACACATTAGAGCCTTGTTCTATCGATATACTGCCATAACCTGGCGAAAGTGCATATAGGAGTCTGACTTCCCCTCATAAGTTGTGAACTTAGGCTGGTAGAAGCCTAAGGGCAATGGTGCGTTCTCTATCGCCGGAACGAACGGTGAGCTCTGCAACCTTGCTAACAGTTTGTCTGCTGGTTCATAGGTAAGGCACGGTACTGGCATTCCAACCTCGACACTTCCATGTGTCCTAGGAGCCAACTGCTGTAGAGCAGAGACCCTTAGGGGTCGCATGCCTGATAATCTTCTCTTCTTCGAGCCCTTTCTTCTGGAACTGTCCGCAGGTCTGCCGACCTAGGCACTCCGTGTGCCTAGGTCCTGTTTGGTGCGTATGTGAGGGCCAATAACTACTTCCCTCCGTGCAAGACCTTTCAGTCCTTGTTCTTCCAGACTTGGAAGTCTTTGACTGTGTATCGTCTGTCCTGAGGCTTTTGCTTTCAGTTTGTGATGGGGTGACTTGCCTGTCACGATCTCCTGAGTGGTGAGAATGCGTTTTGCTTTCGTGAATCCCTTCTCTTGCCACCTCTTTGCCTTTTATCTGGCACTTCATCATCTCCATATCCGCTATCACCCTCCCTATCAATTCGTCTTGCTCCCTTACGCGACCTTCCAGAATCTAAGGATCCATTCTCTACCTCTGTCTATTAGGGCTTTAAGAGCGAGGTGGACTTGAGCTCCGTATTTCTTGCATGTCTCTATATAGGTTTCATTGCTCGGGATCCAATTATGCCATGGGCGAGACAACAGGCAAACCTTTGCGCCTCCCGCCCCCTTTCGAGGTTTTCCCATCGATAGCAGAATGTGGCAAGTCTTCATTATGCGCCATTGAAATTAATTGAAGGAAAACTCGATCAAAAGGTTTGTTCTCTATAAATATCCCACAGACGACGCCAATTGTACAAGCACAAAATAATCTTCTCGTATAATCCTGTTGACCAAGTTTGCGCTCCTTTAAACGTCGTTATTTTGCCACCTGAAAACACAAATGTGAGCTAGCCGGCGGGGTGTGTCGGAAACTTCTCCGATGCCTAAGTCAACAAAATAGATAATAGACACAAAAGCTCTGTGTATTTGAGAGTAAGAATTGCAATATCTGTGCATAGGTCTTATCATGAGGTATTACAGATTTCGACCGGCACAATCCTAGTAGGACTCGAACATCCCTTAGCAGAGTCCTCCTAGGAATCACTTTCCAAGGATAATGTTTATCCTGATGACACCCTACTCACTGCTAACCAAGTGAGATGGTTTCAATATCTCTACCTCGGCTGGTATTACAGTTTAACCGAGCAAACATCGCCCTTGCACTTGCCTAGGCCGCATTGTGGTAACTCTACTGTAGCCTGGCGCCCTGCTGAGCTATGCCAAGCTCGGCCTTCTGTCCTGTTAACACCCCGGTCCACTATTTAAATAGCTAGGTCAGAGCCCAAGTGGCACATCTCCGACCGAGCCTGGTATCTGCCCAGGACTGAGCTAACGAAGCTTCTACCCTGGCTTACAGCTCAACCCAATATATTAGATGGACTTAGTTCGACCCAATTTATACATAAATTACCCTCTCCTTAATGGAAAAGGGTGCACCAGTATATAAGGATAGATGAAGACGGTGTTCGCGCCAAGGAAAAATGTGTTTTGCCAATCAATCGTCTAGGTGTAGTTTGGTGTGCCCATAAGACGTAAGGAAGTTCTTCAGCCCATTTCCCTTATGCTTTTTCTAGTTGCTTCTTTAAACCGTCTAAGACTACATTGTTGAAGGCTTCAAACTAGCCATTGACTTGGGGGTAGGTCGGCGTGGAGTTGTAGAATTCGATTTTATGCTCTTCACAAAAGCCCCTGAAGATTTGTCCATCAAATTGAGTGCCGTTGTCTAATATCAAGGCCTTGGGAATTTCGAATAGCGTTATGATGTTCTGCCAGACAAATTTCTTGACATCTTTCTCCTTGATGGAGGCTAGTGCCTCTGCTCCCATCAACTTGGTGAAATAGTCTGTTGCTGCAATAAAGAACTTTTTATTGCCCAACGCAGTTGGGAGTGGTCCCACTATGTCTCGGCCCCACATTGCAAAAAACCAAGAGCTAGTCAAAGGTAGGAGCTCTTTTGCTGGCTGATGGATTTGATACGCGAACTTCTGACATTTCTTGTATTTTTTGATGTACTTCTTAGCGTCTGCTTACATGTATAGCCACCAATACCCTTGTGAAATAACTCGATAGGCCAGCGATCTCCCTCTTTGGTAACTTTCGCAAATGCCTTCATGGATTTCGAACAAGAATGCTTCGACCTTGTTAGGATTGACACACTTTAAGTACAATCCCGTGAAGGATTTTTTGTACAATGCGAGCGATAGAGAGAGCCAAAATTGCTATGACTTTGCTCTAATTTTGTTGGCCTCCTTCTTGTCTTTTGGCAAAACGCTATCTTTTAATAACACCACTATGGGGTCTATCCAGGAGGGACTTAACTCGGCGCAGGATACTTCGGTTGCTTCAAGTTCTTCAATACTTGGTCTTGGCAGGAAATCCATTAGCAATGGGTGTAGGATAGACGTGTCTGCCATCGATGCACTTCAATCAATGTAATCCCAAACGTAACATTTCAATGTAACATACTCCAATGTAACACACAAAAATACTAAAAAAACTCCTTAATGTACTTTTTTCAAACGTAACACTCACAATTTGAAACTATACATTTGTTCAAAACTTACTAAGGAATATTTGTACTCATTTTGGAATGGTTTGAAGAATCTCACATTTTTTTTTGTTTTTAGTGTTACATTGGAGTGTTATATTTACGAAAAGTACATTAAGATTTTTTTTTTTTTGGTGTTACATTTGAACGTTACGTTTGGGAGAAGTACACCAAAAAATTTTTTTGTGTGTTATATTAAAGTGTTACACTAAGGAATTTTTTGGAGTATTATATTGAAGTGTTATGTGTAGAAAAAGTACACTAAGGAGTTTTTTTGTGTGTTATATTAGAATGTTACACTAAAGAGTTTTTATGTGTTACATTAGAGTGTTACACTAAGGAGTTTTTTTAGAGTATTATATTAGAGTGTTACATTTGGAAAAAGTACATCAATAAGTTTTTTTGTATGTTACATTAGAGTGTTACACTAAGGAGTTTTTGTGTGTGTTACATTAAGGAGTTTTTTGTATGTTATATTAGAGTGTTATGTTTGAAAAAAATACACTAAGGAGTTTTTTTACGTGTTACATTAGAGTGTTATAATAAGAAATTTTTTTGTGTGTTACTTTAGAATAGTACACTAAATAGTTTTTTTGGAGTGTTACGTTTGGAAAAATTACAGTAAGGAGTTATTTTATGTGTTACATTAGTGTTATGTTTGAATGTTAATTAATGTCAATGTTGCAATAAGGATGGACACTACAAAAAAGGATGAACGCCACACCAATAATACCAGAAACGGGGTAATATCATCCACCTATAAATCACTCCACTAAATCCTCACAAAAAAATAGAAACGTAAAAACTTACCTTACTCACGCACACCCAACATTAGGAAAAAAATTCAAACAAAATCACACACAAGGGCAAATAAGTAAACTTTCAAACCCCCAAATCGAGAAAATAACATACCCAAAATAACAATGATTAATTGGTTTAAAAGAAAATTTTCAGGATTAAATGAAATAACTTTTCTCTAAATGAGATTTATGTGTAATTTTTCATAAAATGTATTATTTTTCTTATTGTTTTTCTAACTTAATCAAAAAATATTTTACTTTATTTTCTTTTCATTTTTTTCTTTCTTAATAAATTTAAAATCCAAATAAAATGTTAACCAAACATTATCCATGTGAGTGTTTGGTTATGACTTTTTTAGTTTGTTTTTTTTTAGTTGAAATTTTTTTAGTTTGGAACTAAAAAGGTCGTTTAGATTGGTTTTTTTTTTTTTTTTTTTTTACTTTTGTGAAAGAAAAAGTGAAATGATTATGATTTAAATATAAGATTTTGTCTTTTATGTTTTTTTAATCCTAACTTTTTTACCAAACGAGGCCTAAGTATGATTAGAAGATTGGATTAACCAAACATTACCATCATGCTTTTGGATTGAAAGTCGTTTGGCTTCATGAATAATAGTTGACCCTCTAGCATCATCATACAACTGGGTTATAATAATCCATCCATTGATTGAAGACTAAAATTTGCAATAGTGTCAGCTTATCTGTTGATTTCTCAAAAAATATATTTAATTAAGGCCTCGTTTGGCAAGTGATTTTTTTAGTCAAAAAGTTAAAAAGTTATTAAAAAAGTCAAAAAGCCAACAACCTATACTAAAAAGTCAAAAATTTTCTTTTCCTTCTACTTTTTACACATCTTTTCGTAAAAAGTCAAAAAATATTCTAAACATATTAATTTTTTTTAAATCATATTTTAATTAAAAAGTCAAAAAATTACTAAAAAAATCTATTCCTAAACGAGACCTAAGTGTATTCTCAACTGACTTTAGTAAGTACCTCCAATCACATATTAAATTAGTAAGATGGTGGTTATTGTCTATATCACCCATAATGAGTTATTTTGCCAATAATACATCAATTTCCACTTCAATATTTGTGAAGCGTCTATCTAAAGCCAAGTTGAGATCATCCCTAATTGCCCAGAGCTCGGCTGTAATCCTAGAGGCAGTTCCAATGTTTCTAGTGAGCTTGACCCTATGTAAAGTTGTAGGTTTTTTTCACAAAAACAAGGCATATTCGTTGGCTGTACGGACGGGACCATCCGGTGGGCTTTGGTGGGCCAATTTACTTGATAATTTAAAATGTTTATTTTTGTAGAAATAGGAAATTTATATAAAAATTAAATTGATTACATAGATATATTTGTTTCTTTTAAAATTATGAATGGTTCCCTCACTTCTCCAATTTTTCTCTTCTCTCATTCTTTCCGATCATTCTCAAGATTTAATTTTTGTTTCACTAATTCGGCCATCACCGCCTTTCTTTCTTCACCATTGAGCCCAAAACTTTAAGATCTAATTTTAGATCTTTTTACAGTCCGAAGGTCGAACTAGATAACACGTTTGTCTCACGTTAAGGTGACCATCTCAACTTCAATGTTCTATCTTGACCATCTTCAGCAATGTTTTAAAAACTGGACTGGGCTAGTCGGTTCAATTGGTAGAATCGGTGACTGGATTTAGTTCCGGTCCGCATGATCCACAAAAATCGGACTAGGCCAAAAACTAGCCTTGTTTGCAAAAATCGGCGGTTCAATCGGTAAAACCGACGAACCAGTCCTGATTCTTAACCAGCCTAGTGGTTTTTTTTTTTTCTTCTCTTCTTTTCTTTTTTTTTTCTTATATATATATATCAAAATTCTGACTAAAAACTCTTACTTCAAGAGTCTCCTCTCATGAGGAGGAGCACATGAGGAGGAGTCTCATTGGAAACTTGAAGAAATTATAAAAGTCTATTCCTATTTATAGAAAAAAATTATTTAAAGAGAACCCAAAAAATTCAATGTGAGATTCAATCAAATTGTTTGAATCATATTTGATTGGAGGGAGAGTTGAAAATTTCATTTCCTTTCAAAATTAAATTTAACATTCAATCAATTTGTTTAGAGGGAATATTAAATTATTTTAATTTCTTTAAAACTAGTGACTTTTTTTTTTAATCAATTATGACTTTATTAAATATTATTAGTAAATATTATGCAACACTTTTTTTATTATTTCAGTAATTATATATATTTTTATTTATTTATAATTTATAATTGTATAATATTAATTATGGCGTTACGGTTCAACCGCTTCGACTCGACGGTTGAACCAGTGACCCGTTCACCCAGTCTCTTTTCCTGTTTGCTTATCGGTCCGATTTTCAAAACATTGGTCTTCAGATTCCAAGTCGAAGGTTGAGGAGCAGTAGACTTTTGGATGAGTTTGGTGACGACTTAGATTTGGTTTTTATATTTGATTTTTTTTTTTTTTTAGTTTGTTGATGTAATAATCCTTCTTATGTGGAGGGTTTGTTTTCCTCCTTTGTGAGGATATTTTCTCATCCTCTATGAAGGTTTGGATCATTCCTTTTATGGCAATTTTTTGTTTCATTATGAGATACTGTAAGAAAATTGCTTCGGACCCCCACTGGGGGTCGACCCCCAGTGAGGTGGCGCATCCTGATTGGACAAAAAAAAAACTGTTTTATTTATTTATTTATTTATTTGAGTTTCGACCAGTGGGGGCTCGCCACCTCACTGGGGGTGCGACCCCCACTGGGGGTCTGTATCACAGTTCATATTGTAATACCGCTCAACCAGATTGGTTCAATCTTTTATTGATTTTGCAATGATGGTTTTTTTTTCCAATCTAAAAAAAAATCTTACATATTATTAGTATATATTTATTGGGTAAATTACAAAAACGCCTTTCGAGATTTGATTAAAATACGAATCGCCACCTATAGTTCTGGAAATTACATTCCACCCTCTAAGGTTTCAAATTTCATAATAAATTGTCCATTTTATTAATAAATTATCAAGTCAATTAACAGTTTTTAATGATATTAAAAAAATATTTTAATTAATAATTTAGGTAATTTTATTATTGTATAGGAGAGCAATTATGAATTTCATTTTTTCAATTAATCTGTTAAATAAAAAATTCTGACAAGAGGGAATTCGTAATTTTTCAAATCACAGAGAGCAATCTGTACTTTAACCAAACCTCGGTCGGTGTATTTATAACAAATTTGATATAAAATGAAAAACCTCAAGAAATCCAGGTGGATAACTCCTATAGGCCACGATAATTAGTTGATTGAGTGTCGTAGTTTTTGCCAATTAAAGACAGACCATCATTTATTGGTTAATATGCAGAATAATTTCACAAGTCACTCTCTTGACAATCACTTATCTTTTGACTCTTCGTCTAGAGAATAAGTCATCCCATATTTATTTATTTATTTTTTGGGGCCATTCAATTTCAATCAACTTCTTCTAAAAGCATAAGATGCCTCTCCCAAATATATTAAAATATAAAAACAAAATTACTCATGTTTGTTTGGTTCGACCAAATTATATAAAATTGTTTTGAGAAGAATAATTTTAAGATTATTTTATTTCTTACAATAATATTTTTTTTTAATGTTTGGAATAATATTTGATTTGAATGAATGATTAGTAAAACTATGTTTGGAATAGCTAGACATAGACTTGATGATATAATAATTATAATCTAATGGTATTTCAATATTTCACTCTCTTATTTTGAACTCTTCTTAATTCTCTCATTTTATCACTCTCATCATAGAATTTAATATATACAATCTACTAAGCAATGTGAATCCATAGATTTACTTTGCTATCCAAAATTGATATTTAGAATAGACCAACGCACCTAGTTTAATTTCATTCCCTTTTATCTCCAAACAAACACAAATGTATTGTTTGAAAAAGGTTTTAGAGAATATTTTTTATTTTTTATAAAATAGTGATTAATATATTAATAGTTAAATTATAATATACGCCAACAAATATAAATCTCACTTATCTTAATACCTAAGTATCCTCTCCCTGACCACTTCAATAATTGTCTGGAGTCAAGATTTAAAAGATCTTTCACAGTTCCCTCCATATTGAAGATTGAAGATAGAGATAGAGATACACTTCAGATATCACCTGTCCAGATGAAATGATACCACACATAAATTTGTCATGGTGTTCCAGTGCCCCTGTAGTTGACTAGCTGCTTCATGAACGCCCACTTGCTCCTAATCTTTATAGTGAACCCAACATAGAGATACTGGCCACTTGTTGGGCTTTGTTTGGCCGTGATTAAAAAACCAAGTTTAATAATAAAAAAAAGTTTATTTTGACAAAAAAATATTAAATCTTTTGGCTAATCCATTTTTAATATTAAAAAAACTGACTTTATTCACTCTAATAAAAAATTTGAAAATTATAAATGTATCAAACAAATTAACTTTTTTATAAACATAACTTTTAACAAACTTTGAAAGAAAACAGTCCTCAATTATAGAAAAATCACCGCTATATATTTTTTCTTATTAGAAAAAGATATTTGAAATTTTAGTAATTGGCAAACTAATTTTAATTTTAATTTTTGGAAATTACTCACTTCGTAGAAAATATTTTTAAAAAAAATTAAAAATTTTGAAATATCGATTGCCTTCCCTAATTACAAACAAGTGTGAGGATCCAAAAATATTTTCTTCACCACTAAGGCGTGCGTGCAAAGTTGAATGATTTTGTTAGATCATATATGTAAATCCAAAATAAGCTGTCACAAGCAAAGAGCTTTTCAAAGTAGGGTGAGTTGGCTTTTTTGGCACTCGAGAAGGAGATAATTATGCTTTGTTTGGCCCCCCTAAGGATACTTACCATCCCAGTAAACATTTTCATTATTAATAGAGAGAGAGAGAGAGGGGGGTGGGGGTCCATGTTGTCTCCTTTTTCGTTATTTCACATGCTATTTATTGAAATTTTTACAAGAATCTATCACCATGAAAAACAAAAACCAAACATTACATCTTACTTTTTAAATAGTTGTTTGTTACAATCATAACTATTTGTAGGGTACGTTTGACATTCAGCTTAAACATATATATTTTTTAATTTTAGTCATAATTTTTATAAAAAAAATTTTAATTTTTTTTTGATCGGTTTGAGGTAACATAATTTATTTTTTTAAAAAGCACTAAGAGCTATTTTGAAAAGATGGTTATAATCAATTTTTTGGTTAAAAGTTACTTCTATACAGTTTTTTTGTGAGAGAGAAAGTGGGTTAAAGGAGTCTAAATTTAGTAGAGCTTAAAGGCAATCGAACATCCACTTTATCGTTAATTATTGTTCTAAAAATATTAGTTAATTAACAGAACTAAAAAAAAAATGTATCTTCTTTAACTTATCCAGTTTGACATTTATAAATAAAAAATAATTTTATTCATACACTTAATAAGATATTTATAAATAAAATATAATTTTTAATAAGTTGAAAGAAAAATATCAACAAATGTCAAGCTATTGTTTAATATTAAAATGTATTTAATTTTTTTTAAATAAATGTACATGATATGTTTAAAATATTTTTTTTATAAATTTTACTTAACGAAAATAGATAAATAATTTAATAAATAAATTAAAATATTAAGATTTAAATTAGCAAATTTAAAATTTTATTTTACTACAATGGTCAAATCAAAAAAAAATTCTTTGTAACTTCTCTTATATATATTTTTTAATTTAGGAGCTATTTGGCATCTTCTAAAATAGCATCCTTTTTTTTTATATATATCTTTTTTAGATCATATTACCTCTTTATTTTTTTGTATATTTTTTTAATAAGAATTTTAAAAAATATACTTATTTAAATTATCCTAAATAACCCCTTATACTTTTATCATAAGTAAACATATACATACTTATATAAAAAATAAAAAAATAAAAAAAATTACTACTATAAATTATAAAAGGGAGATGTTTATCTCCAATTCCCTGTGCGGATTGAAGCATACTATTATGCTCATAGAGTTTATTAAAGGTCATGTTTTAATGATCTAAACCGTTCAATATACAGAGCTCATCGAGTATTTTATGCCTACAAAAAATTAGGTTAATAGGATATCGATAGCCCCTTAATTGAAATCTGTGATAAATCTTACGAACCCAACAATACGTTTCCATCCACACAATAGATTGGAGAGAAGGACAAGGCTCCTCTCCAGTTTGAACGAGAGTGTTGGGCATTGGTGGGCTTTGACTCGGATCCATATCAATCATTCAAATTGTTTAATATATAAAACCTATGTATGTTGTTCTTACAAAAAATCATACTGATTGGATATCAATAACTACGTAATCAAATCACATTTTCAATATAATTTTTGAACGAATCAAGTGGTTATCGATATCAAATTAACATGATTTTTTTCAAAAATAATGTGATTAACGAATTTTATACATTAAATAATTTAAATTATCGACATGGTCCGAATCAAAGCCCACCAATGCCCAACACTCCTATTGGAGAGGAGCCATGTCCGGAGAGAAGCGTCTCCCATTATAAAACATTACCAAACAACCCTTTATAAATTGACAGTTTTCACCAGCAACTACCTTATCAAGTTATCACATGCAATTTGGCAAATGAATTTGGAGTCTCCATTCTTAAAGCTTAAAAGCTATGACAACGACTGCAGTGGTTTGGCCATTTCATCATCTACTAGACACGGCATCTCCAAAATTTGACAACAACTCTTCTCTCTCTCTCTCTCTCCTCTTTATATACTGTAAAAAGCTTGGCAGAAGATCTTTCTTTCTTTATGAATGAAAGAGAATCTATGCTCAGTGCTCACCATATGTTTGTTCCTTTGCGGCCCCCACAAAAACAAAAAAATAACCCACCAAACAACAACATAATGCTCTCTCTCTCTCTCTCTCTCCAGTTTCAGCTTCAGTTTCAGTTTCAGTTTCAGTTTTTGCTACATTAATTTTAAAAGGTAATGAAAGCATGATATGATACACATAATACCAACTTTTTATTATTTGATTTTCTTTTAAAAGTTCTGAGTCCGATGATTATAGCTTCAAAATTCAGCATATAAACAATATATTATTATATATATATATGCTCGCCGGCGATGCCAACGCCGGTTAGCACAGCCAGGCAATGCTTGACCGACGAGGCGGCGCGTGTTCTCGACGACGCCGTTGCCGTCGCTCGCCGCCGCAGCCACTCCCAGACTACCTCCCTCCACACAGTCTCAGCTCTCCTAGCTTTATCCTCGTCAACGCTTCGCGATGCGTGTTCACGCGCCCGGAGCTCGGCTTACTCGCCGCGCCTTCAGTTCAAAGCCCTGGAGCTCTCCGTCGGCGTGTCGCTCGATCGGCTTCCGACTTGGAAGTCGGCGGCGGCGGAGGAGAAGGAGCCGCCGGTGTCGAATTCTCTCATGGCGGCGATCAAGCGGTCTCAGGCGAACCAGAGAAGACACCCCGAGACATTTCACTTGTACCAACAAATGATTCATCAACAGAACCAATCGTCGATGTCGTGTGTTAAGGTCGAGCTCAAGCACTTCATACTCTCGATTCTCGATGACCCGATTGTTAATCGGGTTTTCGGGGAAGCGGGTTTTCGGAGCTACGACATCAAGCTCGCGGTTCTTCACCCTCCTCCGACTGTTTCCCGATTCCCGAAACCTCGGTGCCCGCCTCTGTTTCTCTGTAATTTTCCCGATTCGGACCCCAATCGCCGCGGATTCAATTTCCCCTTTGCTGGCTTGTCTGGGTCTGAAACCAAAGATGCGAATTGCAGAAGAATTGGGGAGGTTTTGGCGAACAAAAAGGGGAAGAAGAACCCATTGCTGATCGGAGTTTGCGCGAACGATGAGCTTAGTAGCTTCAGAGACTGCGTTCAGAGAGGGGAAACAAGTGTATTGCCAGCTGAAATTGATGGGTTGAGATTAGTTTGTGTTGAAAAGGAGATTTCTGAGTTTGTTGAGAAAGGTGGAAGTAAAGAAATGATTGATTTGAAGCTTAAAGAAGTGAGTGATTTGGTGGAACATTGTTATTGTTCAGGGGACTGGGATTGTGGTTAATTTTGGGGATTTGAAGGTTTTGATTGGGGATGGGGATGGTGTTTCAATTGATGCTGTGAACTATGTGGTTTCACAACTGAGTAACTTGGTGGAGGTTCATGGAGAGAAATTGTGGTTGGTAGGAGCAGCAGGGAGTTATGAGACATACCTGAAGATCTTAGCTCAGTTTCCTTCATTGGAGAAAGATTGGGATTTGCAGCTGTTACCTATCACTACTAGTTCAAGTGGAGGATTATCTTCAAAACCCAGGTTTGTGGCCCATCTTTGTATATATTAATTTTGTTTCTCAGTACCTTTTTGAGTTAAAATTTGCATTGTTTAATGGTTGTTTGATGTCATGAATTGAAAAACAAATGGGTCATTCTTCCACAAATTTGTTACTAATTAAATTAAGCTTCCATGGAAAGATGTGGCCACTGAGATATTTTAATTTACCCATTAAATAATTTTTGTTTGGGTTATTCTTCCACAAATTTGTTACTAATTAAATTAATCTTCCATGGAAAGATGTGGCCACTGAGATATTTTAATTTACCCATTAAATAATTTTTGTTTGGTAGAGATATCTAAATTTGGCCATTAAATAATTGCCACCTAATTCTCGTTTGTTTTGGCTTAAAAGTTGACCTCTGTAAAAAAAAAAAATTCTCCTTGTTATCAAACCAAAAACTAAAACTAAAACCTAGTAGGAAAAAAAAAAAGGATTAAAAATGCTAGAAAGTGTCTGTTCCAAACAAGGCCTTAGTTTAAAGGGACATCTGCAGAATTTCGTGTTCTTCTTATCATCCAGTGGTATTCATGGTTACTTTTTTTGTGTGCTGATTTGGCACCTTCCACATACAGGATTGCACAGAGCTGGTAAGTAGTGATTCTTGAGTTTTTATTCATTTCCATGTTTCTAAACTAACATGTGTTACCCTTTTGGTGTAGAAACCTAAATGCTTTGATTTGGAACTTTAAACTGGCCTGTGTTCTTTAGTTCAAGAAGATGGACACAGCATTTCTCTAGATGAGGATAGATGCGTATGGTATAGGAATTTGGGCAATATTTCTAAAGCAAGAAGCGAAAAAGTTGACTTTGAGAAAGAAGGTGCTTAATGTGGCTTTCTTAGTAACATGGACAATTAGGTGATGATATGAAATCCAATATAATAAAGAACTATAATTTTGTAATCTTTCTTGCTCTTCTTTTAGCTGGGCATAAGTCTAGATGGTTAGAGGTGAGTTTGATAACTGAGAGAACCTACTGAGAGGTATGATAGGCACAAAAGAGACATTGGACCATCAAGTTGGGATGGGCGAGAACTGAGGTGGCTTTAGGAGGAGAGAGAGAGAGGGCAAGAGAAAAAGGCAGGAGATTCTGAAAATGGTGAACTAGTCTCTAAGTCAAAGGAGATTGATTGCTTGAAGACAAGTGCGGAGGGTTGGTATGTTTATTGATATTTTTTGTATAAAAGATGTAATGGTTTTTTTTTTCAAAAAAAAAGAAAAGAAAACTCAATCTAGAACTTTTTCGTATGATGGATATAGTATCAAACTTAAGCCCAAAGGTTGAATGGCATGGATTTCAAAATCTTCAAGTCTTATGGTAAAACTAAGATTCTCTCTCAAAAGCTACTAAAATTTGCACGTGTCTATAAAATGAAACCCTAAGTCCAATATGTATAGGTCTTTATAGTTGGACAACTTTTTCATACACGCGCTCGTGTTGGCTTCAAACATGCTTCAGGTGGAGATTTAAGGAGTTTTGTAACTGTATGCATCCATGGCTTCTCTTGAACTTTAGTGGTCTAACTAGGGATTGGAAAAGGACTGGTCAAGCTGGGAATTTTTTGAACTTCTGATCATATCAAGTGATACATAGATCTATCATTTAAGATTTTTGAATTCTCCATGTGTGCATGTACTGTAATTTGTATGCCATCCCACTTCTATTTGTTAAAATTGGTTCCAAAAATGTGTATACATTTAGGTACAACTGTGTATAGATGTGAAAATTTTAGCCCCTGACTGTTTCTATCCAATGGATCTCACAGTTCCGTGCTCATGATATCCTTACAGCTTGATGGGGTCATTTGTTCCACTTGGTGGGTTCTTTTCTACACCATCTGATTTCAAGAATCCATTAAGTAGCACAATTCAGTCCACTTGTGATCCCTGCAAAGGGAAGTATGAGCAAGAAGTTTCTGTTTTATTGAAGGGAGGATCGACTACTTCGGTTGCTGACCAGTACTCAGCAAATTTGTCTCCTTGGTTACAGATGGCTGAATGTGATGCAAGCAAGGTCGTGAAGGTGTGTAGTAGTCCAAATATTTAGCTCATTAACCCTCTTCTCGCCCCACACACATGCACAAACAAAGATACACATGCCACAATACTACATATTTCATTGTTTAATTTGTGAAAATGTTTGGGTAAACATGCACTCCATTATATCAGTGCAGGCCAAAGATGATGACACTGTATTGAATGCAAAAGTTATGGGTCTACAGAAGAAATGGAACAATATCTGTCAGCGTCTTCATCCCAATATGCCATTCCATCCAGATATTTCACAGACCAATTCACAAATTCAACATTTTGGGGGGTTTCAATTTGGCGCGGATAGGATAGAAAGTAGCAGTAAAGATTCATCTTCAAACGAGATCAGATCTTCCAATCCAATGGACATACAGAAGATTTCTGCCCTGAAACAAACTATAGCATCACCATCTTCAGTTACTTCTGTGACCACAGATTTGGGGTTGGGAACACTTTACGCCTTTGCTGGTCAAGAGCGTGGAAAACCCAGAATTGAGGATCACAAGAGTCGTCTTCACTTCTTTTCAGGTTCTGTTACTGCCGAGTTTGATGGGTTCAGTGGCAATTCATCAGATCATATTGCCTCTCCTTCATCATGCTCTGGTCCTGACTCGGGAGGGCAGGTAGATCCGAAAGATTTCAAGTCCCTTTGGAGAGTACTAACTGAAAAGGTTGGCCGTCTAGTTGAAGCCACTTGTACTGTTAGTCAAACTATATCGCGTTGCAGAACTGGACATGGAAGGCTTCGTGGCTCAAATCAGAAAGGAGACATTTGGCTCAGCTTTCTTGGACACGACAAGGTGGGAAAGAAGAGAATTGCTGTAGCACTCGCTGAGATAATGTTTGGGAGCAGGGAAAATTTTATTTCTGTGGATCTGAGCTCTGAGGATGGGTTAAGCCGTTCATTCTCCATCTTTGACCGCCAAGATTTAAATCATTATGATGTAAAGTTTAGGGGAAAGACAGTTGTTGATTATATTGCTGAGGAGTTGAGCAGAAAACCTCATTCAGTTGTGTTTCTTGAAAATGTAGATAAGGCCGATTTCATGGCTCAGAGTAGCTTGTCGCAGGCTATCAGAACTGGTAAATTTCCTGATTCGCACAGGAGAGAAGTAGGAATCAACGATGTGATCTTTGTGACTACATCAGATACCACAAAGGTTAAGACAGAAACTATTTCCAGGAAAGAACATGTTGAATTTTCAGAGGAAAGAATTTTAGGAGCCAAAGGCTGGCAAATGCAAGTCTCAGTCGTATGTGTGGCTGGTGATGCCACTAGAACCAACGGGATGATGAATGTGTCGGTTATACCAAGGAAAGGAAACTCAAAGCCAATGTCTGGGAACAAAAGAAAGCTAATTGACATGAACGAATCCATGGATCAGGAAAAGACCTTGGAGATACCAAAACAGGCTTATAAGCCATCATCGGCATCCTGCTTGGATTTAAATCTACCAGCAGAGGAGGCAGAAAATAATGATTTTGGAAACTGTGAAAGTGACTCCAACTCAGAAAACTCAGAAGTTTGGTTGGAAGATTTCTTGGATCAAGTAGATGAAAAGGTGGTCTTCAAGCCCTTTGATTTTGATTTACTTGCAGCAGAAGTGGTGAAGGAAATGGACAAGACATTCCAGAGGACAGTAGGGTCCGAGGTCTTGCTTGAGATCGATGAAGAAGTGGTGGTGCAAATACTTGCAGCTGCTTGGTTATCAGATAAGAAGAGAGAGGTGGAGGATTGGATTGAACAAGTTCTCAGCAGGACTTTTGCAGAAGCTCAGCAGAGGTACAAGCTGACTGCTAAGTCTATTGTGAAACTGGTTGCTTGTGAAGGGCTTTTCACGGAAGAGAAAGCTCCGGGAGTCTGCCTTCCCGCCAGAATTCTTCTGAACTGATTTTGTTTTTGGTTGTTGAAATATGCTTCTTGGTGTAAGTAAGCATGTATGTATAAAGTTTTAGCATCTAAAAAAAGCCCATATTCCAACAGGTAATCATGGCATAGTCTTAGTGGAGCTGCTTCAGAAAATTTTTATGTTGTATAAAATACACTTGTAATGTTGTATAATGGATCATATTCTTAGATCACATGTAAACTCTCTCTCTCTCTCTCTCTCTCTCTCTCTCTCTCTTATTATTTTTTATTTTATTTTAGTCTCAATAAGTAGCAGAATTTGAAAGAAGTTCAATAGAAACAGAGTATTTCATAAGCAAAGAAGGGTGGCTAAAGTGGGTTTTTGGTGGGAATTGAACTTGCCAAATAAATCAACTTTTTAGCCTTAATCCAAAAAAATGTCATTGTGATTGTCATTAATTAAAGTTTCATTGTAATAGGAGTGTTGAATTGGTTTCCATAATAATGAAATTTGAGGCTGCAATTTGATAGTAATATACCATTAGTTTGACAAGGTCAATTTGTTAATGTTAAGTCTCAAAAGACATATAGTAACTAACAAAGATTTTAAACATTTTTTTTGTGCAGGGTGATCAATTTGACAGTGATGGATGGCAACCCTGTTTACAATATTAAATTAACAAAATATTTAATTTTTTTTTTTTTTAAAAGAAAAAATAAAAAAGAAGTGATCACACAGTTCAATATTTTATTATTTTTGAGCTGTTGCTATGTGGAGGCCCAGTGGACCTATTTCATTGGGCCTCAATTGGGATACTTTGCATATAACAGGACAAGGCATAAATCAGTCAATAAATTGTGAATTGAGTATAACAACGCTTACTTGGTTCAACCCAATTGTCTAGTTATACCATATTAGTTTATTTAGCCCATTTTATGTTATTTGATAAGTTCATTTCTAATATATAAAAATAAAAATAAAAATCCAAATTAACCGAATTTGCTTATGCTAAAAATTTATAAGGGAAGCAAAAAAGATAAAAATTAATCAACACGCCAACTTCTTTGTAAATTTATTTTTAACTAATAAGCTAATTTTTTTAGCCAACTTTCGAAAGAAAGCCCAACAAAAAGTTTAATTATCAAATGCAATTAAATCAATTTTTTGGCTGATTTAATTTTTTTTGTTAATCATTATAACATAATCTTAGTTTGGATATTCAACAACACATTACCACTTGCATACAACAAACCCAACTGTTACTTAAATAAATAAATAAATAAATAATCTAACATATACGCACATAAGTGAGAATTGAACCCGCTAGTGAGATGGGCTTATTTAATAAATCATGGGATTAATTGAAATGTTTTACCTTTACATTTTAATATTAAGCTACTTGAAAGTGTTTAGCACTTCTAATTCATTATTAAGAAGTTTTACTCCTTGTTCATAATATTTTAACAACAAGAATTGTAATTTATCACTTTGTTTATTTCACTATTTTATTTCCTTTCTTCTTGTGTATTTTTTTTAATAAGAAAAATGTTTGGTAGTCCGAATTTATGTGGTCCGAATGGTTCGAATGTACCAAAACAACGTCGTTTTATCCCAAAACGATGTCGTTTTGATACATTCGAACCATGAATTTTCGGACAATCATACATTACTGTTTTAATAAACTTTGTGTATATAAATGATTCATTATATCTTTAAAAAAATAATAAAATCTATCGTGACATATAAAAAGCCAAATAATTATTCACCCAAAAAAAAATAAAAAGCCACATAGTAGAAAAAAAGACTTTTAATAAAATGTGATGTATAACAGTTCTTTTTAATAAATTCATAGTTCACAAAGTTGACCATTCGATTAGATAATCTTCATAAGTTCAGTCGTCACCAAAAAAAAAAATAAATAAATAAAATAATAATAAAATTGTTAAATCCATACATGTTTAAATTGTGTTCGCAACTGTTCTTCTCATTATTCCCACGTTGCAGAAGAAATAACGGGACATAAGATTATAATGACCGTGAATTTGACAGTCCTCCTTTTAAAATATATATATGTTAGTTTTTTTTACTTTCGAAGATTATTTTTGTAATTGTGAGCGTGACAACAAAGATCAATCAGTCCTTACAGAATATTAATTGCCAACTAATTATACGATTGTGTTTTAATTCTTTCAGCCTCAATGAAGAGAACTTTTACTAGTGGCTTTGTTTAGGAGAATTAAGTAAACAATGATTGAATGAAGAACAATTGTAACATTTCATTGAGTAAAATGAAAGACTTACAAAGATCTAAATCAACCTCGTAGAGGTTTACAGTAACAAACCACTTGAAACTACTCCTATAAACGAAGTGCAGTGCAGGAATTTGAAGTACAAAAATGTAAAGAACAAGAAATGTAAAAACTGGAAGGAAAAATAAAGTAGATGAAACTGATTTTTTGGATTTGTGTCTAGGGACACTTTCTGGGGCCTTCTCTGCTATTTATACTTCTTAATGACAATCGTCAGACTGCATTTCTAACCGTCGAACCATCCCTCCATGGTCGCTAATTATGTTGCCTTATAATTAGCTCCACTATGCCATATCTGCAGTTAGGCTTCCCTCATAATTTTGAATTTAAATATGAGTAACCGTTGAAGCTACGTTATCTTGCATCTATTCGTTGATTCAGTGCTATGCAGATCTACAATAAACCAATGTTGACTACCACGTGTGTGATTATGATTGAAGATTTGAATTGTCATCCCGTATTGTCCTCATCTTGCCACGTGTCAAACTGTGGTTGGCGTATACAAAATATGTAACAAACAATATAATTTCATTATTTTATTTTATTTTTCTATTTTTAATGTATGAGCAAACAAATCTTGGATGACCATCCCATAGAATGGAAATAAATTTTTGTTCAACTTTCGTTTGGAATGTGGGTTAATTTTTTAATTTTTTGTCTTTTTAACTATTTTAGCCTGGGGCTAAAACTTTGGAAAGAAACAAAAAAAGTCAAATTTTTAACTTTTTAGCTTTTTTAGCCAAAGAAGTCAGCTTTTTTAGTCAAAGAAGTCAGCTTTTTTTGGTTAAAAAGTCACCAAAAAAGTTAAAAATTCAAAAAGTTAGCTTTTTACCAACTTCCCAAAACATCACAAAGTATCGTTTGAGATAGACTTTTTAGATTTTTTGACTTTTGTGAAAGAAAAAATAAAATGATTATGATTTAGATGTGATATTTTGTCTTATTGAACTAAAAAACCCTATCTTATCTTTTTATAACTATTTTAGCCCAAACCCCTATATGCCAAACGAAGCCCATGAAATAATCTTCTCTCAAAGGTCCTCTCTTTGATGCAATTTATGCGATTCCTTAATAAGGTATTCTTGTTTTCAACAATTTGTATTAATATATTTGATGTAACTTTCATACTTATGAGATAAAAATCATTTAAATAAACTAAAAAATAATAATTATTAAGAAATTGAAAGAAAAATATTTTTAACTTCTACATTTTATTATTAATTTTTAACTTATAAAAAAGTACACCAAATAATTCAAATAGTAAACCGCGTGTAAAACAGAACCGCGCTACAGACCCCCAGTGGGGGTCGCGCCCCCCACTGGCTGGAACTTCAAAAAAAAAAAAATAATAATAATAATAATATTTTTTGGCCCAATCACGGGCTGCCACCTCACTGGGGGTCGACCCCCAGTGGGGGTCCGAAGCAATTTTCGTGTAAAACATAAGTTAAAAAAGTATACCAAATAATTCAAATAGTAGACCGTGTGTAAAACGATACATCCCAATGACAGATGTGCAAGGTGGATATATAATATTCACCTACTTTGTCAGATGAATGAGCAAGTAAAAATGAGTAAGGACCGTTGATGCAATGAAAAAATATCAAATTCTTAAGGCGAGTCAAACCCAATATCCCTTTTCTCAATCCCCCTCTCCTGATTTAAATAATAATAAAAAAAATAAAAAAAAAAAAGAAGAAAGAAGAGTAAGCAAAATGGGACTCCTACCCTGAATCCCTCTCTTGATTTAAAAATAAATAAATTGATAAAGGAAATAAGAGTAAACAAAAGGAAAATGTTTTGTGACTCGAAAAGTTGTAGCACGAAAGCCCCGAATTCGTGAAACGACGTCGTTTCACATTTTTTTTTTTTTTTCCTTCTTCTTCCTTGTGTCTGCAACTCTGAAACGGTGAGGGAGAGGGAGAGGGAGAGAGGGAGAGGGAGTCCGCCGCCGATCGCGTCGCCTCGGCCGCCGATCACGTCGCCTCGGCCGCCGATCTCGTCGCCTCGGCCGCAATCGCCGCGCCTCCGCCGATCGCATGCCTCTGCCTCGCCTTCAAACCCCCATTTTTTAGGGCCCCCCTCCCCCTCCTCCCTCCCCTCCCCTCCCCCTCCCCTCCCCTCCCCTCCCCCTCCTTCGTCTTCTTCCTTCGTCTGCGTCTGCAGAAAAAATATATATATATATATATATATATAAAATGACGCCATTTTCATTTTCGGGGCTTTCAAGCTACCTATTTTCGAGCTCCATATCGGAACTCTAAACAAAAAGGGACTCCTATAGCAAATAAATGGATCAACACCAAATCCAGTGGAGTTGAGTTGACTAACAAATACACTAACGCATTCATTGTAGATGCTCTATAGCAGCACTGGCTTTTGAAAGGACCTAGTCAATTCTTTTGTGCCAAAAAACCATTAGAAAAAAAACCACCACCCGTGTGTTTAGTTTTGAAAATTAATTTATAAGATAATTTTTCAAAAGAGTTGTAAATTTTTTTAAAAAAATTGGTTATATATTTTGAAAATAGTTTGTGAGATGATTTGTAATTTTTTTTTTTTCAGTTGAATAGATGGGTTTAAGAGAAAATTGATTGATTAATGTGTAGAATGTGAGAAAATGAGAGAGGAGAGAAGAGAAAGAAAAAAATAATTAATTGATGTGTCAAAAAAAATAAAAAAAAGAGGGAGAGAGTAGAGAAAAACCAATTTTCAAAATGCAAACCAAACATACTTTTGAAATTTTCAATTCAAAAATTGATTTAAAAATTAAACCAACCGAAAAACATATGTTTATGTAAAAAGCAAAAAATAGTCGGAAAAAAACTTGTAAGTTTGAGAATTACTGTGTATTATTTAATACAAATGAGTATAAATTTAAGAAATAATTTTAAAAAAATTATATATTTTTATAATTTTTATGCATATAGATAATATTAATCATCGCTCAATAGATAATAATAACAATGTTACAGATTCATGTTTTATATTTCTATAATGATTTGGCGAGAATGATAAATCTTATATTATTGAGAGTACAACTAATTAAAAATTAATATTTATTAAATTATATCATTATAAATTAAATTATGAAAAAAATTTAAAAGTCTTAAACATTTTTAAGATAATAATTAGCAATTCCCAAGTTTATTTCTTTCCTCCCTTGATGTAAGGATAAGACATAGACATGTCAATGGAAGACTTAGACCTAGAGTCTTATACTATCTTTTGACAGTGTGGGTGATGCAACACATTCAACATTGTTTTGGCTAAATAATACGGAAGTGCTACGTAGCTCGAAGAATACGGCTCGAATACTGGCTCGACACCAAAACGACGTCGTTTTGGTGTCGAGTTTATTTATTTATTTATTTTTCTTTTCTTTGTTGCAGATTGGGAAGAAGAAAACGAAGGGAGAAGAAGAAGAAGGGGAGGAGGGGTGGCTCTGCAGAACGGGAGGAAGAGGGGGGAGGACTGGAGAGGAGGGGGCCATAAAAATCGGGAGGGGGCTGCGCTGGGCGAGCTGTGGCGGGGCAGACGACCGGACCGGGGCTGGCAGACGATCGACGAGCTGCTGAGGCGGCGGAGGCGACGAGCTGTGGTGCTGCGGGGCTGGGTCTCGGCGACCACGGCGGCGAGGCGAGGCGACGACAGGCTGGGACGAAGCTGCGACGGCCGACGGCCTCCTCCCTCCCTTCTCTTCTCTCCCTCCCTTCTCTTTCGAGCCGTTTCGAGCTCGAAAGTCTCGAGCTCTGAGTCATTTTCCTAAATAATATAAGTGTATTTTTTTTGTATTAGTATATTTATTTCGCTTACATTAATTAATATCTCTTTTTTATATTTTTACACATCTTTTTATAAAAAATTAAAAAGTATACTTATTTAAAATATTTTAAATCAATCATTCATTATTTTTATTAATAACAATGATAGAAAACTTTAATTTTTGAACTTTATAAAGAGTTTTAATAATGTGGTAAGGGTAAAAAAAAAAAAAATACACTCACACACATCATATCATATCACATATGGACGCCACACTATCTCCTCTAAAGCTCTTGTTTTTAAATTCTCAATCTTTATTCTTCTATTAACCTGTAGTTAAGAGTTTTCAACACAATAATTTAATAATTTAAGAGTAACTTAATTTTATAATAATTATGTTTTGGACCGTTAATCCTCAATTGCAAAATCAGTGCAAATGTGGACTATCGCAAATGATTGAATAAAGTAAAATAAATAAAATAAATAAAGCAACAACCGAGATAGGTAATAAATAGTAAATAAATAAAAGAGAAAATGGTTTTGTCTCATTTAACAAGCCAAACCCAAATTAACTAAAATTATGAGTAGGTATTGATTTTTGAACACACAATCAAATAGAGAATTTAACTACAGAGTACGCGGCAGAATAGATTAAGCCAACCACTTGCCAATAAGAAGATGAGAATACCCCGATGGCTCGTCCACCCGGAAACACTCCGACGAACAACTCATTTAACTTATCTCTTAAAAATATCAACACAAGTACACAATTTACAATTAAAAGTATACCTTAGACTCACGAGTGCCTTACTTTTATAATAATCAATGTCCAACTTTCCCTAGAAGTCATACTTCATGAGATTCTATCATTTATAAGGATAACATCTGTCACAATTCACACTATTCAGATTAAGATGAATTTCCTCAAAAGTCCCATCTCTATCTAAATAGGTAGCTTGATGCCGTCTAAGACTCTTGTTCTCTATCTGAATATATCGGATTCAGATATGGTCACATCATATCTCAGCGACTTGGTCCATCCACATGGCACCTACACTAACAACCTCGGCCACATAGACAACCCAAAAAATATGCCTTCACAACTGTCTCTTAGGTGCTATTACCTTGGCAACCTGAAGTGATGGAACCCTATATCGTCTGATCTTCCAACATGTCAGCTAAATAACATGCTAGAGATACTCCTCCAATCGAGATCATGACTCATCGACTTCACGAAACAAGGACTCAAGTGTCCACTCATCAAGAATCAAGAACCAACATTTTCTTTCATCCAAGATTAACATCTCAACTAAGATCGCACTACTAGCAGAGATCGTAACTCGTTGGTTTAAGAACATCAAGATTCGAAATCTGTTGTCTCAAAACATTGACTCAGTCTTCATGTAGGCTGAGCTCTTGTCTTCTCAAACCTACTTATCTAGACCGAGATCTTATCTTCTAGGATCTGGGATCTGCTCACTTAGACTGAGCTATTAGCTTCTCGGACCTATTTATTTAGGCTGAGATCTTGTCTTTTATGAACTGGGATTTGCTTACTCAGGTTAAGCTCTCCTCTTTTCGGACCTACTCATCTAGGCCAAGATCTTATCTTCTGGGATTTAAGATTTGCTCATCTCAGTTGAGCTCTTGTCTTCTCGGATCTACTCATCTAGGTCAAGATTTTGTCTTTTGGAATCTGGGATCTGCTCACTTGGGGTGAGTTCTTGTCTTTTCGGACCTACTCATCTAAACCAAGATCTTGTCTTCTAGGATATGGGATCTGCTCACATAAGTTGAGCTTTTTTCTTCTCAGACCTATTTATCTAGGCCGAGATCTTGTTTTCTTGGATCCACTCACCTAGGGTGAGGTCATTTATCTGGGATCTACTCACCTAGGCCATGCTCTTCCATTTGGGATCTGCTCCACCTAGACCATGCTTTTTCATCTAGGATCTGCTCTGTTAGGTTTTTATTCTTGGCAATCCCGTTTGACAAAACTCCTTTCAGTTGTACTTATTTTTGCACTTTTTATTTTAATGAGGCTATGAGTTTTTAGATGAGAACCCAACCCGAATTGTGCCTTGCAGAAAAGTTTGTGATGTTAATGCTTTCAAGATTGCCACTTCGCTGACTATGACGGGGATCGAGCTGCCCGGTCAGCTCGCGGGGGTCCAGGGGGCAGCGCCCCTTGGCGGGTCCAAGGCAGCGCCCAGGCGGGGTCTAGGAATGGCAACGGGGCGGGGCGGGGCCGGGGATCACCCTCCCCGTCCCCGATCCCCGATGGTGGCAATTCCCCCCGTCCCCGGTCCCGACCCCGACGGGGAGCCCATCACTGCCCCCGTCCCCGCCCCCAGCGGGGATCGGGTTTCCCCGACCCCGATAATTCCCCGAATAAAAAAAAAAAAACAGTAGAGAGATCTGAGCTGCAACAACATCCTCAACATGAATATCATCAACAACATCAACAAGTGTTAAAAAAAACATGAACAACACAAATCAATTTAATATGTATACAGATCTGATCTAATATATATATATATATGTATATATAACACAGAGAAAGAGAGATGGAGGAGCGGCACTATGAGATCGGCGGAGGACGGCGGCGAAGGAGATCCGTGGAGGACGGCGGCGAAGGAGATCAGATCGGCGGAGGAAGGCGGCGAAGCAGCTCTTCTCTCGGCGGAGGAGATCGGCGGCGAGGATGACTTTCTTCTCTCTCTCACGCGAATGAAGCTCTGTTTGCGACGGAGGCAGATCGGAGGGAGGGAGAGAGATCGGCGTGGGAGGGAGGGAGGGAGATCGGCGCCGGACGGAGGTCGTCGTCGTGGGAGGGAAGGAGATCGGCGCGGGAGATCGGGGAGAGAGAGAGAGAGGGAGAGAAGCTGAGAGTGATTTGAGTGAGAGTCTGAGAGAGATCGGGGTCAAACAAATAATATATTACATATATATATTATAATATATATAGAAACCTAACACTAAACAAACAAATAATATAATATATATATATATTATAATTAATCAGCGGGACAGTCGGGGATTGTCGGGCCGGGGCCGGGGCCGGGGCCGGGGTTGGAGAAGTGTTCCCCGTCCCCGTCCCCGATGTCATCGGGGATTCATTTTTTAATACCATCCCCGTCCCCGCGGGGGTATTTTTCGGGGAAAACCCGCTTAAATCGGGGTCGGGATCGGGGATCCCCGTCGGGCCGGTTCCAAATTGCCATCTCTAGCGGGGTCCAGGGGCAGCGCCCTCGAAGCAAAATGCAAAATTGCTTTCGAAATTGCCTGTCCGCCCTTGCTCGCTCGAGCGAAGGTTGCGTCTGTAAAAAACCTGAGAATGATGATTTTACGCTCGAGCGCAGGTTGTTTGGCTCGAGCAAAGCCACTTATGGAAAACATGCGTTTTTGGTTCCTCGCTCGAGCAAGCTTCGCAGTCTCAGATTTCTGGAAGTACGTGTTTCTGTCAAATTTTAGGATTACTTCTTCAGATCTTCTTTTTGGATATTAAGGTTTATATCTGGGGATATGTTGCTAGTTTTCTTTGATGTTTAAGTGAGTATTCAACTCATGGGTTAAGAACAATACATCAAAGGTTTGTTTATTCATTCTATACAAAAGAGAGAGTTGTTCTTCGGTGGATTCTGAAGAATTTGAGCCTGAAGCTTTGGTGGATTCTAGAGTGGCTTATTATCAAGACAATTCTGAGGTGAAAACGGGGCTGGAAGAGGCACATAGGGGTTGGTTCAATTCCGGCGTGGATTCGCTAGGTAATTGAGAGTATACCTGTGTAATTCCTTTATATCTTCTTAGTGAATTGTTTTGTGGCTGTTGCCCGTGGTTTTTTTATCACAATTAGAGGTGCTCCAATTGTGATTTTTCCACGTTAAAATCGTTGTGTCGATTTGTCTTGATTGTTTGATTGGGATTGTTTTATTGCTTTAAATTGATACATAATCACAAATCAATATCAAGCGGATTTCTAGATTTTTCATGCTCTACCTAGGCCATGCTCTTCCATCATGCTCTTCCATCTTGGATCTGCTCCACCTTGGTCATGCTCTTCCATTTGGGATCTGCTCTACCTTGGCCATGCTCTTCCATCTGGGATCTGCTCCACCTAGGCCATGCTCCTCCATCTTGGACTTACTCCACCTAGGTCGATGTTTTTTCTACTTGAAGGTCGTCTTTATCTCCTCAAGAGCGCTTATGCCCCCATTATCTTTGCATTCATGCCTTCTGGAAGGGTCTTTATTCCGTCAATGTTGACGCATTCTCCATCTTTGCTGAACTCATCGTTGTCGACATATTGATCTTACACGATGATGGCCATTTATTTCTACTAAGTTCTCACAAACGACGCCAAATTGTGGGTGTTGATTTCCGACCACACATCAAACAGGGAACTTAGTTGGAGAGCACGTGACAGAATAGATTAAGCCAACCACCTGCCAACAAGAAGATAAGCATACCGTAGTGGTTCGTGCACCTGGGGAAACTCTGACGATCAAGTCAGTCAATCAATCTCTCCAAGATCTCACACAAGTATTCAAAACACCCATTAAAATGTACCTTAGACCCATGGGGGCGCCTCACTTTTATAGCCAGCAGTAACCTAGTCCTAAGTTTCACTTCACAAGACTCAAGTTCAATGCTCATCTCGGATTCTCAGCTAGATAGGAATAAACTCTTCAAGATCTTTATCCTTATCCAGACTAATAGCCTCCTCTTATCTCGGACTTTTGTCCTCTATCCAGATATCTCATAATCCCGATATTATTGCACTAAACCTCGGCGATAACGCGATCATTCCGGCAACTATAACACCCACGTGGCACTTTAGCCGACATCTCAGAACTACCTCGGCCACGTGGTATCATTCGCAAAATATTTCCCCACAATGTGTATATTAAAAAGTCATTAAAAAATATAAAAAAATTAACTTTCTTAATATTGATTTATCTATAAATTTATTTTGAGTCAATAAACTAACTTTTTAATTAACTTACAAAAGAAATCTTTTACTACATCGCCCATGAGCTTCCAAAAATATGGGTAAATTATATAAATACATTGCTTGAAATTTGTTTAAAATAAAATTTATTTTTTATAATTTTGAAAATCACATCATGTCCTTTTGAAATTTATAATTTCATAATAAATAGACCATTTTATTAACAAATTATTAAGTTAATTAACAGTTTTAGTGATTTCAAAATTTTATTTCAATTAATAATTTAGTTATTTTTTTTATTATATAAAAGAGTAATTAAAAATTTTGATAAGAAAATATTTATAATTTTTTAAACTACAAAAACATTTCACATTTTAAATAAACTTCAGATGTATTTATAATTTATTCAATTTATATATGAGTGCTCTTTGCTGAATTGAGGTGGCAATGACGGTTTTTTTGGTTTTTTTTTTACTAAAATAATTAATAAAAATAAAATATATTAAAATACTTAAAAAAATAAAATAAAATATTATATTTGAATTATAATTATTTTATTTGGTCTTTCATAATTATTATTTTAAACACAATTTTTTTAATTAAATTAAAATAATTAAATAATAAAATAAAATAGTGAACTTTCTAGTAAAATTCAAAGGAAAATATTAGAAATTTTAAAAAATTTATCAAAATTTCTAACAAATATTTTATATAAATGTATAAACCACATCATATAAATCTCATACAAATCTCATATTATGTCTTGTTTATTATCTTCTAAAAAAATTAAAAAATTAAAAAATTATTATTCTATTTAAGTTACATCATTTTATTAAAATCACGTCATCTCTTTATCATATCACTTTAATCTTAACCCATACTTAACTCATATTTTATAAAAAATAAAAAAATATACTTATTTAAAATATTTT
This sequence comes from Camellia granthamiana, assembly GCA_036172215.1. Classification (NCBI taxonomy): domain Eukaryota; kingdom Viridiplantae; phylum Streptophyta; class Magnoliopsida; order Ericales; family Theaceae; genus Camellia; species Camellia granthamiana. The sequence continues at coordinate 31,810,240 of CM069915.1, read as the reverse complement.
AAACAAACTCTTATAAAAATTTTAATAAATTTTTAAAGTGTGTAACATTAATTCAAAAGAAGAAAACGACAACCGAATGGCTTCCCCGAATTCTGATTATTTTATTATTCTGTTGCTTTCATTGGGTTGGGTCCCACCATCTACGCTTCTTCTTCTCTTTATTGGGTCCCACCATTGTTGGCACACCCAATTAGACTTCTGCTTTATGGTCGGGGTTTGGGAAGTGAACTTTTTTTAGATTTTTTTAGTTGTAAGATTTTGTTGGAGAAATTTTTTTTTGTGTTTAGAAAGATAGTTAGGTTTTTTGTGATTGGATGTGATGTTTGTGAGAGAAAAAGTGAAATGATTATGAAATTTGATGTAATATTTTATTTAAATTTATTTTTTAAAATTTTGTAAAATATTTGTCTTATAGTGAAAAAAAAAATAAAAATAAAAACCAAGTTGCCAAACACCGCCTGCAATCACAACCACATTTTCAGTTCTCCACAATCTGCACCGTTCAAAATATTTGACCCCCATCTGATCGTTGATTGTCCTCACCACCACCACGAGTTTGACGAACGATGTAAGAAAGCCGACTTTGTTGAAATTTTAACATACTAGTACTAATAAAGTAACAAAAAAATAAAATAAAATAGAAAAGCCACATCTTCGAGCTTATCGATTTGAGACAAGAAAAGTGTTATTGCTATTGGTCGTTGTCATCAGACTCAAATTCTCCATTTTTTTTAAGCTTTATTTTATGTTTATAGGATTCCTTTTAGTTTTATAGTTATTTTAACTTGGAGTTAAAATTTTTTTGTTTATAATAGGCTTTTTTTTGTTTTTTTAATTTTTGTGAAAAAATAAATAAAATAATTATGATTTAAATGTGACATTTTATCTTATTAAATTTTTAGTCTATTTTATTTTTTTAAAATAACCAAAAAATCAAAATTTTTAGCATGCCAAACGAAGGCTTAATCTATTTTATTTTATTGGTTTACCTTTTTATTTTAGTCTATTTGAAAATATTTGTTCACTTTTTATTTAAAGATAAAATTTTATTATACTTTCAAAATTATTCTTTATAAATTATAATAAATGTATTTTAAAATTCAAATAGAAGGACATTGGTAGAAAAATATTTCAAAATTTGAATTAAAATATAATAATTACACGTCTCCTTAAAAAGTTGAATTTTTTATAATAGACAGATAAATTGGGACGGAGAAAATATTAAATTATATAGGCAGATATTAACAAATATCTTTAGTACATTCTTTGATATTGAAGTTAATAAAAAGTGTTTTAAAAAAAAGTAAAAAAAATATATATATATTTAAAATTTAGTATAAAATGTTTTGAATTTAATAAAACGTCACGTATAAATACATTACGATTAAATTATTCAATAATCTTGAAATATTATGTGATATTATCTATTTAATATTTCAAACCAATCATGTAGTGAAAAAATTTATGAATAAAACATACTAATTTATTTTTATTAAGTAATAAATGATGACTTATTTTACGTGTGTTATGCTTTTTTATTTTCAAAAACTTAGGAGGCAATTACATTTTACAAATATCATGAAATTTAGAGGTGCAAATGTAACTCCTTAAGTTTATATATTCACTCAATACATCGCCCCGGAAGAGCCACCTCCTATAATATTTGTTAACTCCTTATTTTATATATTCTTTTTTTATTATTATTATTTTAGATTTGCTTATTTTATATATTCTTGGTGGTTAGAGAACTGTAAAAGTATGGGATGATCAAAATTTTATAATATAAGATTCGATTATAACATATCAAATCGGCTAGTGAACCAATCATGTTTTTCTTTGGATTTGATCATACATATTAGAAGTACAGGAACAACATATATTATATTTAACTTAAGGGGAGGATGAGAGGTTTTGACTCCGGCAAATAACGGCAAAATGTCCTTTAATTATTTTTATTACCTCAATTTTAATAATCGAGTTCATGAATCATAATCTCCTGTTGAAGTAACACAAAACATTTCGTTTAATGACTTTTAAAAAGAAAATTATTTGAACAAAACTCAACTCGGAATAGGATTAGATCAATTCTCAACTTGAGACATGCTCAAAATCCTTATGATAATAAGAGAGTCAACTTAAAAGCTAAAAAATGAAGGACAACCTTACATCCCGTAAATTACACACAAATCTTCTAAATATAGATGGAAATTAACATAATGATTGAGATTGATAATAAGGCTTTAAATTGAGATTGATAACATGGCTATAGTTAAAGGAAGTGTTATTGGCCTTTGTTGTGAGATTAAAGTTCTACTAATTTTTTAGTATTATTTTTTTATGTTTATATATAGAATAATGTTTTGTAACTCAAAACTTTTCTCTCCGAATCCCCCGAATGCCCAAAACGACGTCGTTTTGGGCATTTTCCTTTTTTTTTTTTTTTTCCCCCCCTTCCATTTTCCAGTCTGAAACGCAGAGAGGAAGAGGGAGAGAAAGAGAGAAGAAGAAGGGAAGAGAGAAAGAGAGAGAAAGAGAAGAGAGGTTCACCGATCGCCGATCGTCGCCCAGCCCGGTCGTCGTCGCAGCCCAGCTCCGTCGCAGCCCAGCCCGGTTTTCGTCGTTGCAGCCCAGCCCCGTCGCAACCCAGCCCCGCCGTCGCCTCTGCCCCCTGCCTCTGCCTTCGCCTCCGCCCCCCGCCCCCGCCCCCGCCCCCCGCCTCCGCCTCCGCCTCCGCCTCCGCCTCCGCCCCTCTCCTCTGCCTCCGCCTCTACCTCTGCCTAAGCCCCCCTCTGGTTGATGTTGGCCCCTCATTTCCTTCTTCTTCTTTTCAAATTCAGGGGATTTGGGGGAGGGCTTTTTCGAGCTACCAATCAAGACTCTTATATATATGTAAAGAGTTTATAAGAGTTAACGTGCTATAATATTAACCCCTCATTTTTATATATTCATAGTTGTGAGATGTACTCTATATAAGAGTATGGTATGGCCAAAATTTTATAATAAGATTTAATTATAACAAATCATATCCTCTAGTGAACAATTATGTTACTTGCTTTTGATTTTTTCCTATTTAGAAGTACAAGAACATCATGCATTACACAAAACTTAAGAAGAAGATAGAAAGTTAAGAATTGATCCTAATAACAAGCACGATATTTGCTTTTTGTATTTCCGACCACACAATCAAATAGGGAACTTAGCTAGAAAGCACGCGGTAGAATAGATTAAGCCAACTACCTGCTAACAAAAAGATGAGAATACCATGGTGGTTCGTCCACCAGGGGGCGCTCTGACGATCAAGTCAGTAAGCTTATCTCAAAGATATCGAACAAGTACTTAAACTCACAAAAAATAAAGCATCCGTTAGACCCACGAGAGTGCCTCACTTTTATAACGAGCAATGACCTAGTCCCCTAAAAATCTCACTTCATAGGACTCAAGCACTTTGCTCATCTCAGACTCTCAGCTAGATAGGGATAAACTTCACAAGAGCATTATCCTTATCCAGACTAAGCGTCTTCATTCATCTAAGACTCTTGTCTTCTATCCACATATCTCGGATTCCGGAATTACCGCACTGAACCTCGACAATACCGCAATCATCTCGGCAAACATGACTTGCCCACGTGGCACCTCGATCGACACCTCGACCACGTGGCGTCATTTACAAAATACTTCTCCACAATTGCCCCCTAGGTTATATTACCTAGGTAACCTGAGGTGATGGAACTTATCATGTTTGATCTTCCAACATGTCGGCTAAACAAACATGCTAGAGATACTCTTCCGACCGAGATCATGACTCACCGGCGTAAAGGAACAAGGACTCAAATGTCCACTCGTCAAGAATCAAGAATCAAGAACCAAAAACCATCATGTTCTATCTCATCCAAGTCCAACATCTCGATAGAGATCGTACTACTAGCAGAGATCATGACTTGCTAGTTCAAGAACATCAAGATTCTAGTATCAACTCATCAGGAACCAAGAACAAATAAGTTATGTCCTATCCAAATTCAACATCTCAACCAAGATCAACATCTTAACTGAAATCATTATCTCACCCAAGATCAACATCTCAACCGAGATTGCCATCTCAACCGAGATAATCATCTCAACCAAGATCGCACTTCTCAACCAAGATCATCATCTCTACTGACATCAATATCTCAACTGAGATTACACTTCTCAACCGAGATCATCATCTTAACCGAGATTGCACTTCTCAAACGAGATCATCATCTCTATCGAGATCAACATCTCAACTGAGATCGCACTTCTCAACTGAGATCATCATCTCAACCGAGATCGCACTACTAGTCGAGGTCATTCATTTGGGATCTGCTCACCTAGGTCGAGCTGACATAGGCTAAGCTCTTGTCTTCTCAAACCTACTCATCTAGGCTGAGATATTATCTTCTAGGATCTAGGATCTGTTCACATAAGTTGAGCTCTTGTCTTGTCGAACCTACTTATCTAGGCTGAGATATTGTCTTCCAAGATCTGGGATCTGCTCACATAGGTTGAGCTCTTATCTTCTTGGACCTACTCATCTATGTCGAGATCTTGTCTTCTAAAATCTGGGATCCACTCACTTACGCTGAGCTTTTGTCTTCTTGGATTTATTTATCTAGGCCGAGATCTTGTTTTTTGGGATCTGAGATCTGGGATATGCTCATTTTGATTGAGCTCTTGTATTCTTGGACCTACTCATCTAGGCCGAGATCTTGTCTTCTAGGATCTAAGATCTGGTATGTGCTCACTTAGGCTGAGCTCTTGTCTTCTCGGGCCTACTCATCTAGGCCTAGATCTTGTCTTCTAGGATCTGGGATCTGCTCACGTAGATTAAGCTCTTCTCTTTTCGGACCTACTCATCTAGGTCGAGATCATGTCTTCTGGGATCTGATCTGCTCACTTAGGTTGAGCTCTTGTCTTCTCGGACTTATTCATCTAGGCCGAGGTCATGCTTTCTTGGATTCACTCACCTAGGGTGAGGTCGTTCATCTAGGATCTGCTTCACCTAGGCCATGCTCTTCTATTTGGGCCACGTTTTTCTACCTTAGATCTAGGATCTGCTTCACCTAGGCCATGCTTTTCCATCTTAGATCTGCTCCACCTAGGCCATTCTCTTGGATCTGCTTCACCTAAGCCATGCTCTTCCATCTGAAATATGCTCCACCTAGGCCACATTTTTCCATCTTGGATCTGCTTCACCTAGGCCTTGCTCTTCTATTTGGGATCTACTTCACCTAGGCCATGCTCTTCCATCTTGGATCTGCTTCACCTAAGTCGATGTCTTTTCTACTTGAAAGTCGTCTTCATCTCTTCAGAAGCGCGCATGCCCCCTTATCTTTGCATTCATCCCTTCTAGAAGGGTCTTCATTCTGTCAATGTCGACACGTTCTTCATCTTCACTGAACTTGTCGTCGCTAACACATTGATCTTGTACGATAATGGCCATCTATTTCGACTAAGTTCCCACAAATATCGCCAAATTGTGGGTGTTGATTTCTAACCACACAACCAAATAGGGAATTTAGTTGGAGAGCACGCGGCATAATAGATTAAGCCAACTACCTGCCAATAAGAAGATGAGAATATCATGGTGGTTCTTCCACTCGAGGGGTGCTTCAACGATCAAGTCAGTAAACTTATCTCAAAGATATCGAACAAGTATTTAAACTCACAAAAAATAAAGTCTCTTAGACTCACGAGGGTGGCTTACTTTTTATAACCAGCAATGACTTAGTCCCCTAGAAGTTTCACTTAATAGGACTTAAGCACAATGCTTATCTCAAACTCTCAGCTAGATAGGGATAAACTTTATAATAGCCTTATCCTTATCCAGACTAAGTACTTTCTTTCATCTAGGATTCTTATTCTCTATCTAGATATCTCGGATTCCGAAATTACTGCACCGAACCTCGACAATACCGCAATCATCTCGACAGACATGACAAGTCCATATGGCACCTCGATCGACACTTTGGCCACGTGGCATCATTCACAAAATACTTTCCCACATTAATTTTTAACCTGTGTAATAACATTATTTAAGAATTTGTAAAATGGATTAATGATTTTTAAAATAAAAAAAATTAAAAAATACATTAATAATTATCATTTGCCGATAGCTCGGTCCAATAATAAAATTTATTGTTAGCGTTTATACAATGAAGATTATCTAAAAATGTATGTAAAGTAACTTATATCATTTTATTATTATTATTTGTTTTAATAATTTTTGCAAATTTTACTTTAATAAAAGGTTTGTGCACTAACTCGTCTATTTCATAATTATCATTTTTTCATGCATACATTCTAGAAGAAAATAATTGATTTTTGGTTTTCCCAATTAAAATAAATATGTAATCATAACATACGAAAATAAAAAAATTAAAGGGTGAATTATACTTTTCACCCCTATAATTTTATTCAAATTTTATTTTGATCTCTATTCTTTTAATTTAAAGTATTTGGTTCTTATACTTTAAATGCAGTTTTAGTTTGATTATTTTATCCAAACTTTCGTTAATTTTTTTATGTGTATACTCCAAGAGACTGATAAGTGTCTCAAAGAAATATTAATTTTAACTTCAATTTGAATGGAATAGTCAAATTAAAACTATATTTAAAATGTAAAGATGAAACTGTTCAATTTTAAATAATACCGATTAAAGTAAAATTTATGTCAAATTATAAGAATTAAAAGTATAATTTATCTAAAAATAAAGAAGGGATGTAATTCATATAAAGGCAAGCTTTCAAGCATAGTGAGGAGGGACGCGAAGTCATTCTTATCTCCATCATTCCTTATCTCCCATGTAATGGAGGATCTTTTTGGCCCCACGAAAATCTTGACTAAATTTAAAATAATGTTTCATCACAGAATTTTTATAAAAAAAATATTTTAAAATTTAAGATATTGTCAAGATTTATTTAAAATATGAGTTTAATAACATAAAAAATCAAATTTATGTACTCCTTTCATCTTAAAATATTAATTTTTTTATAGTTGCAAAATATTAATTTTTTTTCAAAAGTTAAGAACTAAAATAATATGAATTTTTTATTTTACCTTTTTTTAAAAAATTTATTAACAATATAAAACGTACAATTATGACAATTAATATTTTTAAAAAAAATATACTATCAGAATAATTTTAAAAAATTAATATTTTGAAGTGTAATAATTGTACCGTCATATAAAGTTAAATTATCGAAAAATGACTATTATTTTAAAACAAAAAGAGTATTAATTCTTACATATATTTCTATACATAAATTTTGTACACATATCATCGCTGCTAAAATGCATCGAAAATCAGAAAACGAACAAGAATGTAAACATCACTACTGACATGGAAGACATAGAAAATGTGTTTAGCATTGTTTTTGAAAATGATTTTTATTATTTTTTAATTTGTTGATGGAGACAACGAACATTAGTTGGAATTTCCGATCCTCCATGGCCTTGTTCTGAAAAATTATTGCTTGTTCTAGAACCAGATGAGTTGGTACTCTAACTCAGAAGAAGTATCTTGAGAGGATGATTAAAAATTATTTTTTTAACTTTTTAAATATTTTTACTATTTTATATAAGAAGTGATGTGAGTCAAAATGAATTAAAAAGTTAATTTTTAAACTTTTTAATGTGTTGTCAAAAAATACCCGTTAATTATTATTGATTAAATCAATAAAATTTATCATATTTTTATCACTTTTTAAGAAGTAATAAAATATTTATTCCTCACAAATATTATAGAGTAATATTTTAATATCAACCAATAACTTTTCCTTTATTCTTGTCTGCTTTTGACAACTTATGTTTCAGCTTTAACACATGTCAACATCAATAATATTATAAACTTCGTGCGGTATTGGTTACGGTAACTAATTTTTTTATATTGAAATTTTTTTAATCTGACTTTTTGAATTTTGTTTGGTTTTATTTTTAAATTTTTTTAACTTTTGTAAAAATAAATGTAATAATTATGATTTAAATGTGACATTTTATTTTATTAACTTATATAGTTTATTTTATCTTTTTTTAATCCTAAAATATTTACCAGAGGAGTATACTGTTCTTGTCTACATTTAAAATACTAAAGTTATGTTTGGCAATGGATTTTTTACTAAAAAAACACAAAAGATAAAATTTGTTACATAAGTTAATAAAATAAAATGTTATGTCTAAATCATAATCATTACATTTCTTCTCTCACAAAATTCAAAAAAATCAAAAACAAAAACCAAACGAGTTTAAAAAAGCCAGGCAAAATAATCAAAAAGTCAAAAAGCCATTCTATTTTAACTTTTTGTTTGGGATGTGGGATGACTTTTTGGCTATTTTAGCCTGTGAATAAAAAGCCTCATTTGGAATGGATTTTTTGACTTTTTAAACTTTTGTGAGAGAAAAAATAAAATTATTATGATTTGAATGTGACATTTTGTCTTATTAAGCTAAAAAACCTATTTTGTTTTTTTTATGACTAAAATAACCTCAACCCAACCCAACCCAAACTTTCATGCCAAACAAACCCTAAGTGATTTATATAAATACAATTTGATTAAATAATTATCGATATTCAATCAAAATAATTTTTTATTTGATCACTAATTATACTAAATGATTTGACCATTATAATGTTTTTATTTATCAATTATTATGTCAAACTTTGTCTTTTAATAGTGGTAAATTCACTATATTATTAAATTGGTGATAAAGGATATAATAAATATTTTTTTATAAATATAAGGGTAAATTATTCTTATAGTCTATGTTGTTTAGTTATTGTGTTAATTTGATTACTAATTATATTAAAATTATCTTTAAAAATTTTCATACTAAATTAATTTAGTCTAATTGATAATGGTCATCTAAAAATTGAGCAATGCTAGAGATTTACACTTTTTAACTCACAAATCATCTAAAATGATGTGATAAGGAGTAGGGCTCTATATTATTAGATGTGTAATAAATCAAAAATTAACACATTTGATATCATATCATTGTGGATGCAATTATCGAAGTTTTTTTTGTCTTAAACATTTTCCTTAAAAATTAGATTGAAATTATGAAACAAAATAGATTATTCACTCTTATCAAAGAGGTTGAAAAGTTGGTGTTTAATTTAATTGTAAATGTGGGGATATAATTTCTGAATGACAACACGTGGCCGAGGTGGCACCGAAGTGTCAACCGAGGTGTCACGTGTCTTGGTCATGACGCCGAGGTAATCTCGGCTAGGCCGAGGTTATCTGTGAAGCTACCAGAATCTGGGATAAGCGGATAAGGAACAAGAGTCCTAGATTGGGAGAGGGCTTCAGTTTGGGTAAAGATAAGACTCTTAGAGAGTTTATCCCAATCCTACTGGGAGTCCAAGATTAGTAGTGATCCTAAGTCCATTAGAGCTAGGCTTCTATTGCGACTAGGATTGTGTGGCTATAAAAGGGAGGCACCCCCATGGGTCTAAAGTATGTCTTTTATGCTCTGTCTAGTGAGTTAAGCACTATTGGTTATCTTTGAGAGATATTTTACTGACTTGATCATCGGAGTGCCATCGGGTGGACGAACCACCGCGGGATTCTTATCTTTCTGTGACAGGTTATTCGGGTTTAATCTATTCTGCCAGTGCTCTCCAGTTGAGTTCCCCCTTTTGGTTGTGTGGTTGGAAATCAACACCCACAGTAAATAGACCACTGTGTCATTGATTTTTGCCAAATTACTTAGGGTATGTTTAGTAACCATTTTATTTTTAATTTTTAGTTTATATTTACAAAAATTTTAAAAAACTGTCCCAAAAACTTGTTTGGTAAATTTTTGATTTACAATACTAGTTCTCAGTTTATAAATTTGACCCCAAAAATGTAAACTGAAAAAAAGTGTTTTCATTGGTTTATAAATTTGACACTGTAGCGAAAGTCACTGTAGCCGAGCTACAGTAACTTAGTTATCGGCATAGCGACCACAGTTCAAATCTTCGGAGCAACCGAATTCAATTTATTTTCTCCCAATGGTAAAATAAAAGTAATATCTAAATCTTATCATCTTCCTCTACTTCATGTTGACTGAAACTTCAGCAAATCAGGTCAGTCTCTCTCTTTCTCTTCCCTCTCTTTTCTCTCTCTCTCTCTCTCTCTCCTCTCTTCTCTGTGTTCTCCCCTCTTCGGATGCACGCATAATCATCACCCTTCTTAAAACACTGCCATTGTTGTTGTTGTTCTTAAGAGGAAATGCTACAACAGTCCTAGAAGAAGAGCTTGATGTCAAAGCATTACTTGATGATGATGATGAGAGCACAAACCCAGCTACAGCTGATGCCATGTTACATGTAGCCATGGCCACTTCTCTCTCCTCTCTCTCTCTCTCTCTCTATAACTTTGTTCTTTCTCCCTCTGTATCTATCTATCTTTGAAGATGTTGTGAATGGTGGGTTTTAGATCATTCAAAAAAAAAAAAAAAACTAAAGGATAATATTTAGGGGGAAGATGTTTTTTTATGGTTTGTGGAAGAATTGAGATGTTATTATTATGATTTGTAAGTTGTTATGAACGTTATTAATATGGTTATTAAATTTATTTATGGTTGGTATTATATCAATATGGTTATTATGGATGTTTATTATAATGTATATGATCCCATTGTCAAAAATAAAAAAAATAAAAATTTTAGGCCTTAGCAAACATGTTTTTTTAGTTTATATTTTCAAAAATTTTCAAACATTTTGTCCAAACCAAATGTGTTTATTATTTATGTTTGGGAAAATTAGTCTAAGATCCCTCTCCTATTTTTTATAATGAAAGAGATCCACAATATTATTGTTTGATGTCTAAGGTCCCTCACAAAGAATTTTGATATCTCTCTTCTTCTGCTATTCTCTCTCTCTCATCGATCTCAACTACTAGTTCAAAACCCTAGTTGTTTCTCTCTCTCCTTCCCTATATCTATCTCTCTCCTCTTCTTCTCTCTTCTCATCTTCTTTTTTCTTTACAAAGTCTAGAGAAGAAAAGTGTCTACCAACTCTTCCTTCATTCTCCAGATCTCTGCACCCACTTTGCCTCACACACACACACACACACACACACACACACACACACACACACACACACACACACACATACATACACACACACACACAAACTCTGTCTCTAGAACTAACTCTCTTTGTTGGTGATGTCAAGAGAAAGTAGCACAATTGGTAGAAAGAGATACCCAGTCAAGAAGTACTTCAGAGGACACAGATGGTCGAAAATTGAAGTGAGAGAGAGAGAGAGAGAGAGAGAGAGAGATTACTATGAAATTGTCAAGAAACTGTTGGGGTGAACCAATGTGGGCTGGGCACGCACCGCAGAGGTAGAAACGAATACCTGGAGTTTGATCAAAGTAAATAAGATATACCCTCCCCATTATTGTGTCAAAGAAAGAGCTCTGAAAGGTAACAAATCCTATACTTCTCTCATTTATAGCAATAACTCAAACAGTTTTTTTTTTTTTTTTTTTGAACAGCAAGGTAGGGAGGTTCCTAGATGAAAATATTAGATGTCCACAAACACATAATCGGAAATGATACACATAAGTTGAATTTTTCTAATTTGAACTTAAGCGACTGTGCCCATTTGAAAATAATAAATATTTTTTCCCCATAAATTCTAAGTTTATCTTGGTCACTCAATTGTTTGTTTTGTTGTGTTTGGCCAAATAAATGAGTCAACCACCTGTGCATCATGGTTCAGGGAAGCAAGTTGATAAGCTTAATGGGTGGTGTAGATGTTGATTTTGAAAATATCCTTGTGTATCTCTGTGATTATGTTTCTCTGCCATGTGTAATTATGATGTGTGTTTGTGTATGTTTGTTTTGGATCAAATGCACCTCCAAAAAAAATCAAAGAAGCAGCATGGCAGAGAAAATCAAAGAAGCAACCTGGCAAAGAAAATTAAAGAAGCAACATGGTAGAGAAAATCAAAGAAGCAACCTGGCAGAGAAAATTAAAGAAGCAGCGTGGTAGAGAAAATCAAAGAAGCAACCTAGCAGAGAAAATTAAATAAGCAACATGGCAGAGAAAATCAAAGAAGTAACATGGCAGAGAAAATTAAAGAAGCAATATGGCAGAGAAAATTGAAGAAACAACATGGTAGAGAAAATAAAAATAAAAAAACCTGGCAGAGAAAATTAAAGAAGCAGCAAAGAATCATCATGGTAGAGAAAATTAAAGAAGCAATATGGTAGAGAAAATCAAAGAAGCAACCTAGCAGAGAAAATTAAAGAAACATGGTAGAGAAAATTAAAGAAGTAACATGGCAGAGAAAATCAAAGAAGCAACCTGGCATAGAAAATTAAAGAAGCACCATGGTAGAGAAAATCAAAGAAGCAACCTGGCATAGAAAATTAAAGAAGCACCATGGTAGAGAAAATCAAAGAAGCAACCTGGTGGAGAAAATTGGTCAAAATGAACCCAGAGAAATTTAAATTTTCTTTGAGTTGAACCCAGAGAAATTCTTGGGAAGTCTAGAATTTCTCTGGAGAGAATTTCTCTGGGAAGAATTTCTCTGGATTGAAATTTCTTTAGATCAATGTTGAGGGATCTTAGACAATATGAAAATATTAAATGTCCTTTATGCTATAAAATCTTAATATCAGAGACCCTAAAAAAAAAACCCTTTATGTTTTTCTAAAAATAAATAAAAACTAATTTATAAAATATTTGTAAACATAAACCAAAAACGTAAACGTTACCAAACGCTACCTTAACAAATGTATTAATTGGATTAAATTGACAAATTGTGAAAATCCAAATACAAAATTGTTACGACTAAAATTATAAGGAACTAAATTGATACTAAAGACTAATTATAAGGACTCCTTGTGTAATTTGCCTCAAATATAATTATCATAATATTATTACATTATTAATAATCCAAAACTAATTCAATTAGGTTAGAGATAAAAGATGAATTATATATGTTTGTGCATTAATATAGTGATATTAGTTGGTTGACATGAAATTTATAAATTTTGTAACAACCCTTATTATATAAAAGGAGACTTTATTGTTTTTACAAAGTGACGACAATTTTGTCTTTTCACGTCCAATCCCATTGAATTGGATTAGATTAGATTATGGCCTATTGGGTTAAAAGTCACTTCCTAACTTCTAACCTACTTTTTTCTCTTACAAAAAAAAATTTAAAAAAAGTCAAAAATTAACTTTTAACAATCTTTTCAAAATACCTCTCTATTTATGGGAATGTTAATCCCATCATGTGTAGGATTCACAATCTCATGAGACTGCCAAGTTTGGCATCTACTAAATAATACAAAAAGTCAAAAAGTCACTATCCTATTTAAGTCACATCATCTTATTTAAATCACATCACCTCTCTAACACATCACATCAAACCCAACCCATATAAGCCAATTAATTTATGGTCATATTTGATTATTGAATTATATTAGTTATGATTATTAGATTAAGTCCACATTATATCATATCATTGTGAATCAAATTAAGTAAATTTTTTTTTTTTTTTAAAAATGTATCAAACATTTTAGAGATTAACAATTTCATAGGTTTGTTAATTCCATATTTTTTAAAAAAAAAATTAGAGGTTGTTTGGAGTGTCCTAAATAAGTGTACTTTTTGTCTTTTTGAACTAAAAGATTGAGGAAAAAAATATGGATGTTTAGGTTAACTTTTTGACTTTTTATGGAAAAATGTATATTAAAAAATTGTATAAATTAGTGTGTAGGGAAAAATTAGGATTGGGAGTTGTGCAGCCGTAATTTTTGACTTTTGGTAAATAGTGATAATTTTTTTAACTTTTTGAGTAACTTTTTGACTTTTTAACTTTTTTTCAACTTGCCAAACTTAGCCTAAACATGATTTAAATGGAACTCACAGTATTATTAATCCCACTCCTTTTAAATTTCATCAAATTATTAGTTACATAATATTTTTTAGGGTTTATTACACTCTATACCCCTAAACAATCATAAAATTGTCTATGTAGTCCCTGAACTATCGATTGTATCTATTATGTCCCTAAAATATATAAATCAAAATTTATTTAGTCCTTAAACTATTGATTGAATCCATTAAGTCCCCAAAAAATTTAATTTAAACTTAAAGGATTAAATTAAATATTACAAAAATAAAATATAAGTCTATAAAAGAAAAAAAGAAAAAGAAAAAGAAAATGTAACCAATGAGAGAGAGAGGGGGTCAAAGGGGGTGGGGGGAAAAGAGGGGATGAATCATTGCTCTTATCTAATATTATATACCAATTTTTTTTTTTATAATTTTTAATTGATTGTTTTTAAATTTTTCGCTAAGTTCTTTTAATTACTTAATTAATGTATTATTTTGTTCTACTAGAGAAGTGTTATTATTTAAATTATCTAATTCTACTTCTTCAGTATCTAATATTCATATAATTTATTGTCAAGATTGAAAAATCAAACTCTAATATTAATTTAAACACACAATCAAATAATATACTTTTTTAAGACAAAATAAAAATTTAAAAGATTTTTCTATAGTAAAATCTAAATGGGGGAAGATTTTTTACTAATTTATAATACGTATAGACATATATTTTATTTTTATAATCTTTTTAGGGACTAAATTTTCAAACAAACAAAATTTATGTGGACCATACAACTAGCAATCTAATTTAAGTAGGACACAGTAGTAATAATCTAACCCCAACATTTAAGATCGATAACTAATAGAAAAATGTTATAGGTCTCAAATTTTTTATAAAATAAATAATTAAATGTTTTATATGAGTGTGGGGTTTACAAAATTACAGATCCTATACCCATATAAGACATTTGATCATTTATTTAATAAAAAATTTAATATTCTTAACATTATCCACCCAACATGACCTAGGGATTCATAGTCCCACTAAACTATTACCCTGCATTTTTTTCATCAACAAATGATTTATACGAAATTCAGTGACTTGCAAATACAATCCCAATATTTGTGGAGCTAAACAAAAATGGGGTTTAATCATTACTCCAATCGGTTGATCTTATGTTTTCAAATCAAAGGTGGGGTAAAAAAAATTGAGAATTACACTTAAAGTGAATTTAAAAATATATATTTACAAGATTATAAAAAATAAAATTTTAATTATTAATATTTATGAAATTTCCGACTGATGCTTGATGAATAATGGGTTGTTTTGGAAAGTATTAAATAAATTAATTTTTTTTATTTGTTAAAAAAAATGTATAAAAAATAAAAAGATAATATAATCTAAATAAATTAAAAAATAAAAAAATTAACTTATTAGTTACTTTTCAAAAGAAATCTAAATAGGCAAATTTTTTATTTTTTATTTTTTTCTTTTCTTTCGCCAAAGCAACGGACATGACATGATAGATCCAATGGTTACAGAGTGTCCATTCCACAGCAAAGATATATCTAAACAAACATAATTGGATAAGATCGTAGGACATGAAATAAAATAGAGTCCAGATCTTCGGTGGCACTTTCCTCCCGTATATCCATGTCGCACTCCAAAACAGTCGTTTTGGAGGGGTTTTTTTTTTCCTCTCATTTTCTCTTTCTTTCTTTCTTTCTTATCATCAACCCTCAACACTGGGCACTGTGTTGCTGATACATCAACACTGGTATGTTGCTCTCTCTCTCTTCCTTGTAATAAAGTTTGCAAAGTCGTGTTAATATGGGTTTATTGGGTACTATTGGTGCAGGTGGAGGATGGATGAAGTGGTAGAAGAAGGACATGAGGCCGCTGGCGTCAAGGAGGAGGAGCACGGAGGCGGTGGAGATTTCGCAACGGCGATTTGGAGGATAGTGAGGTGAGGGGATTCGGAGATGGCGACGGCGGCGATGGATTTCATGGGTTGGACGGGTATGAGGGTGCCGAAGAGGAGGCCGGTGGAGATGTTATAGAGGGAAGTGAAGATGAGAATGGTGGAGAGGTCGAGGTGGGAGACTAGGTTTAGGGCTAGGACTATGGAGATGCACGTGCTGAGGTCACCGACGGAGCCCCCGAGTTCGGACCAGATCGTGGTTTTGAGGCGGAGGTTAGTGGCGCATGGGAGAGTGGTGAGGCGGTGGCGCCACCGTGGAAGGGCGAGGAGAGGGATGGTTTGGGTCAATGATTGTGGCTCCTCAATCTGAAATGAGGAGAGAGAGAGAGAGAGAGAGAGAGAGAGAGAGAGAGAGAGTTATCAGTGAGGTCACCAAGTTGATTAACCAACCCAGTGAGGTCTCCAGGTTGATTAACGAACCCTTCTCCAGATCTGCCTCTCTGTCTCAGAGGCGAGGGTTCAAAAATGAGAAGGGGAAAGCAAAATAAGAAAGAAGAAGAAGAAAAAAAAAAAAAAAAAACCTCCAAAATGACATCGTTTTGAAGGGCGGCAGGAAGGCGCAGCAGGGGAGTGCGACCGAGGATTCGGACTCAATCAAATAGGTATGTTATAAATGCACTGATTTGCTCAAAGGGTGAGGCCTCTTCAGTCCAATGTGTAGATGGGAACATATTATTGGGTCTATGGTGTTTATAATGCGTTTCGTTTTAATAATTTAAATTGTTTAACATGTAAAATTTATTGAATATTTTATATTTATAAAAAATTATTTTGATTGGATATCGATAATTCATTGATCGGAATATATTTTTGTTGATAATTTATTTTAAAAATCATATTTACCATTGATAAAAATGTGTTCTAATTAACGAACTATCGATATCCGATCAATATGACTTTTTTGCAAGCATGAAGTGCTCGATGAGCCTTACACATTGAATAATTTAAATCATCGAAACGAGACTTGTGATGGACTTTATAAGCCCAACAGTATGTTCCAATTCACACAGTAGACTAGGGAGGAGCCTCTCCCTTGTTTAAAATAGAAAATGTCTCACTATACCCTAATAAAATGTGATTACAAGATTATCTCATTTGGAGACTTAAGATTTTAGCCAAAAAATTAAAAAATTACTATAAGTTATCACATCATTCTTTTCTACTTTTCTACACGTCTTTTTTATGAAAATCAAAAGTCAATTCCCAAAGGAGAGAAATCCAAAACTTATTTAGGTGGTGCTTGATAAAGTTAAATTTTTATTTTTCTACACATTTTCATGAAAATCAAAAAGCCAATTCCCAAACAAGAGAAATCCAAAACTTATTTAGGTGATGTTTGATAAAGTTAAAAACTGAAAATTGAAAATTAAATATTGAAAACTGAATGCTGAATTTTTTAAACTAAAAAGACGTTTGATAAAAATTTAATTGCTGAATTAAAATAAGATATGCATAAGATTAAATTTGAAATTTATTATTTTTCAAATTGTATATTTTTAATTTTTATACTGTAGTGGTTGTTGGAACAATCTTCTATGTAAATAAAATAAATTGAAACTCAATCAAACAAAATAAAATAAATAACTTACATAATTTATTTTATCGAACCGAATGAGAAATAAAAAACCAAGTCGAGTGTGTGACACTCTGTCTGTTTGGCAGTTTCTGTAATAAACTATTTGAATCTGTTCAACAAATTCTGTAAGGAATTCGGACTGAAAGAGGCACAAATTTTGGACAAAAATTTGAATTCAAATTCAAATTATAAAAGTGCAAAATTTAAATTAATTTTTTCCGCAAGAAATTTGGAAAAAATTCAAATAAATTTTGTCCAAAAAATTAAAGTTAGAGCCGAACCACACCCGCGCCCGGACGGCGGGCAGCGGCGCGCGTGTGGTGGCTTGGGCTAAGGTTCACTTTGTCCATAATTCCTCCCTTCTACAAACTTGGGGTGCCCCTTGGGGCCCAACCCAAGTGTTGCAAACTAGAGCTTATATACTCAACAAAGCTCTCTTAAAGTTTCAATGTGGGACAACCCATTTGAAGGAAACCCACATTTAAATCTTTAAATGTCCATTCCACGAATCCGAAAACGACGTCAACTTCCCATTCGCTCATAAATGGTTTTGACGAACCATCTTCACCGTGTGACTTAGTATGCGGCAAGGAACACATCATCTCTTTGGACCCACCCCAAAAGACGTTTGGGGTCCACTCAATTTTGGGCTCAAAGATGGCCCAAAATAAGCCTATATAACACCATTTTTCAACAATCCTTCACATGAATGGAATTTGACGGATAAAAAATGCAACAACATGATCTAATTACAGAGAGTATAGAAATTGGAAATATTCTGCAAAGGATAAGTAGCTTTTGGCTTTGAACCTTCCCTTGTGAGACACTATTGGATTTACTAGCTAACCAGTGAACATGATATCTTGAACTGTTCAGCCGTTTGTGTAAACCAAGACAATAGAACTCACATAGTATATCCCCAGACACAATTTAGTTCTCATTATTGTCTTCATTGTCGCCTTGAACAACTTGGTCTTTCATGAGTGCTCTAAAGAATTGTAGCCCTTCACAAATCTCATAGAACCGGACCAGTTCACACTCAGATAGGTGATTCTTATGAAGAGTATCCTGCCATACTCCACCAGGTTTACCTAGATATAAGAATTATTAAAATTTTACTTAACCTAAAACGCTGCAAACATCACTATTTCATCATAGAAATGGGTAGGAGTTTGACTCCCCAGTGATCCTTCTAAGTCATACACAACTCGGTTGTCCCTTTGAACCTAGATCTTGGGATCTCCAGTCAACTAGGTTCAACTAGGTTGGGTTGCTGTTGTGGTAACTCTAATTTAATAGGCTTAAGTCCCATTCCCTTCGATGAATTCTCAACTAACTCTCCTGCTAACCCTTTGGTTAGTAGATCCACTATGTTGTCTTTAAACTTCATATATTCAATGGAAATAATTTCATTAGAGAGTAGTTGTCTCACGGTGTTATGTCGACGACGAATGTGTTGTGACTTACCGTTATACATATGACTCTGTGCTCTACCTATTGCTGATTGATTATCGCAATGTATGCATATAGCAGGCACTGGTTTTGGCCACATTGGAATATCTTCAAGGAAGTGGCAAAGCCATTCTGCTTCTTTCCCAGCTTTGTCTAAAGCTATGAATTCTGATTCCATAGTAGACCTAGCAATGCAAGTCTGTTTGGAAGATTTCCAAGATACAGCTGCCCCACCAAGAGTAAAGACATACCTACTAGTGGACTTTGAGTCATTAGTATCCGATATCTAATTTGCATCACAGTATCCTTCAAGTACTGCTGGATATCTAGTATAATTAAGCCCAATGTTGAGTAAATCGGAGATATCTTAGAACCCTTATAATTGCTTTCCAGTGTTCTACTCCCGGATTACTCGTATATTTACTTAATTTACTTACTGCATAAGTTATATCTGGGCGAGTGCAGTTCATCAAGTACATTAAGCTTCCAATAATTTGGGCATATTCTAATTGAGAAATACTTTCCTGTACATTCTTAGATAAAAACAAATAAACATTTATAGGTGTTCTAGCAAGATGATCATCATCTTTGTTGAATTTGTCAAGTATTTTCTCAATGTACTGAGATTGTGATAAAGCATAACCTTCTGATGTTTTCGTAATTTTCATATCAAGAATTACATCAGCAATGCCCATGTCCATCATGTCAAAATGTTTATTCAACATTTTCTTAGTAGTTTTAATCATATCATTATTACTACCTATGATGAGCATATCATCTACATAAAGACATACAATGACATAACCTTTGTCTGTGTTTTTAATATAAACACATTTGTCACACTCATTAATCTTGAATCCATTTGACATCATTGCCTTGTCAAATTTCTCATGTCATTGCTTTGGCGCTTGTTTTAAACCATATAATGATTTAACCAATTTACACACTTTCTTCTCTTTTCCTGGAACAGAAAATCCTTCTGGTTGTTTGTCACGACCCAAACCGCCCCTAAGGGTTTAGTACCGTAATCGGCCAGTAATCCGAGATTACCGAAGGCTTGCTTAACAGTAAAACAGTAATACAGAGTACAGGGGCTGGCGGAAGCCAAAACAGTAATTAAAAGATGTCTAATGAGCTGTGACAGTCTGCATGCAAAAAGACTTTTCATACCTATTCACATAAACAGTACATATACATTCATATACAATCATCCAGGACAGGGACCTAATCCCTATTAGAACAGTACAATACAATTATCATTCAGTCTACACAGTATTACATACGGAGACAAAAAGGGGAAACTAAAACACCCCAAACAGCCTTGGCTCGGTCAGGCTTGGAACCTCAAGGTGAGGCACAGTGGTTGGCTTGACAAAAAGGGAGTTTAACCCAACGCTCCTAGCATCGGTCCGGTGCCTGCACACCTACATATATATATGAGCAGTGAGCTAAAGCCCAGTGAATAACATATGCATAAAGAGGTTAAGAATGAATGTCCTTTCAGTATTTAAAACAGTCATTTAAACAGTATATCAATTATTCAATCATAGCAGTCATAAGTGGTACATCCAATAGCAAAGTAGTACAGTAGGTCTTAACAGACCGAACAGTCAGTTGATGGCCATCATATCAGTAAACAGTAGTGGTTCCAACATGGGAACCGACAGAGATCTCTGTAACAGTAGTAGTACAGTACAATAACAGTAAATTGCTATGGATGCCACGAATATAGTTCACAAATAGGACAAACATTCATTCAGTAAGAAATATCATTTCGACACAAAATCAGCAATTTCTTTCTTCATTCCCGGCCACTAGAAATTCAGTTTCAAGTCTTGGTACATCTTCGTATTTTCTGGATGGATAGACAATTTTGAATTGTGGCCTTCTTGCAGAATTTTTCTTTTCAGTTCAGAATCACTCGATACATACAATCTTCCCTGAAATTTCAACACATTATTCTCAAATTTGAAATCCGGCCTCGGTTTGGATTCCCGTTCTTTGATGATCTTCTTCAAGAAGTCATCCTGTTGCTGTTTCTCTTTAATCTCTTCAATCAGTGCTGGTTGAGCAGAAATAGCAGCTATTGTTCCACCTTGTTCACGCAAAACAATCTCAATTTCAAGTCTTTCAAGGTCACATAGCAATTCTTTCTGCCCAGTGAGTAAACAGGCTAAATTTCCAATCGATTTCCGACTCAGCGCGTCAACAACGGTGTTAGCTTTTCCTGGATGGTACAGAATTTGCAGGTCATAGTCTTTTATTAGTTCTAACCATCTCCGCTGCCTCATGTTCAGTTCTTTCTCTGTGAATAAGTATTTCAAACTCTTATGGTTGGTATACACCTCACATGTTGCCCCATAAAGGTAGTGACGCCAAATTTGCAGTGCAAACACTATTGCAGCAAGTTCTAAATCATGGGTCGGGTAGTTCTTTTCATGCGGTCTCAGTTGTCGGGAAACATATGCAATAACTTTACCATTCTGCATTAAAACACATCCCAAACCCTTATAAGAAGCATCAGTATATACAGTATAACCATTCGTACCTAAGGGTAAGGTGAGAATCGGTGCAGTCACTAGTCGAGTTTTCAACTCTTGAAAGGTTGATTCCCTCTGATCGGTCTAGTCAAATGATATCCCCTTCTGAGTCAGCTGTGTCAGTGGTAGGGCAATTTTGGAGAAATCTTTGACAAACCTTCTGTAATACCCGACTAAGCCTAGAAAACTTCGGACTTCGGTAACATTTGTCGGTCTAGGTCAGTTCACTACTTATAGCGATCCCGGTTTCCCTCTCTTTAATTGTTGTATCCGGACCTACGTTCCGTGGAGTTAGTTGTTGTGTATATCTTGTTTACATCCTTTACTCCTTATATTTGAGTCTTGGGTTGTGTTGGGCAGGTTTGAAACAGGTTGGTTGAGTTTAGGAACCAAAAGTAGTTGCCCAGATTTTGGCCTGCACGCTCGAGCGAAGCTTTTGACGCTCGAGTGGGCCTTTGTTTTTCTTCTCCGCTCGAGCGGGGGTTTTGGCGCTCGAGCGGGAAAATCCATCTCCCAGTATTTCTTCTGCAATGTTGGACGTTCGAGCGGGCGTTTGGACGCTCGAGCATGAGTTTGTGTGTGACGCTCGAGCGAGCAGTTTGACGCTCGAGTGGGGACCTGGTCTGTTAAAGTTCTGGGAGTGTGTATCCGCCGCTCGAGCGGGAGTCTGTGAGTGACGCTCGAGCGGGGGTTTCCACGCTCGAGCGAGGCGACTGGTATAACACTTCGAGATTTCATTTTTTGGATCATTTTTCAACATCCTTTCTCTCTCTTACTTTTCCGAAAAAGCCATTTGAGAGCTCCTCTCTCTAAAACCTTACTTTCTTCCCAGGTATTGATCTAGTAGGAGTGATTTCCTCACCTTGGGCCTTTGTAAAAGTTGTGTTAATCGTCGAGGGCTATCTTTTGATCCGAAAATTTTGGAATTTGGAGCATCTTCAATTTCTTCATCTTCTTCCCTTGGACTCCGAATTTGAGGTAGGGATTCCTACTCACTCTTATAGGTTTTGACCTAGATATTGAGTATCTTGTATAAATGGTTTGGGTTTTGGAAACTAGGGTTTCAAATGTTTGATTTTGAAAAGAGGGTTTTGTTTATTTTGGACCATAAAGATGTATTTGGGTTTCAAAATGAGTATATTGATGTTGTTGGTAATATATGGATTCTTGGAGTCAATATTGAGAATAAGGGGAATTATGCCATGTTTGGGTATATTTGGGTTACTAATGTAATTAATGACATTTGTTGAGAAAATATGGAATTGAATTGAATATAATGAAATTGGCTCATTATGAGATGGATTAGTGAAGTTAGATTTATCAATCGCTCACTTTTGGAAATATGGATATTTTATTTGTTGGTGCTTTTATTATTTGTTTAGAAATAATTACTTTGGGCTACCAGTGGAGGGTAGCTATGATTGTTGTAGACAATGCATAATGATTAGGCAAACTAAAACTAATCAATTGGATGTGTCATAGAGTATGATGGTTGACAAAATACATTAACTGTATGTATTGATTGATTATGTATATGACCTATGTGTATATACGTTGTGTATGTAGGAGGAGATAGGGGATGTACTCAACGGTTTAGAGAAAGATAGGGGATGGACCTCTAAACCGGATATTGTTTGGGAGGAGATAGGGGATGGACTCCGTTGATACAGCTCATATGCTTATCAGTTAATGTGGATATAGCTCATATGCTTATCTATGGAAGTGTTGATATAACTCATATGCTTATCTGTTGAAGTGTGGATACAGCTTGTATGCTTATCTGTTGAGATGTTAATGTAGCTTATATGCTTATCTAACGAAGTGTTGATATAGCTAGTATGCTTATCTATTGTGAAATGGGAAATGTTTAATATGAGTCAATATCTCATGTAAATTGTTGGCCAGGTTCTTAGCTGTTGTTGTGAATTGTGAATTTGCTAAGAAATGGAAAATGAAATGAAACATGGACACTGTGGTCATGTAATGAAAGTGGTATATGAATTGGTTTATGTGAGTCAAACATTTATCAATTGCTAATATCTTAGTTATTGCTCATATTGTGTTTAGCATATCTCTACTGGGCGTTGGCTCACCCTTTATGGGACATCATTTTCAGGTACAGGTAGCATGCCACCTCCAAGGACATAGCTTGGATGGCTATGGGAGTTGAAGACTCTTTTTGATTATTTTGTTTGTACTACATGTATATCAAGCCAATGGCTTATTTTGTATAGAGTTAGTACTCTTTTTTTTTTATAACCAAGTGTTGACTTGGAAAGCTGTAAGCCCGTAGGGCATTTGCTTTGTTGTTAACATGTAATATTGTTGTAAGAACTACTCTGATGAATAGAAAGGTGTTGATTTTTCTTATATCATTGTATGTCTAAAATGATGGGTTTTATGTATTATTTTGAGGGTGTTACACTACTGCTTCAATTTTCTGTGGGTCAACTATAATACCATCCTTACTGATCACATGCCCCAAAAACATCACATTGTCTAGCCAAAATTCACATTTAATTAGTTTAGCATATAGTTTCTATTCTCTTAGGGTCTGTAGGGCAGTTCTCAAATGACGTTCATGTTCTTCCGTGCTTTTGGAATAAATTAAAATGTCATCTATGAATACAACAATAAAGTCATCGAGGAATGGTTTAAAAATTCGGTTCATAAGGTCCATAAATGCAGCAGGTGCATTGGTAACTCCGAAAGGCATAACAAGAAATTCATAATGTCCATACCTCGTCCGAAAGGCAGTCTTTTCAATATCCCCTGTCTTGACTTTCAACTGGTGGTATCCAGATCTAAGGTCAATTTTGGAGAACACTCGGGCACCCTGTAACTGGTCAAATAAATCATCAATGCGAGGCAATGGATATTTATTTTTCACTGTTACCTTATTCAGTTCACGGTAGTCAATGCAGAGTCTCAATGAGCCGTCTTTCTTTTTCACAAATAAGACTGGCGCGCCCCACGGTGAAGTACTAGGCCTGATGAACTTCTTATCTAACAGTTCTTGCAGCTGAACTTTCAACTCTTTCAATTCGGTAGGTGCCATTCTATACGGAGCTTTAGATACAGGCTGTGTACCCGGAATCACATCAATGGTGAATTCAACCTCCCTATCAATCAAATCCCCTGGCAAATCATCTGAAAAAACATCTGGGAATTCTCTGACTATAGGAATACTGTTCACATCAGTTCTAGCTTCAGTAGGTACAGTCAATACAGAACATAGATACCCCTTACACCCCCTTTCTAATCAGTTTAAAAGCTTTCATGGATGAAATCAGATACGGGGGAGGTACTACTCCAACTCCGTTAAACACAAATTCAGGCAGTCCAGGTGGACGGAAAATAACTTGTTTTGTTACACAGTCTATGGTAGTATAATATTTTGTTAACCAGTCCATTCCCAATATCACATCAAAGTGATCAATATTCAGAGGCAGTAAATCAATATACAAATGAACATCCCCAACAATAATTTCACATGCAGGATACATATAAGCACAAGTCATGGATCCTTCAACAGGTGAAGATACAGCTAACATATAGTTCATAGGTTCTAGTGGTCTATTCAATTTCTGTGAAAAAGCATACGATACATATGAATGTGTAGACCCCGAATCAATCAAAACATATGCATTTTGAGCACAAATTGAGAGTATACCTAACACAACGGTCTCGGTATTCTGTACATCTCCCGGTATGAGTGCGAACACTCGGTCTTGCCTCATAGGCTCTTTTCCAGTAGCTTTGGGGTTAGGTTTTGGTGCAACAGTTGATCTGTGGCGCTGGTTGCAGCTTTACTATTGCCTTGAGGAGCAGAAGGGTAATCTTTGACCATGTGGCCCACCTTGCCACACCTGTAACAAGCACCTGAAATTTTATAACAAACCCTTTTATGTTTCTTACCACATTCGGAACAGGGCGGTATGGAACTATTTCCCTGGCTGGAACTGGTTGTTGACCCCGTATTTTGCTTTTTGTTCAAGGGGCTATTCCGGTCTTTCTTAAATTTAAAACCCCGTCTCTTACCACGCCATTCAGTTGCTGGTACTTCAGTCTGTTTCAGTGCCTCGATGTTTGACTCAGCCATTATTGCTCGGTCAAGAACATCTACATACTTCAGTAGTTTCAGAACATTTATTCTGTCAAGTATTTCCACGTTAAGGCCGCCCTCAAACTTTCTGGCCTTTTTGTAATCGGTATCCACCATATGTGGTGCATAACGGGCAAGTTCTGTGAATTTTGATTCATACTCAGCTACCGACATGGTACCTTGTCTCAACTGTTCAAACTCAGTCACTTTTCGGTCTCTGACACACTGTGGGAAGTTTTCTCAAAGAAGGCTCCTTTAAACTGAGCCCAATTCATAGCAGTATTGGTGTTGCAGACCAGCATCTACCACCTTCTAGCCTCTTCTTGTAAGGTGAAGGTAGCCAGTAGCACTTTGTGTGCTTCAGAACACGGAAAGACTTCAAATAATTTTTCAGTTTCTAGCACCCACGCTTCGGCCTTCAATGGTTCAAGGCCTCCTTGGAACGATGGCGGTTTCATTTTACTAAACTTCTGCGTTAGAGCAATTATATCATCATTCACATTCTGTTCCCGCTGTACCGGAGGAAGTGGGGGTTGTTGGTTCTGTTGTTGCTGTTGCCTTAAGGCCTCAGTTAGCAGTTCAACTATTCTTTCAAGTCTTGCCATTCTGGCATCAAATGATTCAGTTTCATCGGCAGTTCTTGCATATCCATTTCACTATATGCAACATAGTAATAATAAACATAAGAAGTTGCATACTTTAAACACATTAACACATTAGCACATATATTCATGTCATGTCCACACACACTTTTCATGCTCATGTAATGCCCTATTACTTTTCTAGGACATCCTATAGCTCATTTGGACACGTGTGTGCGATATAACTCGTGGTTTAATATCGCTCTGATACCACTCTGTCACGACCCAAACCCGCCCCTAAGGGTTTAGTACCGTAACCGGCCAGTAATCCGAGATTACCGAAGGCCTGCTTAACAGTAAAACAGTAATACAGAGTACAAGGGCTAGCGGAAGCCAAAACAGTAATTAAAAGATGTCCAATGAGCTGTGACAGTCTGTATGCAAAAAGACTTTTCATACCTATTCCAATAAACAGTACATATACATTCATATACAATCATCCAGGACAGGGACCTAATCCCTATTAGAACAGTACAGTACAATTATCATTCAGTCTACACAGTATTACATACGGAGACAAAAAGGGGAAACTAAAACACCCCAAACAGGCTTGGCTCGATCAGGCTTGGAACCTTAAGGTGAGGCACAGTGGTTGGCTTAACAAGAAGGGAGTTTAACCCAACGCTCCTAGCATCGGTTCGGTGCCTGCACACCTACATATATATATGAGCAGTGAGCTAAAGCCCAGTGAATAACATATGCATAAAGAGGTTAAGAATGAATGTCTTTTCAGTATTTAAAACAGTTATTTAAACAGTATATCAATTATTCGATCATAGCAGTCATAAGTGGTACATCCAATAGCAAAGTAATACAATAGGTCTTAACAGACCGAACAGTCAGTTGATGGCCATCATATCAGTAAACAGTAGTGGTTCCAACATGGGCACCGACAGAGATCTCTGTAACAGTAGTAGTACAGTACAATAACAGTAAATTGCTATGGATGCCACGAATACAGTTCACAAATAGGACAAACATTCATTCAGTAAGAAATATCATTTCAGAAAGCAGTACAGTTGTTCATTCAGAAAATATTCATGATCGAACATATCTTTACAACGTTGTTACTCACAGAGCACTGGGCTATAAGCAGCTAGAGCGTTCTCGGATGCCAACCCTACACAGTTACAGAACGAACACACAGTAAGCTACACAGTTGGGAAAATAATAACTTAATCTCTAATTTGCCTCGGTGTGGTTCTACATCAATATCCTCCTTAAGATGCCTTAAACATGCCCTAGGAATGCCTAGGATGGAAAGAGGATGCAAAGATGGACTTTTAAACACTTTACAAAATTTTTAGAAAACAGGGGTCACGCTCGAGCGTGGCTTTCTACGCTCGAACGAACATGCAGACAAGGGTTTCTCGCTCGAGCGGACCGCAAAACATGACAAAAGTACTGGATGCATGAAATTCACGCTTGACGGGCGCTCTACCCCCGCTTGAGCGTGTGACTCAGGTCCCCGCTCGAGCGTGAATTTCCCCGCTCGAGCGTGAGTCCAAACTCTAGAAATTCCAGATTGAACCTTCAAGCTCAAAATCAACTATTAATGCATCAAATTCGATCTTTTTGGGCCAATTTTCTGGAAAACACTTTCAAACTCATAATATAATATGTTTCAAAGATCAATTTGAGAAATCGAAGCCCAAAGGTAGTTCAATTGAACACAATTTCATCTAAAACTTCAAGAACATGATCAAACATAACATGCATGTATTCATTAGTTCAAAGCTTCAAATATTTGTTCCAAAGAGCCAATTCCTTCAAAATCATGATGAGTTCATGGACTAGAATAATAATATGGATATGCATGCAAGAGTTTCCATGAAAACGACATTAAACTTCAAGATATGCACATGCATGCGTGATCTAAGCTCCAATTCAACAATCTTAAATCAATTCTTGACTTAAAAACTCTAATCTTCCAAGAACCATGCAAAGACTAACTTAATTCACAATTAAGAGGATAAATTCCATACCTAGGTTCCTTAATTACAAGAATGAGAGTTCAATTATGCAATCAACCTTCAATTCCTTCAATTCTCCAAGCTAAAATTGTTGAAATTAAGTTTTCCTCTCACTCTCTCTCTCTAGTCGGCTATGGCTCAAGAAATGGGCTGATGAAATATAATGAGATCAAGTCTCAAGGTGTTGTAGAGATAGGCCACTAAGTGGCAAAATAAGCCTAACTTATGTAATTTAACATTATTCAATCTAATTTAATCATACCAAATCAATTTTCAATTAAATATACCATAAAATCACATAAATTCTAATTAGCACAAGACACTAATCAATTTCTGGTTCGGCCGCCGATAAGGCCTTCAATTTGCAATTTAAAACATAGAACATGAACAGATCATTTAACAGTCAACAGAAAGAATTGTATTCAAACTAACACACTCAATCAATCAGTTCAGAAATTTCAGTCAATTAACATGCTTAATCAAAGATTAGCACTAATCAGTGGTGTTATCAGTAAACAGTAGTGAGGGTTGTCACATTATTCCATGTAAATTTCTTCATTTAACTCACCATTTAAAAAAGCGGTTTTCACATCCATTTGATGAATTTCTATATTATATAAAGATGCAATAACAATTAGCATTCTAATGGATGTTATTCTAGTAACCGGTGAGTATGTGTCAAAGTAATCAAGACCTTCTTTTTGCCTATACCCTTTGACCACAAGTCTTGCCTTGTATTTGTCAATTGATCCATCCGCTTTTATTTTTATTTTGAAAATCCACTTGTACCCAAGAGGTTTACAACCTGGTGGCAAATTCACCAATTCCTAAGTGTGATTTTGCAAGATGGATTCAACTTCACTATTGATAGCTTCTTTCCATAAAGGAGCTTCAGGACTGGACATAGCCTCTTTAAAAGTTAAAGGCTCATTTTCTAACAAATATGTTAGAAAATCTGGACCAAAAGATTTTGAGATCCTAGCATGTTTACTACACCTAGGTTCCTCTTCCTCGTTTTGATCTAACTCTTACTCTTGATCATGTTCTTGATCATTACTAGTAATAACATCAAAAGATCTTTTATTAGTACTAGTCTCTTGTCCAGTCTTATTTAGAAATATATGTTCAAAGAAAGATGCATTCCGAGATTCAATAATAGTATTTACATGCATTTCGGAATGTTCTGATTTATGAATCAAAAACCGATATGCACTACTATTCTTAGCATAACCGATGAAAATACAATTAACGATTTTAGGACCTATCTTAGTCTTTTTAGGACTAGGAATAGCCACTTTGGCCAAACACCCCCACAAGTATTTGTAGGATGGTAGTCTTTCATGCTACATTTCATAAGGTGTTTGATTCACTTTCTTTCGAAGTACTTTATTAAGTATATAATTAGCAGAAAGTATTGCTTCCCCCTACAAGTTCTGAGGTAATCCAGAACTTATTAACATGGCATTCATCATTTCTTTTAAAGTCCTATTTTTCCTTTCAGCAATTCTATTTTGCTGAGGTGAGTAAAGAGCGGTGGTTTGATGAATTATTCCATGTTCTTTACAAAACTCACCAAAAGGTGATTCACATTCACCACCTCTATCACTTCTTAGTTTTTTGATTTTCTTACCAAGTTGATTTTCAATTTCATTCTTATATTGAATGAAAGTTTCCAAAGTTTCATCATTGGTTCGAATTAAATAAACATAACTATATCTAGTATAGTCATCTATAAAAGTGATAAAATATTTTTTCTCACCTCTAGTTTGAATTGATTTAAAATCACAAATGTCACTATGAATTAATTCAAGTGGTTCCGTACCTCTTTCAATTGAATGAAAAGGAGTTTTAGATAATTTTGCCTCAACACAAATTTCACGTTTATGATTTGAATCAATGTCAAATTTAAGTAAACATTCCATATTAATTAATCTACGTAAAGATCCATAATTAACATGTCCTAATCTATCATGCCATAAATTTGAAGACTCAAGCAAGTAAGAAAAAGATGTATTTTTATTAATAATTGAGGGTACAACGGTCATTACATTCATCTTGAAAAGGCCATCAGACATGTAACCTTTTTCTACATACATCACATTCTTAATAAGTACAAATTTATCACTCTCAAACACTAGCCTAAACCCATTCTTACTCAACAAAGATCCGAAACAAGATTCTTGCGAATATCCGGTACATACAGCACATTGTTGAGAGTGAGTTCCTTTCCAGATGTCATCTTCAGAACAATCTTCCCTTGTCCTTCAACTTTGAAAGTTGAGGAGTTGCCCTATAAAAAGTTGTTCACCATTGTCCACTATAGAATAAGATGTGAACATCTTTTTGTCAGCACAGATGTGGCGAGTAGCACCAGTGTCCACCCACCATTCTTTGAGATTTCCAATAAGATTTGCCTCGGAAACAACTGCAGAAAGATTGATGTCATCTACACCATTGGAAATATTATCCACTTCGGTCATATGGGCTTGAGTAGGCTTCTTGCTTGTTCTTTTTTTGCTTTTACCTTTGCTACGGTAATTTTTGGCCCGATGTCCCTCTTTGTCACAGATGTAACATTTGTAATTAAACTTGTACTTTTTATTTTCCCCCATTTAGAGCGTTGTGATGAACTTTCTCCAGAAGACTTCCGTTTCTTGGTTTTTGAAGCATGTTCCTCCACATTTGCCTTAGACTCCATAGGATGCTTACCAGCCCGCTTTTCAAAATTGCGGTTGTCCTCCTCAATCCTCAAATGCACAATTAATTCTTCTAAAGACATTTATTTGCATTTGTGTTTGAGGTAGTTCTTGAAATCCTTCCAGCCTTGTGGTAATTTCTCAATTAAGGCTGCAACTTGGAAGGATTCACTGAGAGACATGCCTTCTGTGTGAATGTCATGCAGAATGAGTTGGAGATCTTGAACTTGGCTGATCACAGTTTTAGAATCAACCATTACAAAGTCCAGGAATTTGCTAACCACAAATTTCTTTGAGCCAGCATCTTCCGTTTTGTATTTTTTCTCTAAAGACTCCCAAAGTTTCTTTGCTGTCTTGATAGGACTATAGACGTTGTATAATGTGTTGTCAAGTCCATTCAAGATGTAATTTCGGCAAAGGAAATCAGCATGTTTCTAGGCATCAACTGCAGCAATCACTTGCCGGTCGGTTTCATCCTCTTTCAAAATAGGAGCATCCTCACTAAGAAAACGAGCCAGGTTTAGAGTTGTAAGATAGAACAATATTTTCTGTTGCCATCTTTTAAAATTAGTTCCAGAGAACTTCTCTGGCTTCTCACTGTAATTTACTGGTACTGTCACCACAGGAAAGGAGGTTGGTGCAATTGCAGCCACCGCACTAGTACTTGTTTGGGTATTAGTTTCAGTAGCCATGAATTTTAAATTATAAAACAAAATTATAATTAGAATTTATACTACACAGAAATTAAACCAAATTCACAGAATTAAATTCTGTAAAAATAAAAGAAACAAAAAATGTAACTTTAATTTTTTTCAATTAATTTGGAAATAAAATAAAATTTTATTTAATCAAATTAATTCTACGCAGAAAATTGAATTTCTGTAATACTTCAATAATTAAAACACTAAAACATGATTTTGATTAATGGACACTCAGAAATAATTTATAAAAACCAAAATTAATTTCTGAAAAAATTCCACAAATAAATATTCTGAATTGTTAATGACACCAGTATATTACTACTAGTTGTCAAAGAAAATAGACTATATATTACTACTAGTCTTGTATCTGTTCAAAATTCAAATCTGAATCTGTTGGACAGAATCACACCTGTTCGGACAGGAAATCTTTGCCTATATTGTTCCAGCAGTCTTGTAATCGGGAAAAACAGTCTGAAAATAATACTTTTGCTGTCCAAACTTTTATCTTAGGTGCATTATTCTTCATATTAGTTTTAGAATAAAATTCAGAGAGTTAGAACACAGGTTTGATTCGTTGTACAAATTGTTTGGAGTGCTACTATAATTTGTGAAGATTATTGTATCCTAGGAGATAGACGCCAATTAACCGTAAGCACCGTAGCGGGGCGAATCTGTCTTAAGATTGT
This sequence comes from Camellia granthamiana, assembly GCA_036172215.1. Lineage (NCBI taxonomy): Eukaryota > Viridiplantae > Streptophyta > Magnoliopsida > Ericales > Theaceae > Camellia > Camellia granthamiana. The sequence goes on along the minus strand of CM069915.1, from coordinate 31,778,022 downwards.
TGGAACAATCTTCTGTGTAAATAAAATAAATTGAAACTCAATCAAACAAAATAAAATAAATAACTTACATAATTTATTTTATCAAACCGAATGAGAAATAAAAGACCAAGTTAAGTGTGTGACACTTTATCTGTTTGGCAGTTTCTGTAATAAACTGTTTGAATCTGTTCGGCAGATTCTGTAAGGAATTTGGACTGAAGGAGGCACAAATTTTGGACAGAAATTTGAATTCAAATTCAAATTATAAAATTGCGAAATTTAAATTAATTTTTTCCGCAATAAATTTGGAAAAAATTCAAATAAATTTTGTTCAAAAAATTAAAGGTAGAACCAAACCGACCCGACCCACACCCGCACCCGGCACGCGTGTGTGGTGGTTTGGGCTAAGATTCACTTTGTCCATAACTCTTCCCTTCTACAAACTTGAGATGCCCCTTAGGGCCCAACCCAAGTGTTACAAACTAAAGCTTATATATACTCAACAAAGCTCTCTTAAAGTTTCAATGTGGGACAACCCATTTGAAGGAAACCCACATTTAAATATTTAAATGTCCATTCTACGAACCCGAAAACGACGTCAACTTCCCATTCGCTCATAAATGGTTTTGACGAACCATCTTCACCGTGTGACTTGTCATGCGACGAACACGTCACCTCTTCGGACCCACCCCAAAAGACGTTTGGGGCCCACTCAATTTTGGGCTCAAAGATGGCCCAAAATAAGCCTATATAACACCATTTTTCCAACAGTGGTGGTGGTGATGATAATATGATGATTATGGTAGTGGTAGTGGCGACAATATTGGTAGCGGTAGCAATAGCAGTGATGGCATAATGGTGGTGATGAAGGTAGTAGTGGTAGTATTAGCAGTGGTAGTAGTGGTGGTGGTGATAACATAATGATGGTGCTAGTGGTAACAAACAATGGTGCTAGTGGTGGTGATGGATGATGGTGGTAGAATTGGTAATAGTGGTAGTGAATTTATAATAGTATATATCAATACTTATATTTCATTTTTGTAAATTCAGTCAGAATTTAAGTTTCGTTTGACATTAGCTAATATAACCAACTTTTTTGTGTTTGGACTTTTTTAGCCTCATTTGGTTTGGATTTTTGGCTTTTTTGTGAGAAAAAAAGTGTAATAATTATAGGTTGGATGTGATATTTTGTCTTATTAACTTATTTAGCCTATTTTATTTTTTTGTACTTTTTTAGTCCCAAAATGATAGCCAAACCAGGACTTAGTAAGTTTGATATGACTTAAAATTTACTTAAATTTTAACTTATATTTTAAGAGGCACTTAAATTTTAAGTGATATCAATTATAGTTATCAAACGAGCTTAATTAATTCTTAATTAATTAATTAAGTTTTAAATACTAAATTATATTATCAGACACCCCTTATTATTATGTGATTGAAACATAAAAATACAAAATAATATAATTTTTAAAATTATAAGAGGTAATTTATATTTAAGCAAACTTTAAAAAAAATATGGGCAAATTACACAAATAGTCCTTATAGTTTGGGGTTTGTGTCATTTTGGTCCTTGATTTTTTAATTGTGACACATTTGATCCTGAATTTTGAATCTTGTTCCAAATAAGGACAATTGAAGATATCATTAGATTTTTCAAGGGTAAAATTGTCAATTTGATAAAATATAAACTAATTTGACAAAAATAAATGTCAAACAAATATTTTTGAATTTTTAAAAATTATTTCTACCCACTAAAAATAAAATTATGTAAAATTGATAAATCTTTTAGACATTTATTTTATTTTATTTTACCAAATTAATTTTTATTATGTGTTTGGATGATAATCATGTAAAATTAATTTAAAAAAATTAATTATGTAATTTTTATTAATTTTACATAATTTTATCATTGGTGGATAAAAATAATTTTTTAAAAATTTAAAATATTTTTTTGACATTTATTTTTATCAAATTAGTTTATGTTTTATCAAATTAACGATTTTACCCTTTAAAAATCTAATAATATTTTCAATTGTCCTTATTTGCAATAAGATTCAAAATTCAGAGTCAAATGTGTTACAATTGAAAAGTCAGGGACCAAAGTGACACAAGCCCCAAACTATAGGGATTATTAGTGTAATTAACCCAAAAAATATTTATAATTTATCTAATAAAATATACTCTTTCTGTTCCAAAATAATGGTCTATTTTGGGGAATCTAACTTTTTTGGTAGTACAATTATTGTATCTTAAAAAAAGTTGATTTTTCAAAATTACTCTTTGATAGTACATTTTTGGGGAATATCAATGTCATAATTGTATTTTTTATAATGTTTATGAATTTAAAAAAAGGGCAAAATAAAAAATTTATATTATTTTTGTACTTAATTTTTGAAAATGGATTAATATTTTGAGATAATAAAAAATGAAATAAGAGACTAATATTTTGAAACGTAGAGAGTAATCTATACTATATATTAAGCAAAAGGGGGTTTTTAACTTCAAGCTTTGTGGGAGCTCCAATCTCCTAATCTAAATTTCCTGATTTTTTGGTTTAAAAAAAAAAAAACGTTAGCATTTATTAACTTCTCTCAACCTCCAAGTCTTACACTCATAATAACACTTTAATACATTAAGAACAAGCATAAAAAAAATTCTTTGAAATCGAACACATATGAATTCCTTGAAAAGTCTCAACACATATGATTATTATCCATCATAATAACATTTTAATGCATTAAGAACAAGTATAAAAAAAATTTCTTGAAAAGTCCAACACATATGATTATTATCAAAATATTAAACTTTAATATAATATAATAAAAAAGAAGACATTTAATTCTAACACATATTATTATTATCCATCATAATAACACTTTAATGCATTAAGAACAAGCATAAAAAAAAATTCTTGAAAAATCCAACACATATGATTATTATCAAAATATTAAACTTTAATATAATATAATAAAAAAAGAAGACATTTAATTATTTGAAAAATCCAACACATATGATTATTATCAAAATATTAAACTTTAATATAATATAAAAAAAGAAAAAAAGAAGACATTTAAAAAAAAAAAAACATTTAAAAATTGCAATTCACATATATGAATTCCTTGAAAAGTCTCAACACATATGATTATTATCCATCATAATAACACTTTAATGTATTAAAAACAAGCATAAAAAAAATTTCTTGAAAAGTCCAACACATATGATTATTATCAAAATATTAAACTTTAATATAATATAATAAAAAAAGAAGACATTTAATTCTTTGAAAAGTCCAACACATATGATTATTATTAAAATATTAAACTTTAATATAATATAAAAAATGAAAAAAAAAAGAAGACATTTAAAAAAAAAAATTTAAAAATCGCAATTCACATATATAGATAATTGTAAATATATTAAGAAAAATGGGGTTTCTAAACCATAAGTCTTGTGAGAGCTCCAATCTCTCAATCTTAATTTTTAAAATTTTTTATTTAAAAAAAAACTCAGCATTTATTGATTTGGTCAAAATCCCCTGATCAACATTTATTAATTTTTTTCAATCCACATGCTTGCATTTATTGATTTGGTCAAAATTCCTGATTAGCATTTAAAATTCCCTCATATAAATAATTATAGATACAATCCGTGTATAGTTACTGTAGTAATTTTTTAATTTCTCCTGTATACTATAATTAGTGATAAGATTATTAAATTATTTTTATAAAAAAATTTTAAAAATATAATTTATATATTAAAAAAATTAAAATAAATATAAATATTTATAATTATTCCGTGCATATTACGACCGATAGGCGAGTAAAAATAATAAAAATAGAAGTAGGATAACAAACAAAACAACAACGTCAACGTCACAGAACAATGACAGCCATCGTTAAAATCACCCCCCAACTCTAACTTCACCATCATCGCTTGTCTCATCCAATCAAGAAGAGGACCAGTCACAGGGCGGTGATGAAGAATTAGGTTCTACGATTATTCGACGGTTCAGTTTCGTCCACGTCACCACTCTCCCTTTAAAGTGTGACCCGACTCCTCAACCCGGGAATCAAAAATTCGCCCCATTTTGTGGGGAATGAAAAGTCTTTTCCTTTTCCCTCATTGGACCCAACACGTGGCGTTCTTCAACCATAAGCCGGTTTGGATATTAATGCAACTCTGGGGTCTACCTAAAAAATTTTAAAAATTAAATTAATTTTCTGAATTTAAATTTGAATTTGAATTTGGGTTTCATTTCATACTTCAGAGAGAAGGAAGAAAATGGAGGTCCATCGAGCAAAAGGAGAGAGAGAGAGAGAGAGTACTTTCTTGGGCTCGACTTTATTGACCTTTTAACACAAAAAAGAGGAGAAAAGTCTATCTCTCTCTCTGTCTCTCTAGTTTTGTAACTTTCTCTCTCTAGCTTTTCCCTCCCATTGCCCGGTCGTGTGATTAAAGGGACCGTCTGTGATTTTTGGGAAACCAGTTCTCAACTTCTTCTCGTTTTGCTCTGTTGAGACCCAACTCTTAGCAACAGTCTTCCTCTCCTCTAGAATCAAGGTATGTCCGATACCTTTTTCATATATGTGTGTATGCATATATGTATGAGCTTTAATTTACACAGATTTTAGCGTTTCATAAGCATTAATTTGGTATGTTGTTGTACTTGTTCGATTGGTGATTGATAAAGTTTGATTTTTGATTAATAAACATGGGTTTTTTTGAATTTTTGGGTTTTGTTGTGTGAGTATATGGAAATTTAGGTATGAAATTGCACGCATTGAACGATTCTGTTCTGCTTTTCTTGTAGTTTTAGTGTCTGTCTCATGAATTTTGATCAAAACATTCGAATGAGTTGTTGTCTATGATTATTTTTTTCAGTATTTCTTCATCTTGAATCTTTGTTAAGCTAGTAATTTCTGTTTAAGAAAATACCCATGTTTGAAATTGAAATTTCTTGTAGAGTCTTTGAGTCTTTGTTAAATGTCTGTATGTTGTTGTGGTTTTGTAGAAAGAAAGCATTCACTGTGCAGTGGTTCCAAGGGGAAACCCTGTCCAATTGGTTTAATAATGGAGGGTATTATTGAATTTGAAAAAAAGAGGGGAACTTTCAGTAAATTTTCAGTTTTGCTCGAATTAGCAGCCACCGATGATTTGATCAGCTTTAAAATTGCTCATGAAGAAGAGGGTCATGATATTGATGAGTCAAGCTTATGGTATGGTAGAAGAATTGGCTCAAAGAAGATGGGGTTTGAAGAGAGGACACCTCTCATGATTGCAGCCATGTTTGGTAGCAAACAAGTTTTGAGTTATATACTTGAAACTGGAAGAGTTGATGTTAATCGGGTTTGTGGTTCGGATAGAGCCACCGCTCTCCACTGTGCTGTCGACGGTAGTTCCGTAAATTCGCCTGATGTTGTCAGGCTTTTGCTCCATGCTTTTGCTGATCCCAATTGTCTTGATGCTAATGGGAACCGACCCAGTGACTTGATAAATCTGTATTTGTATTCTTCCTTCAATTCGAAGAGGAAAGTAGTTGAATTCCTGCTAAAGGGAAGCAATAATATTGGGGAAGAATGTTTCTTGGCTGATCAGGCCTTTGAACATAATGAAGAACAACATGATCAACAGATGTTGACACCAACCTCCTCTAAAGATGGGATTGAGAAGAAAGAATATCCTGTTGATCTTTCTCTTCCCGACATCAAGAATGGGATATACGGGACGGATGAGTTTAGAATGTATACGTTCAAGGTTAAGCCTTGCTCGAGGGCTTACTCGCATGACTGGACAGAATGTCCGTTTGTCCACCCTGGGGAAAACGCTAGGCGACGTGATCCACGGAAATATCATTATAGCTGCGTGCCATGTCCCGAGTTCCGAAAGGGGACGTGCAGGCAGGGGGATGCTTGTGAATACGCACATGGAATTTTTGAGTGCTGGCTTCACCCTGCGCAGTATCGAACCCGTCTCTGCAAAGATGAGACAGGTTGCTCCAGAAGGGTGTGCTTCTTTGCTCACAAACCTGAAGAGCTTCGCCCCTTGTATGCGTCAACCGGGTCAGCAGTGCCTTCTCCTAGATCATTCTCAAACGGTGCTCCTTCGTTGGATATGACATCAATGAGCATGCTTGGTCATGGTTCTCCTCTTTTGATGCCGCCCACTTCAACACCACCTATGACTCCTTCAGGAGCTTCTTCTCCTATGGGTGGGTCGATGTCTATGTGGCAGAACCAGCACAACATCGTGCCTCCCACACTGCAGCTTCCTGGTAGCAGGTTGAAATCTTCGTGGAGTGCTAGAGACATGGATTTAGATGCTGAATTACTTGGGCTTGAAAGTCATCGTCGCAGGCAGCAGCAACAGTTGATGGATGAGATGTCAAGTCTCTCCTCCCCAACGAGTTGGAATGGTAACTTGGCTACTGCTGCAGCTTTTGCAGCTTCGTCTTTTGATCGAAGTGGGGATTTCAATAGGCTCGGAGGTGTGAAACCTACTAACCTTGATGATGTTTTCGGATCTATTGATCCTGCAATTTTGCCTCAGTTCCAGGGACTTTCTCTAGATGCCTCTGCATCCCAAGCGCAGTCTCCAACTGGAATGCAGATGCGCCAGAACATGAACCAGCAGCTCCGCTCGACCTATCCTACAAGCCTTTCATCCTCACCAGCCCGTGGATCATCGTCATCAATGGGGATTGACCCATCTGGGGCTTCAGCAGCTGCAGCGGTTCTGAGTTCAAGGGCAGCTGCCTTTGCAAAGCGGAGCCAAAGCTTCATCGATAGAAGCACTGTGAACCGTCTCTCTGGGCTTCCTTTGCCTGCTTCTTCTGCAAATGTAATGCCTTCTAACCTTTCGGATTGGGGATCTCCAGATGGGAAATTGGATTGGGGCATCCAGAAAGATGAGCTGAACAAATTGAGGAAGTCTGCTTCTTTTGGGTACAGAAGCAATAGTAGCAAGTCTTTGGTGAACGATGCCCCAATGGTAAAATCTGGGCCCTCTGAGTTTGAGGAGCAGTATCAGCAGTATCATTTGACCAGCGGTGGTTCTGAGATTCTCCCCTCTTGGGTGGAGCAGCTGTACATGGAGCAGGAGCAGATGCAGATGGTGGCTTGAAACCGAAGTTAGCATCTGCATTGGTTTTCTTAATTTCAAATTTAACAATATTTCTTGCCATTTTTTGGAATTTTTATTCATATTCACCCTATGTAGGTGGAAAGAAATGGAGAGAAGGTAAGGCCATACTCAAATGTTGAAAACAAGGAACTTGGGCAGGATAAAAATGATTCTGCTCAGATATTATATATTTATTTTATTTCACAACCTACTTTTGCCCCCTCTTACTATGTTTCTTTTGTTCTTGTATTGACTAACTGCTAGAAAAATGTTAGATGAATATTTTCTTCTAAGACGATGGTTCAGTTGGCACTACCAAATTGTGATGTGAAATAGAAGTGCAGAGGTTCATCTATTTATTGGTTCATAATTTACTTGTGGGGTTGATGCTATATGTAAAACAAATATATCTAAATTGGATACTTAACAATGTCATTCATATTAATGTGGCACTGCCTTCTTCGAGCTATGATGTGTTTGTGTTTTTCTTTCCTGAGAAAATGTTGGAGGAACTGCAAATGCATTGTAATTGGCATGGTGCTTGCTGCAGAAGAATATTAACAGCCTGGTTTGTAGATCCCACTAAGATTTCTTTGTATAGTGGGAGATACTTTGGATAAGTTTGTCTGCAGCTTTTATACCAGTTAAAGAGTATTGAAAGCCATAAATCTTTCCCTATTGTCTTCTATCTTCATTCCTTTTCTTTTTGCTTTTGGAAACAGCTTCTCTCCGACCCAAAATCGGACTGGAGCGTGTTGTTAGCACACTACAAAGCCCATATTGATGATCCGATTGGTTTAATGTGTAGACCTCATTGAATACTTTATACTTGTAAAAAATCACGTTGATCGGATATTGATAGTCACTTGATCAGATTAAATTTGTGTCAACGGTACCTATGATTTTAAAAATAAATTGTTAATATAAATGTGATTTGATTAAGTGTCATTCGATATACGATTAACGTGATTTTTTACAAGAATGAAGTATTCAACGAATTCTATATATTAAATAGTTTGAATTATCGATGTGGGCTCCGTAATGAGCCCAACAGCACGCTCCTGTGGGGAAACCCAACTGGAGAGAAGCCTTTGCTTTTACCAGAACTTTTGGAATATAGTAAATTGCTTTCGGCTGCCAAAAGGGTGAGAACTCATATGTTTTTACAGTTGATAACAGAGCTTTTTAAGTGCTTCGCTGATCCTCTCACCCTACCTTGTTTGTGTTGTCTTTTCTTGAGGACCAAGGTTGAAGAAACTGATTCGACGCTGTCAGATAAACATGCATTAACCAAAAGAATAAAAAAACCGCTGTTTTCTGGTGAGGCAATGATGTAAAAAATTAGGTATTGTTTGTAACTAACAAAATGGATATTTATGTAGGACGTGATATTCATTAGCGAGTGTTTGGTGACCAACAATTCCTTATTCTTCTCCAAATGGTCGACCCTTTTTGAATGACAATGGTTGCAGGATTACATTCTTTACTCTTTCAATTTAAGTTTCGTTTGGCATTGGCTAAGGTAGCCTAACTTTTTTATGTTGAGACTTTTTTAGCTTGGCTTTTTTACCCTTGTTTGGTTTTTAGTTTTGAGTTTTTTTTACTTTTGTGAGAGAAAATATATAATGATTATGATTTGGATATGACATTTTGTCTTATTGACATACATGTTCTATTTTGTATTTTTGTGCTTTTTTAATCCCAAAATGTTTACTAAACAAGGACTTGTATAACAAACATTCTTTTAAGTTTGTCTGCTGAAGAATATAGATTAGCTCTGTAATTATTCTATTTAAAGTAATAAAATACTTTGTATATATTTTTTGTGGGAATTGGTTGTACATTGCTGTTCTAGTTTGTACGGTAGTGGCAACATGAGTAATTTTTGAGTAACATATACATAAATTTTACTTCTCACTTTATTTCATACCATTCATGTTTATTTATACATGTTTAAGAATGAGAAAACGCAATAAAAAAGAAAAAGAAAAAAGAAGAGATTATGTGTAATATTTTCTTTAATATTGATTATGGCATTGGCTGTATCTTTTCACGCTGTGTTTAGTTGGAAGGATTTGGAAAGAAAAAGAAAAAAATTGTGAAATTAGGTGAAATGTGAATAAAATGTAAGTATATTTTATTTACATTTTACCTAGTTTTTCTCTTTTCTTTTCCAAATTATTTCCCAAATCTCTAACCAAATACAGCGTAAGGTACAATTAATTTCTCAATGTCATATATTTCATTTCAACCAAACAACAAAAAAATTAGCTTCTCTCGGTTTATTTTTGTTTTTAATTTTCATTTTCCTGAATAAATCAGTCCTAAACATAGACCAATGCTCAGTAACCTTTTCTGAAATTGTGATAATATTATGTTTGCATTAAACTTCTATTTTTATTTTTATTTTCAAATCGAAAATCGTGATGAACAACCTTGTGTTTGTATTATTTTTCTATTTTTAATTCAATTTCAAATCTGTAAGTAAGTTTGTCATAACACTTTCATTTTGTGTGAAAAAAAAAAAAAACTCACTTTGATGGAGAAGATTCACTTTCTTTAAATTTCACTATAATGTACAAATTACAAAATCTCTGGTTTAGCCAAAAAGAGATGTACAGATCTTTCAAGTGTGTTACAGATCAAAATTTTGCATGGGAGGTCTCAACAAGTTGATCTACCAGCTCATCTAACAATGTTTCAAGAATTTGTAACCCAAACTCTACACCAACACCTTTAAAATCTTCTATCTTCCACAATTCTCTGTATACCCAATTCGATTCCATCATGGCTTCTTCAGCCATTTTGCAGCTTTCATTCCACATCTCCACATAGTTCCCTCTCTGGTAATCTTTTTTCTTCGATCCGTTACATTTTCCATGAATCAATTTCCTTCTCTGAACATCACTACTCGAACTAGTACTGGGTTTACACGGAGATGGAGGCGACTGCTCGAAATTTTCAAGCTCTGCTGATAACTTCCTTCTGGAATTTGAACCTGTTGTCGACCTTGCATCTTCCTCTGTTTCAAGTATTTCAAAAAAGTGATTACTTTCAACGAAATTTGACATTATAATTTGTTTGATAACATGAAATAGATTAAACCACAATGAGTAAAACTATAAACCAACAGTGTCGAGTAGTAAGGTAAGTTGTTAAAAAACTTAGCAAACTTCAAAATATGTTGAACTAATTTGCATAACCTACGGAGTTCGATTGAGTTTTGAACGAGTCAAACATGTGGGTGGGGAAAATTATGAACAAAATAGGAGAAAACAAACCTGATGTAGGAATTTCCTCGGGATCAAGAATAGATTCAACAAAGTCCAAAACAGAAACAGGGCTTGAATTCTCTGAATTACACTCTGTTTCGACCTTCGCTGCAGAGACACTCTCTTCTTTTTCCTTCCTCTGTTTCACTCCATTAGACCTCTCTCTGTTGTTTATGGGTTTCGATTGATTTACATCCTCTGTCTCAACGTCTGAATTACAGTTACAGTCGTTGGTGGAACGAAGAACATCACTTGCATCTTTACCTTCACCATTGCAGACCACCTCTTGTGTAGCCTCGTGATTGATCACCCTGTTAGGCTCTTGATTTTCCTTCAATTTCTCACACTTTCTCTTGCATCTCTCTGCTTTTCTTCGCTTCAATTTTCCAGAACCCATCTCCGATCTACGTTCTTTGGATCTAAATTCTTTATTTTTACCTCCATTCCCAAAGTTTATAACAAAAAACTCATCATTTTCTAGCTCCAAGAAACTCGGAAGTTCGCGAAAAGACAAGGAAGTCCTAACACGCCCACGATGCCCCTGCATCGACTCACTCTCAGTCCAAGAATCATAATCCATCGATCTGCTTCGCTCAATCGAATTAGGAGTCAATTGGGCCTTAGCTAAATCGAACAGTGGCATGGATTCCAAACCCATTAGCCTCGCCACAATCCCTGGAGTTTCTTTTCCCTCAATTTTCTCCTCTGTTTCCCAGCATCCAAACTTGTTAGATTCTAAATTGAAGCCAGTGTCTTTGAATTGATCTGAGGGGTGGGTGGGGAGACAATTGAAGCAAAGAAATTGTCTTAACATGGTTGCCAGTGAGTTGCCTTTACTGCCACTAAATGTGGTGGTGGTGGGGGTTGAGGATGAAGAGGAAGACAAGAACTTCATGTTGGATAGGTGAAAAAGTGAGAATAAGAAATTGGGTTTTGTTGAATTTTGAGACACTGGTAAAAGGGAATAACAGTTGAGAAGAAAAGCAAATGGGAAAAGAAGGATTTGAATTGAGTTAAAGAAAGCAGAGAGAGAGAGAGAGAGAGAGAGAGATGATGGGGGTGGCGGGCTTTGGGTTTGAATGATGTCGGGGGGATGGCACTGAGCTTTTGATAGAGAAAAGAAAGGAGTGATGTTCCCACGCGCCCTGAAAAGTCAATCTCTGTACAATTTTTGTCCCCACCAAAATTGATTTTATTTTAATTTTTGCTGCATTTTTTTAAAAATAAGCAAAAAAAAATGATAGAGATTTAAATAAAAGGAGAAATTACTAAGAGCATCTCTAATGGTTTGTTATTGAAACTACCAAAATTATAATATTACAGTTTTGCATCAAAAGTGATTTTCGAATGGTTCAAGATGACAGCTGTTAAATTTGACAAATGTCAAAGTTTGTGCTAAATTTGACACAAGTTGTGACAAAGCCAAATGCGCCAACTCACCCAAAACTGACCGTTTCCTTCCTTATCAGCAAAACAGAGATTGGGTGAAACAACCATTTCTTGAATTTTTTGTAAAACCAAATTCACCAAAAAAAAAATTTAAACAGAAATTTGTTTAAAACTTTAAAACATAATTTTTTTAAAACAAAAATTGGATGAAAACAGCCAAACCCTTCAAAAATAAAATTAAAAAAAAAATCACAAATTTTTAAAAAAAAAAAAACATAATTAGACAACAACAACAATCAAGCAATTTCAGCATTTAAGTGGATTTTAAGCAAATCTATACTAAAAACTACCTAGATTTCAAGATGCTTGATGGAATTCTGAGACGATTTCAGCACTTTGAAGCTTCGGCTTCATCTTCCTTATCTTTGTGCTTTGTTTTCATCTTCTTCGTTAGGGTTTGAGGTTGGGATTTCAGGTTCAACAATTAATTGGATTTCAAGCAAATTTATACTAAAAAATACCTAGATTTTAAGGTGCTTGATAGATTTCTGGGACGATTTTAGCACTTTTAAGCTTTAGCTTCACCTTCTTCATCTTTGTGCTTTGTTTTCATCTTCTTCATTAGGGTTTGAGGTTGGGATTTCAAGTTCATCTATCAAGGACTGATTTAGGGTTTCTTCATCTTCGATTAGGGTTTCAACCTCTCTCGATTTAGAGTGAGATCAAGAGATAAAGATCCAAAAGGATCTGGGGTTTGGTGGTGAGAAGGGGAGAGTGAAAGAAGAAAGGGAGAGGTGGTGTTTGGGAAGTCTTGAACTTGGGTTTTTTTTGATTTTTTTCACAAAAAGACAAATTTTTTACAAAACTAAAAAAAACACATTCAAACAAAATATTACATCCAACCTCATAATCATTTCATTTTTTCTCTCACAAACATCACATCCAACCACAAAAAAATCCAACTATCTTCTCAAACACAAAAAAAATTTTCTCCAATAATATCCTACAACTAAAAAAACCTACATAAAAACTCACTTTCCAAACACTCATAGAGACTGATAGGATTTCTCAGAATTGATCGAGTGCGGTTTGAGGGAATGAGTGGGATCCAAGAGGTTTGAAAGTATGGAACCCGATTTCCAATGTATCGAACCAAATCAGAAGGGTTTAGGGTAGGAGGGAGAGAGAGAGAGAGCCAACGATTTAGAGAATGGAGAGAAAGAGAGAGAATATTGTATGGTGCCGTTGGATAATTGGAAAATAGAGGTCGGAAGGTTCTGGATCTCTCAAATGCTACATATTGTAATTTTATTTTATTTTTTTGTTTGAACTGGCAACAAATTTTGTATTAAACAACTATAAAATTTTTATATTTGTATCTCTCAAAATTTTTTATTTTTTAAATTTTTTTATATTTATAGAATGTAAATATTTTTTTTAAAAAAAAGGTCAAAAAATAAACAATAAAAAGATCACTCAAAAAGCTATATCCAAACATCACCTGTAAAATTAGAGAGAAAGTTAGTTGAGATTTACCAAAATGACTTTGCACCATTGCTATAAGTTAGCAAATTACTATTGTAGCATGTCAAATTATAGCTTTAGCAATGCTATTTTGACAAATATCATTGGAGATGCTCCATGAAAAATTATTATAGATTCATGATAAAATTAATGAATTTATTTATTAATGTGTATAAAATTGATCAGTTATTTATAATATTTTTAAAGTCTACCTACAAATTAAATTCTCCCTAAATAAAAACCCCTATTTGTTATAGAATTATTTAGTGTTATTAAAAGACGAAGTGATTGTGTGCTCAACTAATGATGTTTTGTTATTTATGTATCGTGTTCCTATTTTTTTAAGCGGACAAGTATGCAACTCTTTGTTATTGGATAGGTACACCGCAACTATAGAATTCCCGAAAGATCGAATAATTACTTGTCTTAGTTGGGAGTTGGACCAGAAGAATAAATATTAAGAGTAACAATTTATGTAGTGTTACTAGTCAATATAAATTTTAAATGAAACTACAGGGTGATTTGAGAAGTAGGTTAAAAGTTGACTTTTTAATTTTTTCTTTTTTAGATTTTTTTGTACTTTTGTGTGTAAAAAATATGAAGGTGATGTGACCCAAATTGTCATAGATTAAATCCTAAAGCTAGTTTTTAGCTAACTTCCTAAATTGCCATAGATTAGTCTTTTTTTTCTTTTTCTTTTTTTAAACCAAAAAAAAAAAAAAAAGGATGCTCCTTGGTGACATCATTGCAACTTCTAGATTCCGGTGATTTAAAGCCAAATTTACTCTAATCCAAAGGAAGGAATCCACCACCGGAATAAATGGAGAATGCACCAACCCCTACCACAGAAGGCATGGCTTTACCCTAAATAGACCCTGCACATGCAATTCATAGGCACTATTTCAAAATGAATTTAAACCCTAGTCTAATCTCAGCTCTATAAAATGCATAATAACAATGCACCAGACTCAAAATTAATAAGTCTCGTCCCCAAATATCATCCAAAAACTTGAATCTATGTTGTGTGTGCACCAAGCAACATGATAAGTACCAAGCACCACCACAAGCCTACCATGTTATACTAGCATAGTCAAAGAGCGCGTAGAGAGTGATGATGATTAATTCAATCGCCTAAAGGGTAAAAAAAGCAAGAAGAATAAAGTGGTCATTGGGGGCGTTTTTGTTCTCATTTGATTGAGTTGCCCATTAGATTAGGCTTTTGGAAGAGTAGGGGTACAATGTGTAATATAAGATAAAAAGTATTTTATGTAACTGGTATATTATTAAAGTATTTTTCTATATCAAAAACATTATGTGGTGGTATTAGTGTTTAATGAATAAGCAAATTTTGTGATACAAAGTCTAATATTATTGAATCAACAAGAGACATTGTAATGGTATCACTCAATATATTCGTTACACAAAATACGACCTTGTAGTATAAGTGGTTATATTGGGTTTGCAGGGGAGGATGGTGAGTTTGGATTTTTTCAAATTGTAGTATTAGTGTAAATACATACACATACACACATTGGTATAGTGAGTGAGTCAATCAGACTGGCTAAGAGGAATAACAGCAGTGGCCGGTCAGTCAGTTACTGCAAAAGCCTCCCTCCAACCGACCAACTCTGCTCTGTTTCCTCTTTTTTTTTGGCTGGGCCTCCTATTTGTTTCTTGTCATTCTTTGTATGTTATTTGCTAAAACTCTAGAGCAACTGTGACTACTCTATTTCCCTTTGTTTGATTATGCCAAAAAAAAATATGTATATACATACATATATATCACAAATTTCTAATAAAATACTGAAATGGAAAGGATGTAAATGAAAATTCACGGGACCCATGTGGAGGACCTGAGTATGCAAACTTTCCACACATTTGGTTTGGCAATCAACATTCCTGCAACAACCTAGTTGAGTTTGTGAGAGTTGATTAGAATAATAACCTAAATCAATCAAAATCAAGCAAGTTTGAAGTTCTCTGTATGGAATAATTGAACTCCCTTCTTTTCTCTTTATTATATGTACAAAGATTCTCCTAGCGTTTATAGCTCAAATTGCTACTTTTTGATTATGTAGCTAAATCAATCCACAATGGGGTGGGGGTGAATTTGTAGCTACACTTCTTAGTTCCTACATCCTAGGCATATTATCACCATCATTATCATTAAAAAAAAAAAAAGGACGCTCCTTCGGCGAATTTTTTTTGAGGTAAAATGCTTCAAAAATTCTGTTCCGTTTCGGCTGCTTTTTATTATAGATTTTTTATTTTTTGTTTTTTGTTTTGAAGTTGCTGAAAGACTAATATCTGTATACTCAAAACAACACAAATTACAAACATATCAAGATATCAGAACCAAGACTTCTAAAAGGTACAAATCTTCAAAACCTCTCTCGCTTAAGAGAAAGAGTCTACAATCTTCTCCATGAGGCATATATTTCTTGGAAATTCATCAATCCATCTTGCTCGAAGACAAACCGTACAACTTAGGATCAGTCTGATAGTACACAACCTCTCCGGTATCGCTGACATAGTGATCTTGTTTGATGCTTCTAACTAAATAACTCACCAAGTGAAATGGAATAGGCCCTGATTTTTTGGGCTCTCGGTAGTACTTTCCGAGCACTGGCTTAGCTGCCTTAGTCTGCGTAATGATGACATAATCATCAAATTATTAGCATTTTTTAAGGGAAATTATTCGACTTAGCCGGTGAAGAACCATTTCTTACCGCTTCTATTAAGTGGTAGTGTGGGATTTGAGGGAAGAGGTGATGTACAACATGAGTGCCAATGTCATGGTGGATGTTGTTGATCCATCCATAATCGCGGTCAATGGTTGTTAGCCCTCCCCTTAAGTAGCTCCATTCCTGTTTAGAGAGAAACATAAGATTGGGGGGTATTTTTTTTTTTTAATTGATTAAACCTAAGCATATTTGGAAAAACTGGGAACAAAAAATTGTTAGTACCTTTCCGCGGTACCAAGGAACCTTTTGTTCGTAGCCATGGTGATGCAAGTAAGTAACAGTGTCCAACCACATAACAAAGATCTGTGATAAATGTGCAACAAGATTGAATCAAATGGAATTGAAGTATTTGGAGCATTTGAAATTCATTCTTTTTATCAGATGGAATTCTAGGAACACTTCGAGAATGGAATGTGTTTGACTTACCATGTAAGGAACACCATAGAGTTTAAGCATTTGGACAGACCCAAACACCGTGGATAGGTAGAAAAGCAGGGAAACCATTAAAGTCCAACATGCAGTTGAAGTGATCACATGTTTCCTCTCGCCGGGAAGGAACAATTCACTGTAGGGATTGAAATGAGAACCTGTCTTTCCTGGACTTCTAGTCCACTGCAATTCAACCCCATCAAGTCAGCAAAACTAGCTCCCAAGAAATCCTGTTTGGTTGTGTTTTTGTTTCCGGTTCTTGTTTCTCTTGTTTTTGGAAAGAAATAATGGAAAGTTTGAAAAGACTGTCATTTTCATTTTTTAGCGAAATTAGTTTCTGAGAATTTTTGTGAAACAATTCACCAAACCAGTTTACCCGGAACATGAGAACAGAACAGAGAAAACAAAAACACAAAGAGGCTAGTGTCATAAACAACTAGATAGACAAATTATCACCAAATATATAGGGTATGCAAACATGGGGAATGGAACTTTAAATCTTAGGATTTTGGTAGATTCATCCAAAGTCTTGTATATCTTCTCAGGCAACTGTAACCATAAGAGTAATTAATTAAATACTAGCAGATATGAAACATAGGAACCATAAAAAAAAATATATAGAAATGCTATGTATTCAGAAAAAAATAAATTCGATCTGCATATTTCAAATTCTAAACACTTTTCTGGATACATAACATTGCTGTTAAAAAAAAAAAATTATCAAGAATATTGTTAACTACTAAAAAAGATGAAAACATGAATGGATTAATAGAAAAAGATGAACGGGGGAGGGGGGGGGGGGGAAATTATAGAAGTATTACCGGTACCCATGATTCATCATTTTCAACATGTCCATGATTCTGATGGTGAGTTCTGTGGCTAATTCTCCTGTAATTATATATCAGTCATATGCACAAACACCATTTCTTCACAAACTCAATCTAGACAGATATACAAATTTCAGAATAAAAGAGTTAAGATCAAGAAGGCACCATCCATGATAAGGCACAAGAATTGATGAATGCAGGAGATGTCCAACAACACTATTCAACAAAGGGTTGTCGGAAAAGCTTCCGTGGCCACTGCAGATTCAAAAAAAAAAAAAAAACAAACACAAAAATGAGCCTTCAAATTGAATTTCCAAAACAGGAATTTAAGTATGTTATGTATATTACCAATCATGACCAAGAACAAACAGTGCCCAAAACATTGTCCCCTGGGCAGCCCAGTAAAAAGGCCAAACAACCCAACTGTCAAACAAATTTGCCAATGCAGCTAATCCAAAAATCACAATAACATCCCTAATCACATAACTAATAGATCGCCACGGGTTCTTGACCCAGCAGTGGCTAGGAATGGCAGCTCGAATCTCCGCTATCCTAAACGGAGGAGGTGCACCGGGGTCAAATTTATCTTCATCGCGGACCTTATCAACCCCAATCATGGCATTCCCTTCCATCACCTTTGATGAGGCCTTCGATGGAGAACTGACCATGCTAAGTCCACCCTCTTTATCTGCAGAACAATTGGAATGTAGTTTTAAACATTGTTACAGGTCTTAAAATTTTTGAATTCAATTGTTAAAGATTGAACTTGCCTAGCAAAATCAGAAACAGAACATGTTATGTTTTGTGTAGATTTAAAGGATAATTTTGAATTTTGATTATTCTTTATCAATGAGATTATGCAATCTTGAACATGAGAATATGGGGTTAACTTAAGCTAGAGTGTGAATTATGCACCACAAATTTGCATAATTCACTCAAAATGAGAAAATGCAAAGCAGGTTAAATAGTCAGTGGATAGTGAGCGAGAAATTCTCGGGGTATTAATGGTGTGTGAAGGAAGGTTTAACCATACATATTCCTATCCCCCAGGGGACTCTAACCTAACCAACTACGAATATTGAGGACATTCCCTCCCATAACCCTTCTCTCTCTCTCTCTCTCTCTCTCTCTCTCTGTCTTAATGGGCAAATTTGTTACAAAACAAAACTATATGGGTTAAAATGGAAAAACCACAAGGTCCATTAGTGCAATTAATTTTTGTTTATTTTCTTATTTTTCTTATGCATTACGGGCACGTGAGAAGCACCTGACTAGTTTTTGTCAGAAAATCTTGAAAAAATAATTTGAATACAATTATAAAATTAAAGTGTAAAATTAATTCAATAAAAATTATAAAGCCTAAATGGTAAATTATATTGTTGGTTCTTTTTAATTAATTTGAGCAAAGTTTTGAGCCAATATTTGAAATTTCAATTTCATCAATTTAAATTATATAAAATTAGCATATTACTTGTGCTATATATAGGTATAAATAAATAATTAAAAATTAGTTTCTAAATTAAAATAATAATATAAAATTTATTTAAATTATATTGTAAAAATGATTTATAATCAATTAAATTTTATTTATTTTCATCAAAGTCACACATAAGAGAAGATTTTTATTCTGATGTCATTAATTATGTGTTCTAAGTTCTTAATAAAAAATTGCATGTTATAATTTAATTGGTAAAAATTAAAGAATAAATTACAAAAAAATATTTACGATAAAATATAAATACATTTCGTTTTATAAGTTTTGTGATTTTAATTTGCCATATGATAGTAATAAATTACATTTGTTAAATACTAATTTTTTCTTATTTTGTAAAACCTAAAAATTTGTCCACTCAAAATTATAAATTGTTGTATGTCATAACTCTTACGTGAAAATGGATTAAGATTGACTTGTGGTTGGACTGAACATTTGAAGTAACCTAGAAGCTACTCAACTCAATATTTATGCTAATGTGACCTTTACTTAATCATTAAAAATTATCTTTATCGATTCATGATCGTTATAAGCTAGTTTGGAGATTTTAATATTGAATTAAATATTAAAAATTAGTCTAGAAAATCTAGTTCAAGTTGATTTTTTTTTCTTCTCAATAATTCTTAATTTAAGCTATAATACATCATATTTTAATAACTCAATATCATAAAAAAATAATAATAATCTTAATGTTTACGGTGCTTTTTATCAATCAATAAAAAATATTTTAAATATTAAGAGAATTACTTTTAAACAAATCATAACATAAAATTTTTACTTTAAAACTTTAAGACGTATACATTTTCTTTAACTCTACAACTAATTTTTGAGATAGTAATTAAAATAAACTTCAATCATTATCATATGGAGAGACATCTGTGATAAAAGTTCGTAATACACAATTTTAAAAAATAATATTAATTCAAAATTTTCAGTATGGATGTATCCAACTTTATGTTATGGTTGATTCATGGATTTGGGTAGAAATTTGGAATAAGAATGGAAAAATATAGGTGAAATGTAAATGAAATATAACTATATTTTACTTAATTTTACACACTTTTTCATTTCCCCTTTCAAAACTTCTATCAAAAACCATGAACCAAACACATTATCAATGTTTGAAAGGAGTTTTGGATCTTTTATTGCATTGAGATACACTATCTAAAAAAAAAAACCCTATATAATATTTGGTGGGAGAAGCAAGTTTTTAAAATAGATCGTCAATCACATTATAAGGGAATAAAAGGTAGCCAATAAAAGATTTTTTAAATATTTTAAAAATTAAACATCAAGAGAAATAAATTATAGAAGATGTGAATTGATTCCTATATTTTAGTGTTACAAAAATCTAAATTTTAAAACTAATCCTTTTCAAATTTCTAAATTTAAATTTTTCAATGAATTAATTAACTTTCCTTTTGAAATGTGTAAATCAATGATTCAATAAAAGTTATAATATATATATTTTTTAAATTTTAGAACTGATTAGTTAACCTTCCTTTTCAAATTTCTAAATTTAAATTTATAAATAAATTAATTAACTTTTTTTTTTTTTGAAATGTGTAAATAAAAGTATAATATATATATATTTTAATAATTCAATAAAAGTTAGTCAATAGAATTTTTTTTAATTATTCAAAAAATAAGAATTCTAGAAAAATAGTATGAAAGTTTTGAGTTTCACAAGACTCTTTTCATTAGAAATCTCATTTTCTTAATATATTGTATAAATGTGGTTCAACATTAGTTGTTGTTAGAATTTTGAATAAAAAAATGTCAAGATTTTTAGCACTTCAATCACAAGAAAAAAAAAATTGACTAAATTACACCAGAGTAAACATGTGTTCATATTTTTGCAAAAATACTTTGAAAAAATTAAGCAAATGGTGCATCAAAGTAGCCATTCTTTTACACAGACAAAAGGTTCTGTTTTTAAACCATGACTAAACTTTGGTGACACAACACATGTATGTTTTATTTATTTGTGGAGACTTGAAATTTGCATACCTTAGACTCATCTCAAAGTTGCTCCTGGAAGCCCCTTTTCCTACTTCTTTGGAATCCACCATCACCATATCTCTCTCTCTCTCTCTCTCTCTCTCTCTCTCTCTCTCTATATATATATATATATATACCACCCTTGTTTATACAACTTTGACACCCAATAAGGACTGTTTGGGGAAGATGACTAGGGGTTATTTGAGGGGTATCCTAAATAAGTGCACTTTTTGTCTTTTTAGACTAAAAAGTTGAGGAAAAAAATATAGATATTTGGGTTAACTTTTTGACTTTTTATGAAAAAATGTGTATTAAAAAATTATATAAATAAGTGTGTAGGAGAAGATTGTGATGGAATAGTTGTACGGTGCAGGACAGTGTGTGTAGAGTGAGGGAAGGGGAGATGATTCCCTGCTTTTCGGACAGTGAATTGAAGGTGTTGTTCAGCCTGTGGGAGCCTACCAAGGGTCCCGTTTTGCTAATCAAAACCGTTCAATGTGTAGAACTCATCGAGCATTATATACTTGTAAAAAATCACGTTGATCGGATATCAATAGCTATCTTATCGGATTAGTTTTTTTTTCAACTGTTAACTATAACACCATCCATTTTATAAATTTTAACTGATTTGATCATATAATTACCGATATCCGATCAATGTGATTTTTGACAGGTATATAGTACTCGACGAGTTCTACATATTGACGGTCCAGATTATTAAAACGGGACCCGTGATGGCCCCCACGGGCCGAACAACACCGTGTTATGTGTACACATAAATAAGTGCAATTTAGGCCACAACAATGCCACGCCTGCTCTGCCGTTATGATTGTTTGAAAAGAAAGGTTGTGTAAAATTAATTTTTAATATTTTTTTTGAGTAAATAGTGATAACTTTTTAATTTTTTGAGTAACTTTTTGACTTTTTCTGAAGTACCGAAACCAAGCCTAAAAATCAAATTTTGAATTTTAACTTATTTTGGGTCACTCACCTATCTACTTTTTTACATGTTTTTTCAAAAAAAAAAAAAAAATGTTAAAAAGTCAACTTTTAATCAATTTCTCAAAACAATCCTAAGCAATATGACATGAACATCATGCCATACCAGTTAAGAGCAGTTTGTCATTCTAACCCCCAATGTTTGTATAAATATATATACAACAACTCTAAATTATGAGATCTATATATCACCGTAATAGATTCATCAATCTCATAAATATGTGGGTCTCACAAAAACAGGTTTTACATATTTTTGAGACAAAAATATTTACCAGTATATCATCAATCATAAAATATTTCTACCCAAATCATAACAAAGCACATGCTAAAAGATATACCATATGCAGTGTGTAAGAGCACAGAATGTAGGGTTCGTTGTGGGGATCCTTGCTTTAAATTCTTTTAAATAAGGTGGGTTTTCTTGCATGTAACATTTAGGGGTTGTTTGGGGTGTTCTAAATAAGTGTATTTTTTAGTTTTTTGAACTAAAAAATTGAGTAAAAAAATATGGTTGTTTGCGTTAACTTTTTGACTTTTTATGGGAAAATGTGTATTAAAAAATTGTATAAATTAGTGTGTAGGGGAAAATTAGGATTGGGAGTTGTGCAGCCGTAATTTTTGAATTTTGGTAAATAATGATAACTTTTTAACTTTTTGAGTAACTTTTTGACTTTTTAGCAACTTCCCAAACTTGGCCTTAATTTTTTCCTAAACTAGCATAATACTTGTGTTATACACACTATTTTAAATAAATAATTAGTAATTAATTTTAAAATTAAAATTAAAATTGAACAGTAAAAAAATAAAATTAATTAAATTGTAACTATTTTTTATCACAATTTCACTTATGGTTTTTTTTTCCTCTACCATTAATGATATGTTTAAGTTTTAAATAACTGAAGAAGCTGAATGTGAAACAGGTCGGATCCAAGTTTTGAGCTGGTCCAATCCTCTAAGCCCAAATCC
Source organism: Camellia granthamiana (assembly GCA_036172215.1). Taxonomy (NCBI): domain Eukaryota; kingdom Viridiplantae; phylum Streptophyta; class Magnoliopsida; order Ericales; family Theaceae; genus Camellia; species Camellia granthamiana. The sequence continues at coordinate 31,755,278 of CM069915.1, read as the reverse complement.
AAGTGCGTTAGATGAACATGTGGCAAGCCAATTAAGCCTAACTCCATGATCAACAATCCACCCAAGTCTTCAAGCACTTGGGCCCAACTTGCAGTGGAAAGGCCAGTCCAGTCATGATATTGGGTTGGGCCGAGCTGCAAGACTTCATCTAGGGACCAAACTGATGGGCCGCACCCATCATCAGAACCAAAGTGGGCCGAACCCATGCAAAAACATTCAAGTGGGCCAGCTCATCTCTACAAATAGTCCCACAAAAGGCCGAATTGAGGCACAACGGTACTGAGCTAAAGGAACCTCTCAGAGAAATGTGGAAGCTATGAAGGCATGCATGTGCAGGCTGCCACCTCAGCTGGTCCCCTCCCTCTAGAATCACGGAATTGGTTGATCAAGGGAATGTGGTCTGTTATCAGCATGATTACAACAAGTATGTGCATCCATTATCAACAACTTGATGGTCCCCTACCTTGAGCAATGTTAAAGGAAGCTTGGCAGCACCAAAGCTCCATGAAACCATCTTGGGCAACAAGCAAAGTTTTCTTTATATGCCTCACTCTCTTTACATGGAAGGTATCTAATCTGATCTTAACTTGAGCACAACCGAATTTACTCTTTCATTTCCTCTCTCTACGCCTAGAGAGAGTCCTTCATCTTCTCCGATCACTCATTCCCACGTCGGAGGAGTTTTCCGGCCAACCCCAGCCGTGCAGCCTTGATGGTGTTCTGTGTTGCAGGTCCTCGGTTCCTGGACAATCCATTCAGTTATGGACCTCCGATCTACTTTCATCTAGTGCAGTATTCGGTACGCACAATAACAATAACATGAATCATAATGTAATTAGCAAAAATTAAACAAAAATTATGTTAAATTATAAATTGTACTTTTTAATTTTTATTTTTAAGGACAAAAACTACACCTATGATAAAATATAAATACATTATTATTGTCAAAGAGTTTCATAATTTTGATTTGCCATATATTAGATGATATCATAAATTATATGAAACTCAATAATTATTATTATTATTTTTTACTAATTACATTTTTTAGTATGCCATATAATAGTGATAATAATAATAATAATTTTTTTGTGAAACTCAATCTAACAAAATTTGTTTAAATCAAAAATTTAATAACAAAATAAAAATGACAAATAATGAATTACCAGTGACTCTTATCCTCTTATCTTTCTTAAAATCAGCATTTGCCTATCAAGTACAACTTTTAGATTTTCTCACAATCGCTAGTTTTAGCATTTCAGATATTGGGCCATTTGCTTATTCTTCTTTCTCACTCACCTTTGCTTAACGAATCTTCATAGTGCGGGTGTAATTTTTTAAAATTATTTTATAAACCATAATACTCATGCTATGCACGGGTTTAAATAAATAATTAAAAATTAATTTTAAAATTAAATAATAACATAGAATTTATTTATAAGAAATAAATAAATTATGGTATAATGTATTTTTAAAAAAGTGCAATAAAATTACAAATCCTATTTTTACAATGAAATATAAATACATTTTGTTTGATAAGTTTTGCAAATTAGTTTATTTTATGTCAAAGGTAGCCCAATCATATAATAAATTATATTTGTCAATTTATTAACTACCCATTATATATTTTGTAAAAATTTAAAAATATATATACTTAGGCATAAAATTATAGTTTCTCTTATGCCATAATTCATGAATACAAAAGAATAAGAGTTGGCTTGAGGATTTATAATTGAGTTAGACACTAAAAATGACATAATCTAATTGACTCAACATTTATCTCAATTTGGCCAATGACCATGACTTAATCACTAGATAATTGTCTTAGACTATGCCTAAGTATAAACTACTTAACTCATTTATTTATTAAATTAGCAAATAGATATGTGTTATTATTTTATTATAATAAAATAATAAAAGCAAATTATACTAGCAGTCTCTATAATTTGGGGAACGTATCACTTTGGTCCCTGTCTTTTCAACTGTGACACAGTTGATAATAAATTTTGAATCTTATTCCAAATAAGGACAATTGAAGACCATTGCTCAATTTTAAGGGCAAAGTCATCAATTTGATCAAATATAAACTAATTTGAAAAAAATAAATATCAAAAAAAATATTTTTAAATTTTTAAAAATTATTTCTACTCACCAAAGATAAAATTATGTAAAATTAATAAATCTCTTACCCATTTTTTTATTTATTTTATCAAATTAATTTTTATTATGTGTTTGGATGATAATCATGTAATGGGTGGTTGTTAGGCTTTTAATGTATAATCGATATATTTAATATATGAAATGTTTTTAGTTTTGAATTTTGAATTTTTTGATTTAATAGATTGGTTTAATAATGATATCAAAGTTATCGTTATATTTGACTTTTAAAAAAATATAAACTAATTTAATGATAATAAAAATTATTACAATATTACATAATCATCATCCAAACACATAATAAAAATTAATTTGGTGTAGACACCCCATTTTTGACCGATCTTAAGACTCAGACGTCTCCGGTTGAGCGCTCGGTGATGTTGCATATTGTGCTCGTTCAGAAGTCTCAGAGTCGCGGCCGTGAGCCCTGCCTCCGGACTTCCGAACCCTCTTTTGTACCTTGTCTCGGTTTGCGAGCCAGGCTCGGTTTTCTCTGTTTTTCTTCCTGAGGGGAGGGAGAGGTCCCGTAGACCATCTCTCAGTGGCCGTAGGCCATTTTGCCCATTTCGGAGCCCGGTTCCCGGTTTTCGGAGCCGTCAGGCTGTGTGCCTCGGTTCGGGACCGCCTAACCATCTCCGATTCCTCCGATTTTTGGCATGCATCTCATTTACTCCCTTTCGAGGGACACTGGGGCCTGAGAGACCCACTTCGTGGCCGAATGCCACTTTCGGTGCTTAACGGCCTATTTTTGGGACCCCGAACTGCGTGTTTTGGCCCCCGAGCATTCGTTTTGCATCGGTTTTCGTTCATTTTTGGCAGGTACCTCTGTTTTATCACCAGGAAGGTCACTGAAGGATGGGAGGCCATCAATTGTCTCAGCAACCAGTTATGCTTCTCTGGCGCCCTCCGACGCCCGTTTTTCTCACTTCCGAGCCAATGTTGACCACCCTAGGGCCATTTTTTTCAACCCCAAACCACATATTTGTGTTGTACACACATGGGAGGACCCTAATATCACATGGCCGGCCAGTAATTCCACCTGACCCTTTTGAACCCCTCCTAAAAATGGCTTGTTCTCTCTCCTGTTTTAGAGTTGCCAATTTTGAACTACATGGCTGTGTTGAGGGCACATGGGAGGACACCTTTCTCTGGTGGCCGGCCAGAAAATCAACTTGAACCTTTTGACCCCTAGCCGGCCGGCCATGGGGGGTGGCCGGCCGGCCACCTGCAACAAAAATGCCAGGCCGGCCTGCTTCTTCAGGTTGAGTACATTCCAGCTGTGCCTTGGTTTTCCTCCAAAAATATCTCTATTCGGGGGACCCTTTTGGAGGGAAATAAGGGCTCATTTCCCTCCACTTTTGCCTTGATTCTCCTCTCCCTCTCTTGTCTATATAGAGGGCCTCCCAACTCTAGAGAAAGGGTTACAAGAATTGTTTTGAGCATATACATACATATCATTCCATTTCCTTCAAGTTTAGGCTCCATTTCTTCATCATCTTCAAGCTCTACCATCACCACTCCATTCCAGCAGCTAAGGGAGGAATTCCAGCAGCTTAGAGTCATCAAATTTGGTCCAAGAAGTAGTCAAAGTATTGGTCTTCAAGGGTAAGTAGACTTTCCCCCTTTTGTAGCCCATTTTTGCACCAATTTCTTGGCCTATTTGCTTATTGTTTTGAGCTCCGACCTTAACTAAAACTAGGTCTATTTTGAGCTATTATATATGTTTGTTGAAGGGCTCAACCCTCTTTGAGAGCCCCATCTCACACTTGTTTCAATATCTCTTTGTATGTCAATATTTTGCATGCTTTATCTAGCCTATGTGTGATCTGTTTTGGAGCATCTCATGAACTGATATTGTGCTTATTTTGAGCCCCTCTTCAATATTGAAGAAGGGCTCAACCTTGTTTTCATGGTCCATATGCCACTTGCTTTGAATCCATGTTTTACCCTCGTTTTTGCATGCTTTGTTAGCCCATTTTGCTTCTGTTTTTGGACCATGATCAGGACTGAAAGTGGTCATTTTTTGACCTCCTTGACATGATTTATTAAGGGTCTTTAGCTGTTTGGTGTTTATTTTGCATACCTCATGTTATAGCCTCTTTTGAGCCTCATCTTGCATGACATTTTGAGCACATTTGTATACTGATTTTGGGGCTGTCATAAACTGTAAATGTTCATATTTTTGGCCCCTCTTCAGTGTTGTAGAAGGGTATTTTGTTTTTTGGGCTTTTCATTTACCATCTACTTCAATACCCCTCTCTTGGCCCCTATTTTTGCATGCCATTGTTGCCCTATCTATGCTTGCTGTTCGGCCATGTTTTAGACTGGAAAATGCTTGTTTTGGGACTGCCTTACTACTGTATTTTCATTCCATGTCCATATTGTGCATGCATTGCATAGCTATAGGTCATTTCGGGTGCCTAAATTCGCATTTCGGGACCATTCCTTGCATTTGGTGTCATTTCGCCATCTTTCGGGACTGTTTTCCCCCATATTTCAGTGCTGAAATTCCATTGGCATGTTTGCATATCATTTTCCATGTCATTTCATGCCTTAATGCCATTGCCTCGGTTTGCGTGCCCGTGTGCACGCATTTCGAGGCATCTCATTTTTCATCTCACGGCCTCTTATGTGAGTGTGGCTGAGGTCCACTCATGTTAGTGTAAGTCCATTTTGCATTCTGTATGCCATTTTAGTCTCATTGCATTCCGTATGCCATTGCCTCGGTTTTCGTGCCCGTGTGCATGCATTTCGAGGCGCTTCACTTTTATCCGACGGCCTCTTATGTGAGTGTGGCTGAGGTCCACTCATGTTAGTGTAAGTCCAATTGCATTGCGTATGCCATTTTATGCCTTAGGATCATTTCCTCGGTTTGCGTGCCCGTGCGCACGCATTCCGAGACATCTCATTTTCATAGCATTGTGTACGTTAGGATTGTATCTTAGTTGCATTTCATACATATCATGCATATTGCATTGTGTTCGGGATAGGAGTTAGCCCGGGCACGGGAAACGAGGCGCGTTTTGTACTCCGAGTAACGGAATATGTCTCAATTCCCAAGTCACCGACACTCCGGATTATCCGTGATGGAGTTAGGTTTTATTGTAGCATTCATATGCATTCATTCTATATTGAGTTGTGCAATTCGGCTCCTCGGCCATCATGCATCGATATGCGTGATTGGTGGCACGAGGATCGAGGCATGCATATATCTGTGAAATACATTGCTATGCCCCTTTCCTGCTCTCTGTTGCAGCATATCAAGAATCAGCGGTCTTCCGAAGCTTGGCGCGCTTTTCGAGAAACATTGCGAAACAGAGGCTAATTGGGGCATTCTAGTGGATTCCCGCGCAAAGCAGCCCAAACATACATCGTTCATCAGAAGCAAGGCAGTCCCTGGCTTGCATGCCAGTTTATAGTTTTCTTAGTTAATTTGTTAATTAATTAGAAATTTGTATATTATTCGGACTGTAATATTTGGACTGTATTATTCTTTCATTTGGGACTGTATATTCTTTTGGACCCTCTGCGCGAGGGCATAATTGTAATAAGTGTGGGTGAGTGTGATGTATGTCTTCCAACCCCACGTCTTTCTTCCCTTTTATTTACCCGCTTATGATGGTTAGATATAGGGCATATTTCAATTAGTATACAGTATGACAGCATGTTTGCATCATTCATCTGTTTTGCACGCACCGGGCTCGGCGCATCATACAAACTGCATTTGTATTTCAATTCCAAATTGAATACATGTTAGTTGTAGCATTCCATATGCCATGTTTAGAATAGCCGAGCCTGCTATAGTTTGCATTTTTGCATGTGTTGCATTAGGCATTTCAGCATACTTAGGATCATGCATGATTTCTAATGTAATTTCTGTTTTGGCTTGGAGTACTCGGTGAGTTTTTTTATGCTTTAGCATCCTTACATGCGTGTGAGTGACTGCCATGATAGCATGCTTGCCATGAGGCTATTTGCTTATGTGATATAACTGCCTGAATGCCTGTGGGTGAAGGTTGGGTTATCTGAATTGGAATAATGCATTGATCGTTTGTTTTAAGCCCACTAGATTGTGGCAACACCATGTTTTCTAAGCCCACCTGAGGGTGGCAAAATCTGCATTTTAAGCCTACCTGCGAGTAGCAAACCATCTTTCAAACAAACATGAAATGGGTTGTTCCAATTCAGGCAATTCAGTCTATACTTGTATGTTGTGCGCATCACATAGTAACCTAGGTTAATAACCGAAATAAGAACATACAATGTTTTCAAAATAGGATATCGTGGTTAGTAGAGGCCGGTCTTTGACCGGGCGAGCGGGGGTGCTCGCGAAGTGACCTTCCCCAATCGTACCCAAGTTCCCGAGCCGAGGCAACTTTGGTGATGACGGACACGTGGCCTTTGGCACCGAGTCAGGGTTTCCTAAATTTCCCAAAAATAAAATATTTAGGTGGCGACTCTGTATCTGGCAAAGCAGTCCATGTTTGGCACTTCTTTCAAAAAATCTGTTTTCAAAACGATTTGCCGGATTTGGACTCTTTGGTTCAAGATTTAGAACCGTGACATTTGAGTCCTTCGAACTGTAGTAGACCCAATATCGAACTAGAACGGGGGGGGATTCGCACTCCTCGCCCCGGGATGCGTTCGGGGACGTCTACAGTTTCTGGCGACTCTGCTGGGGATTTAGAGAACTTGACTCAAACTCGTGACATCTTGTTTTGACTACACTTGTGTGTTTCTTTGCATTGCATTTGCATTGGTGCGCCTAGGACACCGTGTTTGCCATCTGCTATTCCTGAGCGGTTTGCCGGAGGCTTGTCTTGTCAAGGCATGTCCATAAGGCTGATCGGTTACGGGCTCTGCCAGTATGGGAACACAAACCCCGGTTTTACCGGGGCACCCTTTTTGACCATTCGACCTAGTGCATATTCGGATCCATAGTGACCATTCCAAACTAGGACAGGTTGCTTACCCGTTTATAGGTTGTTTGAAGCCGCTGCGTGCGTAGTGAAACCCTAGTTCCTGACAAAATAGGACAGGGAAACCCAACCCCAACATAGGGGTGTTTTGGCTCTCACTTATCTGTTATGTGCTTGTTAGAGTGCGTCTCTACAGGGAATGCATGTACCAGTGTTTGAGTTTGGGCATCAGGCCTGCGGGCATCAGTTTTTGAGATTAGGCATCACGCCTGCGGGCATCAGTCAGTATCTGAGAATCAGTTGTCTGCGGATACCGGATTCAGTTTTGGGGAACAGTGATATAGGGACAGTAATCAGTGATTGAGGACAGTGTATATCCAGCTTATCAACCGTGTGTTGTATGCCCGACTGTGTGTTGTGTATTTAATTTAAGCTGTTATGCTGTCCGTTTATCTGGTTATTTATTTCCTTTTCGCTTTATTTATCTTTTTGCTAGGGCAGGTTTGTAGTACAATTGCTTCCGAACCAGTAGATATACCCCAAGCACTTTGGACACGAGGTCGCCGACTCATTTGATCCGAGGATCTGATTGACGGACATCCAGTGTTCCACTCCCTACCCCCAGTTACTAGAAGAAAGCCAAGGAGGCGCAGTGTGTCAGAGCAGAGATTACCGGGGCAGCAGTCTATTTTAGCAGCAAACAGTCGAATTGAGGTTTCTGTTTCCGCTATAGAGATACACTTACCGGTTATTCAGATGGATCCGCCGAATACCTCAGGGATGGAGGCGATGATGCGCCAAATGCATGAGAGCATGAAACAAATGCAAGAAGATGCCACCCACCAAGTGGAGTTCTCCAAGCAGCAGGCCGCTGTAATGGCCCAGCAGGCCGAGCTGATCACTAGGCTGCAACAGCAGAATGCGGCATCTGCTTCACATCAGGCTCCTCCTCCACCCGGAGCTCCATTACCCGAGCAAGCATCCACTGGTCAGAATGCCCTGCCAAATCCCCAGAATACCCCCCTGAACACCCAGAACACCCTACCCAATGTCCAGAATATTCAAGAGGACACAGGCCATCCAACGGGGCTGGCTCCGCCCCCGCTTCTGCCTCAACTGTCCAAGACCCATACACCTGCCAACCATCCGGACTCTCCCTTTGAGTTCGAGATAGATCATACAGCTCTGAAATTGAGCAAACTGGAGAAGCTTTTTAAGAAGTCCCAGGGGGTGAAGGCCATCCCAGACATCGAAGATGGGTACACCGATGTGGCCGTAACATTGCCAGACAGATTTAAGATGCCACAGATTGATCGTTTTGATGGGTCCGGGGACCCTATGGTCCACCTCCGGCTATTCTCAGACATTCTGCGGCCAATGGGCCTGACCAGACCTCAAAAACTTTCACTATTTAGCCGAACCTTGTCAGGTGTGGCCGCCATCTGGTATGCAAAGCTGGAAGATGATGTCAAAAGAAATTGGGATGAGATGGCTGAGGCCTTCGTTGCACAATACTCGTACAATACACAGATCGAGATTATAACTCGTGATCTCGAAACAACTAGGCAAGAGGCCAAGGAGACTTTCTCAGACTTTGTAACTCGATGGAGGGCAAAGGCATCGATGATGACCTTGAGGCCTACAGACAAAGATCAAATTAGGATGATTGTGCGCAATCTCCAACCAAAACTCATGCAGAAGATGATCGTACGCCCCTTTCCCACCTTCTCAGACTTACACGAGATGGGGGTACAAATCGAGGATGCGATGAAACAAGGTCTGATTGACCAGGACCGGGAGCAACCCCGGAGGACTTTTAACCGCAACAACAACGCAGGCCCGAGCGGCGCTGCAAATACCAGGACTTCGGAGGTCAGTATGGTCACCACCAATCCCCCTCCCCAGCCAAGGCCCATGGCGGCCACACCCTTTTCCAGTACATCCGGGAGCAGTACCCAAGCCCCGAGATATCAGTCCAGAGGCCAAAGAACCTTCACTCCACTATACATGCCCTTGTCCAAGGTTCTGGGGGTCTTGATCAGAAAAGGACATTTAAAACCCCTGGAGCCGAGGCCGCCACCAAATCCACTCCCCCCCTCTCACAACCCAGCCAAGTACTGTGCCTACCACCAGCAGCACGGTCATGATACCGACCATTGTTACAGGCTGCGTCACGAGGTTCAAGACCTCATCGACAAAAATGTGATTCTACCTCCAAATAGACCTAACGTCACAACCAACCCACTCCCTACCCATAACCAAGATCCACCACCCAAAAGAGTCAACCTCATCCAAACTGGGGTCGTATCCTACGATCCTAGTATCTATATTACTCCCTCTCACCTACCCAAGCCGGAGGTGATCCTTCCTGATTGCACCGATTCCTTGTGCATGTTGGACACCTTCATGACCCAATCTAACCCAAAGGTGGTGACCACTGAAGATGGAACAGGGCAGGTTTCAGAGGAGAACAGAGTTGTTGAGTCTGGGATGGAACAGCCCGGGGATTATGCTGGGGGAGCCTATGATCCAAGCGAGTACATCTTAGCAGTGGGTCAGTCTGAGCTGAGTGTGGGACTGCCAGAAAAAGCTGAACTGTGCATGATTCAGGGGGACAGACTTGAACAGGGGGCAGATGATCTGACAACACTGGAGGAGGACTTCGCCAACCTCCAGTTCTTCAACGACCAAGAATCAGGAGATGCAACAATCAACTGGTTTGAATATGAGGAGTCGGCGGAGGCCACCGGGTGGCTAGATAATCAGCCTGATATTGTGGAGTTTCAATCAGAACAGGGCTCGGCAGGGGCAAAAGTATCAATGGTGACCGGAAGGGTCGAGAGTCAGAATGGATTGCCGGAGAGCGCCGGTATAAAGAATTTCGCTCAGGACCTAAGCATTGTGGATGCAAAGACAGTGGAACAACAAACTGCAGTAACGCAGACAGAACAGGAGAAATTTTGGGATTCTGAGAGAATCAGAAAGGCAAAAGCCCATGAAGGGGCTGAGAGTGCTGTGGGCACAGGAACGGAAAATGCTGTGAGCATATGGGATGAAGGTACTGAGAGTACGCATTTGCCAGAACCAGACAGGTGTCTTTTGGATGCTAACGGGATGTGGTGGGAAGACGACGCCTTATGTCTTGCCCACACAGACGAAGATTGGGGAGTAAATCAACCAGACAGCACGTGGTACCTCGATGAGGTGGACCATATGACCAGGAGTGGGCGGTACTTCAAGCCCCCACACCTTGACCAACCGGAGGCATCTGGAAAAGACAAAGAAGCAGAGAAACAGAGAGAGAGACAAATTGAAGAAGAAGCTGTGCTGAGACAATTAAAGAAGATACAAGCAGACATCTCCATCTGGGGACTGCTTATGGCTTCGCGGGTGCACAGACAGGCTGTCCTATCTGCCATGGACAAGGCCAAACTCTCCATCGACACTACACCAGAACAGCTAGTTGGGCTGGTTTTTCCGGGAGGAGGTTCCCCGGCTTTAACCTTCTCAGACAAAGAACTGCCGCCTGAGGGCGTGAATCATAACAAACCTCTCTACATCTCCGTGGAATGTAGAGACAAGTGGATACCGGTGGTACTTGTTGATACCGGGTCTGCTATCAATGTCTGCCTAGCCAGAACAGCGTATGCAATCGGGTTGAAGCCCGCGGACTTCATCCCGACAACTCAGGTGATCAAAGCGTATGATAATACCAGCAGAGAAGTAATGGGAACCGTCAAGATTCAGACAAAGGTTGGACCTGGACAACACGAGATAGATTTCCATGTCTTGGAGTTTCCCGCAACTTTCAACCTACTTTTGGGGCGACCGTGGTTGCACCAGGTGAAGGCCGTCTCATCCACTCTGCATCAGATGGTGAAATACCCCTATTGAAAGGGAGTAGCCATGGTGTTTGGGAATTCATCGATCCATCCCCCTCCGGAGGTGTCTACACCAGTCCTAGAAATAGAGCACGGCATGGAGGACGTGTTTATATCAGGATTTACTCTGGCCGAGGCCCGGGTTGTGCAAAACATTATGGCTGTGAATGAAGGTATGTACGTCAGTGCTCAATCCGTCTACCTCATGAACAAGCTACAACACATCCCCGGGATGGGATTAGGAAGGAGCGGCAGGAAAGGCGTCGCAACATTGGCCGAAGTGCCACACAAACCGCATACCTTTGGACTGGGTTATCTGCCCACCAAAGAGGACTGGGTGAGGAAAGGGAAAGAAATGGCCGGAAGAGCCAGAGCCAAGTAGGCTGGGAAGCCATTTGACTTGATGCACAGGCCCATTTAGGGTACCCTGAACGGACGCTTCGTCCGAGAGGGGGAGGACTTTTCGTTTTGCGGCTTCCCAGAGCCGTGGATAAACGCGGAGAAGAAGCGCGTGCCCGGTTTTGAGATCTTCTTCGACCTGCAGTTACCTGGGGAGGATGTTGCCGAAGAGCAGACGGACCCATCAACTGAGGTTGAGCAGTGCAAGACAGTGGATCCTGAGGGCATAGAATTTGAAACGGGGGTAGCGCTGGCATGTCTACTCTCTGATCCTCCGATCGACCATAAGTGCTTGGGGGATAACTCTGAGGTTTCCATGATTGGGGGTGAAACGGCCGCGAGCCAACCAGCAGCTATCTTGGATGCATCTATCGCACCCTCTCTCACTTGGCAATACGAGGAGGGATTTTTGTCCAACAGCACCGGGTCAGGTAGTGAGCCGGAATTTGATTCCACCGAGTCTTGTGAGTCGGAATCAGATTCCAGCTCGACTGAGTCTGAGTCTGGTACTCCTGGGGATGTTAACCCGGATGCCACAGTCCTGTCTAGGTCGTCTTTTTCCTTTTCATTTGAGTCTGTTGTAAATGAATCGGACGATTTGGATGTGCCTAATGAGAATCAAGCAACTGTGGTTTCTGAGTACTTTTCTGTGCCTTTAATTTATTGCATTAATTCAGACTTTCAAAATTTTGAAAACGACGAGGACGAAGTTCCTCCGGTTTTGCAACGATTAATTGAGCAGGAGCAGGAAAGATTTGTTAAACCCCTAGTGGACGAAATCACTACCGTGAACATTGGTACTGAGGAGGACCCGCGGCTGGTCCAGATCGGGTCCACGTTGTCTTCGGAGGAACGCGAGCGCTTAGTCGCTTTATTAAAAGATTTCAAAGATGTTTTCGCGTGGTCCTACGAAGACATGCCTGGAATCGATCCTGAGATTGTACAGCATCGGATCCCCCTTGACCCTGAGGCCCGACCAGTCAAGCAGAAACTCAGGAGAATCCGCCCGGACTGGGCTCTCAAGATTAAGGAAGAGGTCACCAAGCAAATCGATGCAGGCTTCCTGCTGGTATCTGAATATCCGACTTGGTTGGCCAACATCGTTCCGGTGCCGAAGAAAGATGGCAGGATCCGGGTATGTGTGGACTTCAGGGATTTGAACAGAGCTAGTCTGAAGGACGACTTCCCCTTGCCGCACATCGATGAGTTGGTAGATTTCACAGCAGGGCACGCTTTGCTCTCATTCATGGATGGCTTCTCAGGCTACAACCAGATAGTAATGGCACCAGAAGACAGGGAAAAGACTGCATTCACCACCCTGTGGGGGACATACTGCTATAGAGTCATGCCGTTTGGGTTGAAGAATGCTGGAGCTACTTATCAACGGGCCGCGACCACAATATTACATGATATGATCCACAAGGAGGTTGAGGTGTACGTGGACGACATGATTGTCAAGTCCAAAGAAAGAGAGGGCCACTACACCGCCTTGCATAAGTTTTTTCAAAGGATCAGGGAATTCCTGTTGCGGCTGAACCCTCAGAAGTGCACATTTGGTGTTACAGCGGGAAAAATGCTGGGGTTTCTGATTACACAAAGAGGCATCGAAGTCGACCCTTCCAAAATCAAGGCCATCCTAGAAATGCCCCCACCAAGGACTGAAAAGGAGGTGAGAGGCTTTCTGGGTAAAGTGCAATTCATAAGACGGTTTATCTCAAAATTAACCTTGACTTGTGAACCACTTTTTGGTCTCCTGAAGAAAGGCAAGAAATTTCAATGGGACGGCCGATGTCAAGCAGCGTTTGAGCAGATCAAAGAATATCTACAGAACCCGCCCGTTTTATCACCACCAGAACCAGGGAAACCGTTGATTTTGTACCTATCAGTGACCGAGACCACAATGGGCTGTATGCTTGCACAAGAGTCTGAAGACAGGGTGGAGAGAGCCATCTACTATCTGAGCAAGAAGATGCTAGAGTGTGAGACTCGGTACACACCGCTGGAGAAGGCTTGCTTAGCTTTGGTATGGGCTACCAAGAAGCTGCGGCACTACTTGTTAGCTCACTCCGTAATGTTGGTTTCACGTCTCGATCCCATCAAATATCTTTTCGAGAAACCAGCACTTACGAGTAGGCTAGCTCGTTGGTTGCTGTTGCTCTCCGAATTTGATTTGAAGTATGTCACACGCAAGTCAGTCAAAGGAAGAGCAGTAGCAGAGTTCCTTGCCGACCATCCGGTTGAGGGGGATGAAGCAGTTGAATACTTGTTCCCAGATGAAGCCATTTTGCATATCGATGACGAAGCTTGGACGATGTACTTTGATGGAGCGTCAAATCAACATGGGTATGGGATAGGAGTGTTGCTGATAGCACCCGATAATTCCCGTATTCATCTAGCCTTCAAACTCCGATTCAAAGTCTCGAACAAACGAAGCAGAATATGAGGCGTGCATTGCTGGCCTAGAAGCAGCCCTAGAACTAGGGGCAAGACGATTAGACGTCATTGGGGATTCGAACCTTGTTGTGTCTCAAGCGAAAGGAGACTGGAAAGTAAAAGAGGAAAAGATGATGATGTATCACCAGACCTTGGATTTGCTGATTCCTCGGTTTGAGAAGCTAAGTTTTACTCATCTACTAAGAGAGAACAACAGGTTCGCAGATTCTTTAGCAACTCTATCTTCTATGATAGACATCCCGTGTGGAGTCCGGATGCGTCCAGTCATCATTGACCAGAAGTTTGCACCAGCCTATGGGTCGATTGCAGCCATAGATGAAGTTCAGGACGAACACCCCTAGTATTACGACATTTGGAATTTCTTAGAGAAAGAAGCATATCCGCCGGAGACAAATGCCAAGGACAAAAGGGCAATAAGAAGATTGGCAGTTCAGTTCATCATCTGCGGGGGTAAACTGTATAAACGGGGTCATCTGGGAATGCATAAACTATGTGTTGATGCCGAAGAATCGAAGCGTCTAATGGAAGCCATCCATGGAGGAGAATGTGGAGCACATATGAATGGGGTAATGTTGGCACGGAAGATCCTCAGACAGGGTTATTACTGGTCCACCATGGAGGAGGATTGTATCGGTTTCGTTCGGCGATGCCACAAGTGTCAAATTCATGCAAATCGCATGAACATTCCTCTGACAAAGCTGTACAATATGACTTCGCCATGGCCATTTTCAGTCTGGGGAATTGATGTGATCGGGGCTGTTACGCCAAAAGGGTCGAATGGGCATGAGTTCATCCTGGTTGCGATAGATTATTTTACAAAGTGGGTTGAGGCCCAATCTTACGCGGTGTTGAAGGCTTCGCACGTTGCAAAGTTTATCAGAAACAACATCATCTGTCGCTACGGGGTCCCAAACGAGATAATTTCAGATAACGGTTCCCACTTCAAGAAGGAGGTGATAGACTTGTTGGAGAAATACAATGTGGCTTTTCATAAGTCGTCTACCTACCGACCACAAACCAATGGAGCGGTCGAGGCCACCAACAAGAATGTCAAGCACATATTACAGAAGATGGTGGAAACCTACCGGGACTGGCCAGATAAGCTGCCGTTTGCTCTGTGGGGCTACCGGACTTCAATCAGAACTTCTACTGGGGCGACTCCGTATTCATTGGTTTATGGGATGGAGGCCGTTCTACCTATTGAGATTGAGGTTCCGTCATTGCGAGTATTGGCTGAGTGCCAGATAGCCGAGGCAGATTGGCAACAGAGCAGATTTGAGGAACTCATGCTCTTCTATGAGAGAAGACTGAAAGCACTGTACCACATTCAAGGCTATCAACGCATAATCGCCCGGGCTTTCAACAAGAAGGTTAAGTCCAGGAATTTAAAGGAAGGAGATTTGGTACTCAAAGACAACCGAGCTCCCATCCACGACCCAAGGGGTAAGTTCAGACCTAATTGGACTGGTCCCTACATCATTAAGTCTATCTGGTCAGGTGGAGCTGTGGTTCTGATGGATCTAGATGGCTTAGAGTTTTCACAACCGATCAACATGGACAAGTTGAAGAAATACTACCCTTGAGAGGCTCGCTAGGCCGAAAACCCGAAAGGGCGACCTAGGCAAAACTCAGAGCACAAAAAAATTGAAAAATATAAAAACTGAGCTCGCAAGGTTGAAAACCCGCAAAGGGCGGCCTTGGCAAAAGTTAGAGCGCAAAAGGAGAGTAAAAATACCCGAGCGAACCTAAGCCTGAACTACGTAAGGCTTGATTCCCATCTTTGGGATACGTAGGCAGCTTCATCCTGAAGTTCAGCCATAAACATTTTCCCCGATCAACTTTGTCCATTTTGATCATCTCAGGCATCCTTGTCCATCAGCATTCATCGTAATCTCCGGTGCAGTGCTATTCAGACTAGGGGCAACTTTCCGTTGCCAGGAGGTGCTGTGGTACCATTCAAACTAGGGGGAACTTTCCAGTTGCTAGGATTCGGGGTTGTGCATCTTAGTGACAGATCTCAGGCGTGTCCAGTTCTGATCCATATCGAAAATAGTTTTGAAAAGTTTTAATAAAAGTTGACTTTGTTCAAATTAATCTTTTCACAACTAAGACCATTTTTGGACCAAAGCGGAAAATTTTCAGTACCACAACCTTCAATTTCATTGATTTCAAAACAGAGTTCTCCTGCTCTTGCATACAATTGAAGTTGCTTTTTATTACACTCATGAAGAAAACTTGAAAGTACTAATAAAGCAATAAATCTGGGGCATAGTCAAGTCAGGTGTCCCTGCGCCCCCTCCCAGAGCTAGTCGAAGCCTCCGATGCCGACCTAGGCCCAGTCTGTGCCTCCTCATTGAGCCAATCCCAGCACTCATCAGACAAAGTGCAACTGAAAATAGGGGCGGGGGGCAGGAGCTCTCTAGTCCTCCAAGCCGTAGTATGTCGGGCAAGGTGTGCACCTCGGATCGGGAAGGCGACCGGATACTCTATCCCCTCCGGAGGGCAAGTCTGATCATGGCCGAACTGGCGCAGAATGCGGAATGGGAAATAAAATACACAATGGGCCAGGCCAATCAACCGGATCCCAGTATCCTGGAACATGCTGTAGCTCATTGCCGGAAGGTTAAGCCAGGGACAGCGCCAAGCAATGCGTTCAGCTGACAAATTGCACATCCATTCAACCCACCATCCCTCATCAAGGGCGTCAACAAGGCGTTGTCGAAAGAAGTAGCCGCGAGCTGAGTAAGCAGGGCAAGAGTCCACAACTTGCAATTTATCCATCAGCCATATCTGGGGAGGGATGAAAAATGAGAAAATAAAGAATAGAGAGATGTGCGATGAGAGAAAAGTAAGATGAGGGTTTTGTGAAAAACCGAGCCTGAGGGCCGAGCGATGTGAGCAAATACATATGTGAGCTTGGGTGGGAAACATTACCTGAAGCAGTAGTGGACTCCCCGCAAACCTGGTTGTCTCCTGGCGGTAGAAGGCATCCAAACCTAGCAGTGCCTTGGCCAATGTCATCACGATACAGCTCTTTCCTTCCCTCAAGCCTTGAGCGACTTCAATCAAACGGATGTTAGCTCCCCCGGAGCCCGAGACAAACAGAAAATGAGATAGCATGCACAAGCAGAGGGCATGTTGTCGAAAGCCTTGCCGATAATGGTCACCGCGGTCACCGGCATCGGAGAATTGATAAATCAGGCTCGGGATATCCAACATCCCGTTACAAATCAGGGATCGAGCATCATGCGCGTTGAGACTGCACATCCGCCCTAAAGCTTGGGCGTGGCCAAAACGAGACTGAGGCAAGATCTCTTCTAAGCGTTCAGACTCTATCAAGACTTGAAAATCTTCAAAAGTGGGACATACCTCTTGCCTTCCGAAGCTGAAAACGTGCGTCACCGGGTTCCAAAATCTCGCCGCCGTATGGAGAAAAGGAAGGTGCAGTGGAGTCCGACCCAGCGTGAATAGTGCATTCAAGCCGAAACCCCGGAAGTTCAACTTTTCCGAGCCATCTAAAGAAGAGATCCAAGATGTGAGATTTTCTGCGAGAAATGCCTCCATTTTTGTGCAAAGCAGTGATGAAATGAATGAGTTCCAAAGTTGGAGCTTTATAGGAAGGGGGTAAAACACTATTCGAGGACAAGTGTCAGAATTCTAGGAGTTGCAGGAAAGGTGGCCGGCCGACCACCTATTCTAGCAGGCCGGCCATCTTTGTTTCAAAAATTGGCTGGCCGGCCACCTTTCAGTCCCCAGATGCAAAATGTAGCCGGCCATGTGTTGGTCCTGTTTTGCCCTCCGGAAGGAAGTTTGAGGCATTTCTATGCATCGGGAATGTTTGAGGCCTTCACTTTTCTCAGTTTCAGATGCGTCCCAGCACCTAGATCGTCCGAAGTACGCTGTGGTGTATTTTGCTTATCGAGTTGTCGTTTTGTTTATCGAGTTGTAAGTTTTGTCGAGCTGTCGCATTTTGTGTTTTGAGTCGTTACTCTTTGTTTACGCAATTTTGTTAAGTCTTGTTTATCGAGTCGTTAACATTGTTGTATTTTGCTTATCGAGTTGTAAACTTGCTGAGATTCTGTTATTTCTTAGTGAGTCGATTTGTTTAGTTTGTTGCGTCGGTTCATTACCTGACCCGGTAAATACACAAGGCACATTTCCATTCAATTCCATTTTTGTGTAAAATGATGCGATGCGATGCTGAGAGAATTTCAAATACAAACACATTTTCAAAAGCTGTTTCATTCCATCATGTTTTACAACAAAACAAAGGTACAAGTTTTACAAAAAATAAAACTGCCTAACAAAATGCAAAGTGCTACAAACTACTAGCAAAAAGTAAAATAAAGCAGGAAACAGCATCAATATCCTCGGGAGCGGGAATGAGGAGGGCCCCTCATCCTCTTCTGCGGGACAACCTCTGCACCACCATCACCATCCGGGTCGGAGCTGTCATCCTCAGGATCCCCCTCAGCCTCGCCTCCACTCCCGAAACCAAGACCAGAATCCCCATCCTCAGCGGATGTCTCCGACTGACGGTCTGTGGCCTCCTCCTCCTCCTCATCAGGCTCTGCCTCTATAACATGTGCCCTACGTCTGCGAGACAACCCCGCTCCTCGAGCTCCTCGGAAAGGCCTAGATGGCCCTGCTCCCTGAGAAAGCCTGGATGGCCCAGCTCCTCGGAAGGGCCCGGATGGCCCAACACCTCGAAAAGATCTAGACGATCGACCTCTCTGGGAAGGCCCGAGTGGCCCGGCCTGCGGTGGAGCATTTACCGGAGGCATCTGAAAGTGAAGAGTTCAATACATCAGTTCAAATATGAGAATCAGATGCAAGTGCAGTATGTGAGTGGGAGGTGTGTCAGATGTGCTCTAAACAAAAAGCCTATCAATGCAGTAGAATGATCAAAATCAGCATATCATCAGGAGTATGATAAATACCAGAAAACTAAAGAGTACCTGGAAGCCCATGATAGACAACTGCGCCTCTCTACGCAGGACCATCCCCTCAAGTGAGGCCACCATCTCGAGCACCTGATCCATATACTCCCGGGGTGGCTGCAAATACAAGCTCAAGTCATCAATAAATAAGCAACTGCCAAAGTGTCTGCGTGATAAGTGAAAAATGATGGAACATACCGGTGGTGAGTCAGGATCACTGACATATCTGTGACCAGGCATCGGAGGCTCTATAGGGATCGGAATCGGAGAAGTAGTCCCATACTGCCACCCCATCAACTCGGTCGGCATGTCTGGCCACCTAGGATGATGAAGAGTCGGAGGGATCGGAGGAATGAATCCGTCCCCACCTCGAGACGTACCAGCCCTGCTAGAGGAAGGGATATCCGTAGCACGAGCCCGACTCGAAGATGGCACACCAGAGGGCCTCAGTGGCGGAGCGCGCACTCCCGTCAAGGGAGGCATCAGATATGTGTGACGATAGGTGGCGTAGTCTCCCTCTGTAAGATGTAGCAAAGCATCAGTGCCCTGCATAGCGCTAATGACCTCCTGGGTAGAGAGTCCATCAGCAGTCCGCATAGTGGCTGGAGGTGCTGCAGGAGGGTCCTGAGAAATGTATCCCCACACCTGACGCAGAAAGCGTTCCCCCAGGAACCATGCTCTACCAACCGGTCCCTCGAGCAGGATCCTGTACTGGGAGGTGCCTGATCCTCCAACATACTGAAATCGAAGACCATCGCCCAAGATCGCCCAGGGCTGCCACGTAATCTGCGGATAACCAGTGCATGAACCAATCAGAAATCGGGAATATACAAGGCAGATCAAAGATGAAAACAGAAAGGAACTGAGAGTTCTGAAATACCTCCGTCGTCCGCACAGTGTCAAAGTACTGTCGCAGGTAGAAGAGAGTCTCGCGAGGTCTCGGTCGGTGCTGGCCCTCGAATACCAAGGAATACGGGGTCATAAGGGGCCCTGCCACCTCCATCTCCGGGGCTAATGTCGGAAAATATACATAGACCCATAACTGTGGAAAACAGTGCAGAATGCGAATACAAAATGCTGAGTGCAAAATACAAGATGTAAAGTGCGCCGTGTGTGCAATGAACAAGTAATGAGGAGTAGAAATGTAAATCAAGAGGACAGAACGTACCTCCCAGGCTCTCCAATAGCCGCCGAGTAAGTCTCCCTACCCGCGGGAGGTAGCGCTCATGTAGCAATAGAGGGTAGCCAGGCTGGCGCCACCCCAGTCATACCGACTGACCTGTGATAGGTCCACCAAGGCACTCAAGAGATACAACCCGACAGTGTTCCCCCTATCAGCAAACAGAGTGGTGCCAAAGAGAAACATAAGGAAACCGCGGGCATACTGCTCAGCCTCCTCAGGAGACTCAGGCTCCATCTCCGGCCTCCGAAAACGGGAAGAGAACCAGGTGTACCGAACTCTCCCAGAAGCTCTGTCCACAGGCGGGTGGGCCCCCAACAGATGTACCCAAGCGGCCTCCCACTCGCCCATATCCTCGTCGTAAGGAATGGGCCAACCTCCTATGTCTAGGCCGGTCAGTACAACAAAGTCTAGCGGGGTCATGGCCAGATCCCCGGTGGCAGAAAAGTGAAAGGAATTGGTGGTGTCCCACCATCTCTCCACCAAAGCGGCTAACAGTGTCCTACTGGTAGGACAATGTGATAACCCTACGCAGAAGGTCCCAAACCCTGCTAGATCAACTAAATCCCGGACAGCCTCCGGAAGCTCAGTATACCACTCTCTCGCAGCAGTGGAGCCATATCCTCGCACGGTACGAGCGCCAACCTGCATTCAGAATGAATGCATGTGCAAATCGAATGAATAAGCTGTGTGCAAGTCAAATGAATGAGCTGTGTGCAAGTCAAATGAATGAGCTGTGTGTAAATCAGAATGAATGAGCTGTGTGTAAATCAGAATGAATGAGCTGTGTGCAAATCAAATGAATGAGCTGTGTGCAAATCGAATGAATGAGCTGTGTGCGAATGAAATGAATGAGCTGTGTGCAAATGAAATGAATGAGCTGTGTGCAAATGAAATGAATGAGTTGTGTTCAGTGGGCTGCGTGTTCACTTCAATCTGGGCTGCGTGTTCAGAAATTCATTATTTGGGCTGCGCGTTCACTTCAATCTGGGCTGCGTGTTCAGAAATTCATTATTTGGGCTGCGTGTTCAAATTTCAAAGTCAGTGGGCTGCGTGTTCACTTCAATCTAGGCTGCGTGTTCAGAAATTCATTATTTGGGCTGCGTGTTCAAATTTCAAAGTCAGTGGGCTGCGTGTTCACTTCAATCTGGGCTGCGTGTTCAGAAATTCATTATTTGGGCTGCGTGTTCAAATTTCAAAGTCAGTGGGCTGCGTGTTCACTTCAATCTGGGCTGCGTGTTCAGAAATTCATTATTTGGGCTGCGTGTTCAAATTTCAAAGTCAGTGGGCTGCGTGTTCACTTCAATCTGGGCTGCGTGTTCAGAAATTCGTTATTTGGGCTGCGTGTTCAAATTTCAAAGTCAGTGGGCTGCGTGTTCACTTCAATCTGGGCTGCGTGTTCAGAAATTCGTTATTTGGGCTGCGTGTTCAAATTTCAAAGTCAGTGGGCTGCGTGTTCACTTCAATCTGGGCTGCGTGTTCAGAAATTCATTATTTGGGCAGCGTGTTCAAATATCAAAGTCAGTGGGCTGCGTGTTCACTTCAATTTGGGCTGCGTGTTCAAATTTCAAAGTCAGTGGGCTGCGTGTTCACTTCAATCTGGGCTGCGTGTTCAGAAATTCATTATTTGGGCTGCGTGTTCAAATTTCAAAGTCAGTGGGCAGCGTGTTCACTTCAATCTGGGCTGCATGTTCAGAAATTCATTATTTGGGCTGCGTGTTCAAATTTCAAAGTCAGTGGGCTGCGTGTTCACTTCAATCTGGGCTGCGTGTTCAGAAATTCATTATTTGGGCTGCGTGTTCAAATTTCAAAGTCAGTGGGCTGCGTGTTCACTTCAATCTGGGCTGCGTGTTCAGAAATTCGTTATTTGGGATGCTTGTTCAAATTTCAAAGTCAGTGGGCTGCGTGTTCACTTCAATCTGGGCTGCGTGTTCAGAAATTCATTATTTGGGCTGCGTGTTCAAATTTCAAAGTCAGTGGGCTGCGTGTTCACTTCAATCTGGGCTGCGTGTTCAGAAATTCGTTATTTGGGTTGCGTGTTCAAATTTCAAAGTCAGTGGGCTGCGTGTTCACTTCGATCTGGGCTGCGTGTTCAGAAATTCATTATTTGGGCTGCGTGTTCAAATATCAAAGTCAGTGGGCTGCGTGTTCACTTCAATCTGGGCTGCGTGTTCTACTCAAAATCAGTGTGGGCTGTGTGTTCACCATCAACTTGGACTGTGTGTTCAGAAAATCAGAGTTTAGGGCTGCGTGTTCTACTCTCAATCAGTGTGGGCTGTGTGTTCACCATCAACTTGGACTGCGTGTTCAGAAAATCAGAGTTTAGGGCTGCGTGTTCTACTCTCAATCAGTGTAGGCTGTGTGTTCACCATCAATTTGGACTGCGTGTTCAGAAAATTTGAGTTAGGGCTGCGTGTTCTACTCTCAATCAGTGTGGGCTGTGTGTTCACCATCAACTTGGACTGTGTGTTCAGAAAATCAGAGTTAGGGCTGCGTGTTCTACTCTCGATCAGTGTGGGCTGTATGTTCACCATCAACTTGGACTGCGTGTTCAGAAAATCAGAGTTAGGGCTGCGTGTTCTACTCTCGATCAGTGTGAGCTGTGTGTTCACCATCAACTTGGACTGTGTGTTCAGAAAATTTGAGTTAGGGCTGCGTGTTCTACTCAAAATCAGTGTGGGCTGTGTGTTCACCATCAACTTGGACTGTGTGTTCAGAAAATCAGAGTTTAGGGCTGCGTGTTCTACTCTCAATCAGTGTGGGCTGCGTGTTCACTTCAATCTGGACTGCGTGTTCAGAAAATCAGAGTTAGGGCTGCGTGTTCTACTCTCAATCAGTGTGGGTTGTGTGTTCACCATCAATTTGGGCTGTGTGTTCAAATCTAAATCAGAGTTAGGGCTGCGTGTTCTACTCTTAATCAGTGTGGGCTGTGTGTTCACCATCAACTTGGACTGCGTGTTCAGAAAATCAGAGTTAGGGCTGCGTGTTCTACTCTTAATCAGTGTGGGCTGTGTGTTCACCATCAACTTGGGACTGCGTGTTCTACTCTCAGTCAGTGTGGGCTGTGTGTTCACCATCAACTTGGACTGTGTGTTCAGAAAATCAGAGTTTGGGGCTGTGTGTTCTACTCTTTGTCAGTGTGTGCCGTGTGTTCACCTTCAAATTCGGGCTGTGTGTTCGACAAATCAGTGTTTAAGCCGTGTGCTCAATTCTTAACTAATGTGTGCCGTGCGTTCACAATCAATCAATGAGCCTAGTGTTCAGAAGTTCAGGTGTTTAAGCCACATGTACAGAATGCAAGCAAAGTACTATGTCATGAGCTAAACCGTGTGTTCAAGCATGGCAAAGGTACGAAAAGCACGAAAAATGTAGAAAATGACGTAAAATACCTCTCGTGCCTCGTAAGAGAGGTGATGCTCTGGCTCTCGCAGAAGTAGATCTCCGGGTGCCCGATCATTGAAGTCGGTAAAATGACGAAAAATAGCCCGCGGAAGAATGTATACCGATGGGGCATATCTCTCGGGAATAAAAGGCCGGACCCTCGGGGGTAGCGTCATGGCATCAAAATCATCCTCGGCACCTGGAGGACCTCCACCATGAGGGAAATTACCTGCCATTTTGAAAAATCTGCAAAAGGAGCGAAAAATGAGCAAAATGAGCCAAAATTGGAAAAAGTCAACAAAAGTCAACTCTCGGGAAATGAAAAAGTCAACAAAAGTCAACTCCCGAGAAAATCTTCCAAATATTGAGACAAACTTACCTCAAGTGGTGAAAATGAGAAAAGAAGCCTCGAAATCAAAATTTAATCGGTCCAAAGTGCTTAAAATCGAATGTTTTCGCGAAAACAACTTGCGTGGGAGGCTGAAAAACGCGTATAAAGTGCAGATCTGAAAGAAAAAATGGTTTGGGAGGCAAGGGGAGAAGTTTTCGCCGCTGTGGGTGTGGTCTCGGATTGAATGGATGAGGGAATATAAAGAAAATGAGGCGAAAAGACAAAACTGCCCCCTGTTTTGGACAGGTGGCCGGCTGGCCACCTTTTCTGGCTTGCCGGCTATTTGCTTTTTGATTCCTGGCCGGTGACCTCCCCTAGGGCAACCACCTGGCCGGTGGTGTTCTCCACATGCTCCCCTAGCCCTCTGCAAATTTTGAGGAAGATTGGAGTTCCCGGGACCTGAAAAGGTTCAAGAAAAGTGTACTTTCTGGCGCGAAATTGCTCCGCCGGAACTTCAGCTGCAATTTCTGACATGTGTCTCATCATCATTCACCGGAATCAAGGTGTATCCTTTTTGAGCATGTTATAACCTCTCCGGGAGGTGAACCGGAGGTTGCGATCGACTCGCCTTCGCCGAAATGCACGTTTCCTTGCTCGTTGTTTCGTAACAAACAGGCGCCCTGATTTATGCTCGTTTTGCATTGTTGTGCACTTAACTTGCATTCTCATGAGCATCTTGCATTGTCATGCATGATTTCTTGGCATACCATACCTCTATGCTTGAGCATGCGTTGTCACACACGTTCCCTTCTCGCATTGCGATGCATTCACTCGCCGACACTGCGCGTGTCAAACTTTCGGAATCACAGGAATCCCATTGAATATATGTTGTTAGCATATTGTTCTTGTTGAATTTCTCTTTTTTGCAGGCACGATATTGTATGTACGGTTCATTTGAGGCTGGTGCGACCAGACGAATCGCGCAGGTATCGTATCTTCTCCGTGTGAGACGCGACGAGAATTGAATAATTCTCCGCATTCCCAACTGCATGAAATGGAGTTGTTGCTTTGCATTCTTGCTTAAAACTGTTGCATCTATTTGCGAATACTTGCTTCATTACAGCTTGCTGCATTTGCATGATCATTGAGTTACGTCTAGCTCTGTGCATATCGCTTTGCATTTTGCCCCCTTGCCTGGGGGCACGCCTGCGGGCATATCTCTGTTCGTCTTGTATGATTGTCTGAGTCTTCGGCCTTGTCAAAAATGGGTCGTCTCTGGGCTTTGACATTCACCCCCGTCACTTGTGACTTCCGAGTTCTGTCAAAGAGGGGCAACTGTAGACACCCCATTTTTGACCGATCTTAAGACTCAGACGTCACCGGTTGAGCGCTCGGTGATGTTGCATATTGTGCTCGTTCAGAAGTCTCAGAGTCGCGGCCGTGAGCCCTGCCTCCGGACTTCCGAACCCTCTTTTGTACCTTGTCTCGGTTTGCGAGCCAGGCTCAGTTTTCTCTGTTTTTCTTCCTGAGGGGAGGGAGAGGTCCCGTAGACCATCTCTCAGTGGCCGTGGGCTACATTTCGTGGCCGTAGGCCATTTTGCCCATTTCGGAGCCCGGTTCCCGGTTTTCGGAGCCGTCAGGCCGTGTGCCTCGGTTCGGAACTGCCTAACCATCTCCGATTCGTCCGGTTTTTGGCATGCATCTCATTTACTCCCTTTCGAGGGACACTGGGGCCTGAGAGACCCACTTCGTGGCCGAATGCCACTTTCGGTGCTTAACGGCCTATTTTCGGGACCCCAAACTGCGTGTTTTGGCCCCCGAGCATTCGTTTTGCATCGGTTTTCGTTCATTTTTGGCAGGTACCTCTGTTTTATCACCAGGAAGGTCACTGAAGGGTGGGAGGCCATCAATTGTCTCAGCAACCAGTTATGCTTCTCCGGCGCCTTTCGACGCCCGTTTTTCTCACTTTCGAGCCAATGTTGACCACCCTAGGGCCATTTTCTTCAACCCCAAACCACATATTTGTGTTGTACACACATGGGAGGACCCTAATATCACATGGCCGGCCAGTAATTCCACCTGACCCTTTTGAACCCCTCCTAAAAATGGCTTGTTCTCTCTCCTGTTTTAGAGTTGCCAATTTTGAACTACATGGCTGTGTTGAGGGCACATGGGAGGACACCTTTCTCTGGTGGCCGGCCAGAAAATCAGCTTGAACCTTTTGACCGCTAGCCGGCCGGCCATGGGGGTTGGCCGGCCGGCCACCTGCAACAAAAATGCCAGGCCGGCCTGCTTCTTCAGGTTGAGTACATTCCAGCTGTGCCTTGGTTTTCCCCCAAAAATATCTCTATCCGGGGGACCCTTTTGGAGGGAAATAAGGGCTCATTTCCCTCCACTTTTGCCTTGATTCTCCTCTCCCTCTCTTGTCTATATAGAGGGCCTCCCAACTCTAAAGAAAGGGTTACAAGAATTGTTTTGAGCATATACATACATATCATTCCATTTCTTTCAAGTTTAGGCTCCATTTCTTCATCATCTTCAAGCTCTACCATCACCACTCCATTCCAGCAGCAAAGGGAGGAATTCCAGCAGCTTAGAGTCATCAAATTTGGTCCAAGAAGTAGTCAAAGTATTGGTCTTCAAGGGTAAGTAGACTTTCCCCCTTTTGTAGCCCATTTTTGCACCAATTTCTTGGCCTATTTGCTTATTGTTTTGAGCTCCGACCTTAACTAAAACTAGGTCTATTTTGAGCTATTCTACATGTTTGTTGAAGGGCTCAACCCTCTTTGAGAGCCCCATCTCACACTTGTTTCAATATCTCTTTGTATGTCAATATTTTGCATGCTTTATCTAGCCTATGTGTGATCTGTTTTGGAGCATCTCATGAACTGATATTGTGCTTATTTTGAGCCCATCTTCAACATTGAAGAAGGGCTCAACCTTGTTTTCATGCTCCGTATGCCACTTGCTTTGAATCCATGTTTTACCCTCGTTTTTGCATGCTTTGTTAGCCCATTTTGCTTCTGTTTTTGGACCATGATCAGGACTGAAAGTGGTCATTTTTTGACCTCCTTGACATGATTTATTAAGGGTCTTTGGCTGTTTGGTGTTTATTTTGCATACCTCATGTTATAGCCTCTTTTGAGCCTCATCTTGCATGACATTTTGAGCACATTTGTATACTGATTTTGGGGCTGTAATAAACTGTAAAATGGTATTTTGTTGTTTGGGCTTTGCATTTACCATCTACTTCAATACCCCTCTCTTGGCCCCTATTTTTGCATGCCATTGTTGCCCTATCTATGCTTGCTGTTCGGCCATGTTTTAGACTGGAAAATGCTTGTTTTGGGACTGCCTTGCTACTGTATTTTCATTCCATGTCCATATTGTGCATGCATTGCATAGCTATAGGTCATTTCGGGTGCCTAAATTCGCATTTCGGGACCATTCCTTGCATTTGGTGTCATTTCGCCATCTTTCAGGACTGTTTTCCCCCATATTTCAGTGCTGAAATTCCATTGGCATGTTTGCATATCATTTTCCATGTCATTTCATGCCTTAATGCCATTGCCTCGGTTTGCGTGCCCGTGTGCACGCATTTCGAGGCATCTCATTTTTCATCTCACGGCCTCTTATGTGAGTGTGGTTGAGGTCCACTCATGTTAGTGTAAGTCCATTTTGCATTTTGTATGCCATTTTAGTCTCATTGCATTCCGTATGCCATTGCCTCGGTTTGCGTGCCCGTGTGCATGCATTTCGAGGCGCTTCACTTTTATCTGACGGCCTCTTATGTGAGTGTGGCTGAGGTCCACTCATGTTAGTGTAAGTCCAATTGCATTGCGTATGCCATTTTATGCCTTAGGATCATTTCTTCGGTTTGCGTGCCCGTGCGCACGCATTCCAAGACATCTCATTTTCATAGCATTGTGTACGTTAGGATTGTATCTTAGTTGCATTTCATACATATCATGCATATTGCATTGTGGTCGGGATAGGAGTTAGCCTGGGCACGGAAAACGAGGCGCGTTTCGTACTCCGAGTAACGGAATGTGTCTCAATTCCCAAGTCACCGACACTCCGGATTATCCGTGATGGAGTTAGGTTTTATTGTAGCATTCATATGCATTCATTCTATATTGAGTTGTGCAATTCGGCTCCTCGGCCATCATGCATCGATATGCGTGATTGGTGGCACGAGGATCGAGGCATGCATATATCTGTGAAATACATTGCTATGCCCCTTTCCTGCTCTCTGTTGCAGCATATCAAGAATCAGCGGTCTTCCGAAGCTTGGCGCGCTTTTCGAGAAACATTGCGAAACAGAGGCTAATTGGGGCATTCCAGTGGATTCCCGCGCAAGGCAGCCCAAACATACATCGTTCATCAGAAGCAAGGCAGTCCCTAGCTTGCATGCCAGTTTACAGTTTTCTTAGTTAATTTGTTAATTAATTAGAAATTTGTATATTATTCGGACTGTAATACTTGGACTGTATTATTCTTTCATTTGGGACTGTATATTCTTTTGGACCCTCTGCGCGAGGGCATAATTGTAATAAGTGTGGGTGAGTGTGATGTATGTCTTCCAACCCCACGTCTTTCTTCCCTTTTATTTACCCGCTTATGATGGTTAGATATAGGGCATATTTCAATTAGCATACAGTATGACAGTATGTTTGCATCATTCATCTGTTTTGCACGCACCGGGCTCGGCGCATCATACAAACTGCATTTGTATTTCAATTCCAAATTGAATACATGTTAGTTGTAGCATTCCATATGCCATGTTTAGAATAGCCGAGCCTGCTATAGTTTGCATTTTTGCATGTGTTGCATTAGGCATTTCAGCATACTTAGGATCATGCATGATTTCTAATGTAGTTTCTGTTTTGGCTTGGAGTACTCGGTGAGTTTTTTTATGCTTTAGCATCCTTGCATGCGTGTGAGTGACTGCCATGATAGCATGCTTGCCATGAGGCTATTTGCTTATGTGATATAACTGCCTGAATGCCTGTGGGTGAAGGTTGGGTTATCTGAATTGGAATAATGCATTGATCGTTTGTTTTAAGCCCACTAGATTGTGGCAACACCATGTTTTCTAAGCCCACCTGAGGGTGGCAAAATTTGCATTTTAAGCCTACCTGCGGGTAGCAAACCATCTTTCAAACAAACATGAAATGGGTTGTTCCAATTCAGGCGATTCAGTCTATACTTGTATGCTGTGCGCATCACATAGTAACCTAGGCTAATAACCGGAATAAGAACATACAATGTTTTCAAAATAGGATATCATGGTTAGTAGAGGCCGGTCTTTGACCGGGCGAGCGAGGGTGCTCACGAAGTGACCTTCCCCAATCGTACCCAAGTTCCCGAGCCGAGGCAACTTTGGTGATGACGGACACGTGGCCTTTGGCACCGAGTCAGGGTTTCCTAAATTTCCCAAAAGTAAAATATTTAGGTAGCGACTCTGTATCTGGCAAAGCAGTCCATGTTTGGCACTTCTTTCAAAAAATCTGTTTTCAAAACGATTTGTCGGATTTGGACTCTTTGGTTCAAGATTTAGAACCGTGACATTTGAGTCCTTCGAACTGTAGTAGATCCAATATCGAACCAGAACCGGGGGGGGGGGATTCGCACTCCTCGCCCCGGGATGCGTTCGGAGACGTCTACATTTGGTAAGAGACATAAATAAATAAACGTGTAAAAAATTTATCAATTTTACATAATTTTATCTTTGGTGGGTAGAAATAATTTTTAAAAATTTAAAAATATTTTTTTGACATTTATTTTTGTCAAATTAGTTTATATTTTATTAAATTGATAACTTTGCCCTTGAAATTAAGTAATAGTATCTTCAATTGTCCTTATTTGAAACAAGATTCAAAATTTAGGGTCAAATGTATCAATTGAAAAGTCACAAGTTTTAAACTATAGGGACAATTAGTATAATTTGTCCAAATAATAAATAAGTAAATGTTCATACATAATTATTAAAAAAAAATTAAAATTTTGATAAAATTTTATATTTATATTAAAATTATTAAAGATTTATAGCTGTGCTAAACACTAAAAGTGAGATAATCTAATTGACTTAACATTTATCTCAACTTGACAATAACTTAATTATTAGAGAATTGTCTTAATCTCCTAAGTATGAACCACTTAACTCATTTATTTATTAAATTGATGAATAAATATACGTTAATATTTTTTATAATAAAATATATAAGAGTTGGCTTGAGAATTTATAGTTGTGCTAGACACAAGTAACATAATTTAATTGACTCAACATTTATTTTAATTTGGTCATGACCTAATCATTAGAGAATTGTCTTGGTTTATATCTAAGTATGAACCACTTAACTCATTTATTTATTAAATTGATGAATAAATATATGTTAGTATTTTTTATAATAAAATAATAAATATGTACATGTTTATGCATAATTATTACAAAAATTAAAACTTTGATAGAATTTTATATTTATATTTAAAATTATTACATGAATAGTTAAGTGTATTTATGTATGAAAATATTATTCAAGGTCAACCGAAAAATGAGCATTGCTGTAACCATACTTTGGAACTAATTTAAAATTTTGATCGATCAATTAATAGAAATAGTTGGTAATAATCAATTTAAATTTTATGTCTAAATTATATTATAATTTCTAAGGTTTTGAATATAATGAACTAATTTGAGAGATAGTACTGGTATTAAACATTAAAAGTAGTTTGGAAGTTAAACTAAGATCAATTTTTATACCAATAATTAAATTCTTGAAAAATCATTTTCATTCATACGTAATTCATGATCACCTAACACACACCTTTTTTTTTTTTTTTTTTTAAATCAGTAAATATATTATGATTATTTTTATAACAAAAATAAGAAAAAGTATGTATATTTTTGGCATATTTTATTTATTTTTTGTAAAAAAATTATATATTTATATTAAAAAATTCTTACAAAAATAGGCTAAAAAGTTAATAAGACAAAATGTTATATGCAAACTATAATTACTAGTATGTCACTCGTGTTATGTACGAGATTGAATTTAAAAAAACTATTCATGATTATGTCAAATATATTTTTAAATTGTTAGCATAAAATATACGTAATTTTAAAAGAAAATGTTGACATTGCATAATTAAAATAATAAAAATAAGAATTTATTACATTTGTTCAGAATTCACTGAATAAATAAAACAAAAGTATAACTAAAATCTAAATTGTTGTGGGTCTTCCATCAATATTCATGCATTGTCAACATGATAGTTAGTATTATAATTGATAAACAACACATATATTATGTATTTATAAAATGTTATATTTACATATATATATATACATATATATATATTGCCTTTTAAAAGGTATAGACATTTTTTAGACCAATCTATATTTAAAATAAAGGTTACACACAATGCTCAATCTAGTTGACTTTGCATTGTTGGTACATGTATAATTAATGCATAGGCATGATCTTGGCATAACACAATATAATCTTTAATTATTCTAACTCCATTATCCTCTAAAATTTTGAAATTATAACATTGTGTTTAAAAATGCAGGAATAAGTTATTTATAATAAATTATATAGTTTTGCACATTTGATCTCATATTCTTCAACTATGATGGTTAACATTGCAAGATAAACTCTGTCCATTTATCTTGACCAATGAGACTTATTGAACCAGTACTATCTTTGACTACAATGTTAACATTGTATCTAATAAAAAATAATTAAAAAAAACTTGTTAAAAGAAAATATTTTATTTAATAAAAAATTAAAACACTTGTTAAGTTTGAATTATTATTGTACATAGCAATTATTTACCTAAAGAAAATTACCTCATTATAATATCAATATCATCACGCATGCAGTGACGACAAATAATGTGACCATAATGATATTCAACTTTTTGATAGCAACTTTTGCGCAAATCAATCCAAAGGTTGTCAACATCAATTTGTTCGATGTATCCAAGTATTTGAAAATATGAAACCTACAAAATATTTGAAAAAACATAAATGAATATATATATATATATCATTTAACTTTCATTACTTAGGATGATAACAATTCTTACCTTTGGCATATGTGTAAAATTACGTGTTCGAATTCTTTTGACATTTGATGTTACCAATGGCTGTGAAATTGAGAATCTATTTTTTTGATTTCAAGATACCAACTTTTGTGATATAGGATTCATAGCAAGCCTAGATAGACATCAATATATATATATATATAATTGTGAGAATTATATTGTCATATGTAATTGATTAATATTATACAATCATAACATACCACACTCAAATATGATTTGTATAACAAAATGAATGATTAGTATATAACTTGTTGTATTTGCATGTAGTGAGACATGGACCTAGAAGTTGAGAAAAGATAATTTATCAATATCAATATTTGTCTATGCATCTATATATTATAAAAGTCAATGAAAAATAATCTTCTCATAATAATTTTTAACTGTTAATCTAGTGGCAAATAAAATATTATCATTTTTTTAAGTATGATATAGTTGCATGCCATCAGTTGTTGCAAACACATCCCATAGAATTAATGTGAAACTGTTTTTACAATTAAAAAAAAAAGGTGAAATCATTCGTAGAGTATTTCAAATTTGGTAAAGACATAGAAATACGTTATGGTATCATACATTGTATCAAGTATTAGGATCTCTCTTTTGTAATTATCACGATTTGCAATACATTGACATTCAATTACACTAACAACCAAGCTAATCACATCTGCATAATTTAGCATTGACATATTTAGGGTCTGTTTGGTGACGTTTACGTTTTCAGTTTATATTTACAAAAATTTTATAAATTGGTTTTTGTTTATTTTTTGTTTATTTTTAGAAAAACATAAACTACAAACGTGTTTGGTAATTGACAAAATGTTTAAAAAATTAAAAAAATATAAAAAAGAATGAGAAATGGCAGATGGTGGCAAGTAACGGCGGAAGACGGTGGTGGAAAGGGGTGACAGTGGGTGATGGGTAGCGGGTGGTGACGGGTGGGTGACGGTGGCGGGTGGATGGGTGACGGTGGCGGGTGGTGGGTGGTAGCGAGTGGGTGGTGGTGGCGAGTGGCTGGCGGATGGCAGGTGGTGGTGGTGGGTGGGTGACGGTAGCGGGTGGTTGGTGGCGGCGGCGGTGGTGGTGGCGGCGGCGGTGGTGGTGGCAGGTGGTGGGTGGTGATGGCAGATAGGTGGCGGATAGCGGGTGGATGGTGGTAGGTGGGTGGGTGGCGGTGGTGAGTGGTGGGTGGTAGCGAGTGGGTGGTGGTGGTGGTGGTGGTGGTGGCAGATGGCGGGTGGTGGCAGGTGGGTGGCGGGTGGTGGTGGTGGTGGTGGGTGGGTGGGTGACAATGGCGGGTGGTAGGTGGTGGTAGCGGGTGGGTGGTGGTAGGTGGTGGTAGGTGGCTGGTGGTGGATGGTGGTGGCAGGTGGTGGTGGCGAGCGGTGGATGGTAGTGGCGGTCGGTGGGTGGTGGCGGGTGAATGGCAGGTGGGTGGTGGGTGGTGGTGGTGGTGGCGAGGAGTGGGTGGTGGTGGCGAGTGGGTGGCAGGTGGGTGGTGGTTGCAAGTGGTGGGTAGTGGTGGCAGGTGGGTGG
Organism: Camellia granthamiana; assembly: GCA_036172215.1. NCBI lineage: Eukaryota > Viridiplantae > Streptophyta > Magnoliopsida > Ericales > Theaceae > Camellia > Camellia granthamiana. The sequence goes on along the minus strand of CM069915.1, from coordinate 31,722,000 downwards.
TGAGTGGTGGTGGCAGGTGGTGGTGGGGGGGTGGGTGGTGGGTGGTGACGGCAGAAGACGGTGGTGGAAAATGGTGGCAGGTGGTGGCTAGTGTTGGGTGGTAAAAAAAAAAAAAAACTGAAAACTCAAAATGAAAACACATTTTTTGTATTTTCATTTTTTGGCCAAATTTATAAACTGAGACCATTGATTTATAAATCAAAAATTTACCAAACAAGTTTCTATTTGAGTTTTTTAAATTTTTGTAAATATAAACAGAAAACTGAAAATGTAAGTGTTACCAAACGGTACCTTATTATTTTGATAGTTTAAATTTTTTCTATTAGTAATAAACTATGTAAGTATATAATCTAGATAAGTATTATTTAGTAAAAATAACATACCTATTAATTGAATGTCTTGATGAAGAAATTGACCAATGTTTGATAATTTTTATAATTTTTAAAGACCCAATTACAATTTGTTGCAAGATAACATATAGTCTAATCATAAAAAAAACATAGAAATTGTCACAACTCAAACAAAGTAACGAAGTCAATTAATAATTAAAAAATATAATTAATTTTTTTTTTTCAAAAAACGTCGTGAGTTAAAAACCCAATCTCGAATTAAGTTAATTGAGAGTTAAAAAGCACAATATTTTTTTTTTTCAAAAGATACAGTGAGTTAAAAAATTCAATTACAAAATACAATTAAATCATCATCATCAATAGTAGGTATTTTATGTGAACCTAATCAATACAATCCAATTATAATCACAAAATACAATCTAATCACCATTAATAGTGGATATTTTATGTGAACTTAATAAATACAATCTAATTTTTTTTTTCAAAAAATAAATTAAAAATACAATCACTGTGTGATTGTATTCAAAAAACATGAACACAATCTTCTTTCTCTTTTTTTTTTTTCAAAAAACACAGATTAAATGGAGTGTAGAAAAACATAATCATTAAAAAAAATAAAAACACCGTGTGATCAAAATGGAGTGCAAAAAAACACAATCACAAATTAAGCTAATTAAAAAAAAAAGCAATGAAGTCAATTGATAATTAAAAAATACAATTATTTTTTTTTTCAAAAAACATAGTGAGTTAAAAACCCAATAAAAAATTAAGCTAATTAATTGTTAAAAAGCACAACCATTTAAAAAAATAAAAATACAATGAGTTAAAAAATCTAATTACAAAATATAATCTAATTATCATCATAAATAGTATGTAGTTTATGTGAGCCTAATGAATACAATGTATTTTTTTTTCTCCAAAAAACATAGATTAAAAATACAATCACCGTATTGAAAAATAAATTAAGTCCAATCACAATCACAATCACAATCACAATCACAAAATACAATCCAATCATCATCAATCAAACAGAGTGTAAAAATACAATCACTGTATTGAAAAATAATGAAATCAATTGGTAATTAAAAAATAAAATTATTTTAAAAAAAAAAAAAAAAACATACAAATTAAGTTAATTGATAGTTAAAAAGCACAACTTTTTTTTTTAATAAAAAAAATACAATGACTACTTTATGTGAATCTAATTAATACAATCTAATTTTTTTTTTCAAAAAACATAGACTAAAAATACAATCGCCGTGTACTTGTATTCAAAAAACATGAATATAATCTAATTTTTTTTTTTTCAAAAAACACATTAAATGGAGTGTAAAAAAACATAATCATTTAAAAAAATTGTCACGACCCAACCCTAGGAGCTTAGGGCTGGAATCGTAGCTCACTACTTTATTCTAATCGTGGCAAATTAAATGGCACAGACGGAGGCAAAAGGAAATAAAAATGATTAAACAAAAAATTTACTTCATTTTACTATTTTAATAAGAGAAAATACATTTATATGGCTTTTATTATTTTATTATTCAGTGACCGGCTTTGAGTAAAAACAAAAGGGAGCAAAAAATAAAACAAATAAAAGGAAAAAAAAGAAAAGAAAAAAAAATAATGGTTCAACATCAAATTTTCGTGCGGGTTCCACTACGTGAGGTTATGGGTCTCATTTACAACTCATTACTTGAAAGGGTAACAGTTATAAGCACACAACAGAGTGAGAAATATTATGTCAAGAATATAAGGAACACAAAATAATCATGGATAGTTAGTAAAGCTAAAATATTTACATAACTTAATTTGAATAGACAAATTATTCAAAGTGGCAGAAATTGAAATATGAAAATTATGTAAATAAATAATCATAAACATGGCACAGAACAGAACATAACAGAACAGAATGGAACAAAGGTCACAAGAGTGACAGTTAGAACAAAGGTCAATGGATTCATGACTAACAGAAGACCACAAAGTGGCCAAACAGAGACCAATAATTATTTAAGGTCATTGCCAAATACTTTTCAAAATTTAAACAAACACATCCATGGATTTCATTTTAAACTAATAGAATTCAGAAAATAACCCACATAATTAAAATATTAATATAATTTATAAAACATACCTTGTATAAAATAAATTATAATAAATCAAAATATACATAAAATATATTATGGTGACTCAAGAATATAACGCACCTTTGCTATTTTCCTCCTTTTTTATTTTTTTTTATTTTCTGACTATTCGCGCCAATTCTCTTGCTACTCTTTCTTTTCTTTTTCTTTTGATCTCCCAACCTAGTCCCTATATATAGGAGGCAACCCATGATTAGCCACCCACATGGAGTCTCTTGGGTGTGCCACGTGTTTGTGACCAATCTTGCTTAGATAGGCTAAATTCTAAGCCAATCCTAAGCCAAATCTTACTTAATTTTTTTATCCAATGAGTGCCAATTTTTGCTTAATTTTTTTATTTAATTTTATTTTGGCCCCAAATCTTAATAATCCAATTAAATTATATTACATACAATCATAAAATTAATTATTTTATTTTACTACTATCATTATTATTATTATTATTGTTATTATTACTTTTATAATTTATTTATTTATTTATCTTTTGGTGTCATTTTATTTTGGTCCAATTCTTCGAATTATTTTATTTATTTATTTTATATTAGCACATACAACCATAATTATGTTTATATATATATATATGTGGTATTTAATTAAACAATTAGGGTGTCACAAAAATAAAATCAGCGTATAATCAAAATAGAGTGTAAAAAAATACAATCACATTTTTCCTCATAAAAAAAAAAAACAATGAAGTCACTTGATAATTAAAAAATACAATATTTTTTTTTTATTAGAAAGCACAGTGAGTTAAAAACCCAATCACAAATTAAGCACAACTAATTTTATTTTTTTTTGAAAAATACAGTGAGTTAAAAAATCTAATTACAAAAAATAATCAAATCATTATCATTAATAGTGCGTACTTTATGTGAATCTAATGAACACAATCTAAATTTTTTTTTCTAAAAAACATAAATTAAAAATAAAATATTGAAAAATAAACAAAGTTTTAATCACAATCACAAAATACAATTTAATCATCATCAATAATTAATATTTTATATGAACCTAATGAATACAATCATTCTTAATCAATTTAAAAATATAATCACTATATTAAAAAATAAATGATTTACTCATAGACTTTGAAATGTTTTTCTTTCAAAATTCTGTCCAAAGCTACTACCGCTGTGATAGGAAGGCTCAAAGATTTTGTCTTACTTTATGTGAACTCTCTCTCTCTCTCGCCCAATTTTTTTCTTTAGGTTGCTGTGTGCTGTGTAATAATGGGCCCAAATTTTTTCTTTAGGTTGCTGTGTGATGTGGTAGGGTTTAGGTTAGTAGGTAGTAATGGGTAATAGGGTTTAGGGTAATACAATTTTTTTTTTAACTAGAAAATTAAGAAATTAAGATTGAAATAATCGAGCTCCCACAAGATTTGTTAGTTAAAAAGACTTTAGGTTGCTGTGTGCTATGGTAAAGTTTAGGTTAGTAGGTAGTAATGGGTAATAATGGGTAATAATGAGTAATAGGGTAGAGTAAGACGGAAATTTAATGGGTAATAAGGTTTAGGGTAATACAGAAATATATATATATATACATATTTAATCAAAAAATTAAGAAATTAAGATTAGAATAATGAAACTCCCACAAGATTTGTAAGTTAAAAAGACCATTTTTCTTATATAATAGATTTTATTTTTTCTCCCACAAAAGTAAAAAAGTCAAACAAATCTATCTCAAATGAGTCTTTTTTGGCCCAGGCTAAGAGGCTAAAAAGCCAACCCACATCCCAAACGAATGCTATATATTTCTATACAAATCTAATATTCAAATAGAGTCACTACAAAAAAAATTGTTTTTTGCGGCGGCCCCGAATGCCGTCTCAAAAGGTTTTTGCGACAGTAAAATGGCTTTTTGCGACGGCAAGTGGAGGTCGCAACAAAAGGGGTTGCAAAAGGGTTTTAGCGACGGCACTTGCCGTCGCCTTTGCTTTTGCGACGGGAAAATTCCTTTTTTGCGACGGCAAATTTCTGTCGCCAATAATGGATGAAAATCTGAGTTTTTTGCGACGGCACAGTATTGCCGTCGCTAAAAAGGTTTTTTGCGACGACAAAAATACCGTCGCTAAAAGTGTATTTGAGATAGCAACCTGAGCCGTCGCTAATGACTATTGTCGACGACTATAATACCGTCGCTAAAGGCCTTATTTTTCAATTATATTCCCTACCTTTTGCGACAGTATAGGTGTCGTCGCAAAAAGCCTGTTTCAATTTTCTTTTTGAGACAGGGTGTTCTGCCGTCTCAAAAAAAATTTTTAAAAAAAACAAAAAAAAAACCTATAATAAAATTATTAAAAATATGAAAATGACCTGTATTAAATGAAAAATAACTATAAAAAAAAAAAACCAATAATTATATAATAATATAAAAAGTCCAATATATAAATAAAAATTCATCCATAATTAAAAAGCAAGTTATATTCTAACATTAACAATTCCATCTTCTAGTCAAATGTAAAGTACCACTGAAACACTACAACATAAAAACAAAGCCAAGGGCAAAAAAAAAAAAAAAGGAAGAAAAAAAGATGTACATAAGATGGTCACTAGCTACATTAATACTAGAATTGCTTTAATTACATATCATATAAGATTAACCCAATCCGTGCCATAATTGTAATTGTTTTCTGGCACATAAAAAATATTTCCAAACCCTTCCATCCCAAACTCCCCTAGAAAAGGAGGTGGATCCATGGCTTCCATGGAGAACAATGAAGCCGGGCTGTTGCTTGAAACACCATCGCATCTCTCCAGTAGCCTCTGTATCTCCTTCTCTGCCTCGGAAAGCTGTTCCTTGAGCTTCATTACCTGTAAATTAACCAATAATTTGTTATAAGATTGTGATGGTTACTTGATTTGGTTTCCAAACCTTAGGAGTGAGGAATTATAATAAAAAACCATGAAGTGGTTGGTGGGTGTGAAAATGTAGAGTAATGCTAGACATTTTTTTAATTGTAGAAAATAAAATATGTAGACCAAAGATTCATTAATCTACATCTTACATTTTATTTTTGTAGACACTTTTTCTAGGTTTGTGGTTTATCCGGAAAGAGTTTTACTACGAATCTAGAAACCAAATACATGAATGAACACAAAAATATACAGGAATTGACTAGATTTTACAAAATTTATTGGTGCGCCCACTTCTAAAAAATTTGTCTCTCATATAAACCCATCATTCCTGAAGTGGCAAATTGAGTTGATGAAGAGTTCATACCTTAATTCACTGATAAAAAGGCAAACATAATAATTCAGCTGAAGCATCATACAAATGATGTAATAGAAATTATGCAAAATTGCATCAACCCACAATGAAAGAAGATGTCTCAGAGAAACAGAACTTGACAAAATAACAGAACTCTAGGCAAAGCCCACCAATCACAGCCTTCTAATTACATCTCTTACTACTGTCATTTGATATATAGTATTAGGCAGTCTATTTGTCAAAATTTTAAAATTTAAAAATGAAAAAAGAAGAGAAGAAAAAAAGTTATTCTGACAAGAATGTGAGGGAGAATGCTTATTCGCTGATATATGATTACATGACATACATATGCACGATGATGCCTCCACTGTGGGACAGTATATGAATTATTTTGGGTTCTCGAAAACAATTATGGTTCTAAATACTTTTTCTGTAATAGATAAGTGATGCATCCATCCCTAATGACGTCAAGAAAGGCAAAAAATGATATGCTAAGAAATCCGGAGAATTAAAGCTGCATGATTGTATTTACAAATATAACAAGTTATATCATTAAAACAACACCCCAAGCCACCAAACGAGACACAAACTCGATCATCGAAGAGCTTGAACAACAAATCATATACTAATTCTTAGAAGGACAAGCAATGAATTGATACGATTCTACGATTTGAACTCAAGCAAAACTATGAAAGCAACAAACACCATATTACAGAAACAGAAGCAAAAACACAAACACTTGGCGTAGATGATATCATTTGCAGCATCAAGTCCTCAGATTGAAACCAAAAGCTAATTCAATCCCTCCAAACTAATGGAAACAGCAAAGAAAGAAAATTTGAGAGAATTGAAAACAAATACAATGATGTATATGAATTGATTAAGAGAGACTAACCTATTTATGTGGGTTAGAGTTGGATTGTGCTAGAAACCCTCCCAACCCCCCCCCCCCCCCCACAAAGAAAAAAAAAAAAAAAACTGGAAAATTTCATTGCAAATAAAGTTGTTTTGCCGATTTATAGACTAACAAGTATCCTCAAGAAAATTTAGGATTTTTTTTCCCTGTCAAACCAAACAGAAGCAATTGGAATTTTTTCCACAGATTCTCATCATATACAAGAGTCAATTGAACATGCATACAAGGATATAAAATCTGATATTAAAAACAAAACCCTAACTCAATACGATCTTACCAGATTGACTACAGAAACAGCTCAATAACATCAAAAAAAAAAAAAAAACATGTTCAGATTTAGAAAAGAAAAACAACTCACAAGGCCTCGCAAACCGATCCAACGGGCCCGACATAACTCGGTCTCTTGATTTCACGCAAATAGCGATACAAAAATCTGAGCGATTCAACTGCAAATTGAAGTGCTACAAAACCTGCATTACGATCAGAAACCCTAGAAATCGCGGGATCGGAATCGAAATTCACAATCGCTAAGAAGAAAAAGAAAAAAATCTGCGTAGCTTCAGAAAATGATATCGGTCACGAATCACGAGGGCCCGAAAAAACAGCAATAAATTCGATTGAATGGAGTTTCTGAAGGCACTGAGAAGCGATGCTCGTGAAATTTCCAGTGAATTCGGCGAGAACCACTGTTCCTCTAGCCACGAAGCTGTAGATCAAAGACTGTTGCCCCATCTCTCTCACACTCAAAACCCTAAAACCTAGAGAGACAAATGGTTAGAGAGATAAACGGAAGGAGAGATTGGGAATTTTGGGTTTTTCATGGGGGATTTTGGTTGAAGAGGTTGGGGTTTTGGGGGGGGCGGGGGGGGGGGACAACCCAATTGGGGATTTTGGTTAAACAGATTGGGGATTTTGGGTTTTTGGGGGGAGGGGGGAGCGGGAATGGAAAGAGGGAGGGGGGAACCAGGCGGGGATAGAAAAATGGGGGGAGAATGGAAATTTTTTTGGATTTTTTTTTATTTTTATTTTCATTACAAATAAATATTTAAATAATAAAATGACTTTTTTTTTTTTTTTTGCAACAGAGGATGTCATTGCTAAATGATAATGCAATTCGTTCCCGGTGGCTGGACTAGACCGATCCAAGCTCCTCAAGCCCACGTCTGAGCGGCCAAGCCCACTAGATGACCTGCAAGTAAGTTCAATGGAGAACGGGGTAGTCCCCCAGCGAACCCTCCGACGGGCAAGTTAGTAAGTGGGGAGAAGAGATAAAGTGTGTAGAGAGAGAGAGAGAGAGATAGGAGATTAAAAGCTTAACCTTCTTCTTGTCTTCGATGCTTGCTTATATCCTTTGGTAATCATTTCACTGTCCCTTCCGACGTGCCCCCCTCGCCGAAAGCCTGTGCTGTAGCTTACCTTGTTCAGGGTAAGGGGGCGCTGTTCCGACGGGGAGGTGTTGTCGTAATAAATGCTGTGATGGGCTGCATTAATGGTGATGTGTTGTGGCAATAACTTTGCAGATCTTTGTCTGCTGATGTGGCCTGTTCTACATCTGCCATATGTCCGAATGCCATTGGCCCTTTATGCCCAGTTGGCTTCCAGTTGCCATGGGCTTTACCAATCGGGTTATGCAATGGGGTCTAAATGGTGGGCTTGGGTTGGTTCACTATGGGTTGTGGCCTTTATGGGCCTAGCCATATCAGTAGTCCTCTATGCCCGAGTGCAGCTTCAGTCCAACGAAGGGAATAGTAGTGAGAAAAATGTGCCCGACCGTCAGGAGGGAGGGGGTGGTCGGGTTAAGGGGCCGAGCGTAGAAGGGTCCGACCGTGGGGGGATGACCGAGCGGCAGGACCGACCATGAGGTGTGCCGACGGCGAGGGGAGCCGAGTGAGAGGGCCGACCGTGGGGAGGTCGATCGCGCAGAGACTGAGCGGGAAGGAAAACCGCAGGGCTGACCATGCGAAGGCCGAGCGGACGAGCCGACCGGGAGGAGGGGCTGACCAGGTGAAGGCTGAGCAGACGAGCCGACCGCGTGAAGGTCGACCGTGTGAGCCGACCGTGAGGAGGGCTGACCGTGTGAAGGCCGAGCGGAGGGGCGCGGGGCTTAAGAGGCGGCGTGTGAAATGAGGATTTGAAGCGAAAAAGACAGGGAAAGGTGGGGAGGCAGTGCATCGTGGCCATACACGTGGCAATATCATGGGGGTTAGGTTAGGCGTTGGAGCAGAAATGAAACGATAGGTCATTATGGGGTTGAAAAGACAGTTTTGGCGGATGATTTGAAAAGTTTTCAAACTGGCGAAAATTAATTGGGATCTTTGGAATACGGGCAAACCGTGGGCTTTTGGCATCATTCGATTCACCTACTTGTTTACAAAGAACCAAAACATTCCAAGTCTTTCTTCATTTGTTGCTCACGATACACCTTTGCGACACTTCTTCAATTTTCTGGCACCTGCAGCAGAAACGATTCGCAAACATACCCTAAAAATGGCACAAGAAGGAGCTGTGACTGTGAGGGTAGACCCACTGGCTAAAGATGATGCAGAGGAGTTAGCGGCACGATATAGGACGGAGACGCGAATGGTGACGGTGGGGGAATCGGTGGCACGATCTCAGGCGTCCACCATGATAGCGGCTCCAAAGCCAATAAGCCAGGTAGAGCCAGATCATTGGCATACTAAGGCTGACAAATCCACAATTACCACCGCGGAGTTGGAGGCTATTCGGGAAAAATACCAGATTCCAGCTGAAGTAGAGCTATTGCTGCCAACGTCGACGGAGAGGCCATCGGACGCGAGGCCAGGGTAGTTTTCCCTTTATGAGGAAGCTCTGAAGGGGGGGCTTGAGGTTGCCACTGCCGCAACTAGTGGTGGATGTGCTCAACCGTCTAGAGGTAGCACCAGGGCAACTAATGCCCAATGCCTGGAAGATCTTGCTAGCTTGTGCGAATGCCTGGCCAAAGGCGAATGAAGGGGAGGCCATGACAGTGGACAAGTTCTTCGCGTGCTACAAGGCCTCGGGGCAGCAAGAAACTTGGGTGACCCTTCAGGCGGCAGCTGGGAAAGGACTGGTGGCGGGGCTACCCTCGTCGATCAAGGGGTGGAGACCACGGTGGTTCTACGTGGGTGCCAGTGGAGGAGTTGGTGTGCGTACCATTTGGAAGGTGCCCACTCGGTCGATGGAGCCAAAATTGGGGGCAGAAGCAGAGGAGAAGGTGAAAAAGGTAAAAGAGTGGAGGGAGAGGGAAAAAAGCCAAGTGGGACGAGCTTGTTCAGCCGTCCGCACTGTTTGAGGCAGGGTTGGGTCCACAACCGATCGGTGGGGACCTCGATCGAGCGGAGTTGGAAGCAAGGAGAAAAACTCAAGAGACAGAGGATCAGGCCATCCTTGCCAAGGCCCAAAAATTCAAAGAGTCCCAGGCCGACCGACCACCACAACCACTGGCTAGGGAGAGGATTCGCCCTCGCCCCAAACCCTTGGGGGAGAAAAACTTGGGTGAGTTTGTACCACGACCGCTTTCAAAGGATCCTTTAAAGGAGAGGTCGTTGAACGAGATGGAGGTGCTGGGCGTGGGGAAGAAGAAGAAAAGATTGAGGCGGAGCGAGGAGGAGCCTGTCCAAAAGAGAAGGAAGGAAGAGAGAGCAGAGGAGGCCAGTCTGGCCAAGGAGGGAGAAGTTGCTGGGATGGAGGAGACTCCAGGGGGAGTAATCGCCCCAGAGGTGGTAGACATTGCCTCAGAAGTGAGGGAGGTTGTGCCAGTGGTGGCAGCAGTCGGTGTAGGGGTCGGTGGGGTCGCCCCTGAACTTAGGAGGGAGGAACAGCTCCAGGGGGGACCTGTCCCCCAAGGAGGAGGAGTTAGCCGAACCACAGCGATTTATTACGCTCAGGCGGTGGCGGGGCGGCTGGAGGGAGAAGAAGGCCCAGCCAGAGCTGGGGCAGACCGTTTGGTGGGTATCGTAGAAGAGGCAGCCCTACGCTCGGCATCCAGATTCAACGAGGCAGACCTGCTGAGGGGGTTGTGCTTCGCTCAAATGGAGGTGACTACCTTAGCAGGGGCCCTCTTGAGGAAAGCGGGGGCTGCCAAACTCAAGGCTGATGAGGCCAAGGCTTAGCTGGCCAAGTTGAAGAAGGAAAGCGCAAGCTGGGAAACTGCCCACATTGAGCTGCAAGCTGCCAAGGTGGAGTTGGAGAATACACGCCGTCAGGTTGTGTCGCTCGAGTTCCAACTGGGTGGCGAGCGGAAGAAATTGGAAAAGGCCCAAGCAGCCTGTTCGGTCGCGATGGAACGGTACGAAGAGGCGATGAGCAATAATGAAGAACTGGTCAGACAAAAGGATGAGGCAGATGTAATGGTGGATGGTCTGCTGAAGGAGTTGGAAGGGGCGCGTGCAAAGGCGGTGGAGAAGAAGGAGACGCTTCATAAGGAGTTGGAAGCGGAGAGGGCCAAGGCGACCGCTGAAAGGGAGGTCCTCCAGAAGGAGTTGGAGGCGGAGAGAGCCAGGGCGGCCGCTGAGAGGGAGGCCCTGCAGAAAGAGATGGAGGAAGGGAGGGCGAAGGCGGCCACTGAGAGAGCGACCCTGCAAAAAGAGTTGGACGAAGAAAGGGCGAAGGCAGCCTCCGAAAGGGCGGCCTACCCTGATCTGTACGTCGCAGCAGTTGATCAATTCAAGGAGTCCCCTGAGTTTCAGATGGCAGTCGACGCAGCGGTCGCTAGCAGTTTGGCGAGAGAGGAGTCGAGGGGGGCGAGCTCATCGAGGATGACTGCTGGAGGAAGGTCTGAAGTAGAAGTCATTGAGAGCTTCCAGCATTCAGACTTCTACAAACACGAAATGGCTGAGTACTGGGACAGTGGGTGGAAGATGTTCAAGCGTAGAGCGGAAGAGCTGTTTCCAGACTTGGACCTGAGTAGTGTAACAATTGGTGAAGACGATGTGGCTCAGACCCCCCTGGATGAGGGGATTAGAGAGGAAGATCTTTTGTCCAGTGAAGAGGAGTAGTCTGAAGAAGAAGAAGAAGATCTGGCGCAAACTTTGTGTGGCGTTTTTTTTTTTTTTTTTTGAATTGCTGTAATAGACTCATGTACAAATTTCTGAATAAATAAAACTGCAGTTATGTTTTCCATTGATCGTCTGTTCTTGTGCGACTGAGATGAATGAGAATGATGGCTTGTGTACCACTGGTTCCGTGTAGGGAAAAAAAATTTCATGCAGGGTTAAAATGGAGAACTCTTCAATGGAAAGTGGACTTGTAGTAAAAATTGGTACAGAGTAAAGTTAAGTTCGTAAGAAAAACTCAATGCAGGGTGAAGTGAAACGTGTAATGAAATCTCAATGCAGAGTGGATTCCAACTTGTAATGAAAACTTAACGCAGACTAGACCAGGGTGGTTTATTAGGGGCATGCCTAATGGGAGAAAAGATAATCTGAGTGGTGGAATTTGACTAAGTAAAGAGAAGGGTAAAAACTTTGGCCTGGAATTGTGACTAAGTGTTAAATGGTGACTGAGTGTCCTATAAATGCCATAATTATGAAGTTTCACTAATGATGGAATTATCTCAGGTTGGATCGGAATTGATGTTGCAAGTAACTCATTCTGGACCTGCAGTGGTGGCACTCAGTTTGGTTGAAACTCACGATACTTAGCACGGCTGGGGCTTTGAGTGCTTGATCTTGCTGAGGCTTTTAGATGCTCAGTCTGGCTGAGGCTCTTGGCGCTCGGTCTGGACGAGGCTTTAGGTGCTCAGTCTGGCTGAGGCTTTTGGCGCTCGGTCTGGATGAGGCTTTGAGTGCTTAGTCTGGCTGAGGCTTTTGGCGCTCGGTCTGGACGAGGCTTTGAGCGCTCAGTCTGGCTGAGGCTTTAAGATGCTCAGTCTGGTTGAGGCTTTAAGTGCTCGGTCTGGACGAGGCTTTGAGTGCTCGGTCTGGACGAGGCTTTGAGTGCTCAGTCTGGCTGAGGCTTTAAGATGCTGAGTCTGGCTGAGGCTTTGAGTGCTCGGTCTAGACGAGGCTTTGAGCGCTCAATCTGGCTGAGGCTTTAAGATGCTCAGTCTGGCTGAGGCTTTGAGTGCTCGGTCTGGACGAGGCTTTGAGTGCTCAGTCTGGCTGAGGCTTTTGGCGCTCGGTCTGGCTGAGGCTTTGAGTGCTCAGTCTGGACGAGGCTTTAAGCGCTCAGTCTGGCTGAGGCTTTAAGATGCTCAGTCTGGCTGAGGCTTTGAGTGCTCGGTCTGGACGAGGCTTTGAGTGCTCAGTCTGGCTGAGGCTTTTGGCGCTCGGTCTAGAGTCTGGCTGAGGCTTTAAGATGCTCAGTCTGGCTGAGGAACTGATAATGCAGTTCGTTCCCGGTGGCTGGACTAGACCGATCCAAGCTCCTCAAGCCCACGTCTGAGCGGCCAAGCCCACTAGATGACCTGCAAGTAAGTTCAATGGAGAACGGGGTAGTCCCCCAGCGAACCCTCTGACGGGAAAGTTAGTAAGTGGGGAGAAGAGATAAAGTGTGTAGAGAGAGAGAGAGAGAGAGAGAGAGAGAGAGAGGTAGGAGATTAAAAGCTTAACCTTCTTCTTGTCTTCGATGCTTGCTTATATCCTTTGGTAATCATTTCACTGTCCCTTCCGACGTGCCCCCCTCGCCGAAAGCCTGTGCTGTAGCTTACCTTGTTCAGGGTAAGGGGGGCGCTGTTCCGACGGGGAGGTGTTGTCGTAATAAATGCTGTGATGGGCTGCATTAATAGTGATGTGTTGTGGCAATAACTTTGCAGATCTTTGTCTGCTGATGTGGCCTGTCCTAGATCTGCCATATGTCCGAATGCCATTGGCCCTTTATGCCCAGTTGGCCTCCAGTTGCCATGGGCTTTACCAACCGGGTTATGCAATGGGGTCTAAATGGTGGGCTTGGGTTGGTTCACTATGGGCTGTGGCCTTTATGGGCCTAGCCATGCCACTAAAAAAAATTATTTTTTATTAAAATAATTTTTTTTATAGTTAATGAATTTTTATTTTTATTTTTTCATTTAGTAAGGTTGAAAATTTATTTGTTTCATATTTATTTTAATGAATAAAAAATTATTATTATTTTTTTATTTGGTAGAAGTAGGGATAATATTTTCCATTAAAATAAAGTTAATTTTTTGTGGTCAGTATGGCATTTGCAGTGGTAGTAGTGGTAATAATGGAATGGCATTTGCAGTAGTGGTGAATGTGGTAGAGAAGATGGGTGGTGAGAGAGAGATGAGTGAGAGACAGATAGAGAAGAGAGATAGAGAGAGAGACAGACAGACAGAGACAAAGTGATGAGCGAGAGAGAGACAAAGTGGTCGCTAAAAGTGCATTTTCTTGTAGTGGAGAGCTCGGTAAATAGAGTAAAGATGAGGGAGAGAGTGAGCAAGGTGAACATAATGGAGGAGAGAGACAAACAGACAAACAGACACCTAGAGAGAGAGAGAGAAGAGCGAGAGACAGACAAACAGACACAGAGAGAGAAAGAGAGAGAGAGAAGAGTGATAAGTGAGAGAGAGACAAAGTGAGAAAGAGATATAGAGAGAGAGAGAGACAGGGAGACTTAGAGAGAAACAGATAGAGAGAGAGAGAGATAAAAAATAGAGAGAAACAAGAGATGAGCGAGAGATAGACAGAGAGAGAGAGAGAGAGAAAGAGAGCGAAAAGAGATGATCGAGAGAAAGACATAGAAAAAGAGAGAGACGAAGAGAGAAGAAAGATGAGCGAGAGAGACGAAAAGAGAGATAGAGAGAAGATAAATGAGCAAGAGAGAAGAGAGATAGAGAGATGAGAGAGATAGAGAAAAGAGAGCTGAACGAGAAACAAAGAGAGAAAGAGACAAAGACAAAGACTGACAGACAGAGAAGAGTGATGAGTGAGAGAGAGAAGAGAGGTAATATTTTGTGGTAGAGAAGAGGAACTGACAGTAGTGGTGAAGGTGGTGGATAAGAGATGATGGTGGTGGTGGTGGTGGTGGTGATGACGAAGGAGATTAGTGGTGAAATTGTGGTAGTAGTAGAGTAGATGGAGTAGCATGGGTGAAAGAGAGGTAATGGTAGTAGTAGTAGTAGTGGCAATGGTGGTAGTGGAGTGGTGGTGATAGTAGTAGTAATGGTAGTCGTAGAGGTGAAATGGCGACCGTGGTAGTAGTAGTGGTAGTGAAATGGCGTTTGCAGTAGTGGTGAAGGTGGTAGAAGAGATGAGTGGTGAGAGAGAGAGATGAGTGAGAGGCACAGAGAGAGAGAGAGAGAGAGAGAAAGAGAGAGAGAGAGAGAGAGAGAAAAGAGATGAGAGAAGAGATAGATGAATGAGAGACACAGAGAGAAAGAGAGACAAATAGACAGACAGAGAGAGAAGAGTGATGAATGAGAGTGAGAAAGAAAATAGAGAGAAAAAGATGAAAAAATGGGTGAAAAGATATAGACAAAGAGAGAAACATAGAGAGAGAGAAAAAAAGAGCGAAAAGAGATAAACGAGAGAGAGACAGAAAGAGATGAGCGAGAAAGCGAGAGAGAAAAAAAGAAGAGAGAGAGAGGAGAGACAGAGAGAGAAGATAGATGAAAGAGATAGAAAGAAGAGAGATGGACGAGAGACACAGAGAAAAAGAGAGACAGACAAACAGACAGAAAGGAGTGATGAGTGAGAGAGAGAAAGAGAAGAAAGACAGAGACACAGAGAGAAAGAGAGAGACGGACAGACAGAAAAGAGTGATGAGTGAGAGAGAGACAGAGACATATAGAGAAAGGGAGAGACAGACAAACAGAGAAGAGTGATGAGTAAGAGATGGAAAGAGAAGAGAGACAGAGACAGAGAGATAGAAAGATGAAAAAATAGGTGAAAAGAGAAATGTTCAAAAGAGTAAGACGACGTCATTTATAGTGGATCGATAAATCGAGAAGGAGCTCGATAAATAGAGAAGATGAGAGTAAGAGAGTGAACAAGGCGAACATAGTGATGGAGAAATAGACAAATAGACAAGTAGAGAGAAAGAGAGAAGAGTGATGAGTGAGAGAGAGACAGGGAGAGAGAGATAGACAGAAAAAGAGATAGAGAGAGAAAGAGAGAGAGAGATAGAGATAGAGGAAAAGATAGAAAAAGAGAGAGAAACAAGAGATGAGTGAGAGATAGACAAAAAGAGAGAGAAATAGAGCGAAAAGAGATGAGCGAGAGAGAGACACAGAAAAAAAGAGAGACAGAGAGAGAAGAGAAATGGACGAGAGAGATAGAGAGAGATAGAAAGATAAGAGAGAGAGAGAAAAGAAATGAGAGAGATAGAGAGAAGAGAGATGAGCGAGAGAGACAGAGAGAGAAAACAGATGAGAGAGATAGAGAGAAGAGAGATAGGCGAGAGACACAGAGAGAAAATGAGAGAGAGAAACAGACAGACAGAGAAAGAGGAGTGATTAGTGAAAAAGATAAAGAGAAGAGAGAGAGATAGAGACAGAGAGACATGAAGATGAAAAAATGAATGAAAAGAGAAATGTTATATCAAAAGAGTAAGAAGACATTATTTTTTTAAATTTTTTTTTTTGCTACAGAAAAAAGTACTAGAATTTATTCAAACCATTTTGTGACTGTATATATATGAAGCTGTCTCAAAACCACAATCACTATGCTAGGTTAGAGTTTTCCAAAAACTCTTTTGAGAAAATTATACTTTCTTGTTTTCCATGTTATATTGTTTTTACTGAATTTTTTTAATATTTTAAGTATTTTTTTTAATTTTTAGACACACCTAACATAAATACACCTAAAAATTAAAAAAATTGTAAAAAAAATCTTTTAAAAATTCACTAAATACCAAAATTACAATAATTCAATACATTTTTTTTTGTATTTTTATGTATTTATTAATTTTTAAAAATATTTTTTCATAATTTTTTTTTAGATACATATAAGTAAGGTGCATCTAAAAAAAATATTCACTAAAAACTAAAAAAAAAACACGAAAGTCACTTTTTGCGACGGCAGAAAATGCCGTCTCAAAAAAGCAGAGTATTTGTGACGGCACCATTTGCCAAATACTCTGCTTTTTTGAGACGGCAAATGGTGCCGTCGCAAATACTCTGTTTTTTTGAGATGGCATTTTCTGCCGTCGCAAAAAGCGACTTTTTGAGACGGCAAGTGTGCCGTCGCAAATAGTCCCGTCTCATATACCCACTTTTCTTGTAGTGAGTATTAGTAGAAACATTAAGAAAATAAACAAAATTGTCAAAAATAGAGAAGTAATAAAAAAAAATAACCTTAAATTTGATGATTTTTTTTTTATAAAGATAAAGGAATTGGATTTCCTCCAATCTAAAGGCTATTGTCTGGGTCCATAAATCTCGTCACAAGTCTTATTTTGATAATTTAAATTATTTATTTTATCGGATATTTCGTGTATGTTATCTATATAAAAAAATTAAATCAATTCGATAATCATAATCTATTTAATTTATCGTATTTGTCATAAAAGAAAAAAGAAAAAGAAGAGAATGATCTATTTTTTAAAAGGAAAATGTTTGGGACCCCCACAAAAGAGGACCCTTATGACCCCACTAATGTATTGATCATTGATGTGTTTGAATTTTTTTAAGAGTTGTGTCTGACAGTGACATGAATGGTTTAGATCATTTTGAGAGTTGTGAGGGTTGTATTTTGTAGGGGTTTCTCTCATTACTATTTTTAAAAACAAATTTATCCATTTTCTTGAGGAAAATTTATTATATAGTACCTTTGTCCACAACTAATTACTAATTGTTATGTTTCTCCATTGTTTCCCATTACCTACACAAATCAATAAATTTTATTTTTTTCACCAATTACATTCAATTTGGATCACCATGCGACGGTATCTAGAGCACCAACCTCTTTTTGAAAAGGTAAAAAATTTATTAACTTATTTAGATTATATTATTTTTCTTTTTTATTTTAATACATTTTTTCATAATGAATCAATAAATCAAAACAAATCAAGGCCTTTTTTGGTTCATGTGCCAATCTGTCAGCCAATACCAATATAATAAGAATAATGACTTGGACCCCTTTTTTTTTCCATTCCCTTGACCCCCTCTTCACTTGATACTACTTTTTCTTTTTTCTTTTTTTTTTTATTCCTTCTCCTCCAATCACCACCTACCACATGTCTGTGGGGGGGTGATGGAGGTGGTGATTAGAGGGGGTATCAATCATCACCCATATAATAAATAAAATGCCAGTCTGCCCAAATTCATTACATGCAATTAAAAGAGAAAAGATTGGGGGGTTTTAAATTAAGAGCTTTAATAACTCTAATTACTTTAATTGGTATGTAAATCTTATGTGATGTGATGTGATGTTTTGGCTTTAATTTTTTATTTTTTATTTTTTTTTTTTTTTCACATCATTAATACTCTTTTAGAGCTCCCAAATTAGAGAAATGTATCATTTCTACAACTAAAATTAGAAATTTCACTGTTAACTGACCACCCACACTCTAGGGGATTACCTAGAACATCTTCAATAAGTGTGTAAACTAGAATCTTCCGTGTGTTAAATATATGGGTAGTTTGATGTGTTAATTGCCAACAGTAGAGATCTATATTTTACATCTATTAATGCATTATATTTTATATCTATAATGTGATAAAGATGGTAAATTATATGTAATTAAAAAGATGATAAATTATATATAATTAAATAATAAAAAATTGATACTTATCAAATTACATCATTATAAATTGAATTATAATTTTTTTAAACATTTTTCAATGATCAAAATTCAATTAATATATCTTTTTTGCACCTTTAGGTGTTGTTTGGTTTTTGAGTTGAGGCTAAAAAATCATAAAAGGATAAAAAAAAGTCAAAAAATTACAAAATCACAAAAATCACAAAAAGGCAAAAAAAATTTTGTCATTCCACAGCTAAAAAGTAAAAAAAAAACTAAACAAAAATACCAAACAATCAAAAAAACCTCAAGCTAAAAAAATTAAAAAAATCAAAAAAATTAATTAAAAAAGTTATTGCCAAACTAGTAGGGGTGTTGAGGGACTTGTTAGTGTACAATTGTTAGGATTGATGGCGACGTATGGTGATGATGATGTCGAATGCCAAACATGAAACTAGCAGGATGTTAACAACGTTGGCTGTGGTAGGTAGTTGTTATCATCAAAGAGAAACCAATAACTAAGATTCCCTTTCTCTTAGGGCATCTAATGATTGTTGTTATAATATTATTGTTATTATTATAATTTGATAATAAATAATATTATTTTATTAAATTATAATAATGGTGCTTTAATGGTCACTTATTATTTTGATAATTCTCAACCAACTTTTCCTCTAAATTTATAAATATTGTTTGGATATAGGTCTTTTTGTGATTTTATTTTTATTTTTATTATTATTTTTTCTTTTGTGACCTTTTTTTAATTATTTGTAAAAAAAAAATTATTTATTTATATTATTTTCAACTACACAAATAAAAAAAATTGAAAAATTGGAAATTTTTTTTATATAATTCACCCCCACCAAAAAATTAAATATGACAGCTTAAAGATAGGTGTTGTTTGTATTTTTTTTTTTTTTTTTTTAATATTTTTTTGAGGCAAACAGAGTACAACAGCTCTTTTCAATTCCAAAACAGATTCCCACCGTCTACCTACCCTCAACCAACGGTTGAGATTATATCTTTAGAATCATTTTTTCAATTCCAAGACATACAACAGTTGTCTTCATTGGTTCTCCCTCTCACTCTCACTTTCACTCTCCTTTTCTCTAACCTTCCTCTATAGACGAAGCTTCTCTCTGTCTCTGTCTCTCTCTCTTCACTCTCCTTCTCACTCTAACTCTTACTTTTCTCTTCCCTTTTCATTTTCCCTCATGGAACCGTCTCTGTGTCTTTGTGTCTCTATGTTTGAGCTCAATAGTCAGCACTACCAATCTGTCTTCAAACTGTCTACAGTCGTCGATTTCTCTCTTTCTCTCTATCCTCAAACCTCTCCGACCTGTCTCTCTCTCTCTCTCTCCTCAAACCAGTATACTCACTGATCTGTGTGTGTCTATCTTTTTCTCTGTGTATCTCTGTCTCCGACCTGTCTACTGTCCGATCTATCTCTCTGTCTCTGTCCTCAAACCTCTTCGATCTGTCTCTCTCTCTCTCTCCTCAAACCAATACACTCTCCGATATGTCTCTCTCTTTGTCCTAAAACCGATCACCAATCTACGATCTATACAACCAATCTAGTCAGTTGAAGAAGATGCTCAATTCCAGTCAAGTCCTCAAATCCATTCTAGGTATTTATCGGTTAAATTTGTTTATGAAATTGATTTTGAGATTTGTGTGATTCTGAAATTCTACAATTTATCATATTTATTCTGAAGTCCTGAAATTTATTCAGAAATTGATTATGAAATTGTGAGATTTATTGTGAAATTTATTGTGAAATTTGTGAATTTGGCTGTATATTTCAAATTTTGGTTTGATTCTAAAAATTACTTGATTTTCTATTGTTTCAATTCCGTTTTTTTCCACTGAATTTGGAGCGACAAATCTATTCATATTTGCTGATGTGGCATGTTTGGCAGCTGCTATTTTACTTACCAAATTTGATAACAGAAGTGACATCTGCCATCTTTGGCAAGTAGAATAGCGGGCCATTAGGGACCCACTTTTTGTCACTCTTGCCAAATTATAACTTTGGCAAGTAGTTTGGCAGCTCCGTTGGAGCTGGTCTTAAACAATCTAGGTTTTGGCTAAATAAGTTAAATTCAAATTGTGTTTTTTATTTTACTAAAATAGTAACATTCGATTTTTCTCTGAGCAAAAGAAAAAAAAAAAAAAAATTTCTCTTAGAGATTCTTATAAAAATATTGAAAAAGGCCAATTTACCCTTAATAAGAGATATTCTATTTGTAAACTCTTATTTATCTCATCACACACTATTACTCAATTTACATTATACATGATTTTGATTTGATTTAATTTTAATTTTTTTTTTTTACTTTGTTCTTAATTTATTACACTTTAATTCTCGTAATACCCTCATTTTTAACATTTTACCTCTAACCCTAACTTTAAGGACCCCATTCACTAACGCCAATTTCATTATTATTAGGGCTAGTGCGTCTCCTCCTCCCCAAGCCCCTCTTCCTACTCCTTTCCTCCACCGTCACCCTCTTTCTAGCCCTTGTTCTTAATCGCCTTCCTTCTCAAACCCTAACCCTACAAATCCACTACCACCATCACCACATCTCAATCCATTTAATCCCCTACCACAGTCGTAGGGTTCTTAGATAAAGCAGAAAGTGATATTAAAATAAGTATCAATTTAGGAATCAATCAGAAGCGATTCATAAAAATTGAAAAGTAATTAAATATTTGTGTTATATTCAGATTTTGTTTATTTGATAAAAATATCAAGATAAATTCAAGAGATTTTTAAAAAATGGTGAATTTTGTTCAAATCATGTCTCCAAGAAGCAATATGCAATGCAATCCAGCATTGAATTGTTGAACACAGATTCTGCCAAACTCAACAAACAATTGCTGTCTATGATAATATACAATATTTCCAATATTCCTATGTGACAGACAAATGTTATTTCTCTGACTATAATACAAGGTTATGCTGTTCTTGAGAGCTACAAGATCATGTGATTTTCTGATACAACATCTATAAAGTGTAAATACAATTTTGTTTCTCGGCCAACAACTTCTAACTATCTTCGCCCCCGATTCTGACTCGATGGCTTTCCACTAACCCCTGAAATCTGCTTCAAGTTGGTAAGAGCTTCTTGAGCATACCTCTTTGTTACTGCACTTCCATGCTTAAGTGCTTCCACCAAAGCCCTTACCAAAGCCTGGTTCAGCGCATGCTGTTGGGTAAGGCCTTCTACGCTCAACATTCTCTCCACCATCCAAATTGCCTTCTCTTGAAGCTCCCCGGGTCGAGCTTCTGTGAAAAGCTTTATCCCAGCACCGACTACACCTAGCTGATCAAGCTCCTCAACTGCTCGCTTCAAACTGTTGGAAGTATCTACTACAAGCAGGGTGGAAAGTGCTTCGACTGCAGCGATTTGAACATTGGTGACCTCATCTGAGAGAAGATCAGACAAGGGTTTGATGCAATGGCTCTTCAACAAGCAAAATTGATTGTCTTCTTCACATGGGAAATTGTGTATCGGGCACATGGAAATTGATGGAGAGGCCCTCCCACACATGAACACCAAGGACGAGCAGAACCCGTGTGGAGGTTGTGGTTCCGAGTCCCCATTAGCAAAAAGTACCATTCCAGATTCTGATAGGTATTTCAAACCAAGGGTGGCTAGATGTTTCACTCTTGGTTTTGAACTAAGGATAAGAGTATCACGGAAGATGGTCATGAGGCGATGCTCCTTAACGAGATTGACAATTTGTGGATCAGGGCTCCTTGTAAAGTGAAGTAAAAGACCTAGAAGCCCTTCGACCATGCTCGATATGGGCCTGGAAACTCTACCATTGGAGGAACTGCAATGGTCTTTGAGAGCAGCGATATTCCATCTTACAAAACTAGTTCCCAGGACTGTTTTTATGTCATCTTCTGAGAGGGGAAGATTCGCGAGTGTGCAGGCAGCATCGGATCTCTCACCATCTGTAGATTGATTGTCTGACAGTTTATCTTTAAACAAATAAATTTTGTTACAAGTTTTAAGCTCGCTGGCAAGATCTTCACCGAACCTTTCAGAAAGGACTCTTGCAAGCTTCAAAGCATAGATTCTGTGTTCAACTTCCGGGTGTTCAAGAAATGTTATTATGGTTTTGAATCCATCTCCAGATTTTATATGAGCTGTAACTGATTCTGCAGGGAAAATACATATAGA
Organism: Camellia granthamiana; assembly: GCA_036172215.1. Classification (NCBI taxonomy): domain Eukaryota; kingdom Viridiplantae; phylum Streptophyta; class Magnoliopsida; order Ericales; family Theaceae; genus Camellia; species Camellia granthamiana. Next base: position 31,699,568 of record CM069915.1, on the reverse strand, counting down.
TTCAGTAAGAATTCTGTAATGGATGTACAACAGAGCTCAATAGTTAGTGGTCATAATAAAGATAGAAGCAACTTCTAAGTATCAATGTTAAAGGACAGAAAAAGTCCACATCCAAAAGGTTTGGTTTTCTATTCACCAAGCCGTACATATTTTGCATGTAAATATTACTAAATTCAACCCAATTTTTATTTACCTGCTGCCTGGGGAGAGGTTGCCATTCCATACAGAATCTGGAGAATAGCCAATTGACATTGAGGACATGCAAGAGATAAGAGACCCAAAAGACTACAGACAATTGATTCCGACTGCATTGAATTCCCTTGCTTGTCCACAGATGCTAATTCCCAGTGTCCAGGTTTTGATACTATTTTTGCAATTGTTGATGCAGCCAATGCTTTGACCTCTGGTGGCGCGTCTTGATTTTCAAAAAGAATATCTGTAAGGGCTGGAAGCACAGCTGAATCAACGAGGATGGTTGCATTGTCATCCAAGGATGACAGATTATACAAAGCTTGCAAGCTTGGAGCACTTCCTTCTCGCTTAGATAGCAGTTTAACTAGTATTGTAGAACTTTGCCGAGCAATTTGTTCTTTACTGCTATTTGTCAAGGTCATCCTTCCCACCAATGATGCCATCTCAATTTTAACATCATCAGGACCTGTTTCCCAGAGAGATCACAGAGACAGTCAATATATAATTGAACCATTGATATATGCAGAGAAAGAAGTTCTAATAATTAAAACTTCCTCCTATTAACACACCAACAGCTTAGCAACTTTTAATCTTGGAAATAAATCTTGAGTTTCATAATTTAGTCTTAATTTTTATAGCTTTTGTCTCTTTGGATGGCCAAAGAACAAAATAAAAGCAGAAAATAAAAAAATCATCTTAACAAAAAATAACCATTAATATGTATATAAAAGATTTAATTCACACTTTTGACCAGAAATCCTCAGCTCAACCGAAAGCTTGAATCCTACTGATACGTGAGTAATCACCATTCACATCCATCTTCTCCCATATTGAGTCTTTTTTTTTTTTTCTTTTTTTCTTTTTGGAAAGCTATTACAAGTCTTTAAGCACTTGGAAAGTCCAGAACTTACAGCATGGGCCAAGAACTGTGGCTTTTCTGCCCATTTATCAGGGGGAAACCGAAACAAGTCTGACGTAGCTTTTTTTAATATCATTCCACCATAGCATTGGAAAAGGTTTCAGGCTCCTAGTCATTTGCTAAAGTGACATGAAAGCTATACATTTTTGAGTTAGCAGAAAGAAAAACCAACTAGCTTGATATGTAGTATCATGTATGCATGTCAAAGCTAAATTGACAAAACACTTGGAAGTCCAGAACTAAAAATGATCAGGAAAATTAAGCATTATCTACACATCAACCAGAATTGCCAATTATTTTTTGCGATGAACGCATACGATTGATTTATTTATCATTCCTTCTCCATTTTTTCTTTTCTTATTATTTTTTTTTTACTACAATTGATAATTTCAAATACTTCAACAGTTGATTATAAGTAGAAGTAAGCAATTGGTATAAAACATACCTTCACATAGACGACTGAGCAAAGGCTCAAATCTTCCTGCTGCTGCTAAATGCTGAACATTATCCTCCACTGTCTCCATCTTCTTTAAAACTTCTTCAGCCAAATTAGACAGAGCAGGACACTCAAGATTTCCTGCCATGCTTGAAAGCAGAACTAATGCCCCTTTCTCTGAAGCAATATTTGCACAATAAGCGTTATCATTTGAAAATTCCAGCAATAACCGGACAGCGTACTCTCTCTCTTTCTCTGAGCTCCCAATAAGGCTATGTATAGCAGATCTAGTGATACCCTCTTCAAGCATTATTTTCTGGGGAAACATAACACGTTTTAGAAGACACTTTAACAGTCTTATAGGAGCCAGCCACATACAACTTTCCAACAATATAGTGAGGCAAAAAATATATATATATTTCTAATGGGGCATTAGCATATAATCCTTGACAGAGTGCAATGGCAAAAAAGATTCATGTAGTCGACCCAACCTGATTGGGACACAAGCTTGGTTTGATTTGATTTTCTAATAGGGCTTTTTAAAGAAAAGAAAATTAAAAAATATTTCACCTTTGGACAACAAAGCAAACACCCACTATGGAAGTACATCTCTCTGTGGTCTAATGGATTACAAGATTTGACTTAAAATCCGCCAACACATGGGCTGAGGAGACTCTGCTTATCCAGAAGTGCCATCATCAAGAGTTGAATTCCCAATTTGCTCTTTGGACCATAAACCAAAAAACCAAGCTAGTTAATGGGGAAACAAACTTCGGTGAAAACACTTGCAATAGATTTAGGTTAGATTTGCACTTACCATAGGACAAAACGATTTTGTGTCCATGCATTGAATATTGGGAATTTTGTAAGGTAGTTGAGTGCAGTTGATTGGTGCGATATCATTCAAAATGAAGAACTCTTCTTGGTTGACACGAAGTCATCACTTTGTTACAAGTATAGGCATAATCTTGCATATGCATTTGCATTAGCTTTCGAATACAGTTTTTCTCTTAGGCGCATCAAACCAAATTGTTTTTGTACCTTACACTTTCATGGTTTTTCAATGGAAAAAAATGGCTTTCAAAATCAAGGGTTTTAAGGTCCTCTTGAGAGCTCGCCTGATAGGCTACTGGGGCATGCAAGTTTATAAACCTGCAGAGATACCATAAGCTCTGCTCACTTTTAAAATCAAGGGTTTCTGATTGGTTTCTAATTCCCAAAACTTTCAAAGAAAATGTTCTATTTTTCAATTAGGCTAATCCACAAGATTATTAGCCTTATGGAGTCCTCCAGAGCTTTTTGAGAGTTTATTCTTCTTATTCAAGGATATCCATCAATCTAGATTAGAATAAAATATTTTCTTGAGATTTTCGCCATACATGTTCCAGATTCAGTTCTTTGCATAAAAATCCTCACATGCATTGTATTATCTCATAAACCCTCAGCTGTTGGTAATAGAGTCGTTGAAAAAACAAAGATTGGAGCAAGGAGCATCGTGGAGAGCTGTTGAATCAAGAGAGGCTGATTGGATCTGAGTCACATGGAGTGGAAAACAAGCTTGCGGAGCGTTGTGGAAGGCTTTTAGAGTTAGATGAACCGTGTCTAAAGTCTCTGCAACTCTGATTTAATTGGGAATTTTTGGGATTGTGATTTTTGCCATTGGGGAGAGGTCACCTTAAGTTTTCCAAATAAAATTTGGGAGTAATTTATTTATTTTTTTGGATCGGCGAAAGTTAGTTGTTAGTTGTGAGATTAATACCTAAAATTCGTGAGTTCTTGTTATTTATTTTTACGTGGATTGGTGATGAACGCTATGGAACAGTGAATTTGGACTTAATAGCTACATGGTAAGTTAAAATTGGTAAAGATCACTAGACTAGAAAGTTTTCTAGACAGCAAGCAAAGAAACACTCTTCAGGGTCAACTTAGACCTCATGTAGATGTTGCACAGACCACTCATTATACTCTATAAAAGGCTAAACACAAGTCAAATGCATCCTAAACCTCATCTGATCCTTGTTGAGCAGCTTTTTCTCTCCTCGTCATCCCTCATGACTGTTATTCATTCTCCATATGCTCTATTCACTCTCCCAGTTATATATTTATCCCTTGTCTCTGCACTAGCAGTCTAGCAGGTACATAAACTACCACTTAAGCCCCAAAGAAACCTGAGCGTTGGACTAATAACTCTTGGACTGAGTTTTTTTTGTTGACAACCAATCAGCAGGACAGGCATGATTGATGGCACCAATTTAAACCATAATATTCTACTACTAACAATTGTTTCTGACATCAATTATTTACAGCACATCAAAACCATCTTACTAAATTTTCTCAACAATTCTTCTGGCACCACAAAAAGCAAGGCAAGTTTATCAACATTATCTTCCCCTAACATACAGAGGACACCCACATCATAAGTCTGATAGATCTCTTATTTCATACACCACTTTTTAATGAAAATGGAATATAAACTTTGCAACACAAAGAGGACTTGCTGACTTTAGAAGAACACTTAACAAGCTTGAGTTCTTATGCATATCCGCAGATAAAGAAGGCCCAAAACATGTTAGTCATCTAGGTGGGATCAAAAGTAGAATTACTGTGATATCATGTAAACAAAGAAATTCCAGAAACACTAGTCCAAAAAAAAATTAAATTTCCATAAGCAACATAAAATTATGTACCAAATTTAGATAATAAAAAACAATAATGGCTAATGTTTAAGAGTATTCCAACTTCTATTCCAACTCACCTTACTTTCTTCATCCTTGGACATGCTATGCAGAGCCATAAGAGCTTTGCTTCTGAATTGTGATCCAATACTCTTTGAACAGTTCTTGAGCACTTTAACCATGAGAGCAACTATCCCAGCATTCCTCACTCTGTATCTGCTAGAGGGATGCTCTTCTGAAATCCTATACATGTTATTCAAAACTTGTTCCACGCAATCCACCGAAGGAGACTCCTCACTAAGACACTGTACAGCCAACTTAATCTGAATCTCAACATTTCTATTAATCCACTCTTCAATGGCTCCAGCCAACCCAATGTTTGGTTTCAGCTCCAAAGAGTTGAGAACCTGTCCGGTTACAGGACAAGTCGGATCGCGACAATCGTCTATACAGCGCTCGAACCAGTACTCAATGGCGGTCCTTTCGTAAGTCTGCGACGATTCCAAAACTACCGGATTCTTCATCACCTCCTTAGTCAATGGGCAAAGGAAGTTTTTGAATGGGGCAATTTGAGTATCGTCATCGAAATCTAGATCGAAACTGTGAGACAAAATGTTGGGCTCCAGAGACCAATTGTCCATAATTTTCTCCAGAGACATCAAAATTCGCCTCTCTGAAACTGAATTGGAGCGGGTTAGATCGTTCTTCAAGAGCTTAACCTGTTCCGATAACTCCGCATGATCATTGGAGTCAATTCCGAGAGTTCGCGCCAAATCCATGATTATAGCACTCTGTACAGCTTTGCTGGTTTGCCTTCCTTGTCCTTCTTTCTGTAATGTACAGTACACTCTCTCTTCATTCTCTGTCACCTACACCATCACAGAGTATCACACACACACACATATACATACATATATATATAGGGAGAGAGATAGAGAGAGAGAGAGAGAGAGATACTCTAAATTGAGCTTGCTTCATGTCTCTGGAAAGATCGGAGACCTTCTTGCGAAGATCGGGGATCTCGGGAAGAGCAGAGTCGAGCAAAGACAGCCATCCTCCAATTGCTACAGTGCGGTCCTGGAGAGAAGAAGACAAAGACTGACAGTTGATGAGGACGAAGATCTTGCTCTTGTTCCGATACACCGACAGAGTCTCGGCGGCCTTTGTCAGATCTGCGGAGGTCCCCTTGAGCGAGGTCTGGACCGACGGAGGCAGATTTTCCGGCGAGGAAGAAGACCGGAGCAACTGGTTCAAGACCGACCGGAGTCGTTTCGCGTAGCCGGAGAACCGCCTATGGTTTTCCCAGCAGTAGGAGTGGTCGTCGTCGGCGGCGCAGATTTCGGATAATGAGGCTTGGATTGAGTCCACCGCCGACAAGGTCAACGACGACGTCATTTCACTTATCCGGGGAAGAACTCGGCGGCAGGCATGAGTTGAATTCAGATACGGTACGGTTTCGAGCGAATTCCGAATCTTGAGTTCGTCCCGTTCTCTCTCTCTCTCTCTAGAGATGGTTGGATGGATCGATCGATCGACCACCGCGTTCGGAAGAGTCTTGACCACAGCGCGGACTTCTTCTTCAGCTTATTAAACTAAGAACCCGACCCAACACGAGGGTATCTAACCCGATTCAACATTCCGGGTCGACCCGATTTAGATGCTATAAAATCCACACCATGAGATGAGATGGATCGAGTGCAGTTTCTTTTGTGTCGTTCGGTAACACTTACGTTTTTTATTTTTTATTTATATTTATGAAAATTTTAAAAATTTTAAAAAAAATTTATTTGATAAATTTTTGATTTATAAATCAGTAATCCCAGTTTATAAATTTGACAAAAAAATGTAAACTCAAAAAATGTGTTTTCGTTTTTAGTTTTTAATTTTTAATTTTTTTTTTACCACCCAATACTAGCCACCACCCGCCACCATTTTTCACCACCGTCTTCTGCCACCACCACCCACTACCCACCCCTACCACCACCACCACCTGCCACCACCACTCACCACCCATCTGCCACAACCGCCCACCACCACCCACCCCTCGCCGCCGCCACCACCACCACCACCACCACCTACAACCCACTTGCCATCCACCCGCCACTACCATTCACTGCCTGCCACCACCACTCACCAGCCACCCACCACCACCAGCCACCTGCCACCCACCCGCCACCACCACCCACCACCACCACCACCACCATCCGCCACCACCCGCCATCCGCCACCCACCTGCCACTACCACCATCACTCGCCACCACCACCACTACGCACTCGCTACCACTCGCCATCCGCCACCCACCTGCCACTACCACCATCACCTGCCACCACCACCACCACCACCATGCACTCGTTACCACTTACCACCCGCCACCGTCACCCACCCACCCACCATCACCACCCGCCATATACCCGCCACCACCAGCCATCCGCCACCCACCTGCTATTCTCCACCCACCTGCCACCGCCACCCACCACCCGCCACCGCCACCCACTCGCAACCACCCACCACCGTCACCCACCTACCCGTCTACCACTACCACCCGCTACCCACCACCTGCTGCTACCACCACCCACTCGCCACCACCCGCCACCGTCACCCACCCACCCACCACCACTTCCACCACCACCACCCACCCGCCATCACCCACCACCACCCGCTATCCACCACCCACCGTCATTACTTTCCACCACCGTCTTCCCCTACCACTTGCCACCACTTGTCATTTCTCATTCTTTTTTATATTTTTAAAATTTTTTAAACATTTTGTCAATTACCAAACGCGTTTGTAGTTTATGTTTTTTTCAAAATAAACAAAAAATAAACAAAAACTAGTTTATAAAATTTTTGTAAATATAAACTGAAAACGTAAACGTTATCAAACAGACCCTTATCTGTTACGTTTGCCACTCTTTTTTCTCTGCACCGACGTGATGTGATTAGCCTCTTCCGTTCGCCGCCACCACCTCACCACCAAACGGTTCCTCAGAAACCCTAGAACTAGAATTCACTCCTACAGAGGTATGCATTCACATACATACATATATGTGTCACATTGTACATATGTAAAATAGTGAGTTTTAAATTTAAATTTTTTTTTAGTGTCACATTGTTAAAATGTTACATTAATACCTACTCTTATATTATACCTGTCACATTATTAAAAAAAATAATTATTCACTAAAACATTATCAAAATAAAAAATAAGAATACAAAAAAAAAAAAAAATTCGACTAGTAAGACTTAATATATAAATAAAAAAAACTTAAAACTAATTAAAATATGTATTTATGAGATAAGATTTATCAGTAAATATCTTAAAATAAAAAGTATTGAAATCCTAAATTAGAAGTCAACCTTTAACGCGTTGAATTTATGAAACATTTGCAGGGATCGGGTGATAATGGAGGAGCAATATGGTTGGGCGATAGAGTCAAGATCGACTTTTGTCCTTGTCCCTCGTACAGGTAATTTAATTTGCTTGTTTATGCCAAAGTTGAGCTTTTTTCGGTTGATTTCAAAAGCTTACTCTGTTATTGCGTATAGTTTTCTGCCACTGCGTTTCAAGTGATTTTGTCAGTCCGAGTTTAATTGAGTGGGTTTGATTTCAGTCTTTAAAATTTAATTTTTTTAAAATTAAGTTTTTTTAATTTTTATATTTTTAGTGAATATTTTCAATTTTTAAATAATAATTTTTTTTTTTTTTTTTTAGATGCACTTACTTAGATGTATCTAAATAGTAAAATATTTATGAAAAAATATTTTAAAAAATTAATAAATATACAAAAATACAAAAAATATATTGAATTGTCGTATTTTTTTTTTTTTTTTTTTGGTATTTAGTAAATTTTTTAAAGATTTTTTTCACAAATATTATACTTTTTAAATGTATTTGTGTTAAGTGTGTCTAAAAATTTAAAAAATTACTTAAATTATTTATAACTCTTATTAGGGAGACTTATGTAATGTAAAGTCCTGTGAAATTTCTTATAGAGTTTGAAATCCTATTTAAATTAGAAAGTGTTCTATAAGGTCCTATAAATTGTGTTTAAATGGTATTAGTGTACTGTTATACCCTTTATATATGTTTCCATGTTATAAGTTATTAACCATATTGTTTCCAAATTGTTTGGTGTCGTGATCTACGCCATGATCGCGAAGGCTGGTGGGTTTTCAAAATGTTACTGGTTTGGTTATTTGATCTTGCCGATCTAGACTCAGATTGTTTGAGGGAAGGAGATAAAGTTGTCTGCTTCTTCAATTGGTGAGTGTTGCTTTGTGTTTTTCCCGATTATTTTGTTTTCAATGTCCTTATATATCATATGGATTTCGCAATCAGGTATAGCCATCCATTGGCACACTTTGTAATGGTAATCACGCATCAACTTCTGTGGTAACGTTATTGTATTGTAATGTTTACATACGTGTCACATTACGTTTCGTAAAAGTACATTACGTTCGCTTATTAAATTAGAAAGTGAGAATGTGAGAATGTTGCTGGGTTGTGCGAAATGGTACAGCCATACATAGGCACAATTCCGTTAGCCTCGAAGGCCGTTACGTTTAGGTTGTAATGTTAAACCACACCTGCAATGTTTGTCATTTTTGGTTTGTGTTACGTTCGTTTGTATTTAGTTTGTGTTTTGCAATTGTTGTACTTTTTGAAAACATATGTATCACATTACGGATCACAAACTTATTGGGTTTCTATTTTTTTCATTTCAATGTCACAATGTTGCTTGTTTGTGGAAAGTATTGGAATGTATGTGAATGTAACTCACATACACATAGATATGAGCATGGTTTTTGTATTGTGTTGTCCCATTGTTGTATTTACTGTGGACATATGTGTCACATTACGTTTCGCAAACTCTCTGATTTCTATTTTTTCCAATTGAATGTGACAATGTTGTTGGTTGATGGAAATTATTGGAATGTATTTTAATGTTACTCTTACTTTTCATTATATATTATTCAATTTGGGTTCTTACTGTTCAGATGTAAAATTTCTTATGATTGATTGTGATTGAATGTGGGTTGAACCATGTTGTACGATGTTGATGTCACTGCGCTCACATTTGATTACATATCACATATCTTCCATGCCTTGTTTTTTTTATTTTTTGTAGAATGTCGTGACATGGTTAATGTTTCATTTATTTTGTTGCACAGGATATGGACATCATGTTATTTTGCACCTTCGGTTCATCCACTGTTGTTGTCAGGGGTGTTAATGGATTGACATTCAAACAATTGGTAGAAAATTTATGTGACAGGCGAGTGGATGTGACACCATCATCGATTTCCATATCTTACAAACTACCGTGTCACGAGGACCAATTCATGATGAGTAATGATGTGTGTAGACACCCTATTTTTGACCGATCTTAAGACTTGGACGTCATCGTTTGTGCACTCGATGATTGTGCTTGTTTGTGCTTGTTTTGAGCGCCCGAAGTTCTTGGCGGAACGCCTTGTCTTTGAGCCTCTAAACCTTTTTTTTTGTTTTGTGCTTGTTTTTGGGCCAAACCTTGGTGCCTCTTGCCTGGAAGGGGGAAGGGCCTTATCGGTCACTTTTTGTTCCTGTCGACCAGTTGAAGTGGTCGGTCGGCTAGTTGAGGTGGCCGATCGGCTACCTAAAGTAGCTGACGACCATTTGTTTCCTTTTTCAGATATTTGTTTGCCAGCTATGCCAACTGTTGTTCACTGAAGGCCATCTCCATACACGTGTATGGAGGGATAAATATAAGCCTTTAGCTTGATTTTCTATATATAGGGGAGGCTCTCCCCCATTTCGAGGGGTTAGAAACTTTGGATCAAAATTCTCTCTTTCTCTCTCTCCTCTTGTTTTATGCTTGATAGTTGATTTTCTCTACACCTTTGCACATTAGCCCTTAGCCAAATTAGACCACCTTGGAGCTGAGGTCCCTTGGAGCCTATTTTGGGCTATTGGAAGGAGGTTTAAGCCTAAAAGGGTGCCTATTTTGTGCTAAGCTTCAAGAGGTATATTACTTACCTTGTAGGCTTAGTTTTAATCACTTGCTTGGCCATCTTTTTTATACTGTTTTGGGCCTAGTTTCCAACTACAAAAAGCTCTAATTTTTGGGCCTTAAGATGTTGGTTTGAAGCCAGTTTGTGCTAAGGGGTTGTCTACCCTTCTTGTTGCTTATTTGTGTGAGCTTTTGCACCATCTCTTAGCATATTAAAATCAAACTTTTTGGGCTTTTAAACCATTGAAATTCAGAGTTATTTCAGTGGTAAAAATCATGTTTTGAAGTCCAAAAATAGAGGGGTTAGCCTTCTCTCCTTGTGTCTTACTTTCATGCCTAGTTAGCATCACATAGTAGCATGTTTTTGTGGTTTCACTTAGCTTATTTCCAGCATGTGTTTGCCTCTGATTTGGCATGATTTAACTTTGTTTTGGGCTACATTGGTCATGTGAGCCTTGTTTTGCATAGTTGTAGTGCAAATGGCTTCATTAGCTTGGCATTTTAGGCCTCTAAACATGTTTTGCTTGAAATGATTGCATGTTGTAGTGTCTTTTAACCTGTAATTTTAGTGTATATAACTCTGTCACATACTCATTTGTTTCACTCTTTCATTACTTTTGAGAGTTGTGTCTTGAGTCTTATTTGCAAGCTAACATGTGAGTATGTTTTTCTAATATTTTGAACCTCAATCTCAGCATGTTTTAGCCATTGTTTTGACTGGTTTTAACTCTGTTTTGAGTTGGTTTGGCCCTTTGAGGCTTGTATTGTGTGGTTGTAGTGCAACTTCTTTCACTAGCTTAGTGAGTTAGGCCTTTTAGCATGTATTGCATGAGTTGCTTGCATGTTTTAGTGTCTTTTTTTTGCACTCTATTTCAGCACTAAAATCTCTGCAATCTTCCTCTATTCTTCACTCTTTCATTTGTTTTGAAAGTGACTTCGAACCCCTTATTGGCTTAAGTGTAGAATTGAGACCCTTATGCCTAATGGTTTAATTCCTTCGGGAGTTCATTACTAACAGCATGAGGCCTCTTTCATGCTCAAGGTACTTGTGGTTTAAGCCCTCTTTCCATTAGAGGACACTCACTTTTGGACTAATCAATTAAAAAATGGATTGATAATCTAAAATGAGTAAACAAAATGAACAAAGTAAAAGAAGCAAAATTGAGCATCTTTGTGTTGCATTGCATGTGTTCGAATCGGACGTTAATTCGAACACAAGAAAAATGGGACGTTTCATACTCAAAGTGATGAAACGTGCCACTTTTCTTTGTCACCATCACCTTTGATCATGCATGATAGAGTGGTGGTTGTATTGGTCTTGTTTGTGTATTTATTAACCTTGTACAAACTTGGTTCCCTAACCATCATGCATTGAAAATGCTTGGTTGATGGCTTGAGAGCCAAGAGCTACACTCCTTTAAGCTTGAGAGATGATAATGAGGGTAGCAGTACATATATTTCTTGAAAATGCCTTACTTTGCCTCTGTTTGCTCTCTGTTGCAGCAAAAGAAGAAGTCCAGAAAAAGGAGTGGCCGATTGGCCACTTTAGGTAGCTGATCGGCCAGTTGGGGTGGCCGACAGCCACTTTTTGTAGCAGACCAGCCACCAGTGAATTTTTATACAAATGTGCTCCTATGTTGGAGCAGAGGCAATTTGGAAGTTGGTACAATTTTTGATGATCAAATGAGTACAAACAGAGGCATCCGATGGCAAGGCAAGGGCATTTTCGGGTGGAACAACCGAGCATGCATGCGTCCCTCGCCCTCGAGGCCATGTAATCGCTTTTGTTAGCTTAGAAGAAGTTAGCTAATTCCTTCATACATGTGTTGTAATTAATTAGCTTAATTCGTTTTGTACTATTTTAATTAGCTTAGCATAGCTAGTTATTCAATTGTGCTGTAATAGTTAGTTAACTAGAACAGTTAATTAGTTTTGTTTTGTAATTAGCTTAGCTTAGTGTAGCTTAGCTTATTCATTTGGACTCTCATTCGCGAGGGCACAATGTTGTAATAAGTGTGTGTGTGTGTGTGCATGTCTTCCAACCCCACGTCTTTTTCCCTTTTATTTAATCGCTTTCGATGGTTAGATTAGGGACACGTTTTGATTAGCATACCTTATGCATGCATGTTTGCAGTATTCATTTGTCTTGCATGCACTGAGGCTCAACATATCATTCAAACTGCATTGAATTTCATACACTTATTTGAATACATGTTTCAAAGCATGTTATCAAATTGTATCATATGCCATATTAGTAGCCGAGCCTATTAATTGCATTATTGCATGTGTTACATTAAGCATCTTGTATAGTTACGATCATGCATTGTTTCTAACCAGCTTCTGTTTTGGCTTGGAGTACTCGGTAAGTTTTACGCTTCAGCATACTTACATGAGTGTGATTGCCATATTATCATGTTTCGCATGCTTGCCATGAGGCTATGTGCTTATATGCTAAACTGCATGAATGACTGTGGATGAAGACTTGTTGCTTGAATTGGAACAATTCGACGAATAAGAGTTTTAAGCCCATTTTGCGAAATGGCAAATCATGTTTTAAGCCCATCATGTTTGGTGGCAAATCAGCGTTTTAACCCACTTGAGGGTGGCAAATTCAAACCATTTTTGAAACCAAACATGAGTTGAAATGTTCCAATTCTTGCGATTTCAGTCTATACTTGCTTGTGTGCGTCACATAGTAAAGTTAGCTAATAACCGGAATAAGAACACATGTGTTTATAAAACAACATATCATCATAGTAGAGGCCGATCTTTGATCGGGCGAGCGGGGGTGCTCATTTTAGAACCTTCCCCTCTCGCACCCAAGTTCCCGAGTCGAGGTAACTTTGGTGATGATGGACACGTGGCCTTTGGCACAAGTTAGGATTTCCTAAATTTTTCCAAAATAAAATATTTAGGTGGCGACTCTATAATCTGGCAAAGCAGTCCAGTTTTGACATTATTTGATTCAAAATCGATTTTCCAAAAAGATTTGCCAGATTGGACTCTTGGGTGTTTATCAGTTTCACATTGCACTTGTGAGATTAGATTCAGAACCGTGGCAGGAGTCCGAACTGTAAGACCAATTCGAGCTCTCCGAAATGGGGCACGAAAAAGTCGAGCTACAATGTGGACATGGAAAACATGTTTTTCATTGCAAGGTCCATTGGTGTTACCCATATCAACGTTGCAATTGACTCGCAAAATGAGGTGGATGATTTGATTCGAGGTAATCAATTCAGTGGGATTATATCCGCAAATCAAATGGATCCTAACATTGAACAATTACCGGGTCCCGAAACTAACGTAGATTTGTTGCCCAATTATTGTCGCCACAGTGAGAAAATGTTGATGACTGTTGATTGGTCACACGACATTAGTCACGTAGGCCAATGTTTTGAAGGGAGTGTTGTTGCTTTCCATTTGGTTCTGTCCAAATATGCTATTGAGTGTGGGTTTGACTTCAAATTCGTGAAAAACGATTCAGTGCGGGTCACGACTGTGTGCACATTGCAAGAGCAAAAAAGGTGTACATGGTTGATACATGGAAGGGTTCAAACATGCAATGGATACTTTTACTTGAAGAGGTTGAACAACTTGCATAATTATGGTGCTGATGTTCGCACTAGAAAGAATAGTATACTCAACTCTGAATTGGTTTGCAATGTTATTGGTGATCGGTTACGTGATAAGCCGCTTACACGTCTCACTGACGTCGTGTTTGACCTAAAAAAAGAATACGGACTGAATGTTAGTTACCACATAGCCTGGTTAGGTGTGGAGAAGGCAAGAGGCGAAGTGTATAGTGACTATCATGTTTCATTCGATCAACTTAGGTGGTACGCGGATGCAGTTATGCAGTATAACCTTGGGAGTATGTCAACTTGGATTTCGAGCAGTCAACCGGCCGATTTAAGTGGTTTTTCATATCATTCAAATCTTGCATTGACAGATTCAACCATATCTGCCCATTATTGTTTCTTGATGGCACTTTTTTGAAAGAGAGATTTAAAGGCAATTTGCTTGTAGTGACGGGGAAGGATGGTAACAAAGGTACATGTCTTACGATGATTACTTCAAAATTTCATATAGTAACGCATCACATTGAGACTAAACATTTTTTATTAGTCCACTATAGCAGTGGGTGATTCCCAATGGCAAAATTGTTTCTAATTTAATGTTATTTTCATATCATTGTGCATGGTGCGATTTAAATTTTGAACAATTGTTAATGTGAACGTAAACTTTGTTAAAAATATTACACATCTAACGTAAAACTTGTCAAATCTGCCAAGTTTATTCCCATTAGCTTTTGCTATTGTTGACTCCGAAACGACTACAAATTGGACTTGGTTTTTACAGCATCTGACAAACGTTGTCAGTAGTGCTCGCACATTAACTTTCGTATCTGATCGTACTTTCGTATCTGATCGTAATGTTGGGATGCTCGAATCCTTGCCTACTGTATTCCCATCTGCATACCATGTGTACTGCTTACAACATCTCCAAGCAAATTTGAGGGACAAATTGCAATGGATTGACAACCATGTCTGTTTTGGTTTAATGGCCAAGTTGCATAAATGTGCATATGCTCTAACCGAGGCTTCGTTTCAGCACTATTTGACCAAGCTAAAAGGATCAGAACGATCTGGAATAAATAATTTCTTGAAAAATATGCCACCGAACCATTGGGCCAATGCATATTTCAAGTTTGTATAATACTTACATGTGCTAACATTGAAAGTACCTAATATGTGATAACATTTTTATTATGTTTTCATAATGTTAATAGGGGCAAACGGTATGAGGAGATGACCTCGAATGCTGCAGAATCGTTTAATAAATGGATACTTGATGCCCGTAATGTTGATAGAATCAGAAATCAGATAATGACTATGATGGTTGAGCGTAAATTATTAGCTATTAATTGGAATGGGTTACTTTGTCAAAAAATGGAAAGCCGTGTTAGGGAGGCGTACTCCAATGGTTGCACATGGATTGTTAGCCAGGCAAATGAAGACATATACGAGGTCCATTCATTTCTAACGGTGTTGGTAGACATTGGCAAGCGTTCATGTTCATGTTTCCAGTGGCAATTGAATGGATTCTAATATGCACATGCGGTGGTTGCAATACAAAATAGTGGAAGGGATTTTAGTACATGTGTTGAACAATTTTTCACTGTCGATAAGTACAAAGCAGCTTATTCCGGATACATTCATGCAATACCAACAGTTGACAAACCCTCCTTCTGGGAAGATGACTTCATCATATATCCACCGGCAATTAAACGTCCTCCAGGGTGACTGAAGAAGAATCGGATACCATCTCAGGGAGAGAAACTAAGTCAAATCAGGTGCGGTCGATGTGGCTGCATGGGCAGCCATAACTGAAAGATATGTAAAGAACCAATTTAGTAATAGACATTTAGCGGGAAAGTTTTATAATCAGTTTTGAATAGTAACATCGTATTATTGTAGTAGAATGTATCGAAACAAAATGATGACAAATTTTAATAAATGAACACATTATTTATAAGTGATCATTCAGCTAGTTTTTTCCTTTACACTGCATTCATTCATATGTTAGATTTACATGTTTATTTATTTGTTCATGCAATTGTATGTTTCAAGCCAGCAAAATACGTTTGGGTAGTGCGTTGCACGCTGACCTTGTATATAAGAAGACATAGTTTTTGAAGCTAGGTCATGTTGGTGTTATTCTCTCAATGTGACACAGGTTATCCTGCAACCAGTTCATCAATCTTAAATTACAGCATATTCTTGACAGCTTAAATTGACAAAGCACACCCCAACGTTAATGTATCAGCATACATACTTACTAAATGACAATTTCAAAATGTGAGGCATTTATAGACAAAGTGACATTTGATAAATGAAAATTGAACCACATCTATCTAACAAAACCCACCACTCTAAACATCCTATCACAAGTAGTAAACACTCCAATACATTCACCTTCATAATATTTAAAGTATACATGGGAAGTCAAATTTTGTTACAACAATCCACTATCGACACGTAATGTGAATGTCCAAAGCAACAATTTCAGCAACGTAGACAATAAACGCTATGTTATCAATCCTTAATATTTTTAGTTGCATTTTCAATCTCCCTATGACAAGTACCAAACACTGTCATACATTGTGTCACGACCCGCTCTCCGTACCCAAGGGTTAAGCATCGTGATGGCCAGTAACTGAGGTTACCTCCGACCAATTCTTAAACAAATCAATAAACGCGAGCGGAAGTAATATTTAAATAAGGGTACCAAAATAATCATTGGAGTTTCTATTTTTATTACAAAATATATTGACCAAAAAGGCCGATATTTACATAGAGAAATATCATAAAAATACTGTGTGTGTCTATTCCGCAGCCCCGCATCTAAGACATTCCAAAAGCTATTTCTGAATTGCATTGTTTCTTGAAAATTGGTAAACAACTATAAGCATATGGCAGAGTGAGAAATATTATACCAAGAGTATAAGGGACACGAAATAACCATGGATAATTAGTTAGGCCAAAACATTTAGGATAACTGAGTCGGAACAAATAATCCTTTAAGTAGCAAAATTGAGATTATGTAAATGAATAACCATAATCATGGTAATTTGATAAACAAATCATTTAAGTAGCGGAAATTGAAATACAGATATTATGTAAGTAAATGACCATAACCACGGTACAGAACAGAACAGAACAAAGGTCACAGAGGTAACAGTCAGAACAGAGGTACGGATTCAAGAGGTGGCTCGGACGGATTCTAGAGGTGGCTCCCACAATAGTGTAGCACTTAGCTCCGCACAGCACTTTGGTCCCCACAAAACAGAGGTCAATGGATCCATGACAAGCAGAGGACCACAACGTGGTCAAACAGAGGCCAATGGTTATTTAAGTCCCCCAAGGCGTGGGACTCCCGTGGTGGTACTTACAAAACATAATTGTATATAAGGTCATAGTCAAATATTCTTTAAAATATAAACAAACATATCCATGGGTTTCCTTTTAAACAAATAAGGTTCAGAAATAAAATCACGTAGCTGAAACTTTTATAAAACATAACTTTTATTAATATACTAATAAAATGTAACTTATATAAAATAGATTTTGGTAAGTCAAAACATACGTAAAATACATTTTGGTGACGTAAGGTATAATATAACTCACCTTAACTTTAATACCTTACTCCTTTTTCCACTATCAAAAACCCTCTCAGTTTCCATTATTTTTCCTTTCTTCCTCTCCTCTCTTTCTTTCTTCTTTCTTTTATTTCCTTCTTTTCTTTTCTTTCTTCCTTTTCTTTTCTTTACGCAGGTTGATCAACTCCTTCCTTAAATAGGGAGGAGGACGCCACAGGCACTCAACACGTGGCAGGTGTCGCTTTCGCTCAGATTTAATTCATAATTATATAGATTCAGTCTTATCCTTAATAGATATTTAAGATAATTACCCTTTGACCCAATATTTTAATATAATTATATAAATAATTTAATTTCTAATTAAATTACACTTTATCTTATACTAACATAAAATTAATTATTTATTTTACTATCACACCTATTATTATTGTTATTTATTATTATCTATATTATTATTTATATTTTAACCCCTAAACTTTTAATAATTATATTATTTTACAAAATTACACATAATAATATATAATAAATCATATATTTTCCGAACTGAGATTAAATAATGTTAGTATAAATTCTACAGAATAATTAAAAATCTGGGTTGTTACACATTGACCATCACAATCTACGTATTAGAGACGGACAACCAAGATCCCTTCTGACCTTCACATTCACATTCACAATCACATTAATATTTGCATTAACATTTATACAACCACATTAACATTTGCATTTTTCGACTCCCTAAGACAAGTACAAAACACTGTCATACAAAACACTGTCATACATTCACAATCACAATCTGGGTATTATAGGTAGACAACTAAGATCCGTTCTGACATTCACATTCGCATTCACCTTCACATTCACCATCATAGTAACATACACATTCACATTTACATAACCACATTTACATTTGCATTTTCCCACTCCTTAAGACAAGTACCAAACATTATCATACGTTCACAATCACAATCTGGGTATTAGAAATGAATAACCAATATCATTTCTGACATTGACATTCACATTCACCTTTACATTTTTAGTCACATTAACATTTACATTCACATTTACACAACCACATTCACATTTAGGTACCCAACATTCCTATTGCCCTTAACTTCCTACTGACATTACTGAATGACACATAAAGCCATATTACCAAAACCAAGTGCATATAAAAAATAATGAATGAACCATTGTAACATATTCCCAAAACAAAATGTACGAATCCTCAATCCATATTGACAATGCAACCAAAAACATCAAAAACTTCCAAAATTTGTTTACTAGCAAACGTACTATATTATTCAAAAACTAATTAACCGTGAATTTATACCAAAAATATCAATGATGTACCCATTTACCACCATTGGAAAATTGTCAACTGGCAGCAACAAATGACCTTTTCCGGTTATTCACAAATGACTTCACCATACCGGCTCGCATCGTTTTGCAGTTTTCCTCTCCTATTGACTTGTCCACATCTAGGTGACGCACAAGTTGCTTCATAATGAAGCATACTATAATTTCACAATCATTCTTATTATAAAAATTTAAGACATTAGTAACAACGTCAAAACAAACCGCGTGCAATGTATGGAAACATGAATGACATACGTTGCAAAGAAACGTAACACACACTTATGAGTCTGCTTTTTGTTGCGGACAATAATCAATCACTAGAAGTTCCTTCACCAAGTCTTGTGTTTCAACTGTGCCAACTTTCAGTCTCCGGTTTATGTAGTCCTCAAAGTATCCCTTCTACGTTATTGTCAAATTTATATTACCAAGTAATTAGTTTTGTTGTCCAAAATAAAATACAAAGATCACTGCAATTAACTAATTCACATTTACTAACCAGCAACCAAGCTTCCTAGTAATATTTGTCTTCCCTCCCATGTCTTGGTTTCATTGAGTTGTAATGCATCCAAAACCCCTCCTCAGTATTATAAACCATTAGTGTCCAATGGTTATCTAAGTGGATTGGGAATTGAATATATCTGGCCTTGAGGGCATGAGGGGCACGCATGACCAAGTACCTGTTACGTACATCTTCGACCACATCTCTAATCATAGGCTGCACACATTCATTTTTGTGTTCATTAGCACAAACAAAAAATAACTAAAATCAATTCATCAAAGGCCACGTCTTACCAAACATAACGGCTGAAAATGTACGATTTTTCCTCATTTGTGGATGCAAGTGCCTTGATCTGCTGCTCGTATATCAGCATTTCTGCGTATGCATCAATCACCTACGTGCACAAATAAAACATCTATGATTTTGCTTCCCTCGTATACATTTACATAAATTGCATACGCATGTTAAGAAGCTTCAAAAGTTTGAAGAATAATTATGATACCATACTTACATTGCCTCGTAACATCAGCCCTTAAATGATTGCTCGCATGTCATTGAAATACACAGAATTGGAACCATTCTGCCCAGTCTAGACTTGCACACTACCAGTTAAACAAGACATTTGTTGAACACTAAATTCATGTACAAATGCAAAACGGTAATAGTAAGTTACGAAACCTACCTGTCCCCTCCTTTCTCGTACGCTTCTTTAAGCTTGTCTTTCTCTTGTGTTGACAACAACTTCCAAATCGGCAAACGATTGGTCAAGTCAAACCGAGGAAATGTCCTCTCTGGCTCTGCAAGGTCGTCAACCTCTATGATCTTATCTTGTATTTTTTGTTTATTGGCACATTCACCCCCATTGACCACACCACTATCAAATGGTTTTATCAACCTCCCCAAAACCAATGGGTATTTATATTCTGGCAGTTTGTGCTCCTTCTTATTTTTATTTTTAATGTTTCTCACAAGCGAGTTCTGCAACGCAGTTGTTGTTCCAGTATTTTGATTAATCCCAGACATTATATCCACATCACACGCACATGCCCAATGTCGTCGGTCAGGGTCACATGAGTATTCACCCCTCGTAACTCTGTCTTCTTATTTACATCAGATGGAGACGACGTTGACAATGGCATAATGTCAAGTATGTTTGCCTCACAATGGTGCATGTCCTGATTACTTTGCTTCATCTCATGTACGCCAGCAGCTGATTGGGTGTATTCATGTACTGCGTACTCCTCTAACTGTTCCACAAGTTTCGCGTTTTTATCGTTAAGCTTATCCACTAGCTGCTTCATCATTTCAATGTCACATTCCTTCTGGTTATTGGTTAGTGTGATTTCATGTGCTAACTTCCTACATTTTTCTTCATATAAAGCCCTAATTGTTGACAGTTATGTCTCTAAAGCAAATATGACATCAGATTTGCAGTGGAGTTCTATCTCAAGCACATCAATTTTAACCAATGCTCTCTCTGGTATTCTTCAGATGTAGACGCACATTGACCACAATGACCATTACTATCAGCACCACCTCTGTTGACATATCTTTCATTTTGTACATTTTGCTTTACGTTGTGTAGTCTATGGACATAAATACCATTAATTGAACCCAAAATGCTGCCATCTACAATTGTCCCAGTAGTTGAGCCCATGTTCCCACCAACCCCACTACGATACGAACATTCGGCATTTGCTCCAATTTCCTTAACGTCTTTCGCCTTCGTGATGCTGCGTTCAGAATGACTCATGTGCAGTTCTCCTACCACAACTTGCAAACAAAATAAAAAATAAAAATCACAAATAGTAATTGCCACATCTCATATTTACACTAACAGTACACAAATTTATACTTTAACATCATGCGGCTGATCAATGTCCACTACTCTTATCTTTGTGACCAACTTGTTAATATTCCATTTCATAAACCTCGGAAATCTATCTCCACGATCAGCTTGTATCAAATTGGTGTGCTCACATATCCAAAACTGTGTAACCATTGGTTAAAAACATAAGTTGTCAAATTTATTCGAAACAAATACACATACCAAAGTTACCAAACAAAATCAAAATTATAATATAGGAAAAACAAAAAAACCAGAGCACTTATAAGCAGGGTAGTTACACATCCAGTAACTTTTTCAGGCTTAAAGTAAAATCTCTTAACTGACTCTATCAAAGTTGTGTAGATTGCTCTAGCCCAATCATATGCTTTCATGTTCTCTAGATCCTCAACAACCCAGATGAACCCCCATCCCACGATCTCACTCGAAGTGGCAAAGAATAACTTTCCACATAAGTACAAACACAGTAACTTTGCAACATCCTGGTGGTCCTGACTAGTGTTCCCGAGTAATGCATCCATTAACAGTTCCTTAATGGTCTTCAAGTTTATGTGTGCTATGTTGGGACACCTTCGTTGGATGAAGTCAGTCGGAAGTCTTGGCCCATGTGACACATCTAAACTCTTTTTGCCACCATGAATTCCAAATATTAGTTGCATATCGATGCTTGTCAACTCAATGTGTTTACCACCAATCATGAAAGCAGACTTCTCTGGAATAAATGTTTGAATGATCCTCATTATAATGTCATCGCATTTTTGGAATTCATGTTGGTTTGGATCAATTTTTTGCATTACATCCAACAGAAACCAAAATGGTGTTTTTTTTTTAAGATGATGCAAATGCTCATCTTTCAGATTTGACGCTGTCACCAACTTCACAATTCCAGCAATGTTGGAACGGTAGCAGAATCTTGGTTGTTTGGTCAGTGGTTGTTGAGGCTTATATTTCAGTTTCTTTCCTTTTCAAACACTGCTTTGCCCTACTACGTTCACATTCCGTGACGAAATTAGACACCATCATCTTTTACCAGATGTAGTCCCTTCACAGATGTTCACTTTCACCTTGGACTCCTTTTGTGGTGTACCTTTAATTGTTCCTCCTGAAAAACATGCCACAAATATTTCACATTTTGTATACAAACAAGTGGCCACTAATAACTTATGTGAATATGTAAATTAATAGAAATATGTAACAATATATGTTAATATGTTCCTCGTGAATATTAAAATGTGGTACGATAACATGTGATTGTACATGTATTCAATTCGAACCCATTCACATACCCACACTGTACATTGGCATTCTAATTGGATAACAATACAACATGTAAAGACCAAAACATTCTCTACGTATGCCTCAACAACTGTGTTTACTTCATTCACTAAATGTTAAAATTAATTACAACATTTTCACATTCCATTACGCTTCACTCGTGTTAGTTTGACATGCCTTTTCTAAGTAGACACCATTTAATTCACATCATTCTTTAGTATGAATGTACTTATAAATTATGTAAACATAATCCAAATGACACAATAGCATTGTAATTCAAAGCACGACAACACTGTTAGTTCATTACAACAAATTAAAAAATAACAAACATGGAGGTTAACATCTTCAGCCCAAAACACAACATCTAGCATAACGTGGCACAATAAAAGTCGTAGTGTGAAATGAGTCAATTTCTATGTAACACACCCTGAACACGAACGTGACAACATTTAAAAGACATGTGCATGTGCCACTTTGTGCATATGCTGTTGTGTGAGACAATGCAACATATTCAAATTCAAACACGAACCAAATATACCCAACACAAACCACAACCCGTAGGCATATTATTCGACCCACATAACACAAATTTATGATGATATGTAAATTACTCCATCAAATATTTCATACCTTAACACATAACTATACACCTGTTCACAAAAACATCATTGTAGTATGCAACGTGAACGTCAATAATGGGAGACATGCCAATTCGCTAAATAATGTCAAAATGTAAATAAGACTAACCTACTTGAATATTGATGTACAACAAACTACAAACACGAATACAAACTCGAACATGAACACGAACGCGATAACTTAAAATATGCAAGTGAAACCATAACCACATCCCGAGGTTAGGTTATGCGCATTATTCGACTAACTGTGACAATCAACTAGCGTTGTCCTAAATATTCAGTTGCACATTCACAGTTCAAACATGCAATATTCTCCTCGCGAATTCCAATAGACATTCTAACGAAAATTACCGTCACACAATTCAGAAATTTAGAAGTAATTACGCACCCACAACATGGACATGGTTTCAAATGTGATTGTGAAGTACTCGACGTAACCATGAATAATGTCACGTATGCCGATTAATGCAATAATTTGAACCAAAAAATAAACGAAAATGTGCTACGTGAAACTTGACAACCAAAACCACTACGAACACGAACCTGACCTCTTTATATGCTGACATGAAACCACAACCACACACCCCAAATCATGTTACTGTCATTGTTTGTCTCCATGTAACAATCTACAAACACTGTCCCTCGAATATCTTGACACATTCACAAACCTTAAAGTACATCAAAATAGGATGTGTCACCAGCTATGTTCGACAACTTACTTTTATATTTGAATGAAAACAACCAAACGACACCGTATTACAACGTGGCACTATACACACAGTCCAACGTACATGTGCTTCCACTCACATTAAATAGTAATTTAACATTGGGTCACAGTCACATTCATTAACTGTACAACACATGACACAAAGACGTGGCACCATTCACATCCAACAACTTATTTTTTAAAGTTAATGCGTAGAACCAAACAATATCGTACCACAACGAGAAACCCCCAAAAACAGTCTACCAAACACGATACTTTGCTTGGTTCGAAAAAAACCAAAAACAAATAGATCACGTACCAGGCAATATAACAACGAATCAAGCACAAAACACCCATACTGAACAACCCGCCAAACCCCCATCCTACAAACCCCACATACATACTATTTTCAAATCGAAAACTATAAAATCCTTTATTCCTCACAAAACTCACAAAACATACAACTAACATTACATGTTATGACTGAAGTTAGCCGAGATTATCAGAAACCCCATATTCATATAAACCCTAGTTCTGGGTTAATCAAAATTAAATGAATGAACATTGCAAAACATGGGGCAAATCCACACTTACGTTTTGGAGCCATCATTCCTCCTCGTTCACCAGAAACGGTATTTCGTTAGCACCTTCCTGTTGAACGTGTCGATCGAATCACGCCCCTTCTCCTGTTCATGGTGGGTTTCGAAATGTTATCAACTGAATCAGCCGTTCACATTAGCGTAGAGCCACAAAACATATCTACTTCTTTTTGATCCTTAAAATTTTGCCTAATTGAACCTGTAATTTCCACATATCACGTGTATTTTGAATTTCAAAATCACATTCATATGGATATATTCTATGGTAACATTCAATTTCCTATATATGATTTTTATATTATTTATAATATTAATAACTATTATTAAGGGTCAATGTGTCAAGTAACTTCACATAGGACTAATGAGAACATAAGTTTTTACTTAAGATCATATGTAATATAAGTCTTTAAAATAAGAATTATAAATAATTTTTTCATATTTATTTGTGAGATAAGATTTATTAATAAATATTTTAAAATAAAAAGTAATGCAATCCTAAATTAGAAGTCAACCTTTCGCGCGTTGAATTTATGAAATGTTTGCAGGGATCGGGTGATAATGTAGGAGCAATAGGGTTGGGCGATATAGTCAAGATTGACTTTTGTCCTTGTTCCTCGTACAGGTAATTTAATTTGCTTGTTTATGTCAAAGTTGAGGTTTTTTCGGTTAATTTCAAAAGCAACCTTGCTTCAGACCCCCACTGAGGGTCGACCTCCAGTGGCGTGGCGGGCTATGATTTGTTGAAAATTAAAAAAAAAAAAAAAAAAAAAACAATTTTTGTTTTGGCCCAATCAATGGACGACACACATGACCCCCCAGCACCCCCAGCTGGGGGTCTTAGCCATTTTCCTTTCAAAAGCTTGCTCTGTGATTGTGTATAGTTTTCTGCCACTGCGTTTCAATTGATTTTGTCAGTCCAAGTTTAATCGAGTGGGTTTGATTTCAGTCTTTAAAATTTAATTTTTTCAAAATGAAGTTTTTATTTTATTTTATTTTATATTTTTAGTAAATATTTTAAAATTTTAAATAATTTTTTTTATTTTTTTAGATGCACTTTATTTAGATGTATCTAAATAGTAAAATATTTATGAAAAAATATTTTAAAAAATTAATAAAAATACAAAAAATATATTAAATTTTTGTATTTTTTTGTATTCTTGGTATTTAATAAATTTTTGAAAGATTTTTTTCACAAATATTATACTATTTAAATGTATTTGTGTTAAGTGTGTCTAAAAATTAAAAAAATTACTTAAAATATTAAAAAAAATCATTGAAAACAAAAAAATACGAAAAATGAAAAACAAAAAAATAATTTTTTTAAAAGTAAATTATGAAAATTAAAATCAAACAGTATGTCTCTTATGACATTTCACGTTGCCCTCGTAAACTAAATAAATGAAAATTAAGTACAAGTAATGATTTAACTCAAACAAAAAAGACGTGTTAATCATGGGTTGAAATGAATTCACAAATCTAAATGCAATGTAAGAGAATTTTGATCCTCTTCTCTATTACTAGTAAATAATACTACTCGGGATTAAGGCCTCGTTTGAGAAGCGACCGGTTTAGTCAAAAAATTATTTAAAAAGTCAAAAAACTAACAATCCATATCAAAAATTTAAAGATTTTCTTTTCTCTCTACTTTTTGCACATCTTCTCGTAAAAAGCCAAAAAGTCATATTTTAGCCAAATAATCAAAAAGTTACTAAATTAGTCTGTTCCCAAACGAAACCTAAAATAACTTAGTGATTGTAGTTATTTGAAATCCTTCCTTGAACAAGGATATATTGACAAAATACAATCTTTCCTACCTTTGTTCAATCCTCCATTTGAGAATTATCAATCGACCTCTAATAGCTATAACCTTTCTACAATTTAAAAAAGTTTAGCCTCGAATTCCTTGATTTCAAATCCACTCATTCAAATGGAGCTTTAAAGCTTTCATTTTAATACTTTTTTAATTAAAAAATTAATTAATTGTTGTAAAAGCTTTTTCAAAACAGTAAGCTTGTTTGCCTACAACATTTATTTTGCCTTTGATTATGATTCATTGAGATGAAACACACTCGCTACATATTGTACATATAATTTAACTTGTCAGTGGTTGTCGAATTATTTTGAGAGGGGGTTGGCTGTCATTTGTATTCTTCCAACCTCACTAATATCCATCCTTGCAATGGATTTCTAATGGCTGTTGTATACCATTACTTGGGATATCCTCATACATTTGTCTGCCGTTCAAGAGGAACTGTAAGTAACTCGGTGCATAACCGGAGCTACAATTGTCTAACACTATCCTTGAGAACAAAACTGTACTAATGGCAATGATGTACCCTGCCTGGTTTGATGTAACTGGCTTTGTAGGCCATGTCATGTCCAATTGGAATTCCAATCCAAGTGCCAAGGATTTGAAGTCCCCTTGTTGCCCTGCCAAATAATTAGAGCAAATAAAATATTTTGGCAAATGTTGTTTTATTGTTCCCATTCCTGTCAGAGTAATGTGAGAGGTGTGTGAGTAATGTCCATAAATTTTTCTATTTCTTTTTGTTTGGTCACAGAACTCCCATAAATTGGTGAAGGGCTCATGTTTAAACTTCTGTTCCTGAATTTTTATCTTCAATAATTTTGTTCAATGTAAACACATCTACGAGTCATGGAAACAGTTTCTCCAAGAATGAGGGTAAGCTTGCATCCCCCGACCATGCTTTAGCTGCCTTCATTTTTAGTACTGTTGAAGCCGGGCTTAAAAGATGGAATTCTAAAACATGCAAGGATATTTGTAGCATGTACTGTGTAAAGGACTGTGGGTTTGTGGTAGGCTGTTGCAATAACAGCCTTTTAGGATATCGGAACATAACAGCGTTGCACAAGCGTGCAGCCGATTTTGAAGGCCACATCCAATGCTTTTGACCTTCAGTTGTGGACTAGAGTTGCAAAAACTAGCGGTGAGCTATTTGATTTTCTAGTGTTGGATTCATACTCTGTTTTAGGTTTTCCAAAGTGTATTAGAAATGAAGTCGTACTGTATTTTACTTTGTATTTTAAAGTTTTTTTGCTGGGTGAAACAAAATCAATTTACCCTTTTTTTGGCTTTGGCAGGGGTACTGCAGAGACAATGAAGAAGATGCTGGAGACATCTTTCCCTGGAATTGATGTTGTTCTTGCAAACTATCCACCTCCCCTTCCAAAGCGTGTACTTAGCAAATTGGTTCCAGCTGTTCAGATGGGAGTCATCGGAATTATAATGGCTGCTGAACAAATTTTTGCAATGCTAGGTTTTATGGTGCCGCCACCTTGGTATTACTCCTTGCGTGCAAATAGGTTTGGATCTATAGCGACCACTTGGCTTCTTGGAAATGTTTTGCAGAACTTCCTGCAAAGCACCGGGGCTTTTGAAGTGTATTTAAATGATGAACCGGTTAGTGTTTCTGCCCTTCACCAGATCATCAGTTTTGATTTTTACTGGAATGAAATTTACTCTGCTGTGGGATTATTTTCAATTTTAAGCACAATTTTAGGTTTTTCCATGTTGCTCAAATAAGTTTGGTGATTACATGATATCACCAATGTTATGCCACTGGTTCAAATGCAACTATTATTGTAGGAAATCAACAAGATCTTCTACTACCAAAATGCAAAATGGTTGGTGATTAGTAATGTTTGACCTAGAAGTAGAGGTGGCAAATGGGTGGGTTTGGGCAGGTCGAGACGGGTTATGTATTAAAACATATTAACCCAAACTTGCTCATATTAATAAACAGGTTTACATGGATTGGGTTGAATTAGGTTCGAATTAGACAAATAAACCAAATCAACCCGTTAAAATTATTTAACTCTTTCCATTTGGATGGTGGAGGTGGTGGTAGGTTCCTTGCTTTGGCACTTGGTTTTTTTAACCAAATCCAACAGGTACTCATGTAACCCATTTGTACCCAATTTTAGATTGGTTCGCAAGATGCAACCTATTTATAACTCATTTATAGATTTGGATGGATTTAAACAGCTTTCAAACTAGTGAAATTAGGCAAGTTCATAATATTGGGTTAAGTTTGCCAGCTCTAACATCACCATATACTTCTCACTCAGTTTATTAGTGCTTTCTATCTCCTTTTTGCCTGATGTTTTGAAATACTTCAGTCTTCTTTATTCTCTTATTTTTTTGCTAGTGCATTTACTATATACGTATTATATAAATTATGTAAAAGGAGTTGTGTTTGTCTCTGCCAATGCAGGAGTTGTGTTTATATAAATTACTCTCAAAGATGCATTTTGTGATCTATTGCCATGGCATCTCAATGTTTCAATTGTTCATTTACCATATCTTGTTTCTCATCATTGTAGGTTCTCTAAACTAAAGAAGGGCAGGTTCCCGGGCGAGATTGAATGGAAAGACCTCATCAACAAAAAATTGGCTAATCCTCAAGTTCTACACAACTACCAGGTTATGTGGTCTTAGTTCGTGGTGGCTATTATGAGAAATATACAACAACAATGTCAATCATAATCATAGTTTTTTTTTCTTCCTCCAATTATGTATGAAATTTGACACTAGAAATTGGGGGTATCCCATAGGTTTATGACCCTGAGCACTGTGGCTTGGATGGGGCATATGGATTATGGAGGCATGGGGGATATTTATAGGTTTTATGTTTATATATATGTGAATTGTTAACATCCAGTGGGTGATAAATTTTACTTTGATGTTCAAATTTAGCTACACAACTCTCTTGAATTAACTTCCAAAAGATTTTAATTTTGACCAAAAGAAGATAGAAAAAAGAAAATAACAGAAAATTCTAAAACTTGAATTAGTCATTGACTAACCACTTAAAAGTGAACAATAAAATCTCCATATTTGCTGTTATGTTGATTTGGAATGTACTTTCTTTTATATGTAAGGCCTCTGTTAGGTTATTTTAGCAACGTTTTAATTTTTTGACTAAAATATGAAGTAAAAAAAATTAGTATGTTTGAGATAACTTTTTAATTTTTTATGAAAAGATATGCAAAAAGTTAAGAAATTTTTTTTTTGACTTTCTTTGTATAAATTGTTAGATTTTTAAACTTTTTAATAATTTTTTAACTTTTAACCTAAAATATGATATTGTCAAATAAAACCTTAATAACACGATGAGATTCGAATTTTAATGCACTCCTTACAATAAGATTCTCTCTGAGTAGTTTATCAAAGTGTGACTAGTTGTCAACACATGCATACTATATATATACACCAACAAACACACAGAGAGATGCCGTTAGGTGAATAAGAAACTCGCTGCATATGTCCATCTGATTTTCCTCAACAATATATGAAGGGGCACAATTACTTAAGCCTATTTGTATGAAATCCCGTGGGATTGGATGAAGGTCCCTACTCCGTACTGACGAAGGTCCCTACTCCATACTTAAGCCTATTTGTATGGAACCTTGTGGGATTGGACGAAGGTCCCTACTCCGTACTTAAGCCTATTTGTATGGAACCTTGTGGGATTGGACGAAGGTCCCTATTTCGTACTTAAGCCTATTTGTATGGAACCTCGTGGGATTGGACGAAGGTCCCTACTCCGTACTGACGAAGGTCCCTACTCTGTACTTAAGCCTATTTGTATAGAACCTTGTGGGATTGGACGAAGGTCCCTACTTCGTACTTAAGCCTATTTGTATGGAACCTCGTGGGATTGGACGAAGGTCCCTACTCCGTACTGACGAAGGTCCCTACTCCGTACTTAAGCCCATTTGTATGGAGCCTCGTTGGACCTGGACGAAGGTCCCCACTTCGAAGTGGGCTCTCTCTCTCCACTCTATGACGGGCCGAGCTAAGGGATCAGTCTTGGCCCACTCCCCACTCCGAAGTGGGTAAGTCCATAACATGGGATCCAAGGCTTCCACTCAACGACAACATGAGTGCTAACAAATCAATCAATACCCTGTAAAGTAAAGGGCACATGGTGCCCGCGAATGAGGGATCTTGCTCCCCTCTATTAAGGGATGTGCTACAATCACGGCTGAAGACCAGGCGGAGAACGAGGGAGCTTGATGAATAAGTCATACGATTCTTATAAAAGGTAACCTGACTCTCTTTGAAAGTGGGAGATCTCTGAACTCTAAAAAACACATTAGTCTTCTTTATCTTGTCTCTACCAAACTCCGGTACTGACTTGACCGTCGGAGGGGTTTCCGACCAATCCCCGGTCGGGCAGCCTAACTATTTGTTCCTTGTGCAGGCCTTCACCCATTGGTGCACCAAGGTTCGTCCACGAAGTTCCATCTTACTCTATTGTGGAAACTGGTCCGCACATTTGGCGCCGTCTGTTGGAATCGTTCTCTGATTGCTTTGTGACGAACTCCGGCGATGGATATTGAAGGAACCTCGCAACCTAGGATGGGAGAGAAGACTCCAGGAACGGAGAGAACCAAAGATAAGGGTCTGGCTTTCCTTACCAGGAACGACAACCAGATGGACCACGACAGTCCGACCCTCCATACGGCGGAGCGACGTCATGCCGTCGCTTATCAATCATCTCAACGGCTATTTGTTGAGAAGGACCACCGTGATCGTGTTATCGACTCGATGAGTCTAGAGATTGAGGAGCTACGTGCTCAACTGAGGAAGCAGATGGTACCTCAGGGAGAGCTAAGGAAGTCCGGAGGGGGACCGTCGCAGCAACAAAGGCATGCTCCTCCGCCGCCCCCACGACGTGAACGATCTAACTACATTCCTGCTCGTGGTGAGCGTAGCCGGATGATTCCGGTACGCAGTGAGGGAGCCAGTAGCAAGACAGAGAATCCCCGAGAAGACTCTCGCAAGAGACAAAAGTCCATCAGTCATTATTCAGTAATCTCTCATCCTCCGCGCCGTCGTGATGAGCGACCGCGTGACTTGAGGGCATGGTTGAACGACAACCAAGGGGACGATCGACGGTCGAACAAAGTAACAGAACAACACCACGGCGATCGACAAGGGAGACTCCTTACTCTCTCACTTATGGGATGGAGGCCATCATCCCCTTGGAGGTCGGCCTTCCCACTATTCGGTCTGAAATCTTTGAACTAGCAAACAATGATGAGGCCATCGCCCAGGCTCTTGACCTGACAGAGGAGCGTAGAGAAGTCACGCTCATTCATCTGGCAACATACTAGCAACAACTTACTAGAAGTTTCAATAAAAATGTGCTAATTCGCCAATTTCTACCTGGAGATCTGGTGCTAAGGAAGGTCATGGATCATAAGAAGGTCCCTGGTGAAGGGAAGCTCGGCCCTAACTGGGAAGGGCCTTACAGAGTTACCTCTACCTTAGGCAACGAAGCTTACTACCTGACTAACCTGGCAGGCAAGTCTATTCCTCGTCCTTGGAATGTTGCCAACTTGAAGAAATACTATCAGTGATGTAATGATCTAAGCAGCTTTTGAATGTAATCGCAATTCTCTAAGTATTATTGAAATCATCTTTTCCCCATGAATTGTGTTCTTTTTCATATGTGTCGTACATATTTTCGCTCGACAATTGAGCAAGAACGGGTTACAGGTCTTAACCTACGCCCCAGCCTGCAAACTCGGCCTTTCGGTTGAAGTAGGGCGCCAAGTGGTATAGTTTGGTGGAATTTGTGCCAAGTATCGTTACTTGAAAGCATGGTCCATGGTAACAACTCGCGCTCAACGAAGAGCCGAGTTACGCTCTACGATGAGTTAAGCTTGACCGAATCAAGTAAAAGCCGAACAACGAAATACTCGGCCGAATCCAACTAGACATTTCTAAGGTTGACGTAAAGTTTGAGCAAATTGGACTGAATACAAATAATGGCTTCCATTCAATAATTTTTAGTGCAAGCCAGGGGGCAAATGAAGGGGGCACAATTACTTAAGCCTATTTGTATGAAACCCCGTGGGATTGGACGAAGGTCCCTACTCTGTACTGACGAAGGTCCCTACTCCACACTGACGAAGGTCCCTACTCCATACTTAAGCCTATTTGTATGGAACCTCGTGGGATTGGACGAAGGTCCCTACTCCGTACTTAAGCCTATTTGTATGGAACCTTGTGGGATTGGACGAAGGTCCCTATTTCGTACTTAAGCCTATTTGTATGGAACCTCGTGGGATTGGACGAAGGTCCCTACTCCGTACTGACGAAGGTCCCTACTCTGTACTTAAGCCTATTTGTATGGAACCTTGTGGAATTGGACGAAGGTCCCTACTTCGTACTTAAGCCTATTTGTATGGAACCTCGTGGGATTGGACGAAGGTCCCTACTCCGTACTGACGAAGGTCCCTACTCCGTACTTAAGCCCATTTGTATGGAGCCTCGTTGGACCTGGACGAAGGTCCCCACTTCGAAGTGGGCTCTCTCTCTCCACTCTATGACGGGCCGAGCTAAGGGATCAGTCTTGGCCCACTCCCCACTCCGAAGTGGGTAAGTCCATAACATAGGATCCAAGGCTTCCACTCAACGACAACATGAGTGCTAACAAATCAATCAATACCCTGTAAAGTAAAGGGCACATGGTGCCCGCGAATGACGGATCTTGCTCCCCTCTATTAAGGGATGTGCTACAATCATGGCTGAAGACCAGGCGGAGAACGAGGGAGCTTGATGAATAAGTCATACGATTCTTATAAAAGGTAACCTGACTCTCTTTGAAAGTGGGAGATCTCTGAACTCTAAAAAACACATTAGTCTTCTTTATCTTGTCTCTACCAAACTCCGGTACTGACTTGACCGTCGGAGGGGTTTCCGACCAATCCCCGGTCGGGCAGCCTAACTATTTGTTCCTTGTGCAGGCCTTCACCCATTGGTGCACCAGGGTTCGTCCACGAAATTCCATCTTACTCTATTGCGGAAACTGGTCCGCACAATATATATATATCTGATTAATTATTACAACCACAAAACAGAGATTACATAGCTCAAATTGTGCGTAGCACAAAGTTATCACTACACCCTCAAAGTTGCTAACCCAAAAATACAAAAAATTTAAAAACAAATGGCCCAGAACAATGTTCTGAAATTCGGACCGGACCGGCCGGTCGAACCGGGAATCGGGCTTTGTCTCGGTCCGGTCATGTCACGACCCGTTCCTCGTATCCAAGGGTTAAGCATCGTGATGGCCAGTAACTGAGGTTACCTCCGGCCAATTCTTAAACAAATTCATAAACGCGAGCGAAAGAAATATTTAAATAAGGGTACCAAAATAATCATCGGAGCTTCTATTTTTATTACAAAATTTATTGATCAAAAATGCCGATATTTACATATAAAAATATCATAGAAATACTGTGTGTGTGTCTATTCCGCAGCCCCGCGTCTAAGACTTTTCAAAAACTATTTTTGAATTGCATGTTTCCTGAAAATTAATAAACAACTATAAGCACATGGCAGAGTGAGAAATATTATACGAAGAGTATAAGGGACACGAAATAACCATGGATTGTTAGTTAGGCCAAAACATTTACATAAACAAATCATTTAAGTAGCAGAAACTGAAATACAGATATTATATAAATATATAACCATAACCACGGTACAGAACAGAACAGAGGTCACAGAAGTGACAGTCAGAACAGAGGTACGGATTCAAGAGGTGGCTCGTACGGATTCTAGAGGTGGCTCCCACAATAGTGTAGCACTTAGCTCCGCACAACACTTTGGTCCGCACAGAACAGAGGTTAATGGATCCATGACAAACAGAGGACCACAAAGTGGTCAAACAGAGGCCAATGGTTATTTAAGTCCCCCAAGGCGTGGGACTCCCGTGGTGGTACTTACAAAACATCATTGTATATAAGGTCATAGTCAAATATTCTTTAAAATATAAACAAACATATCCATGAGTTTCCTTTTAAGCAAATAAGGTTCAGAAGTAAAACCACGTAACTGAAACCTTTATAAAACATAATTTTTATTAATATACTAATAAAATATAACTTATGTAAAACAGATTTTGGTAAGTCAAAACATACGTAAAATACATTTTGGTGACTCAAGGTATAATATAACTCACCTTAACTTTAATACCTTATTCTTTCTTTCTACTATCAAATTTTTTTTTAACTTTTACTATTCTTTTCTTCCTTCCTCTTTCTTTTCTCTCTTTCCTTTCCTTTTCTTCTTTCTTTTCTTTCTCTCTTTTCTTTCTTCCTGTTCTTTTCTTTACGCAAGTTGATCAACTCCTCTCTTAAATAGGGAGGAGGACGCCACAGGCGCTCAACACGTGCCAGGCATCGCTTTCGCTCAGATTTAATTCATAATTATATAGATTCATTTTTATCCTTAATAGATATTTAAGATAATTACCTTTTGACCCAATTTTTTAATATAATTATATAAATAATTTAATTCTTAATTAAATTACACTTTATTATATACCAATAAAAAATTAATTATTTATTTTAGTATCACACCCATTATTATTATTATTTATATTATCTATATTATTATTATTTATATTTTGATTCCTAAACTTTTAATAATTATATTATTTTACAAAATTACGAATAATAATATATAATAAATTATATATTTTCCGAACTGAGATTAAATAATATTAGTATAAATTCTACAGAATAATTAAAATCTGGGTTGTTACAGGTCAACCCCCTAAAACCAGACTAGGAGCAAAACCGGCCTAGAATTGAAAAACCAGAAGACCCGGCAGTCGAACCGGGAAAACCGGTGATCCAGACCGAGTTCGGTGGGTTGGACTGTTGATTTTTTTTCTATTTCTTGTTTTTTCTTTCTTTCTTTCTTATATATTTATATATATTATATATATATATATATTTCAAAATTTTGACTAAAAATTCTTACTTCAAGAGTTTTCTTTCATAAGGAAAAGTCTCATTGGAAGTTTGAAAAGATTATGAAAGTCTATTCCTATTTATAAGAAAATATTTTTCAAAGAGAACCTAAAAAATTCTATGTGGGATTCAATCAAATTATTTGAAATATATTGATTGGAGGGTGAGTTAAAAATTTCATTTCCCTCCAAAATTAAACCTAGAATTCAATCAATTTGTTTGAAGGGAATGTTTAAAAAATTTAATTTCTTTAAAACAAGTAACTTTTTTTTATCAATTATGACTTTATTAAATATTATTAATAAATACTATACAAAAAATTTTATTTTTATTTGAGTATTTATATATATTTTTATTTATTTATAATTTATAATTATATTTTTTAATTATATAATATTAATTATGATGTCACGGTTCGACCGCTTTGACCCGACGGTTGAACCGGTGACCCGTCCATCCGATCCTTTTTTCAGTTCGCTCACCAATCTAGTTTTCAAAACATTGGCCCATAATATGGAGCTACTACTAATATATATATATATATTAGTTTAAAATTTGTCTGTGCAAGGCATGAGCTGTTCTTATAGTAATATGTTTAAGTTTTGTATTTTAATAATTTTTTAAAAATTAAAATATTATTCTATGAAATTAAATAAAATAAAATAAATTATTAGATATATGATAAAATTATGTGATATAATATGTATATTTTTTGATTTGTTATACACGTAGACTTCAATTCTATTATCATATCTTTTTAAGTGAATTAATGAATTTTTAACATTTTTTCCAAATTTATAAAAAAAATTATGATATTTATTTTTTCTTAACCGATAAATATAAAACAAAAATTAAGATAATTCTCTCATTTAAAAAAAAATTATTAAGATGATTCAATGAACTAATAAAGCAACAGAAGAAAATGCATATATATATATATAAATAACTAATTTTATTAATACATAAATCATACTCGTATAACAAATGACAAGTTTTATTAATAAGTAAATCATTAAGTAAATTAACAATTTTAAATGATATGAAAAATATTTTTTATTAACTATTTTGTTAATAAATAAATTATTAAGTCAATTAACAATTTTAACGACATGAGAAATATTTTTCACTAAATAATTTTGATAATTTATTATTGCATATGATTTTTTTCCCTAAGTATTATGTTAAATTAAAATTTATAACAAACGAAAGTTGTAATTTCTAATATTATAGGATTAATTCATATTTTAAACAAATCTTATGTGTAATTTGTTAAAAAATTAAATATTTATGTTTCATAATTGACCAAAATTATTTGCGTAATTACGAAAAAAAAAACTTATTTCACAATTGACGAAGAATATTTATATAATTATGAAAAAACCTGTTACATAATTGGTCAAGAATGTTTACATAATTATGAAAAAACTTTCACTCAACATATAAACAACCATTAATAAATTATTTAAAATGAAAGGATAAAATTTAAAAAAAAAAAAAGAAGACAAACCTCAAGCAGTAGTTCTTATATATATTGATATATAATAATATTATCTACTCAGAAAAAGTATTTAAAAAATTACTCAGAAAAGTAAATTATTTTGTGATTAATATCTCACCAATTTTAAATATACACTATCCATCTCATTTTTAGATAAAATTCGGAACACATTCACAGTACATAAAATTCGGAACACATTCACAGTACATAGCATTTTCATATATATATATATATATGAATAATGCTTGGGACCCCCTTTTGGGGGTCACCCCCTCACCCCCCCCCCTTTGCCACGTGGCGGGGGGTGATTGGAGGAACAGGAAAAAAAAGAAAAAGAAAAAGAAAAAGAAAAAGAAAAAGTAACCAATGAGAGAGAGAGGGGGTCAAAGGGGGTGAGGAAAAAAGGGGGATGAATCATTGTTGTATATATATGTGTGTGTGTGTGTGTGTGTGTGTGTGTGTATTAGCCTAGCTCCCTTGAAAACAAGAACACATATGTCCCATTCTCTCACACATGGTTATATTGTCCCACATTCATATACATTCATCTAACCATATATATATATAAGCAGTAATATTCAGTGTTACCAACTGCAGTGGTACACTAAGAACTTGTTTGGGGAGTGCTATAGCACATTTTTTTATATTTTTTTTTAGTTATATCAATTCTTTATTTTTTTTTTATATATTTTTTCATAAAAAATTAAAAAGTACATTTATTTAAACGACCATAAAGTAGACAGGCTGATATTGATTACACCAAGGCAATGTAATGAATTAATTAGGGATAATCGTGGTTTTTCCAACCGCCACCCCCACCTCTGGTTCTGGGATCGTGGCCGTGGTTCGCTGACGCTTCACCGTAGTCGTTAAGATTCACTCTCAGAGACCTTCCTTCCATGGCCTCCACCACAATTGCCACCTTGCTCTCTGTAAACTCCCCATAGGACAAACAATATCATTGAAATCTTTATATAACAACTTCAATTCAATACATACATCAACAAAACAGACATAACACAACATTAATAACCTCCCCAACTCACAAATCAAACTGTTCAATTCAATTTTGACTCCTAAATTTGAATAATTTTTGGAATTTATACTTAAGTTTTGAAGTTATACTTAAATACTTTGCTCAAACTTCAAAAAAAAAAAATTACTTACTTTGGGAAGTGGGTTATAATCCGCTTCCCAGATTATAACCCACTTCCTCTCTCACAAAAAAAACTGCTTATAAGTTGCTTATAAGTAACGTTTCACCAAAAAACTGATTATAACCATCTTCTCAAAATAGGCTTAAAACTTAGCTTGATTAGAGGGAAACCCAATCAAATTTAAATATAATTTAAAATTTATTATGTTTTTAAATTAAATTTACTCAAATAGTTTAAACTCTGATTCTTGTTAAATTGTATTTTACTTGGATTTTTAAGTTTTAAAAATCTTTAACAAGTCAACATCCCAAAAGCAATTCCACACCGTTGGATTGATGATAAAGGGCAGTTTTCTCTTTTGCATGTGCATTCATTTACGCGTGAAGCAAGCAAAGCAGCGCTTTATATACAGCTGGAGCAGTGCACGGACTGCAATGTTATCCCATTTTGCTTCTTCCATTCAAACTTCACAAAAAAAAAAAATTCCCAAACATAATTTTTCATCTCATACTTTAGTTAAAAAATCAAAAAATTACTAAAATAATTTATATTTCCAAACTAAAATTAACCTTATCTAAATAAGTACTTAAATTTTTTTTATACTTCTTAAATTTTTTTGTGAACTTTTAAGCGACAGTCGACTTGACATAGATTTGATTTATAAAAAAAAGAAAAAAGAAAAAAAAGTCTAATTGGCCTAGATCTAGAACAGAAACTACCTTCCATATCACACACTGTATAAAAAAAAATTACTAAAATACATTTATGTATATCTATCTATATGGCATGTAGGGTTCAGTATAGAGAGAGAAACATACATACCTGAGAGTGAAATGGTGTTTCTCGCACAACAGATTATCACAAAGCCGAAAAACAAGCACAACCAGAGCCGAATTCCAACACCCATCTCTCTCTCTCTCTCTCTCTCTCTCTGCTGGGAAGTGAGTGGGAGAGTAAAACCGACCTGTGAACGCTATTTATAATGTGCGTGGGATTCCGAGATCCCACACGTGGCAAAGTGCCATTGGATGATGGAGTTGACGCTTGCAATTCTAGGGTGACACGTTGTTTCATAAACCAAACCAACATGATGAAGAGGATTGAATCTGAACCGTTCCAAATTAGGAAAACAATGGCCTCGTTTGAGAAAGGTTAAAATTTATAAAATGATAAAATAGGTAGGTTAACATAGTCAATAAGATAAAATGTCATATTAAATTTATAATCATTTTATATTTTCTCTCATAAATATCATATCTAATTATAAAAAAATTTCATCATCTTTTTAAATATAAAAATTTTAACCTACTAAAATAGTCAAAAATAAAAAATAACTTACAAAAAAAACCAACTTCCCAAACAATATCAATATATATATATATGATCCTTATTTTGCCAAACATGCTTGGGACTCAAAGTTGAGCATCTTCCTGATTCTTAAAATGACGTGACTAATCATGCATTTTTATTTTATTGATTTTTTTTTTTCATTTTATTGATTTTTTTTTTCTTGCCTTCCTGAATCAATCAAAAGTGAGTGGCAATTGTGAGGTTGTGTTTTTTTAGAATACCTAGCATTGTTGTTATTTTGCAGTCCAAGGTTTCAATGATGCACATTTTATGTTAGGGTAATACTAGAGATATTAAATTTTTTACTAAATAAATGGCCAAATATCTCATATGAGTGTGAAATTTATAATTTTATAAATTCTGCATCATGTGACATATTTAGTCATTTATTTGATAGAAAATTCAGGACTTATAATATTTTCTTTTATATTATTAAGTTCTTATGAACTTCACATGCTAACCTTATGAATTTATAGCATATACTTTAAAATATATACCTTAATATAAATATTTTAAAAAAAGAATATAAAAATAAAACTAATTATTCAAAAAAATTATCAAGAATGTTACTTATAATGCAAAAGAATAGTTGACATTCAATTAACAATTCATACCTAGAATAAATAGTTCAGATCATTGATATAAGGCTTGAAGTATGCCCAATTAACCCAAGAATACGAGAAATTTTTGTATGTGAATAGAATACATGTTATGTGGTACTTTTTACTATTGTGATTGATTTTGACAATAAAATCTACTACATTTATATTGAGTGTTTGGAGAATAATAATAAATATATATATTTGTGATTAATGAAAAATAGTGCCACATGATACCCTATTCACATACAAAATTTCTGAAAGAATACTACATCTTCAATTGGCGATCTAACTTGAGATTCCATCTTCTTTACGTAACATGGAGTATTGATGTTTACTCCAAGTTCAAGCTCGAAAAGTACACATCTATCCATCATTTTTGCTCAGCGAAAAGGGAAGAAAAAGGAATAGCACGTGCCAACAACATGACCATAAGAGCCCATACCCGTTGAAAGAACTTGAGAGGATGATAAAAAAAAGAAAAATGATTTGTGGCACTAAAACTGTTGGCACTAATGGCACTAATTTCCTGTTTTGGTAACTTTGTTTTTTTTTTATTTTTTATTTACCTGATATAGAAATTAGTGCCATTAATGCTCAACAAATTAGTACCACAAATCAAAACCCTAAAAAAAAATGAGCTTAGACGGCTCTAGGTGGGGGAAAATTA
The DNA here is from genome assembly GCA_036172215.1 of Camellia granthamiana. Classification (NCBI taxonomy): domain Eukaryota; kingdom Viridiplantae; phylum Streptophyta; class Magnoliopsida; order Ericales; family Theaceae; genus Camellia; species Camellia granthamiana. The sequence continues at coordinate 31,659,203 of CM069915.1, read as the reverse complement.
TAGCATACCACTAAAATATAGGAAGAGAACCTTGTTTTGAGAAGAAATTTTGTTCCTAGTGAAATATCTATAGTACACCTCGTTTGGTTTTAATTTTTTAAATTTAATTTTTTAAAAATTGAATTTTTTTTTTTTAGTGAATTTTTTAAATATTTTGAACGAATTTTTTACTTCTTAGATACACTTAATATAAATATAATTAAAAAATATAATATTTGTGAAATTTTTAAAAAAAAATTTTACTAAATATCCAAAATATAAAAATTCAATATATTTTCTTATTCTTGTATATTTATTATTTTTTTATAAATATTTTACTTTTTAGGTACATCTAAAGTTAGGTGTATCTAAAACAATAAAAAATTTGCTTAAAATATTATTAAGAAAACACTAAAAAAAAAAAAATTAATTTTTAAAAAATTAGAACCAATCAAAGTGTATATTATTCAAGTGATTTATAATGTATCCTACTTGGAATAGTTGACAAACTCCACCAAAAACTATATACTAATAATAATATTAATAAGATTGCTTCCACGGAATGCAGATTGGGTTCATAATCTAATCTCATTAGTTTAAAGACTAAAATTTTTTAGCACCGTACCACAACTTTCAAGGCGAGGGCCAGTTTAGCGCTCAACTTCAATCCACAGTATAGTCCCACATTTACTGCAATATGAACCCAAATTAAAACATTAGGATTTGTGTCCTATTTATTATTGATCCCAATGTTTGATAAGTTGGTTTGTGGTTAAAATAGTCATAAAAGGCAAAATAACTTATTTTAGCCATAATAAACAAAACATTACATCTAACTCATAATCATTACACTCTTCTCTCACAAAAAAAGTCAAAAAATTCAAAAAGTCAAAAAGTCATTTCCAAATCAAGGTTTTTAGCTTAGGCTAAAATAGCCAAAAAGTCAACCCACTTCCCAAACGGAGATAAAATAAGATTTGTGTCTAGCCGCAAGAGTATTAAGCAGGAATAGGAGGCTACTAAACTTTACAAAATTTTGCAAAATTTGGCCAATTTGCTTGGTTTCATTTTTCTAAAAACACTTTTAAGAAAATTATACTTTCTTATTTTTTGTGTTTTTTTGTTTTTACTGAATTTTTTTTAATATTTTAAGCAATTTTTTTACTTTTTAGACACACTTAACATAAATACACTTAAAAATTAAAAAAATTATAAAAAAAATCTTTTAAAAAATCACTAAATACTAAAAATACAAAAAAAAAAAAAAAAAACAAAACAAGAATTCAGTATATTTTTTGTATTTTTATGTATTTATTAATTTTTTACTAATATTTTTCATAAATTTTTTACTTTTTAGATACATCTAAGTAAAGTGTATATAAAAAAGTTTTTAAAAGGTTTAAAATTTTAAAACCATTCACTAAAAACAAAAAAATACGAAAATCAAAAAATTCAGTTTTCAAAAAACTTAATCCAGAAAACTCAAATCAAACACACTGACATAGTGTTTCGTTTGGGTTTTTTGAATTAAGTTTTTTGAAAATTGAATTTTTTGTTTTTTGTTTTTTGTTTTTTGTTTTTCGTTTTTCGTTTTTAGTATTTTTTTATTTTTAGTGACTATTTTTTAAATTTTAAGAATTTTTTTTAAACTTTTTTAAATATACATTACTTAAATATATCTATAAAGTAAAAAATTTGTGAAAAAATATTTTAAAAAATTAATAACTACATAAAAATACGAAAAATATATTGAATTCTCGTATTGTTTTATATTTTTGGTAATTTTTAAAAGATTTTTTCACAAAAATTTTATTTTATATTAGATGTGTCTAAATTTTTTTAAAAATACTTAAAATATTTAAAAATTTTAATAAAAATAAAAAAATATGAAAAATAAGAAATTAAAGTCTTTTAAAAAGTATTTTAAAAATACCAAAAAAAACCAAATGAATAATTTTCAAATCCAATCTTCGTGTTAGGGAAGTCAAGGCAGCTTTCGCATCTCCAATTCCAAAACTATTTCGGATATAGAAAAATGATTTGTGGCACTAATGGCACTAATTTCTTGTTTTGGTAATTTTGTTTTTTTTTTTTTTTTTTTTTTTTACCTGATATAGAAATTAGTGCCATTAGTGCTCAAAAAATTAGTGCCACAAATCACAACCGTTCGGATATATTGTCAATGACACGGTAGCATCAGCCTAATACAAGGAAAATGATTTGTCCCCCTAAAAATGTCCTTTCTACTTCCCCTAATACTAAAAACGACGTTGTTTTGGGTATTTTTTTTTTTTTTCTTTTTTTGCATTAGTTTGAAATTTAGGGGGATTAGAGGGCCAAAAATTAGAAGGATGTAGCAAGGTCCATACTCGAATTTAACTTCATCATTACAAAACACAGAAGATAAAACATCATATCAAAAATATCAAGTCAAAAATGACATAAAAAACATGGGTGTTACCTTCCCACTATAGACTGAAAGGCAAATTACACTATTCATCTCAATAATTTGACTCAATTTTTACCTTGGTCACTATTATTTTAATTTAAAAATTATAATTTACGATAAATTCAGTTTTGATTTGATCTTCCTGTGCAAATTATTATCAATTATTTCCACTTATATAGTTTAAGAGACTAACACTCAACACAAAATATTGATTTTAACATCCAGTTTGAAAGCATAATACATTAAAAATTTAAATGCAGAATAATTTGTTCTAACATTGAGCAAGACATCATATTTGCTTGATAAACATATTCATTTGTACGAGTTCAAAAAAAAAAAACATATTCATTTGAACTGAAAAGCATCAAAACCTCCATGAAAGATACAAATAGCGGTACACTAATACACATGACTTTCCTGCTCTATTACTAAATAGAGATTGCAAAGAGGCTTCTTTAGATTATTTCATTATCAATCATATAGCCTTAGACAAATGGCAAATTAGCACCCTTCACCATTAAAACACTATACATCTAGCCATTAACAGCCAGCCTGTTCCTTTTTTTTAAAACTTTTTTAGCCACGAATTAAGAGTTGTCAAGGCACATAGATGAGTTCTAGTCCTCGAACTATTTAGAATGTTGTTTAGCTAATTTCCACATAACAAGAAATAAATTAGCAAAATAATTATGAAATTCCATTTCTCAAAATGAGTATAATTTATATACAGCAAACATTACACCACACCACTGTGGAGGAAAATTTTCCTCTCTAAAGATCCTAATCCACTATTTAGAATGTTTTTCTTTGAAACCCTCCACTTCTTTGAGATCCCCCACCCACCAAAATTGCTCTCCACCATTTTTTTCTTTGAGCCCCCACTGTAATCTACAAAATACACCTTTCTTTCGACGCCCTCCCCTACCGCCACCTTTCCTCCAACAAATCCCCATCTCATTCTAGTCACTCTTGGCACTCTCTCTAGTTCTCACTCTAGAGTTCTCTTGGATCTCCTCTTGTTAGATCCTCGCCAGATGGACCTAGACTTAGGTCATATTTTTGTAAGAGCAAGTGCATTCTATTTTTGCATGCAAGGCGAAGTAGATTTGAAACCTGAAGGACAAAATTATAGATGGTAGATGTGCGTAAAAGGGGGAACAACCTGTGATCTAGGGGCATATTTGATTGGGTGGATTAGAGCATACGATTGAGATTATTAATCCGTGGGCCCAATTATCCCATGTTTGTCTTAACATTTTGGTTTAGGATTATTAATCCAATGGATAATTAATCCAACAAATTTGTAGGATTATTAGTAATGGGGTAGGGGTGGGATTATTAATCCAATGGATATTAATCCAATTGGATAGTGAATACTACACTAATTTAATAGGATTATTAATACTTCACTATTAGTCTTTTGAATCAAACATGACCTAGGGGTAGTTTATGAGGGGATCATCTGGGAGAGAAAGACATGTATATTCAAATGGAGATTCGAAAAACTGATTGGTATATGAATGTTAGGGCAATACCTCAGGTTCCAAATCCAAATATTCCAGAAGGTTGGAAAATTTTGAAAATTTATCGAAAGACACCATTAGAAATCGAAAACGGAGTTGATGATCCAGGTTTTGACATTGAAGTTAAAACATAGAGGATTTTGGGGTTGTTACACAGTACATTTTGGGTGGGGAGTGACCGGACAAGTGGACTTAATACAATTGATCACGACGTACTTTGTCAATAGAGTTTTGAACATCATCGTTAATGAACTTGAGAACACCCCCATCTTTAGGGTTTTGTCACTAGATTTGACTATGAACCCTACATACCTAAATCAAACAATGGTTGATATCCATACAAATGAGGCCTCTCTCTTTATATGGCCATTCACCTCCTCAATGGATAGCTAGGATCATTTTGATACAAGGGCTACAAACTCCTCTCTAGAATATTCCATAAAAATATCTAGGACAACTATTACTCCCATTATATTTTAGAATTCTCTACACTAGTATAGTAGATGGTAGGCTTCTCTACAATATTCTAGGATGTCCCAAAGGCTTCTCCACAATATTCTAGGATGTTCCAAACTTACTCACTCATACTCCTCTAGATCCTTTAATGTTTTTCCACTACGTTCCGGAATCTTCTAGGCCACTCTCGACTCTTCTACCACATTCTAGAGCCTTGTAGCATACTCTAGCATGTTCTTACACCTTCCGAAACCTTCCAACACGTTCCATAAATCTCAAATGTTGCTCCCTATGTCATATAAATTCTCGGGGCGTGACACTTTGCTCATATAGTCTATTCATATTATATTATTATCACTTTTTAGCTATTCCCAAATTCAAACACAAGTTTCTATTCCTTGTTATGTATGAAATCTCTACGCACCTTTTGCTTAAGGACTCACATTTTAAGTTCATAAGCCGCATGCTTTCTGTGCTAAAGTATTATGAAACTTCTTGAAAATGTCTATATATAGGTTCTTCGTAGCCCACTTGGTTTTTTAGGGTTTTCTAAAAAACTAAGGATTAGGGTTTATAAATGCAGAAGAAAGTAATTAATGAACATGTGTGGGGCGCGCACACACACAGAGTTGGGTCGAGATTTAGAGAGTTGGTGAGATATATTTGAGTGAAATATAATAAATTTCATTCAGTGCAATGGTGGTTATGAATGGAAGAATTGAGGTGGTGAAATGGTGATTATGGAGAGGAGAGTTGAGGCGGTGGGGAGCTGATAAGCAAGGGTGAGAGAGAGAGAATGGGAGAGGCTAAACGAGACGTGTGTATCTATTTAGTATAATAGAATAGAGTAACCGACTTCTTCTTTTTTTCTTTTTTCTTTTTATTTTTATTGATGACTGCCTTTCAAAAACAAAAAATATACCATCATAAAAAATAATAAGTTAGATTACAATTACTCATCTAATTTTTTTAAAAAAAAATACATTATTTAATAATTTTAATATAAATATATTGACTTATTTTAGTTAAATTAAACCAATCACAAAGATAAATAAGATAAATATACAATTTAATATATAAGTAATAAATAAATAATATAAAAAACAGACAACATCAAATTTTTTTATTCATACAACTAACGAATTTTTGATAAAAATAAGAACCAAGTGTTAAATAAATTAAAATATTAAAGAAACTTAGTGTAATTATATCAAATTTATAGAGCTCACTGTATTTTATTCAAACCTCATAACATATCAATGTAATTACCCAAAATGACGAGTTAAGTATGAATGGCTCCTCTCCATATAAGTATTTTTTATACTTCTTAATATTTTTATGGATTCTATCCTAACTTTAACTTAAATTTTGTATGAGGTAACTTGAACTTGAATAGCATATTGATGTTGCTCTACTTCGAATAAACTATCTTATAAGAGTCCATATATCATATAAACCCTTCAAAAGAGGTGTATCATGTATAAGTTAAAAATATTTGATGATATTGATATCACAAAATGTTATGACTAAATAATTTTTAGTTATAATTAAAAATATCACAATAAATGATAATTAAAAAACCTCTTGAAATATAATTAAAAAATCTCTTTGGACATAATTAAAACAACAATCACAATTTAGCATTATAATGAATTATAATCAAGTCATAAGGCTTAACTAAACACGAACATCAACAAACTATAACCCAAAACTATAAAAATCAAAACCAAAATATATTAAGGTGTGTATTATAAAATTTTCGTAAAATAACTCCATCTCCATTAGCCACTGTAAGAAATTTCACTTTTGGCGACTAAAATTTTAGTTGCCTAAAGCCTTGTTTTTAGTCGCTAATTACTTTTGGCAACTAATATATTTGCTCACCCGTTTGGTCGCCAACAGTTTGTCAGGGAAACAATCGGCGACTAAAATTTTTTTAGTAACCAAAAGTGACCTATTTGGCGACTAAAACTGTAGTCGCCATATATTTTTTAAAAATAATTAAATATATATATTTTTTACTCTTAGTGATTAAATTATGTAGTAGCCAATTGAGCATGTATGTTTGGCGACTAACTATTTGGTAGCCAAAAGTTTCACTTTTTCAGAATTGGCGATTAAAAATTTAGTAGCCAAAAGTTTCCTTTTTACAATTGACGACTAAAAGTTTAGTATCAAAAAGTTTCACTTTTTGACAATTGGCTACTAAAATTTTAGTAGTCAAAAGCCAATCTGTGATATTTGTTTAGACGCAAAAAGGTCTCATTTAGTTTTTATAATTGGTTCTATAATATTTTTTCGCCACCTGTAACCTGTGCATATACAAAATTATGCATCCATTCATTCATTCAATTCCCAACCATTCAATAAAAATATTTCTCCACAACCTATAGCATTCAATTTTCAACCGTATACAAAACTTAACTATTAACCGTATATATCAAAGAAAATAAGAATTCAAATTAAAAAAAAAAATCTTAATAACAAAACATATCAGGTATACATGTTTTCCATAAACAAAAATATAATGTAAATTGCACCCATGCAAACATTATCAATTTGGCCCAAAAAACGTCGTTGTATCCATGCCAACATCATCAATTTGTTACAAAAACATAATATCCATTAATATTTTATTGAATAACATTGCATTTACAATTATAAAAAAAAAAAAAGGATACATACAACTTGAAATTTATTATCTTTTTATATTTTATGACGAAGAAATTTATTATCTTTTTATGGTTCGGAGGCTATAATTAAAATTCAAATATAATTAATCTTTTCAAATGAATTATTGGCTCAATTCGAATGTATAACCTTAAGGAATTGACACATTTATATGTTTCCTTTTCCTAATCAGAAATTGACAGATTGTAGTTTACTTAACAAGTGATTTGAGCTAATGGAGGTGAGAAATCAGATAGCTAATTTGTTCAAGATGAATACTTGAACAAGTGTTATTGTTGGCATGAGCTGTATTATTATTAATATGTGTATACCCCTATAGTTAGGCGAGAATCAAGGTGTATAGTTAGGCAAGAATCAAGGTGTGAGCTGTATAGTTTCCTAATGTTAGGAGGATTGTAACACTATAAAAATACATGTTCTTCTGAATGAGAAATATAGAAAAATATTCCTAAACATATGAATATGAATTTCTACATGGTATCAGAGCAATCCTAAAGCTCTCCTTGAAACCCTAATCTCCTAGGAGTTCTAAAGCCGAAATTCGAATCCACAACTTCTCCATAAAACCTCTGCAACGTTGGAGTCCCACTGCACCATCTGTCTCCATAATATTGTAACTTGTAGACCAAAAGCCACATCAAATCAAATCCGTTAATAAGATCAGAATTTGCTCCCGAATCGATTCAACGAAGTCTTTCTGCGTTGTTATACTCTACGATTTAATAGGTGATCAATCAATCGTAACAGAAACAGCAGTTGCCGCTCTCCAGGTTATTGTCCAACAAATTCACCAGGAAAATTCTTCATTCCCTATCGGAGTCACACTGGATGAGACCAATTATTCATTATGGTCTCAACTCATGGAGATGCGTATCTATGCTCGAAACAAAATCGAATATCTCACTGGAACAACTACAAAACCAGCACATGTATATGCCAATTATGATACATGGGTTGTTGAAAATAACAGGGTCAAAGGTTGGCTTATTGACTCGATGACCACATCATTGATGCAACGTTTCATTCGACTTCTTATAGCCAAAGAGATATGGAAGGTGGTCTCGAAGACCTTCTATGATGAGTCTGATGAAACCCGTTTATTCGAATTGAACTGGACATCCTTCTCTACCAAACAAAATGGTCGTCCCTTACCCACTTATTACAGTGAACTTATTGCCATTTTTCAGGAAATTGATGACAGGACTGCATCCCAAGCAGATACTATTGAGGGAGTTACTAGGTTGCACTTAGCAATGGCCAAACTTAGAGTCCACAAATTCTTGAGTGGACTGGATTCTGATTTCAACCAGGTTTGTAGTGAAATCTTGTGCAAAGATCCACCACTTGACTTGGAAAGAAGTTATGCATACGTTCGTAAAGATCACCAACAACGTCAAACAACGGGGGAATCACGTATAACTTCTGAGAGTTCGGTTATGGTTGCTACCCAAACTCACCATAGTTCATCACTTGGATTCTTTAATTCCTCTTCAAAGAATGGCAACCTCAAACTCACATCAAGAATGAAGGCTTGATGTGTACTCATCATGGTGAAACAGGACACTCCAAATAACGATGCTACGAGATTATTGGCTATCCTGAGTGGTGGGATTTTACCAAAAAGCCCAAAAGCAAGTAAGTAAAGCTGCTATGGCCACCACTAAGGCTGATTGTCCTTGGAGCCAGGCCTTCTTTTCGCACTATTACGGATATGAAAATAATGGGAAAAATCAGATTCAATTGTCAACTGCCCCTATCGGAAATAGGATTGACTACGGATTCGAGCCATAGCATCTTCCTATACCTATGAATTCCATTGGACCCAGAAATGATACATTGGAAGACTCCTTTGGGTCTTCCAATATCAATAGGTTGATTGTTTCGCTCCTGTATCTTCCAAAAGGAAAAAAGATCTCTGACAAGATCGTTTTATCAGGTAATGGAGATACTCTAAGCATTCCATTAGTTATGTATCAGCGTTCCAACAAAAATACTTGTATGCATCAAAAACCCCAGGGCTAGCTTTTTGCAATATTTCAAATCCAGGAGCCTTGTCTCGTCAGGATAACCCAGGAAAACCCGCGTTCACGTGGTCCCATGAGTGGTTCAAAAAGGGTCCAAATGGAGGTCCTTTTCGGGTAGCTCCTAACTATTCTACAATCAGGCTTACGTTTTTCTTCTGTCGGGCGCATGATCTCCGGCTGAGCCGGAATTATAGATGGACAATGAGAGAGACCAGACCCCCTTCTTTTTTCTTTGTTTCCCTCCTTACTGTTCAAAGAAGAAGTCGTTCTGTTAAGTGCTACTACTGCTAATGTAGCCCATTCAGATAATAATGGTAAGGCCTGTGTTTTTTCTGTAGACTCTAAGAATGGTACATGGATTATTGATACAGGTGCATCTGATCATATGACAAATAACCCACATCAGTTATAGTTTATCAAGTCATCATCTCAGTCCATTATATCAACTGCTAATGGCAGTGCCTCACCGGTCACTGGAGATGGCCCTGTTACCTTATCTGATACACTCACCTTGGATACAGTCCTTGTTATCTTATCTCTCTCATACAATTTGTTATTTGCTAGTCAAATTACCCAAACTCTATCTTGCACTGTGACGTTTTGGCTTGTTTTTTGCATTTTTCAGGACATTCTAACCCGACAGATTCTTGGTTGTGGTGTTAGACGGGGCAATCTCTACTATTTTGATTTGACAAATAGCGAGGCAAAGCAGATAGGACATGCACAACTTGCTAGTGGGGTGGACGTTGCTAAAGCTACTATTTGGCTATGGCATCGGCGATTAGGACATTTATCTTTTAGTTTTCTTCAGAAATTACAACCGCATTTGTTCTCGCGTGTTCATGATTCCGAATTCAAATGTCATATTTGTGAACTAGCTAAGAGCCATCGTATTTCTTATTTACCCAATTTTAATAAAAGTTTTGCCCCTCTTATAGTTATTCATTCCGACGTTTAGGGACCCACTAAAATTCCATCTTGCTCTGGTGCTCGTTATTTTGTGACTTTTATTGATGAATGTACCCGAATGACTTAGGTTTCACTTCTTCAACACAAGAGTGATGTACAGGCTGTTTTTCAGGAGTTTCATCGTATGGTGGCCACTCAATATCAAAAGCAAGTCAGGGTTCTTCAATCAGACAATGACGGGGAATATATAAATGTTGTACTTGGACAATTCCTTAGTATCCATGGGATTTACCACCAAACCTCTTGTTCCGATACTCCACAACAGAATGGCCTCGCCGAAAGAAAGAACCATCAGATTATAGAAGTTGTTTGTGCCTCTCTGTTTGGTATGAATCTGCCTTGGTCCTATTGGGGCGAAGTTGTGAGATCCGCGGCTTACCTCATTAACCGAACACCTTTACGTGTTATTACTTTTTAGACTCCTCAACAAAAGCTTTGGTCTTTCTTGTCTGCTCCTTCATTACCCAATCTTGAACCTCGGGTATTTGGGTGTGTTGCCTATATTCACATTCCACGGCATCAACAAATTAAACTTGATCCTCGCGTAACTAAGTGTGTCTTTGTTGGTTATGCGGAATTTCATAAAGCGTATCGCTGCTTTGATCCATAAACACATAAATTGTATGTGACCTTGGATGTTTCCTTTCATGAATCAGAACCTTCTTACTTAGGGGAAATCTCTAAGCCTCCTCTTCAGGGGGACAAACAGAATGTAAAGAATGCTCAGGATGCATACGATGCATTTATGGACTTGGAAGCACTGGAAGATAGATTAAAGGTAGAAAATAGTCTTGAGCACTTTCCTAAAGAAGTTTCCGATGAGAGTATACAACCAATCCATGATGAGAACAATGAGAACAACGGACTCGAGGTTCTACATGATGTGTTAAACATGTCTGAGGTACCAAATGAAGATGAAGAATTGCAAAATGAATTGTCGAATGAAGAATTGCCCTCTTCTACACCATTTACTAAAGAATTAGCCCCAAATGTTCTTCCTCAGGTAATTCAAAACACTCTACCTCATGAACTCAACTCGAATGATTCCTCAGGGAACCTAGAACTTGGATACTCACAAAGGTCAAATAAGGGAGTCCTGAAAAAATAATATGAACTTGATCCCAAAGCCAAATCTAAATATTCGATTAGTAACCATGTGCCCACCCATAGGTTGTCAAAATCATATGCACTTACTGTTAATCAATTATCTTCTGTATCTATTCTTAGTAGTGTGTAGGATGCACTGGCTACAGAAAGTGGACAAAGGCAATGACTGAAGAAATGGAGGCTCTGTAGAAGAATTCCACCTGGAAGCTTGTGCCGATACCTCAAGGGAAAAAAATGGTTAGGAGTAAATGGGTGTTCACAGTTAAACTCAAAGCAGATGGCAACATTGATAGATACAAAGCAAGGCTAGTTGTGAAAGGATATATGCAGAAATACGGAGTGGACTATCAAGAAACGTTTGCACCAGTAACCAAGATCAACACCGTCCGTATTTTTATATCCTTAGCCGCTAATCTATGATGGCTTTTACAACAATTCGACATAAAAAATGCATTTCTCAATGGGAATTTAGAGGAAGAAGTATACATGGATCTGCCACCAGGAATGAAATGTAGTTTGTCTGATATATGCAAGGTTTGCAAGTTAAGAAAGTCACTATATGGGTTGAAACAATCACCGAGAGCTTGGTTTGGGAGATTCTCAAAATCAATGAAGGCGTTCGGTTATAAACAAAGTAACTCAGATCACACTCTATTTATAAAACACAAAGCAGGAAAGGTGACAACATTCATGGTGTATATCGATGACATGATGGTGATAGGTGATGACGGAGTTGAAATAAAAGAATTATAAGAATACTTGGCTAAAGAATTTGAAATGAAGGATCTTGGCCAACTGAAGTACTTCTTGGGAATTGAGGTTGCGAGATGAAAGCAAGGAATTTCTTTATCACAAAGAAAATATGTTTTAGATCTTTTGACTGAAACCGGAATGCTTGACTACAAACCAGCTGAAACACCTATGGAGATGAATCACAGGCTTGGAGAATATCTAGGCCAGGTTCCAAAAAATAAGAGTCGTTATCAACACTTGGTTAGAAGACTTATTTACCTGTCACATACAAGGCCTGACATCACATATGTAGTAAGTGTTGTAAGCCGATTTATGCATACACTAAGTGAAGAACACATGAATGATGTGTATCGAATCTTGAGGTACTTAAAGACCTCCATAGGAAAAGGATTATTGTTTGCTAAAAGCAATAGTCTTGATATTGAAGGGTATACGGATACTGATTGGGCAAGAGATTAAGCCACTATGAGGTCTACATCTAGGTATTTCACATTTGTAGGAGGAAACTTAGTCACATAGCGGAGCAAGAAACAGAAAGTGGTAGCAAGATCAAGTGCCGAAGTAGAGTTTCGAGATATGGCCCATGGTATATGTGAGTTATTATGGGTAAAACGTGTATTGGAGGTGTTAGGATTTGAACATCTAACGCCCATGAATTTACATTATGATAATAAGGCAGCAATTGAGATTGCACATAACCCACTACAACATGATCGTACTAAGCATGTGGAAGTTGATAGCCATTTTATCAAGGAGAATCTCAACCAAAAGACTATATGGTTTCCATTTGTTAAATCAGAGGATCAATTGGCAGATACTCTCACAAAAGCTATATCAAGAAGGGTATTTAATAGCGGAATGTGGAGGAGAACATGGTCTTGAAACAGTTTAAGAAGATTCAGGCCGACATATCCATTTGGGGACTGATAATGGCATCTCGGAAGCATAGGCAAGCCCTGCTCGAAGCAATGAACCGAACCAAACTGCCCATTGACACCATTGCTGACCAATTGGTGTCGTTGGTCACCTTTAGGGACGTTATACCAGTAATATCCTTCACAGATAAAGAATTGCCTCCCGAGGGCGCCAACCACAACAGGCCTTTGTATGTAACCTTGGAGAGTCGAAAAAAGTGGATTCCGGTGGTATTAGTAGATACCGGATCGACAATCAATGTGTGCCCAGTGAGTACTGCTTATGCCATCGGTTTGAGGTCGATTGACTTTACACCCACGACCCAAGCAGTCTAGGCTAATGATAATACAAGCCAGGATGTCGTGGGAATATTCAAGAGCAATATCCTGATCGGCCCGTCCGAACATGAGGTAGAATCCCATGTCATGGATGTTCCGGCCACATTCAACCTACTATTGAGAAGGCCCTAGCTTCATCAGATGAAGGCTGTGTCATTAACAGTCCATCAATTAGTGAAGTACCCCTTTAAAGGTGGGATTGCCACTATGTACGGTAACTCGACGATCCATCCTCCCCAAGGAACTACTGCACCACCACTAGAGATCATACATGGAGAAAAGGACGTGTTCCTTTTCGACTTCTCTCTGGTCGAAGCCCGGTTGGTCCAAACCATCATTGCAGAGGGCGATGGAGATTATGTGAGTACGCAATCCGTATACATGATGAACAAACAAGGGCATATGCCCGGGTCAGGACTAGGCTGAATTGGTAGACATTGAGGTATAGTTGCTAAGAAGCTGAGTCATAACCCCCATGCTTTTGGGTTGGGATACAAACCTACCACTGCAGATTGGCAAAGGAAATGACAAGAGTTGAGAGAGAGGCTAAAGGCAAAGAGAACCGGGAGGCAATATGAGTTAGTCTACAAACCTATACAGGGAACCCTGAACGGATGCTTTGTCCGCCAAGGGGAAGATTTCCCATTCTGTGGATTCCCAAAACCTTGGTATGACTGGGAAACAAAAACAAGGTATCCGGGATTCGAGATCTTTTTCGGGCACTAGTTACCAGAAGAGGAGGATGAACAGGCAAACCTAAGCACTGATATGGATTAAGGAAGAACTGTAAATCTGTGCATTGAAGAGGAGGAGTTGTTGGGAAAAACACTGGCTGACTTACTAATGAATTCCATTGCGGGAGATGAGACCACCAACTTGGGGGATAGTTTTACTATCTCAATGTTGGGGAATACCCCAGCAACGGATTTCTCCAATCTTATCATGGATGCATCTGAGGCTCCATGCCTAGTTTGGAAGTTCGAGCAAGGCGTCATCAATAGTTCTGAATCAGATAGTGAGCCCGGATCTGATTCCACGAAGTTTGTGGAGTTGGGGTCAGATTCAAGTTCCTCTGAGTCTGGTACTTCTGGGAGTGGTAACTCGGATGCCAAAGTCCTGTCCAGGTCGTCTTTTAGCTTTTCTTTAAAGTCCATTGTAACCGAAGATCCAGACTTTTTGAATGGGAATGCTGTGAATGTTGCCTACTTCTTTGTGTTTTTGGTTTGTTGTACTGATCTTAATTTTCAAAATTTTGACATAAACGAAAAGGAAGAAATTCCTCGGGTTTTGAAAATTTTGGTTGATCATGAGGAGAAGAGATGTGTTAAGCCCTGTACAGATAAAATCGTATCAATTAACGTGGGTACTGAGAAAGATCCTCGCTTGGTCCAGATTGGGTCCACACTGTCTTCGGAGGAACGCGAGTGTTTAATCGCTTTATTAAAAAATTTCAAAGACGTTTTCGTGTGGTCCTATGAAGACATGCTTGGAATCGATCCTGAGATTGTACAACACCAGATCCCTCTCGACCCTGAGGCCCGACCAGTTAAGCAAAAGCTGCGTAGAGTTCGCCCAGATTGGGCTTTGAAGATGAAGGAAGAAGTTACCAAACAGATTGAGCAGGGTTCTTGCTTGTATCTGAATATCTGACGTGGTTGGCCAATATTGCTCCAATCCCAAAGAAGGATGGCAGAATCAGAGTCTGTGTCGACTTCAGGGATCTGAATAAGGCTAGTCCGAAGGATGATTTTCCACTGCCGCATATTGATGAGTTGGTAGACTTCACCACGGGCCATGCATTACTCTCGTTTATGAACAGATTTTCCGGGTGTAACTAAATTTTGATGGCACTTGAGGATAGGAAGAAGACTGCTTTCACCACTTCGTGGGGCACCTATTGTTACCGAGTCATACCGTTTGGGCTGAAGAATGATGGGGCCACTTATCAGAGGGTTGCTACTACCATTCTGCACGACATGATCCACAAAGAGGTTGAGGTGTATGTAGACAATATGATTGTCAAGTCCAAAGATCGAGAAGGCCACTACATCGCCTTGGAAAAATTCTTTCAGTGGATCAGAAAGTATAGATTGAGGTTGAATCCGCAAAAATGCACCTTCGATGTAACAACAAGAAAAATGTTGTGATTCTTAATCACACAGAGAGGAATTGAGGTAGATCCTTCCAAAATCAAGGCCATCTTAGAAATGCCACCACCAAGGACTGAAAAGGAGATGCACGACTTTCTGGGTAAAGTACAATTCATAAGGCGGTTTATTTCAAAATTAACCTTGACTTGTGAACCACTATATGGTCTCTTGAAGAAAGGAAAGAAGTTCCAGTGGGATGATCGCTGTCAATTCGCTTTTGAACAGGTCAAGCAGTACCTGCAAAATCCACCTATGTTATCACCGCAAGAACCGAGAAAACCATTTATCTTGTACTTGTCAGTGACAAACTCAACCATGGGGTGTATGTTAGCTCAAGAGTCAGGGGCCAAAGTAGAGAAAGCCGTTTACTACTTGAGCAAGAAAATGTTAGATTACGAAACCCGTTACACTCCCCTCGAGAAATGTTGTCTAGCCTTGGTATGGGCTACCCAGAAGTTGAGGCACTACCTATTAGCTCACTTCGTAATCCTGGTTTCGAAATTAGATCCCATTAAATATCTCTTTGAGAAACCAACGCTTACAGGTAGGCTAGCCCGTTGGTTGCTTATTCTCTCCGAATTTGATCTTATATATGTTATACGCAAGTCTGTTAAAAGGAGAGTTGTAGCAAAATTTCTGGTAGATCACCTAGTAGAGGGGGATAAAGCGGTGGAGTACCTTTTCCCAGATGAAGATATTCTGCAAATATAAGAGAAAACGTGGATGATGTACTTTGATAGAGCAGCCAATTAATACGGTTATAGGATCGGTGTATTGTTGATAGCACCTGATGACTCCTATATACCCTTAGCCTTTAAACTCCAGTTCAAAGTATCCAACAACGAAGCAGAGTATGAGGCGTGTATCGCTGGTTTAGAAGCCGCCCTGGAACTAGAGGCAAAAAGGTTGGACGTCATCGGGGATTCGAATTTGGTTGTGTCTCAAGCCAACGGAGATTGACGGGTTAAAGAGGAGAAAATGAAGGTTTATCATCAGGTCTTGGATATGCTAATTTTGAGGTTTGAGAAGTTAACGTTTACCCATTTGCTAAGAGAGAACAACCGATTCCCTGATGCATTAGCAACTCTATCTTTCATGGTAGACATTGCATTGGGAGTTAGGATGCGTCCAATTATTATTGAACAGAGGTACACGCCGGTCTACGAAGCCTTTGCTGCAATAGATGAGGCTTCAGATAAGAACCCCCTGGTATTATGATATTTGAAATTTTTTAGAAAATGATGTGTATCCACTGGGAGCAAATGCCAAGGACAAAAGGGGAATACAGCGTTTGGCCGTTCAATTCATTATTTGCAGAGGTCAGATGTACAAAAGAGGCCATCTGGGAATGCATAAGCTATATGTCAAGGAAGAAGAATCAAAGCACCTTATGGAGGCCATTCACGGAGGAGAGTGTGGAGCCCACATGAATGGTGTGATGCTCACTTGAAAAATCCTTAGGCAAGGTTACTACTGGTCAACTATGGAAGATGATTGTATTGGTTTTGTTCAGCGCTGTCACAAATGCCAGATTCATGCTAATCGCATGACCATTCTGTCGTCGAAGATCTACAACATGACTTCACCATGGTCATTCTCTGTTTTGGGGATAGACGTTATCAGCGCAGTTACACCAAAAGGGTCAAACGGGCATGAATTCATCCTGGTAGTAATCGATTACTTCACAAAATAGGTAGAAGCCCAGTCTTACTCTGTATTGAAAGTATCGCATGTGGCTAAGTTCATCAAAAACAACATCATATGCCGGTATGGGGTGCCCAATGAAATTATCTCCGATAATGGAATGCACTTCAAGAAAGAGGTGGTAGATTTGCTCGAAAAATATAATGTGGCTTTCCATAAATCATCAACCTACAGGCTGCAGACTAATGGGGCTGTTGAAGATGCTAAGAAGAATATCAAGAGAATTCTACAGAAGATAGTGGAAACCTATAGCGACTGGCTAGATAAATTGCCATTTGCGCTCTGGGGCTATAGAACCTCAATCCGAACATCTACAAGGGCGACCCCCTATTCTCTTGTCTACAGGATGGAGGCTATTTTGTTGATCGAAATTGAAGTGCCCTCACTACGAATTATGGTTGAGTGTCAGATAGTAGAGACAGATTGACAGCAAAGTAGGTTTTAAGAATTGATGTTGTTTGATGAGAGAAGACTAAGAGCATTGTATCATGTCCAGAGCTACCAACGTCAAATTGCTAGGCCTTTTAACAAGAAGGTTAAGTCCCAGAATCTCAAAGAAGGGGACATGGTGCTGAAAGACAACCGAGCTCCCATTCATGACCCTAGGGGCAAGTTCAAACCTAACTCGACTGGCCCTTACATCATCAAGTCAATCTAGTCAGGAGGGGTAATTATTCTTATGGATTTGGATGGTCTGGAGTTCTCACAACCAATCAACATAGACAAGTTAAAAAAACATTACCCCTAAAAGGCTTGCTAGGCCAAAAACCTGAAAAGGCGACCTAGGCGAAATTTAGAGCATGAAAAATTAGAAATAAAGAAAAACTGAGCTCGCAAGGTTGAAGACCTTAAAAGGGCAACTTTGGCAAAAGTTAGAGCGTAAAAAGAGAGAGTTAATACTCGAGTGAACCTAAACTGAACTACATAAGGCTTGATTCCCATTTTTGGGATACGTAGGCAACTTCATCTTGAAGTTCGGCCGTAACTATCTCTAGTTTAACTGTCCTATCCGTTTTCAAGTCATCCTTGTTCATCATCTATTAGTTCGATTGTACTCCATATTTCAGGCAGAAAAGCTGAGTACAGAACAGCAGCAATGATATGCAGCTAGGGGCAGTTATGATTTCTTTTGATTCAGGATTGTACATCTTGAGGATCGATTCTATGCATGTCAGGTGGTGATCATTTCCGAAAATTATTTTAGAAGGTTTTAATAAAAGTTAATTTTGTTCAAAATTTTACCCTTTTACAACTTGGACCATTTTTGGGACCGAAAGGAAAATTTTCAGTATTTACAACTTTAATTTTATTGATTTCAACACAAGTACATTCTCCAAACTCTTTGATTTAGATCAAAGATGCTTTTTATATCTTAAACTTGAAAATAAAATATCAAAGTAGTAAAACTAGGGGCACAGTTGAGTCAGGTGGCTTTATGCCAAAAATGGTCCAACCTCTGCCTCCTCTCCAAGCCAAGCCAAACACTACTCAGACAAGGTGTAACTGAAACTAATGGAAGGGGCCATAATCTCTCTTGTCCTTCACGCCGCGAGATACCGAGGCAAGTGTGAAGCACGAACTGGAAATGAAGCTATGTATTTCACTCCCTCATTTGGACGTATCTGATCATGCCCAAACTGGCGTCAGAACCGGAGAAGAAAATAGAACACGCAATGTGTAAGGCCAATTAACTCTACACCCGACTGTCGGGACATGCTGTAGCTTATCTCAGCTAAATTAAACCAGGGGCAACGCCAAGATATATCAGCTGCGGACCGTCTGCACATCCAATCACACCATAAACCCTCTGAAAGGAAATCTATCAGCCGTTAGCGAAAGAAATAAGCCCTAGCCGAGTATTCGGGGCAAGGGCCCACTACCTACAGTTTATCCATCAACCATATCTGGGGAGGGATGAAAAATAAGAGAGATTAAAGAATAGAGAAGTGTGCATTGAGGGAAAAGTAAAGAAAGGGTTTTGAGAAAGAAAAACAGAGAATGAGTGATGAGTGATGTAAGAATTATAAATTAGAAGGGTGGAAATAATACCTGGAGAAGTAGTGGGTTCCCTGCAAAGCAGGTAGTCTCTCCCATATGGAAAGCATCCAAACCCATCAAAGTTTCGGCTAGTGCTAAACCTATGCAGTTCTTGCCCTCTTTCAAGCCTTGGGTCACTTTGATCAATCGGATGCTGGCTCCGCCGAAACTAAGGGTAATTAGGAGTTATGCAAGTAGGCGTAAACATAGAGCATGTTGTCAGTGGTTGCACCAGAGAAGGTCACTCCTATCACCAATAGTGGAAAATCGATGAACTAAACTAGGGATGTCCAGTTCCCCGTCATGAGCTAAAGACCGAGCCTCGTGCAATGATAATCCACACATCTGTCCCAAATCCTAAAATGGGGCGGAAGCATGATTTCTTCGTCTCGTCGGAATTCCATCAGTGCTTGAAATTCTTCGAGTGTTGGACATATTTCTTGAGATCCAAATTGAAATACATGTGTGACCAGATTCCAACATCGAACTACGGCATGAAGGAATGGAAAGCAAAGAGAAGTGCAACTCAAAGGAAAAAGGGCGTTTAGGTTGAAACCGCAGAAATTCACTTTTTCCGAGCCATCCAAAGTGGCTATCCAGTCTCGAAGTCTATTGACAAGTAACATCTCCATTTTGAGAGCAAGTTATCGAAGACTTATGAGTCTGCCAGAAAAACAGTATGGGAGCACTATTTATAGAGTTTGAGAAGGAGTTATGTATGATAGCTTGACAGCACTG
Organism: Camellia granthamiana; assembly: GCA_036172215.1. Lineage (NCBI taxonomy): Eukaryota > Viridiplantae > Streptophyta > Magnoliopsida > Ericales > Theaceae > Camellia > Camellia granthamiana. The sequence goes on along the minus strand of CM069915.1, from coordinate 31,639,370 downwards.
ACCGACATCACACTGATGGCCGGCCGCGCATCAGTGAAGCCCGGCCGGGTTTTAGAGCTGGTCCAGTTCAGTGCAGTTGCAGCAAAAGCTGGCCTTTGTTCGAGTGGACCACGACTGTACTTTTGAGTCTTGTTTTGTTTGTACCAAGTGTTATTTAGTATTTTTGAGTTGTTTTCATTTTGTTTTTCTATTATCGAGTTGTATTTTACATTTTGACCGGTTGTAAGTCATTATCCGATTCTTAAATCAATTATGTGTAAGGGTTATGCCAATCATCACATGCAGATGCCATTCATCACATTGTGCAAAGAGATCATTCAACAAAAACTTATCTTTTATAAACTAGCGGGTTTAGCCCAGATCATTGTTTTACAAAACAAAGCAAAAAAACAAAAAAAAAAGTCTTCAAAAACAAAGGGTCTATCTAAAGCTAGTCTTTAACTACATAGCAAAATGAAAGCACAAAGAAAAAAACAAACAAAATAGCAAATCATCATCATCATCAATAGCCCATCCTTGCCCTCTTCCTCCTCAGTTGTGGAAGAGGTGCATCACTGTCATCGTTGGGGCTACTGGACCGCAAGTCAACCTCCTCTCCTTCATCCTCGGGGGTCGTGGATCCGTCAAAAGACTCCTCGGAAGGCGAGCGCCACCTCACTCGACCTCTCCCTCGATCAGCTCTTCCTCGGCCTCTCACTGGGCCCCATCTCCTTCTTCTCCTAACTGTAGAAGGTCCTGCAGGCACTGCTGGCACTGACTCAAGCTAAAAAGAGGACATATATCAGTATGAATTAACAGACTGCATAGTATGGAAACAACAGTAAACCGCAGATAGAATGTACCTCGATCACATGGGTGACTGAGGCAGTTTGCCTTCTCTGTACCATGAGGAGCTGACATCATCGTACTCCCAGGAGATCTGCAAAAAGAACAGAATCTGAGACAGGTAGACAGAAGTAATAGTGGACAATGAATAGAAATGGCAGAAAACAAGCTAAAGTGCAGTATGGACTAGCATAAAGGAACGTGTACTTGCTCGACACCAAGAGCAAACACTAGCCTGCGGTCCCTCTCCTCGATGTGCTCAAGTGGGAACTGCTCGATCACTCCATCCGAACGCATGGACACGATCTCAGTGGGATCATAGGAAGTCTAGGCATGGGAGCAACGGTAGGGGCACCTCCAATAAACGTATCGCCAATCGCCGCCGCCGCAACAACAGTAGCAACAACCTCCGACACAGCTTGAGCCACGTCTAGGGTAAGAGACGCCATCACCCGGGTGTATAAGAAGGTAGTGAAGTTGCCAGGCTCATGATGATGATCACTGTCTTCGCCTATCATCAAGAGGTTGATCTGAGGACCATCCTGCAAATCATCCACTACCCTCATGTCGGGAGGAGGAGGATGTGGAATGTCGGGGTCAGTGACGCCCTGCATCTGGCAGATGAATCTCTCCCTATGTAGTACGCCCGGCTAAAAGGGCCCTCAAACAGAATCCTCATCGTAGAGGCATGCCATGCAGCGGTATAGGTCGTCCTTGACACTTGGGGAATGCCCACCCAAGGATGCCAGTCAACCTGAGAAAATCAATGTAGTGTCAGATGTCAGTGTAGTATCCGAAATCAATGCAGTATGAGGAAATTAGTGCAATGTCAGATATCAGTACAATATGAGAATGGCAGTGCGGTATCAGAAATCAGTACAGCATGAGAATGGCAATATGGTACAAATGCAACAGCATGAGAGTGACCGTGTAGTGTGGAACAGTGCAATATGCTTATAGTAAGTAAAAACTAAAGGCTGGTATTTTGCTACCTGGTCCGCAGTGATCGTGTCAAATAAGCGGCGAAAGTACGGGAAGGTTCAATCTACAAGGCGATGTCGCTCGAACAGTGAGTTGTAGTACCGAGAGCAGGATACTGACAACTCGGTCGGCCTCATTAGGACTAGAGCCAGGGAAGTGAAATATGTATAGACCCAAAGCTGCAAACAAAAGACATGTGAAAAATAGATCAGATGAACAAGAAATGCAACAGTGAACAGAATGTAAAGCATGTTAGAAAAATGAGTGTAGGGTATACCTCCCAAACCCTCCAATAGCCGCTGAGTGAATCCGTCTTGCGGTGGGAGACGAAACTCATGTAGCAGTATAAGGTGGCCAGGCCGACACCACCCCAGTCGTACTCGACTACCCGAGAAAAGTCCACTAGTGCCCCTAGAAGGTATAACCCCACGGTATTTTCCCTGTTCGTAAACAGGGTAGTACTGAAAAGATATACGAAGAAACTGCGAGTGTACTGGGTAACCTCATTTACAGTAGCTGGTTGAGTGCCAGAAAAGTGCTCCAAAAACCAGCTGTAGCGTACCATCCCGTGGCTGGTGGTGTCTGGGATCGCCCCGAGAAGCTGGAGCTGTGCAGCCCTCCACTGGGTCATATCTGGATCAAGGGGGACCGGGCCACCGACCCCAACCCGCAAACCAGTCAGCATCGAGAAGTCGTATGGGGTCAGCGTCATCTCCCCGATCGAGGAGAAGTGAAATGAGTCGGTGGTATCCCACCATCTCTTTACTAGGGCCCCATAGAGCCATGGCTCAACCCTCATCTGTATAAGCCCGGAGCAAAAGGGCCCAAAGCCAGCAGCATCAACTAAAGTACGGACCTCTGTAGGAAGCCACTCGTACCAACGTCGGGGGCCAGATATGGAGCCATAGCTTCCTATCCTCTTGGCTATCACCTATCAATTGGGAGTTTTATTAGTATATGTATAGTACAGACGAGTGGTTTGTTCATCAGTTTCAACATGTGTGCAAAGTAAAAGAAAGGGAAAAGTTGCGTACCGTGGAGGCGTTGGCAGATACGTGCTCTGTGGGCTCTCGCAGTAGGGTGTCCTCATCTAAACTTGGGATGAAGCCCTCAAATCTCAAAATACCGCCCGGTGATGGCATGTGTGTACGTGGCTTGTAAGTATCTGCATCAAAGGGCCTCTCGGCAAGGAGAAGCAATGCAGTAGCCTCTTCCACCTCCATATCCACACCAAGGGCAGCACCAATACCTGCGGCGGGGTCAGGAATGGGTACTTCGTTACTAGCCATAGAGAGGAGATGGAAAAGTGAAGAAAAGTGAGTAGATGAGTGATTTTTGGAGTGAAAACCTCAAAATCTCAAACCCTAGAAGAGAGAAAACCAAGAGAGAGGAGAGAGCTCAAAGAGGGAAAAGGAAAGCGAGTGAGAATTTAAGAAAAACGAAGAGAAAACTCAAAGCTTCACCAAATCAAGTTTCAATCGGTTCAAAATGTAAAGGAGAACAAGCGTTTTTAGGAAAATTTTGTGAGGTTTGTTGGGTTTTTGTGAGGAGATGAGAAAACTAGAGAGAGAGGAGTCCTAGAGAGAGAGTGTGTGATTTTCGGGTTTGGGTGTGTGCAAAATAGGGATGAGTTTGTGTTTTATAAAGTCGTGGTGTGTGCTTTCTGTTTAGTATTCTAGGGCCTTAATCTAAAAAAAAAAAAAAAAAACAGAGTTGAAGGAAAAGAAGGAAAAAAAAAAAGAAAAAAAAAGAGAACAACAACAAAATGTTTGTTTTGTTTGTTTTGTTAATTAATGTGATTTGTTTGGATCGTTTTGGTTAAACTCATAACTTGTTTGTTTCGATTAAACTCACAACTTGTGTTGTGTGAATCATGTTGTTAGTTTATATATATTTCGTTAATTGTTTCGGTAAATTGTAATTTGTTCTGTAAAGTTGTAGCATGTGGCTTTTTGGATAAAATCAACTTGCAGAAAAAAAAAAAAAAACAAAAAAATCAAATCAAACAACTTGATTTTCAAAATTACTATTTGGATATCATTTTTTGTGCATCATTTTGATTTACGTTAACTCGTGTTTACACTTTGTAATTGGATCTCTTTTTGTATTGAGTTCTAAGTCGTGCTTGCTCTTTTGTTGCTTTTTCCTCATCTCGCGTGTGACGCTTTAGGATTGTACCTTTGGTTAAAAACATCGGGTGCACCCGATATTCACACCACATTTCCTCCTCTCGCGTGTGACGCGTTAGGATTGTACCTTCGGTTAAAAACATCGGGTGCACTCGGTGTTCACACCATCTTTTCTCCTCTCGCGTGTGACGCGTTAGGATTGTACCTTCGGTTAAAAATATCAGGTGCACCCAATGTTCACACCACCTTTCCTCCTCTCGCATGCGACGCGTTAGGATTGTACATTTGGCTAAAAACATCGGGTGGGCCCGATGTTCACACCATTTTTCCTCCTCTCACGTGTGACGCGTTAGGATTGTACCTTCGGTTAAAAATATTGGGTGCGCCCGATGTTCACACCATCTTTCCTCCTCTCACGTGTGACACGTTAGGATTGCAAATCGGTTAAAAACATCAAGTGCACCCGATGTTCACACTATCTTTCCTCCTCTCACGTATGACACGTTAGGATTGCAAATCGGTTAAAAACATCGGGTGCTCCCGATGTTCACACCACATTTCCTCCTCTCGCATGTGGCGCATTAGGATTGCAAATCGATTAAAAATATTGGGTACGCCCAATGTTCACACCACCTTTCCTCATCTCGCGTGTAATGCGTTAGGATCTCAGTTAAGACCTCGTGCGCTCGATGGTTACGTCGCCCTTTGCCTTTCCTACGCGATGCGTAGTTGGGCTTCCATAATTTTCTTACATCATTTCTACATGAAATGTAGTTTGGCTCATGTTTCCCACGCGAGGCGTGTTTATTTACTTACTTCTTTTCATGGTTGGAATTGTTGTACCTTGTTTCAGTTTGTTTAAATGTGGCATTTTCTTTGCATTGCAGTTGTATTCAAGTGTTTCATTACATGGCCTTATTGCATGATCATAAGTTATGTTCTTGCATCTTAGGTTTGCATTTTGCCTTTGAACTACGCTGGTTTGATTCCTTGCAAAGAGATACGTCGGCAGCTTACGAGCACAACCAATCTAATTTATGTCTTGCTTTCTTGCCCAAGTCTTGCGGCCTTGTCAAAATGAGTCGTCTTTGAGCTTTGACATTCACTCACGTCACTTCATGATTGCTCGAGCTCTGTCCATTTTGACCTCCCGCAAGACTTAGGCACTTGGTTCGATACACTCGATGATGAAAGTTGAATTGTGTGCTTTGAATTCACAGCGATTCGGATTCAGGTAGGCTCTCGAAATAACCTCAAATCGTCAACATTTACCTTGTTTGAATCTCTGAGTCTCATTTTTGGACCTTTTGCCACCTTGAGTTGAGTTTGAACCAAAAAAATATGGAAGGGCGTGGATGTCCGGCCGTGCCTCAATGAAGGCCAGCCATGGCTATGAATGGCCGGCCAGGCCTTGGTAGCGAGAAACACTGTTTTGGGCGGGACCCTGCCAGTTATCCATTTTTGAAGATATTTATCACCTTTTGAGCTCAAATTCTATAAAAATGAGGTCCAGCCTCTATTTTGGAGGTTAACAAAAATTCTAGAAAGCTTATATACACCTTGAGAGCTCCTCATTCCTCTTTCTTCGATGGCAAGCAAATTTTGAGTTAACCTACTTCCCTTGTGCCATCTCCATACACCATACACAACCTTGTCTCACCATCTTAGAGCTATAGTTGATCTTTGAAAAGCCTAATTCAAGCTTGAGGGTGTGTTGCTACTTAGTTTAGATTACAAACAAGAGTTAACTTCTTTGAGAGGTATAAGCTTGTTCTTTCTTCTTGCTTTCAACCCTTTCATTTGCTATCTAGTTCTTATCATTTTGTGTTGCTTTGATCCTCATCCAAGTGTTTGAGTTTGCGTTTGGAGAGCTACCAAAAAGAGTAGAGAGAGTTTACACTATTTCTACATCTTTACCTATAGCTCAAGCCCTTACTTTTCCACTCTTTTTCTTTGTTATCTACACTGATTTTCAGAGTTAAAAAAGGGCTAAAGATCATACTTTGAGGTTTCAAAAGTAGAGGGGTTAGCCACCCCTCCTTATTCTTGCTTGCTAGCCTTGATTCTTCTCTTTGTTGTTTAGCTTTTTAGGCTCTTTTCATGCATTTTTAGCAATTGATTTTATTTATTTATTTATTTATTTATTTTTTCTGTTTAGGACTGTTTTAGGGCTATTTTAAGTTATTTAAATAATTCATGCTTTGTTTAGTTTAGTTGTTGTCTCATGAATTGTCATACATAACTTGTTGCATGTTGTTCCGAGCTTTCCTTTACTTACTTTTCATGTTAAGAGTCTCACTCTAACAAATCATCTAATCATCTATCTCTTTCATTCTTGAGAATGATTTCAACCAATTGAGGTTGCTCAAAACATGTAAGAGAGACTCCTACTTAATGGCTTAATCTTTTCAGAGATTTATTGTCAACGGTATAGTCTCTCTCTCTCTCTCTCATGTTTTAGAAGAACCTCTCGTTTGACGTTATTTCTTATTTAGTGGACTTTAACATCACCATGGACAAATGGACTAATGAATGGCAATGACTAAACAAATTGGTTTAAAATCGAATCAACGCACATAAAGAAAATGATTTAAATTGCTTAGACTTGGCCCGACGTTATGCCAAGTTTATTGAGTCAAGAGTGATTATGCGCTAATTCATGGCGTTTTGATCATTCTTAAAGCGTCTCTACCACCTTCTTTGAGTTCATTCCATGATAAGAGGAAGGGGTGGTCATATTCATTACATTTCATTGATTTTTGCCGAAAATTGTATCCGAGATCATCGAGCATTCAACTTGCTCATTGATGGCTTTGAAATCAATTTCAACCTTCTCTCGAAGCTTTGCCATGACAAAGAAGGAAGAAAGAGACAAACAGAGCTTGAACAACTCTGTCTACCCTATTTTCACTTCAGAACACAAAATAGAGTTTTGCATAAAACTGAGGCACGGCCGGCCTTCTCTATGCCCGGCCAGGCTTCATTAAGGGCCGGTCGGCCCTCAAAGTTTGGTCAGCAGTGTATTTTTTTGCAAAAAACAGAGAGAAGTGGTTGAGGTGAAACAGGGCAACCTTGGGGTAGACAGAGCTATTCTTGAGCACCGTGCATGTGCATACATGCAATTCTAGCGCATCCTTGCTTATATTATGTTTATTGTAATTAATTGATTTAAATTTGTTTATTGTAATTAATCTCATCATTAACGTGTTGTAATTATTATTATCCCTTTGTAATTGTTGTAATTAATTAGCTTAGGAAGTTAGTTTATTTATCTTGGGTAATAATCTTAGTTATTCATTGTAATAGCATAGATAGCATAATTAGCTAGTTAATTAGCTTAGCCTACTTTTTTTATTCATACGGCTTTGTAATAATTAGTCTAATTTGGACTTTCGGACATTGATTCGCACCCTCCTACGTGAAGGATCAAATGTTGTAATAATGTGTATGTTTTCCAACCCCACGTCTTTCTCCTTTTTATTTATTCGCTTCCGATGGTTAGTACAGGGCATCACGTTTCATTAGCATTCTCATGTTTTGCATCCATTTGTCTTGCATGCATATAAGGTTCGACTCATCACGCTAACCTGATATTAATGTCCAAATTCATTTCTTGAATACGTACTCTCTCGCATGTTTTGAATGAAATCATATGCCATGCTCATAGACCTTATAAAATACATAATGTGTGTGTTGCATTAGCCATAATCGCATAAGTTAGAAACATGCATCTTTTGCTAACTCGTTCACCCTTTTGGCTCGGAGTACTAGGTGAGCTTTTATGTTTTAGCATTTTGCATCGAGTGTTTGTGTTGCCATGTCCTAAGCATAAATTCCATGAGGTTAATTGCTTAAGTGATATAATTGTTTGAATACCTGTGGATGAAGGCTGGATGCTTGAATTGGGATGGTTTGATTAAATGTCCATTTTAAAGCCCACTTTTTCAAGTGGCAAATTCACAAAACAATTTCAAAACAAAACATGAGATCAAATGTTCCAATTCTTGCAAACTAGTCTATATTTGTATGAGTGTCACATAGTAGAAAAATAGCTAATAAATCAGAACAATGGCTGTGGGGAAGTGGTTTGGAAATACTCTTCAGATCTTGGGAGACGCTCTTGATCCTCAGCTAGTCACCTGTAAAAGCACCAGCACTCCGGTCGGGGGTGCCGGGGTTAGCACTCCGACAGGCAAGTCAGTCTCAATAGTCAAGAAAGCTTGTTCACTAAGTTAAGTGGAGTTATTCTTATATACCTTTCTAAATCTGAAGCTCTTGTATTTATACTCATTCTCTGGACCTCGGGTCCAGAGCCCACTTTTTACTTATTAACCTTTTGTTTATTCCTACATACATCTCCCCGTATATTCGGCGATCTCGATGTATTCGGCATCTTAATTGATTAGCACGGAGCCGAACAGTCTCCAACTTCTGGAATACATCCCTTCTAACTCTTCGACTTATTCGGCTCCCACAATGGCATATAATGTAAATAAAGAACACATCATGATTAGTAGAAGCCGATCTTTGATCAAGTGATGGGGTTGCTCAATTCATGACCTTCCCCTCTCGTATCTAAGTTCCCGAGCCGAGACACTTTAGTGCTGACGGACTAATGGACTTTGGCACTCTCAGGTTTCCTAAATTTTCCAAAAATATTTATGTGGCGATTCTGAAATCTGGCAAAGCAATCCATTTTTGGCATTTGATTCAAACATCGATTTTCCACAAAAAATTGTCGGATTTGGACTCTTTTTGTATTTTCACTATTTCACATTACACTTGTAAAATCAGATTTAGAACCACAAGTGGAGTCCAACTATAGGGCTATTCGCCTTTTGAAAGGAGCGCGGAAAGTCGGACTACAGTTATTTATGCTTTGTATGTTAAAAAAATCACATTTTATTTAATAATAACATCAGTTATTTATTAAATATGAAATTTTGCACTTATTTTAATTATAAAAAATAAATAAATAAAAAATTTAGACTCAAATAATGTCCAAAATAGTAAAAAATTACTCTAAAATAGTTATAAAAAAACATAAAATAGTAAAGTCCAAAGCTAAATCAATTCACATCCACCTGCCAATCCACATTTGGTAACTAAGCGGACTAATACAGATTGATTTTTTCTAATCTATCTAAGTTCAGACCAATGTTATCAATCTCGTATCGTACAGGCCGATATGTACCGTTTCAGAAGCAAAATAGTACCTACATAGTCTAATCTCGTTCCATCTAAAATACTAGCAAATATCGGACATTATCGGCTAATACCAGTTGAAAAACATAATACTGGGTAAATACCAAATAATATCGGCCATTTTTTTTTTTGGGTAATATTAAAATGGTAGAAATTTGTGTTTCATACTCTCTTTGAAGTACCTTACTTTGTGTTATTTAACAGACAGTATGTTTTTAAGCCTTTTTACATGTAAATTTGTTATTCATGATATGTATTGTTGAATTATTTGTTATTAAACAATGTTTTTAAAACATAGATTATATTTTCGCGATAAATCTAAAACAACATAAGGTAACATACCGGTCGATACTAATAGATACCTAACCAATAAAAAAAAAAGGATACTTAGGGCTATTCTGGAAAGTGGGTTAAAAGTCACTCTTTCACAAAAAAGTCAAAAAAAATCAAAAAATAACTTTTAATCATTTCTCCAAAACACCCCTTAGTCCCCTATAATATTAACAACTTAGATTCGGATAGATGGCGGACCCAACTCAATTCATGAGCAACCCTACTCTCCATATTTGTAGATACACTCTCACATAAAAACCACCAAGTAGGCAAGTGCCATTTTTGTGCAAACGAAATGAGCAACCTGCCTCCTCCATCCAACTACTCCTCCTCCTACCCTCCATTGTTTCGCCCAAACAGCACCCCAACCCGTGTCGTCGACCAAGATGACCCCACCACGCACAACCCAGGTTCGGACCCCCTGCCTGTGATCGACCTCCATGGCTTGAACCATGATGCCAAGCACACGCTAGCCGAAGCTTGCAAGGCTTGGGGCATATTTCGTTTGGTCAACCATGGGATTCCAATCACCCTCTTGAACCAGCTTCATGACCATGCCAAGGAGCTCCTCTCTCTCTCCTTTGAGTCCAAACAAGCCCTTAGGAGTGGCTCTATGTCCTACTTTTGGGGCACCCCTGCCCTTACCCCTTCTGGGCTAGCCATAGCCACAGAGAGGAGTCCTAGTTCCCTAAGCATTAACTGGGTCGAAGGTTTTAATGTTCCTCTGAGTCAACTCTCTGTGCTTCAAGCTGATGGAGATCCAATTCTCGATACTTTCAGGTAAATTTTTGCCTTTGTTTGCTTGTCACCTTTTAATGAGCAAAAGTTTGAGCAATTATTGGCTCCATAAATGGTAATAATCTCATCATGCTACAAACAGATCTGGATTGGATCAAATAGATCTCGATTGGATCGTTTATTTTTGCAGTGTTCATAATCTGCACAAATAAAAGTTTAAATTTATGAGCATTGTTATATAATATTATGGTAATTAATTAAAATATCTAAGGTATCACTCTTTTTTATATATTCTCAACTAATCATATTATTTACACATTAATAAATTAAAAAATAAATCTAAAAAATAAATTCATATATTATTTTCTAAAATTTGTTTGTCACATTGTTACCTGCCATAGTGAGTAATTTTTCACTTTTGATAAATGATTTTAAATTTCTTTGACAATTTGACTTGTACCCTCCTTTTTAAAAAAATTATCAGGAGTTAGGTAAATCACATAGTCAACTCATGCGCTTGTTGAATAGGGTTTTTGAGATTTACGCTCATTTGGTAATATCACTTTTTAAATTATAAGTCAAAAAGTCATTAAAAAATTAAAAAGCCAAAAATCTATATTCAAAAGTCAAAGATTCTTTTTTCTCTCTATTTTTTTGCACATCTTTTCATAAAAAACTAAAAAGTCATCCCAAATATATTAATTTTTTTTTTATATCACATTTTAACTAAAAAGTCAAAAAACTACTAAAAAAATATGTTCCTAAACTAGGCCTTAGTCGCCATATATATCAATAAGACTACAAATTCAGGTTTTTATTTAGAATTTATCACGAAAAAAAAATTAATTATTCAAATTTATTTTACTCATAAATCTCATATTTCATCAATTTAACCTTCATCTCACAAACACATTCTGACAAATTATGAGTTTATAAGTCTGGATTCATAATATTTTTACATATATATATATATATTTTTTAAATCATGTAAGCATTTAGTCTCAGACTATCAAACAAGCACATTATAATTTTGGGTTCGTGTGTCTATTATTAGTCTATTTTGATAATTTAAATTGTTTACTTTTTATAATTTTATAATTTTGTCTGTACATTATTATAATAAAAAAAAATTGATATATATTTGAATGACTATATCATATTTTGTGTGTACATCTGTTTTTAAAAAATGAGTGACAAAAATGATTTATACACAATATTTTAGAAGATGAATAATTTAGATTATTAAAATAAACTCAATGGTGAGTCCACCTACAGATATGTTGGACTTTTTATCTGTATATCAATTGTAAACTAAAAAGCATATTAATACTGAAATAACATGTGAAAGATTATAAACTCTCCTGTATACACAAATTGCTACGAATATATTCATTTAAGAAAATAAGATATACTCGAAATGTTGTGATAATTTTTTTATTAATAAGGTTATTTTGAAAATTCATTTGGTTTAAAATGAATGGGTATAAATATGTCAAGTATAAGTTTGAGGGAAATTAAATATCAAAAAAGTGAAAAATTGAAAAAATAATTGCATACTCATGAAATTACAAGTGATTTATATACTTAATTGTGCAAATGAGTGTTGTACTTTCATAAATTTGAAATTATTTGTTCTACTTTTCATTTTTTTTTTTATACATTTTCCCTAAATTTTTTGTTAGTTTTTATTTATTTATACACAATTACTCATTCATTTTTTATTTATTTATTTTTTATGACTGTTAAAAACATTATTTATTACATGTGCATTAATAGGATGATGCACAGACAACTTGGTCCGACAATTTGTGTTGTGTTGGCTGCATGGTGCATTGCTCCCAACAGCAAATAACTTCGTATTGTATTGATGTGTAAAATTCAATGTTTTGTGATGGTCCAACAATCTCATACACTCCATGTGGTTTGTCATTGGAACAGACAAGCCAGGGCAATTGACTTGAAGAAAATAATTAGAGTGAAGAATGTAGAAAATTCTTTCTCTCAATCTTTCTAGAAAGAAGTATGCATTGGCCCTATATAGTTTGTTTGTATTTTGGATCTAAACACACTTTGGCCCAGCCCAGCAGCATCAACTTAGTTGCTCGTGAGCCATTTAAAACTTCAGAGGTATATATTATTATTATTTTTATTATTGTTATTATATAATATAAGTTATTTCCAATTCCTAACGGAAGCTAAACTTGATGGGTAAATTTCCATGAAAATGGGTGGTTAAGAACAACATTGTTATGATAATAATATTGTCTTATTATGTTTAATTTATTATGTGACGTGTAACTGTTGTATTAATAACCAACACAATAGTGATGAGGCTCTAACGTAGTAATGCATAGAATAAACATATTTTTAATCATCATTACTGGGCAATTATTTAATGCCTGAATGGCCTTTAAAAAAAAAAAGGACCGACACTCTTAACATTTTTGTGTTTAGTGATTAAAAAAAATGGTTAAATATATCTTTTTATAGTTTGATTCAAATTTTACTTTAGTTTTTATAGTTTCAAATTGAATAATTTATTCCCTACACTTGAAGTGTAGTTTTAATTTGTTTCTTCTATCCAAATTAATTAGATGTTAAAACAGTAAGTCTATGAACTCATACTTGCCATCCCAGATTTGAGTCAAGAATGGAGTGTGTGGCGGAGGTTGAAAGTGTATTATGAAACTCATGTGTAGAATAAATCTGAACCATACATTGGTATTCTTGGATAATTTATGGATAATTTTTTTTGAGTTTATAGTATTTTACTCATGTCAAAATAAATAATTTTGGAATACTTATTAATTTTTTAAGTTGTACATATAGATAAAATGAATAGAATTAGACTTAAAGTGTAGAGGATCAAATTGTTTAAATTGAAACAATAATGGCTAAAGTAAAATATGGATCAAACTATAAGAATAAAAAGTAAATATGATAAATATTTGTTTAGGTATAACATTTCTCATTAATATAATGTTGCATTCCAACTCTCTTTCTTTATGATGATGTTGATCTTGAAGACATTTGTTGGACGAGTATGGAAGGCATCAATCCAGAGTAGCCACCACAATTTTCAAAGCCATGGCAGAGAACCTCAACCTTTTAGGTCAAGAAAAATGCAAGTCCTATATCTCTCCATCTACTGGCTTCATACGTGTCTATCGCTACCCACGTTGCTCTGAGTCCAACCACAACAACCGAGCCTCGGCTTGGGGCATGGACACCCACACAGACAGCTCAGTGATCTCCATATTGAACCATCATGATCAAGTTGGAGGACTTGAGGTCTACAAAGACCACAAATGGCTCGACATTAAACCTATTCCTAACACACTTGTCGTTAACCTTGGAGATATGATGCAGGTTTACTCCCAATTTTAATTTGTTGTTTAGGATTTTATTTATTTATATATATATATATATTTTTTTTGTGGGGGGTGGAGGGTGGGGGAAGGGATTACACATAAGTGGGGATCCAATTTTTTTTTTTTTTTTTTTTTAAAGGATGATAAATATTATAAATATTAATAATTATAATTATAATTTTTTTTACTTTTTTGTAAATATTTTTTCCTTGATCACATTGCTGGGAATTTTCCTTTTTTTAGTTTTATTTAATTTAAAAAAATTTATAGGCTTTAGATTTTACTCAACTGGATGGATTAGGAAAGTAAATAATAATAAATTTCAAAAAAAATCCACTACATAAAAAAAAAAAAATTGTATATATTTTTTTTTTATGGATTTTTTTTATATTATTCTCTACTAAATGCAAGGGAATTTATTTTTTTTAAAAAAATTAACACAAAATTTGAAAAATAAAGTACTAAATATTTTTTAAAATGTGACTTTTTTTTATCTTTTTTTTTTTTTTTTTTTTTTTAGTAGATGGCTTGCTGCTGGACTTATTGGGGCCACTCCCGGTCCACCTTAGTGAAGTGGGCCCATCCAGCCTAATATCAGTTTCCAGCTCAATCCTTTTTCATGTTTTTTTTTGTTTTTGTGATTTTTTTTAAAAAAAATTGAGTCAATTTTTTTCTTCTTCTTCTTTTTATATCCATCTAAACTAAAGTAGGCAATCCTAAATTTAATAATTTTGAAAAAAACAAGGTTCGCTAAATATAATAATAATCACTTTATGAAGTTTTTTCTGACAATTTTCTTCTTCTTTTTTTTTTTTAAAGGGTGTGTGGAAATTTTTTAGTTGTATGGAATTAAAAGATAAATTTTTTTTACTTGAATTTGAAATATTTATTGAAGATGGATAGAACTTTTTCATAAAAAATTTCAAATTTCAAATAGAATCGTTATATACAGCGACACAATAAATAATATTTATTTACAGTGAACTTGATATTTCTCGAACATTTTCTTAAATCTTTAATGTTGTTTCCTTTACCACAACTCTTTGACACATACTATATTTGATTTGGTTGATATTGTAGGCTATGAGCGATGATGAATACAAGAGTGTGAAACATAGAGTGAAGACAAACAAGTACGAGGACCGAATATCAATGGGCTACTTTGTGTTCCCAGCTCAAAACGGTGTGATTCAGAGCTCCAAGTACGAGCCTTTTACTTATGCTGATTTTCAAGCCCAAGTTCAAAAGGACCTGATGACCATGGGCTTCAAAGTTGGGCTTGACCACTTCAAGCTTAATAAGCCCTCTTAATTCATTCCTACTACCCTAGTGTTTTTTGTTTTTTATTTTTTATATGAAAATATAAGAAAGGAAATTGTGCTCACAACAATAAAATTTCGACATTACACCCAATAAAATAGTATATTATTTACTAAAGTTGTCCTTGGTCTTTGGCTGTTTAAATTTCAAAAAATAAAAATTAAATTATTTATAGGATTGTAAATTGCAGTAAGTTATTTGAAAAAAAAAGTTTATTGTTGCAAATTAAACTTAAAAGGATCTTGTATTTTTTTTTTCCAGTTTTAATGAGTAAAGAGTAATTTATTTATAAATCTAAAAGAATATGAGTAGGGAAAAAAATATTGGCAGCTTCTATTTTCATATATAAAAAAAAAATTGTTCAATTCACACATCTACTGGCTCTTTAAATTACAAAATAAAAAATTCTAAACATACAAAAAATTTCACAAGAATAATGTAGTAATGTCATTATTGTAAATAAATCTATCTTCAATTGTTTTGTATTTTGTTTTGAAGTGAAAGGTCTACAATGAGTCACAACATTATGTATGAATTTTTTATTTGCATAGCACTATTAGAAATGAAAAATATTAGAGACTCTAAAAATTTTACTAAAATTTATAAATGTCGGTGTTTGGCAACTTAGGTTTAGGCTATTTTTTGGCTAAAATTTAAAAAAAAAAAAAATAGGCTAAAATAATTAATAAGACAAAATCTCACATCAAACCCATAGTCATTTTACTTTTTCTCTCACAAATATCACATCTAACTACAAAAAAATTCAATTACCTTTCCAAATACAAAAATTTTAACCTATTAAAATAGCCACTACTTAAATAGCCAACTTTCCAAACACCCACCTACATGGAAATGGGACTTAGCATTACTCTTAAATTATAATTTTTATTTCTCAATTAAATTATAAAAAATGATTGAGATTTTTAAAAAAATTCATTTTAATTCAACTCGTAATTATATAATATGACAAGTATTATTTTTTAATTTATTACACACTCAATTATATAAAACTTAATTTTTTTTTATCACATTATTATACGTAAAATTAAGAATTAACAAATAGGTATCTTAAATTATTATTTTAAAGTTGTGTTAGGCATAGCAGCATTGTCAATAATCCGGAGCGAGAATCATCATCATCTGTTATGGGCCCAAACCTTTTATCATCTTTTATTTTATTTATTTATTTTGGATTGGAACCTTTTAGTACCACTTTTTTTTACATAAAAAGAAGCAGAGAGAAGTGCAAAAAAACTGTTTTTTGATCATGAAAAAAACCCAAAGCCCGAGAAGACAAGAAAGGTTTGGAAGTAGCATCGATAAAAGTGAATAATTGTTCTTTTATTTTTGTAAGTGGGGATCCTACGGTTACAACCAGCATGGTTACCGTGCCACATACACCCGCATGCTTGTACGATCCTATCCCACACACCATACACACTGTTCTTATGCCTATCCTCAAGTGTTTAAAAAAAATATCAGTGGAATAGTTGATTTAATTTTATTTTTATTAGTTTAAGTTTTTATTCTAATTTTGAAAAGAAAAATGATTTGTGGCACTAAAAAGTTGGGCACTAATGCCCCTAATTTTCATTTTGGATAACTGTTTTGTTTTTTTTTTTTTTTGCCTTAAATGGAAATTATGGGCATTAGTGCCCAACTTTTTAGTGTCACAAATCAAAACCGTTTTGAAAATGTGTAAATTGTTTAAATATTTTGGAAATGTGTAAATTGTTTAAATCGTTTATTTTGTCTGCCCTATTTCCTTTCTCTTTATGAAAAATATATATAGTTTTGATAATAACTTATTTAGGTCTTATTTGTCATAATCTAAAAAAGTCAAAAAATCACTATTCTATTTAAGTCATATCATCTTATTTAAGTCATATCACCTCTCTATCACATCACTTCAAACCTAATCCATATTTCATAAAAAATCAAAAAATGTATTTATTTAGATCATCTCAAACCACCCCTTATTTTCACACTTATTTTAAAAAATTATTACCAATTTTGTCTTGAAGACATTAGGATTATTACATCAGTTTAATTTTTTTTATATGAATGATATATGTAAAAAAAAATTACAAAATGAATAATTAAAATTATCAAAATAAAACATGTAATAAGTTCTACTACCTTGGTCAACATTCTCTAATCCAACTCATATACAGAAGGAATGCCCAATCCAATTATTAAATTGATCCATAGAGTTCGAACCGAATAGTGAATCTCTTGGTGGTGTTTGTTTTGAGGGATTGATGGTAGGATTGTATTATTAGGGCAAGTTTGGGAACACCTCAATAATCCAAAAAGCTAAAAAGTTACTCAAAAAGTTAAAAAGTTAACACTATTCATCAAAAGTCAACAATTACGGCTGCACAACTTTCAATTCAAATTTTCCTCTAAAAACCAATTTTTACAATTTTTTATTACACATTTTTCCATAAAAAGTCAAAAAGTTAACCCAAACATCCATATTTTTAACCTCAATTTTTTAGTCCAAAAAGACAAAAAGTACACTTATTTAGTCTTCCCAAACTTGGCCTAAGTCTACTTGGACTAATAATCTGTTGTTTTGCTTAAAATTTTGCCACCGAACTATTAGTCCCAAATCTATTAGACTATTGTATCTCATAGAGGGGCACAAATGGAGGGATAAGGAGAGATATGGGATTAAGTGATGAAATAATCATTTTGACCCTCTACTATTTAATTATGTATTATATTTAGTAAAATTCAATAAAATTTAAATGTCTCAAATTAAAAATAAAATAATTTCATTTAATTTTTATTGATGTTTTATTTATTTAATTTATTTAAATAATTTTTTATAGATATTTTATTGATGTTTTATTTTAAAATTTTGTTTATATTATATTTAATTTCATTATTTAAATTTTAATAAATGTTTTATTTGATTTCATTTTTTAATTATTATTATTTTTAAAATAAATTTATTTAAAATTTTAATTAAAAAAATAACATATATTTTTATTGATATTTTATTTATTTAATTTAAAAAAAATAAATTCATTCAATTGTGTAAAAAATAAAGTAAAATAAAATTTTATTTAATCTAGTTAAAAATAATTAAAATATTAAAGGTATGTTTGTTGCTATTACTTAGTAATTTATTGAAAAAGGTAAAATAGTCATTTGAACATTTATCATTCTCCATAATATCCCAAACAAACATAGGATTCATATCATATCAAACCAAATAGTCCTTTAATCCCATGACTAAATAAACATGTGATATAAATTCAGTCCAACCAAATAATTCGGAGACAATGTATCTCAAAACTAACAGTCCGGTAGATTCTGATCCCCTCTTATCCAGTCCGTTCAAACAAATATACGCTTTAGGTATTCTATTTATTTTAATTTCTTGATAATTAGGTGTTTGAGTGTCTGAATCAATGTGCACATCAATTAATTCCAAAGGGTCAATAAAAGTAAACCAAACAACTCTGTTTAGTATTTGTCACATAATCTTTTCAATTGCACACATGTTTTCTCTTATAATTACAAATGTCATAATTCAACCATTTTAGTCGCAATTAAAATAAAGTCATAATCAAACATTACATAAAATATATTAAAGATTTTTTAGATTATAATCAAAATAATATGATGATCAACATTATAATAAGTCATAACTAATATCACAATGTGTATAATCAAGTCTCATAATTAATACTATAATAGATCATAACAAATACCACTAACATCATAACTAAGAGACATATGACACACTATAATAGGAGTTTGTACCATAAAATTTTTCATTTTAACGGTACATAATTGTATAAAACTAAAGAAAATTTTAATATGTATCCCTTTAAAAATGATGTACCATATACACTCTTAAATATGTAATTTTCTTCTTTAATTATGATTCATGAGTTTTTTAGTTTTGTCTCGTGTTGTGTTTAATTATAATATTTTTTTTTATATTTTTAATTATGACTAAAAAATAAAATTATATTACTATTTTTTAAAATTATAAGATTCATACAATATATACTTTTTAAAAGATGTATGTCATAATTTCCCATAACTATATACCTACCAATATAGAAAGAGAAAGAGAGATAGACATAAGTAATAAAATCTTTTTCTTGATGACCAAGTTTGGAGAAAAATGCCATTCCAGTCCGATTTTCTCTCTCTCATTTATAATTCGAATCCTATGACTATGAAACTGATGTATGACCCATATGAGAATGGAACTTTATAAACACTAAAATTAAAAATAAATAAACAAAACAAAATAAAAGCACATTACACAAATGTTTTATATTACGAAACTACACAACACAACATTCACTTCAATTCCATCAATCGATCCCAACTCCCCGGTTTAGGATTTTTTATTTATCTATCCATTTAAAAATAAATATGTATTTTTTTAAATAATAAAAAGTATATAATATATGATTATTTTATAATAGTAGAAAAATAAAATCATGTTATTATTTTTTTAAATTATAAGATTCATACAATATATACTTTTTGAAAGATGTATGCCATAATTTTCCATAACTACATACCCACCAGTATCGAAAGAGAAAGAGAGATAGACGGAAGTAGTAAAATCCTTTCATTGATAACCAAGTTTAGAGAAAACACCATTTCACTCCGATTTTCTCTCTCTCATTTATAATTCGAATCCTATGACTATGAAACTGATGTATGACCCATATGAGAATGGAACTTTATAAACACTAAAATTAAAAATAAATAAATAAAACAAAATAAAGCCACATTACACAAATATTTTATATTACGAAACTACACAACACAAACATTCACTTCAATTCCATCAATTGATCCCAACTCACCGGTTTAGGATTTTTTATTTGTCTATCCATTTAAAAATAATTATGTATTTTTTTTAAATAATAAAAAGTATATAATATATGATTGTTTTATAATAGTAGAAAAATAAAATCATGTTATTATTTTTTTAAATTATAAGATTCATACAATATATACTTTTTGAAAGATGTATGCCATAATTTTCCATAACTATATACCCACCAATATAGAAAGAGAAAGAGAGGTACACGGAAGTAGTAAAATCCTTTTCTTGATGACCAAGTTTAGAGAAAACACCATTCCACTCTGATTTTCTCTCTCTCATTTATAATTCAAATCCTATGACCATGAAACTGATGTATGACCCATGTGAGAATGGAACTTTATAAACACTAAAATTACAAATAAATAAATAAAACAAAATAAAAGCACATTACACAAATATTTTATATTACGAAACTACACAACACAAACATTCACTTCAATTCCATCAATTGATCCCAACTCACCGGTTTAGGATTTTTTATTTGTCTATCCATTTAAAAATAATTATGTATTTTTTTAAATTATAAAAAGTATATAATATATGATTATTTTATAATAGTAGAAAAATAGTCATATAATGACATGCCATTAAACAACCACACAGTGATAATAAAAATCTCCACTTAATATTTTTTTTTTTGGGGTCTTAAAATTAAACACAAATTGATAATTAACTATTAGAAGTTAAAAATACTAATACTTCAATTTGAAGAAACTTTTGTTCTAATTTATATTTTCACATTATAAGCCATTTAGGTGTGCAAGGAAAATAAATAGAACCGAATGACTGATTAAGATTGATTGGAATTTTAAATTTTTGATAGATTTTTCATAAGGTACGGGTTGATTTGGTTATGAAAATTTTTACAAGTATACCAATTGAATTAACTGAAATAGTGTACTTACCTAATTTAAAATTTAAATTATTTGATCACTAAAAAGATTTAATGATCAATAATACATATTTTGTAATAAAAGTTAAAAAAAAAGAAAAAAAAAAAGACATTTACAACACAACATTCACCATTTTTTCTTGATTTATTCGAAATGTAAAATTTTAAATTATGTGAATAATCTATCTTATGCACTAAACCAACAAAAATGATAAAATAAAACCATAGTATATAATTCCTTTCGACTCTTCAATCAACAAAATTAAAAAAATTGAATTTGAAGGTAAAATTTTTCTCAAACGTGACCGAATTAGACTCACTTATCAAATTAAAATAAATTTATTTTCAATAAAAAAAAAAAAAATTACAGCAAACAAGTCTTGTCAATAACTAGTACTATTTATTTTGGCGTGAGTGATGGTTCCGTTCCAAATTGGAGATTTTGATTGTAGAATATCGAAACTCCTCCCGCACGCACCGGACGATAAAAGGAAAAAAAATCGCAAAACCCCCACTCACAAACCTCTCAAGCTCTCTTCAATGGCGGCCGATATTGGGGAACTGGGTTCTTCAGAGAAGAAGAGAAGGCGTAGAACTCTTTGCAATCGCCCAAAGCTTCTGCTTGATCACAAAGTTGAAGTAATGCCAGCTTCTTTTGATCATCTTGGTCAATATATATATACACATATATGTCTCTGTATACATGTGTATATTTGTTTTTTTGACAACAATGGTTTTTCAGTATTCATGATTTTGGGGTCCGGGTTTTTCTTTTCTTTGTTTTTTATTTTTTTATTTTATTCATTATTTTATTTGCGATTACTGCTAAAATCTTTGGAGTTGTCCTTTTTTCTGATTGATCGTTTCCAAGATTGTTTCTTGCTCTGATTTTACCTGCATTGTGTTGTTTGCAGTCCATCTCTGGTTATATATATGTATATACAGTAGTGTATGGTTGTTTTAGTGTTCATGCAAAAGATTAATTTGGGATTCTATATATTGAACCAGTTTGTGAGTCTCAGTGAATGCTTTCTTGTTTGGATGATCAGCGTACATGCACTGTTTAATTTGGGAATCCATTAGATAAACAAGTCCGTGTTGCATCAATGCTTTCTTTTTTTGATCACTGATTGTTTATTGGGGTTTAACAAGGTAAAAAAAACTAAAAAAGAGAACTCTGCTCATAGTTGTTTTTGTTTACTGGTTTGTTCTTCAGTTGGGTTTCTTTGATTTTGCATTAAAACGTGAAATTGGTCCAGGTAAGGAGTGTTGAAGACGGGTTTCGGGGGTCATGGCACTCTGGAACTGTGATTGCCTGTGAAAATCAGGCTCGAAGAGTCCAATACGACCATCTTTTGTGCGACGACGGTTTGCAACATCTCATTGATTGTATAAAAGTCCCTCCTGTCATTGATGGAATTGTTCCGGCCATCAGGGTACTGTGTAACCATCGGGGTTTGATAAGGCCATTGCCACCACCGGTTGATTTTACGAAATGGTCTTTCCACTACGGACAGTGTGTTGATGTCTATTACAAGGAGGCATGGTGGGAGGGCGTGGTTTTTGACCATGAAGACGGCTCTGAGAGCCGAACAATTTTCTTTCCCGATATGGGTGATGAAATGCAGTTTAGAATCGATACGTTACGGATTACTCAGGACTGGGATGAATTTACTGACGAATGGAAGCTTCGTGGGAACTGGTTGTTTCTTGAGTTGGTTGAGGAATTTGAGCAAGAGTGGCCACTTCAAGTTTCTGTGAGGCAAATATGGTATGAAGTGAGGGTAAAGAAGGCTTTTCAGAACCTTGTGGAGTGGACTTCTACACTCAAGGGTATCTGGAAAAATTTGGTGTGGGAAGTTATTTTTGATAATTGTAAGCTTGCTTTAAATCACTTTTTACATGAATTGAATTCATCAGGGGACTTGGCACAGGATGCCCATGGCCTGCCACCATCATCCGAAACTCATCTTGATGTAATATTGAGGCCTGAAGCTGATTCGGGTAACTCTCTTGCCATCGTTGCAGTTAAAAATGATGGCTCAGATTCTAGGTTGTTGTCTACTGATCTCAGTAATGATGGCTTGGGTATGAATCTCTCAACTAGCTCAAACACGCCCTGTCATGAAGAAACACCATGTGTGTCACCTCATGCTCTACCAGTCTTACCTTTTAATCAAGAAGAATTTTCTAGATTGTATTCAAAATTAAACAGTCAAGGGTTTTATAGACCCAGTTATAAATCACCAGCTGGATGGAAAAAATGTTTTAGACAAAGAAAAAGTGTTAAGTGGGTACCTGCTGGTGTTGACATTGTTCCTAGAGCTGAGTTTTGCCCTAATGCAGTTGACGAATACCTGAACAATAGATGCAAGTCATCATGTAGTTTAAAACTTAGAATGCATCTCGCATATTTGGGCTGGAAGATTGAGTTCATGAGAGATGAAAATGTTCTTAGGATGCGCTACACCTCACCCGATGGGAAATCATATTTGTCACTTGTTACCATCTGCAAGGCTTTGGGGAAAGCTCCATCGGAAAGGTTGAGTACAAGTCATAGGTGGCAACCTGCTGGTGATGAAATTGTTCCTAGAGCTGAATTTTGCCCCGATGCAATTAATGAATACCTAAAGCCTGGACATAGGTCTTCCCGTACTTTAAATGTCAGAAAGCATCTTGCATATTTGGGCTGGAAGATCGAGTTCATGAGAGATGGAGGTATTAATAAGATGCGATACATCTCACCTAATGGGAAATCATATTATTCACTTGTTATGGTCTGTAGGGATTTGAAGGAACCTGGATCAGAAATTCTTTCCCTTCCTTCCCGAGATGATGAAAGACTGTCAGTTGCTGTGTCAGATAGTCCATTCACTTCTCCTCTCGCTGAACCACCACACACATCCATGGAGCTGTCTGTGATGCCTCCTCCTTCCGACAGAGTTGTTGAATCTGAATATTGCCCCCGAGCTGTACTTGATTACTATTCTCTTGGATCAGCAGAAAATAGTGATAAATGGAAGTGTTACAAGGCTAAGGACCACAAATATGTGGGTCTACAATTTAAAGCAAAAAAGCATCTCTCGGCTGTTGGGTGGTCATTCTGGTACTATGTGAGGGGACGGAATCGGGAATTGCGATACACTTCACCAAGTGGAAGGTCCTATAGCTCTCTTCGAACAGCCTGCAAAGCCTGTATAGATGAAGGAGGAACCTCTGATAATAATACTTTTATCTCTAGACCAATGCAAAATGCTGGCTCTCGGATGCAGAAGAAAAGAAAGGCATCTGGATCGCCAATCAAATCAAGAGATGATTTGGGTGATGATTGTCCAACGCGTGTGCTGCGCTCTAGCAAAAGAGCTCGGCAGGTGGTGGTTCCTTCTTCCTCTGATCAGAACCCTCGAACCATATTATCTTGGTTAATAGACAATAATGTGGTGTTGCCTAGGGCAAAAGTACGTTACATTAGCAGAAAGGATCATCCTCCAATAGCTGAAGGGAGAATAACTCGCGATGGGATCAAGTGCAGTTGTTGCCAAAAAGTTTTTCCCCTTAGTAAATTTGAAGCACATGCTGGCAGCAATAATCACAGACCAGCAGCAAATATTTTTTTGGAGGATGGGAGGTCTTTGTTAGATTGTCAGAGACAGTTGAAATGTCATTATATTAAGAGAAACTTGATGACAGAACCACTTGACATGAAAGGTAGGCGGCACCAAAGCATGAATGATTACATATGTTCTGTCTGTCACTTTGGGGGTGAATTAGTTTTATGCGATCAATGCCCGTCATCATTTCACACAAGTTGCCTTGGTTTGAAGGTAGATCCTTTGAATACTCCTATCCTACTTATCAAACTATTTTTTTTTTTTTGGGTTTCTCAGACTTATTTCTTTGAACACTGTATATGAATTTTAATTTTGAGTTCTAATTTGGACTTCAATTTATTGTTTATTTAGGATGTTCCAGATGGTGACTGGTTTTGTCCATCATGCTGTTGTGGAGTTTGTGGGAGAAGCGGATTAAATAATGGCTCGAAACAATTTACGGATGACAGTGTTCTCCATTGTGATCAGTGTGAGCGTCAATGTATGTGAGTTGAACTTATTTGTAGTTGTGTTATTGTATCCGTGACCATATATGTATTATACTTATTTACAGATACACATCCACACTTAATATGTTTCTGATGTAGATCATGTTGGGTGCCTAAGGAAAAAGGGTGTTATGAATGTAGACAATTATCCTGAAGGAAGTTGGTTTTGCAATAAAAGATGCGAACAGGTATTTCATAACTGCCTTCCTTCGCAATATTACATTTTGGATCAATATCAAGAATATATTGGTTTTAGCATGCACTAACACCTATGTAATTTGCAAGTTGTCTTCTCCAAAAGCATGATTATTAATGTTCATCAAATAAAAACATTAGAACCTTGCGATGAACATATTGTTCATTTGCTCCTGTCTTAGTTTTATATGAACTGATAAGGTCTCCGTTTATGCTAAAAGTAATAAAATGAGCTTGTTTCTTCTATTTTTTGCTCTTGTATGTACCTTTGTTTTGTTTTGTTTTGTTTTGTTTTTTTTTTCCATGCTTCTTTGAAGAATAAACCCTGCATCTGAACGTGGCCTCCAGCATTTGATGTAGATATATGAAGAGGAGAAATTAACTAATAAGGTTGCTTTTGTAAACATTACATTTCGTAACCAGTTTTCTTCTCATGGGAACCATGTTACATGTTTTGCAGTTTGGCTGGCTGGTATTGGTTTCAAATTGTGAGAATTGCATTAACTTTCTTGTTAACTAGTGTAATTTTATGGGCAAAACTCTCAGATATAGGTTTGAGGAGGCAAATACAAGAATTAGAAAGTGGAATATTAGCAGCTGCTTTTTCGCATCTTTGCTCAAAGTTCAGTCCTGACATGATTTTATTTCTGGTTTTACAAATTAGACTTTCTAAATTGAAGAACAATACAATACACAAGCTTGTTTAATTGTTCTTGTCTAACATGTGAAGTGCTGAATTAAATATGATATTTGGTATGCATAATTGGTGGATTATCTATTTGATGCACCTGTTGGACACAGTTGAATGTGGGTTTTAATACACCTGGGTCATTATTGCAGATCTTTTTGGGTCTCCACAAATTTCTGGGAAAGTCAGTTCTGGTTGGCAAAGATAATTTAACCTGGACCTTGTTGAAATACAAGAAATGTGATGATGGTGATCATGATGTCTCTGATATGGCAGCTGTGACGGAGAACTACAGCAAGCTTAATGTTGCTCTTTCTGTGATGCACGAATGTTTTGAGCCTGTTAAAGAAGCTCGAACCAGGAGAGATCTTGTTGAAGATGTTATTTTCAGTAGATGGTGAGTTAATTTCATTGCTAGTCCAGTTATATTTCCATTTTTGTTGTGTCATATAGACAACATGATTTTGTATTTTTGTTTTCTGATTTCATTTCAAACTGTGCTATTGAAATGCTAGTCATATCTTGTAATTGTGTTATTTTGTACCTGTGCTTCTGTTCATATTCTTACAATTATGGTCTTCATTGTTCCAGTGGTTTGTGACTAAATTTTATTTTTCTTAAATGTTTTTTTTCATGGTTTTATTTTTTTCCTCGATTGGGGAACATGTTATGTATTCTGGAATTAATATTAGCACATTAGAGGAGTTTGATTGCTAATACATGTTGTATCAACTCAACTCAGGAATTTTTTTTCTTCTTCTTTCCATTTTTTATTGGTAGAGCTGAGCCTACTTTGTCTGCTCAGTAGTAGCTTGAATACCACTGGGGTAAGACAATTAAGCTTTAATGTTTACCTGTTTACCCAGTTTTGGTGATTTCACTACAAAACTTTCACCGTCTCTATTAGTTGTCTTACTATTTTATTTCTATCTACTGCAGTTTACTTTATTTTTTCTCCTTTTATTCTTGTTTATATTGGAGGAACCCTCAAGCCTAATTTTCATTTCTCCTTCCTCTTTTCTACTAAAGTTCTTCTCAATTAAGAAAAAAAGAAGATATGAAGTGTAATACATCCTTGGTCTTAGTAAAATTTGACCTTTTATCTCATAGTTATGACCCCTCTGTCTCACTACCCATCAAGATAAGTTTCATTAAACAGCATCATATTACATCTGGAAGGCTTACAGACATGCAATGTTACCTGTGATAACAAAAGTATTCTCGCTCTTGTGATCAACAACTAGGTCCTTCTCTCTCACTGGACCTTTGACTGGTAAGCAAGTTTTGGTGGGAGATTTTATGTGCCTTTCTTGGGGTTTTGCTTTGGGTATGGCATAAGCAAAAGAAGAAATTTTAGGATGGATGATGGGATAAAACTGCCTATTTTATGTTAGGTTTTGAATTAAGTGAAAAACTTTTGGTCAATAGGCATTTAGTGAACTGTTTCAGTTTAATTGGGTTTATAATAGGGCCATCTCATTTTAACCGCCTGTGATATTTTTCAAAACAATGTTGTTATATAAAATTTTTCACGAGTGTTTATCTCTTAAGATAATTCATTTATTTTTGGTTACTGGACATCACTTTCTATTGCACCAAGTCTAGTGGTAATTATTACTTTTGCAGGTCAGAGCTGAATCGGTTGAATTTCCAAGGGTTTTACACAGTGCTTTTGGAGAAAAACGATGAATTGATTACTGTAGCTACTGTAAGGTATTATACAAACTACAAACTTGGGTTGAGTTGCTTACTTTTTTGTTTGATCATGGTAATCTGAAGGGATTTCATTTCTTTTCTTTTCTTTTCTTTCTCTTTTTGTTTAAAGGGTTCATGGAGAAAAGGTGGCAGAAGTACCTCTTGTTGGTACACGGTTTAAATATCGCCGACTTGGAATGTGTCGCATCTTGATGAATGAGCTTGAAAAGGTAAAATCTGATTTCTGTGAATTTGGGGTGGGGCCTTGGGGAATGCTTGATATGAATTGTTCACAGTTGCAATTCAAATTGAGCATTTAAAGAAATATAGTAAATCTTCTAAAAAAATTTACAAGTTGGATGGCTTAATAAGGTAATTTGATTTCTAAATATTGTTTTACAGATGCTGATGGAATTAGGAGTGGAGAGACTAGTTTTGCCTGCAGTTCCCAGTGTGCTAAACACTTGGACTACCTCGTTTGGGTTTTCAAAAATGGCAGAGCTGGAGAGATTGAACTTTCTGGATTACACTTTCCTTGATTTCCAGGGTACTGTCATGTGCCAGAAACTCTTAAATAAGATCCACTCCACAGACTTGAGCCCATTAACAAGTATGTGGCATTTCCTCCCTCTACTACGTTATTGAAGATTATAAAAAATTGTACGAACTAACATCCATGTTCTGTTGTATGATTTATGCAGGAACTGAGCAAAACATTTGTGATGCTGTGAGTGGAAGTCATAATGTAGATTTTGATGGGAATAGTGCTATTTCTGAAGCCTTCCAAACAGACCAGGTCGAGGAGAGTGAAATCATGGACCAAGGACCTGCAGAGTATGTCTCCGGTCTCATTTCCTATAATATACTTAAACAAGAGATAAAAAATACAAAAGCTTGAACACTCATCTGTTATGATAAGCAAAAATATTTGTCCAAAAAATGACAATCAAGAGATCTTTACCAAGTGACTTGTATTTGACTCAGGCTAGAAAGATAGGACATTCTTATGGAAATTGCTCTGAATGGTTAGTTTAAATGTTGTAATTATGTTGAATATATGATTGGCTGGATGCATCTAATAATTGAAATATAGTAGTAGCAAGCAACATGAAAGAGGAAAATCACTTCATTTTTTGTTCATTTTCCACGAAGGGCCTAAGAACAGGATACAACTTGTTCAGCCAGTATAAATTGTAGACGGAAACCCTGATTTATCAAAAAGAAAAAAAAAAATTATAGTCTGAAACTGGATTTTCTAGTGGCATGAATGGATTATATATTAAATGGTAAATTCAGTCAAGCAAGCTCTAATTTTTTTCAGGACAACATAAATTTATTTATTTATTTTACATAATCATGATCATAATTAAGAAAAATTAACATACACTTGATCATCTTTGCATGTTAGAAATGATGGAATATTTTTAAAATGAAAATAATGGACCTAGAATGTTACTTCTTTTATGTGCATACCTTCCAATATTATGAGTAACTAACGCTGTGTTTGGTTGGGGGATTTGGGGAGGGATTTGGAAAGGAAAAGAGAAAAGGTGTGTGAAACTATATGAAATGTAGGTATATTTTATTCACATTTCACCTTATTTTTCCCTTTCCCTTTCCCTTTCCAATCCTTCCTCAAATCCCCCAACCAAACACAGCGTAAAAGTATTTAAAATAGAGAATTGTTAAAAAAAAAAAAAAAAAAAAAAAAACTATAATTTTAAAGTTGTTTATGAATTGAAAAGCATATCATATCACAAAGATGAATAGTGTATTGACATCATACCCTCATTTGCCAATTTATGAAACATATCATATCACAAAGATGAGTTTTTTATTCATTTACTTGAAAAGTTACGATGTATGAGCCACATTCTTCATCTGGGAGAAAAAATGGTTTCATACTCTAATGCATATCATGTCATGTTAATTCTTTGGACAATACCTCTTCTAATCTTTAAATCCATGCTTCAAAGAGAGATTTTGATTGTTAATGTGATGAAGACTACAAGGGCAACCATATTCTGAGGCCGAATTGAAGAATTTTTCCGATATTACAATTCATGCTTTGCAAATACACCCTACATATATATTTATAGATACATATAATTTATTTGTGTATATTAGAAAGTGTTGGTTTATTTATGTGGTTTTGCCAGTATAGCTGGAGTTGATGGCAGCGATGGGTGGTAGTGGCACAGGACCTCCGGGTTTTTTGGTACTTCAATTTTCTTTTAACCTTTCTGTCTGCATTGCATCATTTTTATTCCTTTACATTTTACTTTTATCCAGTCAGATTTTTATTTTTTATTTTTTCAATTCTGTTCCATGGTCATAGACAAACCAAACAAACGCTTGAATGCATACCTTTCCAAAATGGGATCTGCGAAGAGTGTTCAGTTTGAAGGTTGCTGACCACAGTGAATGCGAGAACAATGATGCCTTTTCAAGTGTTACAAGCGGAGGAGGATTTCAGCTTGCTGAAGCCGAGACCTTTCACATGCTGCCGGTGAGTCATGAGAATATCTGTTTTTTGCCCCTCTGGGAGTTTAAATTTTGCTTTAATGAAGGTCAGTCTAGAATTTCCTCGTTTTTGTGAAATATATAGTGGGAGGAATTTGCAGGAGTTTGGTATCGGGCTCGTGTTTATTCATGTATATAGGGAAGTCATATATATATATAGCTAGCTGTAATTATGCATAGAGCTTATTTTTGGATTTCCCTATGATGGTTGCAATGGAAGATATGGCTGTTTTTATCTTTTTGATTTGTGGCACTAAGTTTGTTGAGCACTAATGGCACTAATTTCTATATCAGTAAAGAAAAAAAAAAAAAAAAAACAAAGTTACCAAAACAGGAAATTAGTGCCATTAGTGCCAAAAGTTTTAGTGCCCACAAATCATTTTTCTTTATCTTTATTGCTTCTAATGTATTATAATGTGAATTATTTATGAGACACCATTTTAGTTGGTACTTTTTAAACTGGTCATATCATATGCATTACTTTTCTGGGGGCAGAAAGGGCATTATTGGAAATAAATTTTTACCTATATCAATCCTTTGAAAAATTAGCTATTTTAGTTTTTGGCTTATTTTAGTAGGTTAAAATATTTGTGTTTGGAAATATAGTTAGATTTTTTTGTAGTTGGATGTAATGTTTGTGAGAAAAAATGAAATAATTATAGGTTTGATGCGACATTTTGTCTTATTAGCTATTTTAGTCTATTTTGTCTTTTTGTAAATTTTTCTAAAAAGCAAAAAAAAACTTTGCAGTGTCTCTGGCTTTATTCATTCCTCGTGTTCTTCTGGTATGTAACTTTGATCGTCCTTCGGCTTTCTTTTACATTTTTGGATCTTTTTACTTCTGGAGGTTACTTTTGGTAAATTTAGCTTCACATATTTTAAAACTCTTGTTTGAATTCATATGTGAAATAGAGAAATAATTTTTTTTACCGACTCGTAAATAATTCCACTTTTGGCACTTTGTACTGTCTCCCTTCCCTTTACAATTTGTCCAATCTGTTTAAAGTTTCATTTGCCTAATAGGGCCTGTTTTGCTGGTATGTGTTTTTCTTCTTTTGGGTGACCTTGTACGGATGGTATGGCAATGGGTCGGGACTCTGGCGGTACCCTTTTCGACCCGCTTTTGAAAGTTATATTTTCAGCATTAAATCTCAATAATTTTAAAATTGCAAATTGATTTATTTGGTTTAAAGTACACAAACTTAAAGATTGATTTGTGTTGATATGGATTTGCGATTGAAAAGTAAAGGTAGAGACAAAGAAGAAGAATTGCGACATCCAGTGAATATTAGCATTAGTATTTAATTTGATATGCATGATTTGTAAGTGATTGCATGATTTATAAGTGATGCTATGTATTTAGACAATTCATAAGGCTTTAGAGTTTAGTCATCAAAATAAAAATATATATATATAAAAAAATTGAGAATAAATGATTATGTATCATGGGGGGCCAGTTCCTTTACTTGGATGGAGATGTAAGTTGTTTTAGGTGGAGAGAGAGAGAGAGAGAGAGAGAGAGAGAGGGAGAGCACAATCTCTGATTAAGGGGACCTTGGTCTTGCTGTCAACAACAACAGATGCCTAATTTATCAAGTGGGTCACTGAATTGAGGGGTCTCTCTGTGTCTGTTCATTTACGTTGTGTTTGGTTGGATGATTTGAAGAGGGATTTAAAAAGAAAAAAGGAAAAATTTGATAAAATGTGAATAAAATATACCTACATTTCACTTAATTTCACACATTTTTTTCCTTTTCCTTTCCAAATCACTCCCCAAATTTCTCAACCAACCACAGCATTACAGTTCCGTTTTCCCATCTTCTAGATAGCCCAATAGCCCATTCCTTCTTCCCCTCAATTGCCTCTTCTTCTTTTTTTTTGGGCTACCCTTTTTTTTTTTTTACCTCCTCCCCTTATAGATAAGCCTTTGTAGGCACCTAACTAGTCATCTATGCCTTCCTACTGGAAAAGTAGGTTTTATTGGAAATCATATTACCCAATGGCTTGTTATTTTGATGGACAACGAAATTCCTACGTTTATTTCATGGACATTGAATAAAATTATATCAAATTAGACGATCATAATTTAACAATATATATCTATAAGCTCAATAATCATCAACAAACACAATAAAGAGCTCACAATGAACATAACTAAACCCATTATAATTATAAAAAAAAAAATTGGAAGAAATAATCAATCTTTCTCTTGAGCAAAAATTGACCGTTTAATCTCTTAATTAAGAGGCTATAACAGTAGTCAACTAGACTAACTCAGTTAGTTAGCTTCTTATAATGAGTTTACCATAAATAAGAATTTTCACTAGTGTTGCACTTTGTGTTTCTTTCATGATCTCTATCTTCTCTCTTTTCGACTTCATTAGTTGGCATTTTTTTATTTTATTTGTGTGTATAATGCATTTTGTTACATTACATTAATGCTATGTTTGGTTGGGAGATTGGAGGAGGGATTTGGAAAGGGAAATGGAAAAGGTAGGTGAAATGTGAATAAAACATACCTATATTTCACCTAGTTTTACTCACCTTTTTCCTTTCCTTTCCAAATTCCTCTCCAAATCCCCCAACCAAACACAGCGTAACTATAACTCTAGGACCTGTAATGCTGGTGTTGACTTTAAAAATAAATAATAACAGATAAGAAATGATCTGTAATGTTGCAACAAAGAAGAATGGATTTCAGTATTACTTCATTATTTAAGAGTTATTTCCATAATTGAAATTCAGTATTGTGTATACACCACCTGTTTGGTATATATATATTGTTTCTTTCTTTCATCATCTTTTGTAGTTTAACAAAACTTTAATTTCTTAAAATCAAGTTTGGGAATTTTTTTTTTTTTTTTTTCCTTAAAGTGTTTGATAAATTTCACCGTAGTATAACTAGATGATTGATGGTGGAGGATGATCCTATATGATTACAGTAATTCTACATTTGAAGAATAGAATGATGTCCTATGAATATGTAGTTGAGGCAAAGCAAACAACTTGTTTCCAAAAATTTGCAAATATATACTTTGACAAGAATTGAGATATTACGTGACAATATTAGTGAAAGATATCACGTGCCAATACTAATACTCTATCAGCATCCAATAATTTGTTTAGAGAACTTGTGAAGATCAGTTCAAATGGAAAATCACCCAAATTTTATTCAAGTAGTCCCTATGTTTAAATTTTGATATCTTATTTGTAAGAGGCTAGTTGGTGATCGTACATACCCTGAATTTGCATTCCCATGACAGGTCCAAAAAACCCTAACTAGCTAATATCGGTTCTCGGTTATAAAAAAAAAAAAATGGATATTTTTAATAATTTTTTTTTTTAGAGAGAGAATTAAACTTGGAGGGGCTGCTGCAAATACCAATCCAAACACATCCCATACCAACCAAGTTGGGGTGAGGGGTGAGCTCACTCTCTACCGACAGTGAAGCATTGATAACAATGGCTCTGGAAATATTTGGACCCATCCTCCCAATTGGCCTTCCTCTTCATATATATATATATACATAATTCACACACATTTATATATCTTTTTCCTTTATTTTTATAAAATTTTCAGTACTGTTCTCTACTTTTTGCACCAGAAAATCAATCAATTAATTTATTGTTTAAAAATTAGTTGGACCCTATTTTCCACATTCAACAACAGTAATGGCACAGCTGTAGCTGTTTTTGGAAGTTAATTGCATGCATTACTGCATGGGTTGTATTAGAGATTACACCTTTAAATTATGGAGGTGCCACATTGCATTTTGAAAATAGTACTGTTAGGATGACTAAATTTTTGTGTCAAAATTGTTTATGATTTAACTTGCAATTTTGGTACTAAAAATAAAAAATAAAAAATAGTAAATTTAACATTAATATTACTTTCTTGATGTAGCTTTAAAAACCTTGTGGCATGCATTCAAAAACATTGTAATAAAAGTAATGGTAGAATGACCAAATTTATGCACCAAAATTGTTTTGAATCTGAACGGTGGGGCTCACTTCTGGAGCGTCCTCAGGATTAGGTATTATTCCTCGCTAAGAGCATCTCCAACGGTTGAATAAATTTTTTACCAAATTTGAGTAAAAAAAAATCAATTTTCTCATTCTGATATCAACAGCTCCAACCGTTCACTGTAGCGTGCATCAAATAGAGAGGGTCATTCGGGGGGTCGACTGGCTGGTCGACCGGTAAGAGCAAATTTAAAATTTTTGCCTTCATTTCCGTTGCTTCAAAAAAATGCTAAAGTCGTCGACCAAGGGGTCAACCGGGTGGTCGACCCCATAGTGTAAAATTTTCACAAATTTCTGCTTTAAAGGGGTCATCCGGTGGGACATCCGGGCGGATGTCCGGTGGGTCCAACTCAACGGCTATACACAATAAATTGGTGAAAGGGCAAGCCGTTCTCAGTTTGGTGAAACATTTGATATTTTCTCAATTTGATATTGTTTTGGTGCAATTGTTGGAGCACAAAAAACATATTTTTTTCATCAAATTTAAATTTGATGTTAGATTTGGTGAACGGTTGGAGATGGCCTAAGGGATCTGTTTTGATTGATTCTTTTGCAGTGTATATAGATTTTTCACAAAAAAAGAAAAGAAAAGAAAAGATTAATCCATTATTTATAGCACCTTTATTACATAATAATTGTTTAAAAAATATTGACCACCTATTTTTGAAATTTATAGGCTGTGTTTGGTTGTGCTTTGGAATCATGATTCTACATGTGTGTTTGAGCTCCATGTTTGGTAAGAGTTTTGGAATTAATTTTCCAAAACTCTGCCGAAAGCTCTGTCTTTTCTGCGTCTGTTCTGCGCGTTGTCTGCAATTTTTTTTCCCGTTAGGGTCGTCCGGCCGGTTGATCAGCCGGCTGACATTTTTTTTTTTTTTTTTTTTTTTTTTTTTTTTTTTTTTTTACAATTGATATGTTAATTAATTTATAATCGAAAAAAATATTTTCTGAATTTTTTATGTGCTTTAAAATAATTTTGAGTTGTATGTTTAGTTATGAGTTGTAAATTTTTGTATCACATATCAAATGTCACATCAACAATTTCCCACTCAAATCAAAACTCTTTTCAAAACTATTTTCAAAACTCTTTACCAAACAAATTTTCTACATTCAAATCATAATTCCACAACACACAAACTCAAAATACAACTTATACTCTCAAATCACATTTACAAAACTCTACCAAACGCTACCGTACATATTATTCATTTTATGATAAAAAAATATTATAAAATAACGTTGTTACAATTATCGAGGCTCCGTTTGAGATGTCAAAGTTTGACTAAATAAATTAATAAAAATAAAATAAAATAAAATAATTAATGAGATAAAATGTCACATTAAAATTAAAATTATTTTATTTTTTCTCTTACCGCCATCAAATTAATTATAAAAAAAAGAAAAAGAAAAAGCTGACAATCAATCTAAAATAACTTTTGTAGTCAAGTTAAAATAATTAAATAATTAAAATAGCCGACTAAATATTGTAATGTTTGTCGTTTGGTAACATTTACGTTTTCAGTTTTCTGTTTATATTTATAAAAATTTTAAAAACTCAAATAAAAACTTGTTTGGTAAAATTTTTAATTTATAAATCAGTGGTCTAAGTTTATAAATTTGGCGAAAAAATGAAAATACAAAAAATGTGTTTCCGTTTTGAGTTTTGAGTTTTTTTTTTTTTTTTTTACTACCCAACACTAGCTACCACCACTCACCACCCACCTGCTACCACCACCCGCCACCCGCCACCACCACCTACCCCTTGCCACCACCACCACCACCACCACCACCACCACCACCTACCCCTTGCCACCACCACCACCACCACCACTACTACTACCACCCACCACCCACCTGCCATCCACCGGCCACCACCCACCACTCGCCACTACCATCCATCACCCGCCACCACCACTCACCACCCACCTGCCACCACCATCTACCACTTGTCACCACTAGCCATCCATCACCACCAGCAACCTGCCACCCACCCGCCACCACCACCCGCCACCACTACCACCACCACCACCCACCACCACTACCACCACCATCACCCACCACCCACCCGCCACCCACCTGCCACCACCACCACCCCACTCGCTACCACCTACCACCCGCCACCGTCACCCACCCACCCACTACCACCACCACCTGCCACCTACCCGCCACCACCCACCACCATCAGCCATCCGCCACCCACCTGCCACTACCAACCACTTGCTACCACCCACCACTCGCCACCGTCACCCACCTACCCACCAATACCACCCACCACCCACCCGCCCGCCACCACCCGCCATTCGCCACCCACCCGCCACCCGCCACCACCACCACCACCATCCACCACCCACCACCACCACCCACTCGTTACCATCCACCACCGTCACCCACTCACCCGCCACCACCCTCCACCACCAGCTACCTACCACCCACCGTCACCACTTTCCACTAGCGTCTTCCGCAACCACTTGTCATTTCTCACTCTTTTTTATATTTTTAAAATTTTTTAAACATTTTGTCAATTACCAAACGCGTTTGTAGTTTATGTTTTTCTAAAAATAAACAAAAAAATAAACAAAAACCAGTTTATAAAATTTTTGTAAATATAAACTGAAAACGTAAACGTTACCAAACACAGTAATATTTACGTTTTTTTGTTTATATTTATAAAAATTTTATAAACTGATTTTTGTTTATTTTTAGAAAAACATAAACTACAAACCGTTTCATTTGAACGAAATGTTTGAAAATTTTAAAAAATATAAACTAAAAAATATGTTTGTTTAGGCCTAAAATATTTATATTTATTTTTTATTATTTATGACAATGGGATCATACACATAATAATTGGAAAAAAAAAATTAATTAGAAAAAAAAAATTTGAAAAAAAATTTTTTGTTAGTCAAAATTTTAAATTTCTATTTAAAAATCAACGTAAATTCATTTTTTGAATTTATATTTTTTTCTTAAATTGACAAACTGAGATAACTATTTATAAACTAAAAAAATTATCAAACAAATTTTTATTACAATTTTTAAAATTTTTATAAATATAAACTAAAAACGTAATGATTACCAAATAATTACAAAATGAATAAAGCAATTGAATGTAGTCAGCCTCTAAGAACCATAAAATTAAACACGCTGGAAAGGGCGTGGACCAAACAAAGATACGCTCGACTTGTTTTCAGAGGTGGAATGAAAAAAAGTTATAATGAGGAGGTTGATAGTAAAAGATTAGATAAAATTATATTTATTTTAATGATAGTTATCGGTGTAGGGACTGTTAAATTATTTTTATATAAAATAAATATAAAATAATAAAATTAATTAAAAAAATATAAAAATATTAAATATTAATGTTTAAAAAAAATACTCAACATGTAAAAAATAAAATAAAATAAAATAATTTTAGAAAAAAATAAAACAAATAAAAAAATAATTTTTCGTAACAAAAAATACAAAAAATTAAACATTAATGTTAAAAAAAAAATACCCAACATGTAAAAAATAAAAATAAAAAAATAATCCGACGGATTATTTTTCTAATACCAAGTGCTGGAGGCTCATTCGAATTCCCTTTCCAAGGAGATTCATAATCCGGAGGGAATTACGAATCCCTTCTCTGTCTCTCAAAATAAACACAAAGATAGTAAATCTCATCTCACTACCAATCTCAATTCTCTTTCCATAATCCCAAACAAACGGGGCCAGGGAGACATCAACCAAAAAAGCGAACATCAATTGACAACACACAACACAAAACTCACAAGCACAACGTGAACGGAATAACAATGTGTGGGACAAAAATATGTTTTGTCTATTGACTTCAGAAATTTTTCAGTAGTGCCAATATATTTTATAAAATTTTGCATCAATTATATCTATCACTTATTTTTTAAAAATCAACAAATTAATTTAAACTATCAAATTATAAATAAAAGAAAATTTCAATAAATTAATAATATTTTCTAAATAAATAAAAAAAAACACAAGTTAATATATGAGCTTTTACAATTCATTTTGATAAGGTTTGATATTTTAAAATTGTTGTATAATAATATCATTATCAACATTACGAAATACATCTTTTTCAATATATGTAACTGAATAATCATACATCAAGATGAAAGAAATGTTTGTTTTACTCCATAAGTAGTGCTATTGGATTAACAATACAGTAAATATCACATAAATCATGTTCATTTTGCAAAAATGCTGTGGAACTACGAATTCACTTCACCATTGGGATTCATAATCTAATTTCCTGATATAGGAGATAAAAATATCAGTTTACATCCATTTTATAAAAATAATAATAATTTTATATATTGAAATAAATTTATAAATTTAATTCTAATCAACTAATACAAACAAGCTAGTACACATATAAATATAATTTATCTTATATTAATATTAAGATAAATTACAATTCATTTTGATAAGATTTCATATTTTAAAATTGTTGTATAATAATATCATTATCAACACTACGAAATACATCTTTTTTAATATATGTAACTAAATAATCATACATCAAGATGAAAGGCATGTTTGTTTTACTCCATAACAATTCAGTATATATCACATAAATCATGTTCATTTCGCAAAAATGCTGTGGAACTACGAATTCACTTGACCGTTGGGATTCATAATCTAATCTCATGATATAGGGGATAAAGATATCAGTTTACATCCCTTTTATAAAAATAATAATAATTTTATATATTGAAATAAATTTATAAATTTAATTCTAATCAACTAATACAAACAAACTAGTACACATATAAATATAATTTTTCTTATATTAATATTAATAGATTTATTACTAGTTAGTGGGATCAAAGTAATGGTTTTGAAAATTAAGAGTTCAAAATTATATTTTAGTGGGTTCAAGTTGTTGTTTTCTTTCCTAAAAATAATATAATAACAAAGTAATAAAATATTTTTAAAAAAATCATCCAAAGGGTTGAGGAGTTTTTTTTTTTTTTTTTTTAAATATTCAAAAAAAAAAAACAATTTAGAGAATTGA
This sequence comes from Camellia granthamiana, assembly GCA_036172215.1. Taxonomy (NCBI): domain Eukaryota; kingdom Viridiplantae; phylum Streptophyta; class Magnoliopsida; order Ericales; family Theaceae; genus Camellia; species Camellia granthamiana. The sequence goes on along the minus strand of CM069915.1, from coordinate 31,600,451 downwards.
TTCACTTTTTAAACTATGTAGGAAACTAACCTGCTTTTTTAACTCGCATTTTGAAAATATGATTTTGAAATTGAAATTGCATTTTCAACATGCAATTTCATCTTGAAATCGCATGTTAAAAATGTAATTTCAAAAAATGAAGTCCATGCCATCATAAATTGCATTTTCAACGTGCGATTTCAAAGTAAAATTACAAGTTGAAAATGTAATTTCAATTTAAAATTACATTTTCAAAATGGGATTTTAAAAAACAGGTTAGTTTCTCAAATAATTTGAAAAGTGAATCAATTCTCTAAATTATTATTTTTTTATATAGAATATTTTTTTTTAAAAAAACTCGAGGTTTGAGTGACAGCACTTATGGTAAGGTGGGGCGACTTTATTTTTTTTATTTTATAGAAATTTTTTAAAAAAAACTCGAGGTTTGAGTGACAGCACTTATGGTAAGGTAGCGTCGCCCCTCAGTCACAAAGTTTTTAATAAAAAAATAAGCTAATGGGAACTCATAATTCATATGCTCAACTCAACTGCTCATCTCAATTATTGGTTCAAATCAAACCTCACTAAGTCAAAAAAGAGTCACAGAACAGGGCCACCTTCACCAAACCATACTTCACATGCACACAACACAACACGACACAACAAAAACCCCACTCCATTACAAGCCCCTAACACACCTCTCTCTCTCTCTCTCTCTCTCTCTCTCTCTCTTCTGGCAATGTCTCTTCCTCTTTTGCAATCTTCTTGCTATGCTTTTGGGTATTGCATTGCAATTCTGTGTCTTGTTTTGGTGGAAAGCCATGAAGCTTCACCAGTTTTGCTAGGTGGTTTGAAGAACCACCACCACAGTCGCGACCACCATCACAACAGAGGACCTATGATCCAAGCCAATCAAATGTCGTGTGATATGTTTATGGGTACTTGGATTCGGGATGACACGTATCCTCTGTATCAATTCTCTGCCTGTCCAATCATTGACCCACAATTCAACTGCCAAATGTATGGTCGACCCGACTCTGATTACCTCAAATATCGTTGGAAACCTGCTAATTGTGACCTCCCCAGGTACCTTACCATTTCAAAAACAGTTTTTTCATGTGCACAGAATTTGATTATAAAATCGGACACAATTATCTGATATGGTATACAAAATCTAATCACAAAATTATATACAGTTCTTTCACTTGTATAGGATTATCTACACTTCGAATTTTTCTTCCACACATGATATGCCTAGAAAATTATTCATAATTTAAATTTATGTATAAATTGAATTTAAAGTAATGTTAATCAATCATCACTTCTCATGCTGTTGTTATGAATCCAACTTTATAGACTAATAACTATCTAATTGGAGTGTTATATACATTTGTTTTAGAATACTTGATAATTTTTCTTAAAATCAATCTAAAAAAATAAAATAAAATAATTTCCCCTAAAAATTAGTGCTATACAAATAAAAGAACTACATAAAATGATGAGACAAGTTTTGATTTTATAATTTAAAATCAAAATATACATCAACATGGCTTATATTTTAAAAAATATCAGTCTTAAAATTATGGTCATGAGTTTTATATAAAAATTCTATAAGATACCAATTTTGTATTTCAAATTCTATTTATTTATTTATTAGAATAAGTAGAGTTGTTACCATTTTTCACGCTTAATTCTCATAGGTTGGTTTTGTACATTAGGGCCATGTTTGTTTGGGCGGACTGGATTAGCATTCTCATGACTAATAGTTTTAGGACTACGAATTCGTTGGATTATGTATCTTATCTTAACTAATAGTCAAGTTTAAAATAATTAGTCCGTACTTTAATTGTTTAACCAAACATTGGATTAATAATTTTATTGGATTATTAATCTAATCCCAAACTCATGTCCACCCAAATAAACATGGCCTAGATGTCGTCATAATCTTCTTGTCACAACATATTTTTTTTATGGTACTACGCAGGTTTAACGGGCTTGATTTTCTGTTGAAAATGCAAGGGAAGACCGTGATGTTCGTGGGAGACTCGTTGGGGAAGAACCAATGGGAGTCGTTGATTTGTATGATTTCAGCTGCGGTGCCACGATCGCCCACCCAATTGTCCAGAGGAGATCCCCTCTCAACCTTCAAATTCTTGGTGAGCCTGTGATCTTAATCAGACGGCTATTGTTAATTCTCAAGCATTTTTTAAGAGCCTAAAATTGTGGTTTATGTTATGGTAAAATGCAGGAGTACGGTGTGGCCGTGTCGTTCTACAGAGCACCGTATCTGGTGGACATCAAAGCAGTGGAAGGGAAGAGGGTTCTGAGATTAGATGATATATCAGGGAATGGGAAGGCGTGGACGGGTGTGGATGTGCTGTCATTTAACACCGGTCACTGGTGGAGTCACAAAGGATCTCTCCAAGGGTTAGCAATTTGACTCTGATTTTATTAAATTAAATTTAAAAAATAAATAAATAAAAGGAAAAATAAATTATACGATTGTATGTAATGTGTAGGTGGGACTACATGGAATCAGGAGGGACATTGTATGAAGATATGGATCGTTTGGTTGCTTTAGATAAAGGGCTGAGAACTTGGGCCCAGTGGGTTGACTCCAATGTTAGCCCAACTACTACTAGAGTCTTCTTCCAATCCATCTCTCCCACTCACTACAAGTACCCCTCTCTCTCTCTCTCTCTCTCTCTCTCTCTCAATTATTGTTTGAGACTGATTTTAAAAAAAATAATTTTTTAATTTTTTTGTATTTTTTAGCAATATTTATTCATAAATCTCTCTTCACTTACTTATGTTCTAATTAATCTAAATTATTTTCTTATTTTCCAATAAGTTCTATGAATGACATAGTTATCAAAGTACTCATAATAATAATAGAGTGAAGCACCCATTAATGTTCACATTAACAATGAGAATGTTCCATGACGTGAACATTTACACAGAAAATGTAAACATTTACATTGTCAATATGAATATTTACACTGTCAAATTTATTTAATATGAATGTTCATATCACCAAATTGCTAAGGGTTTAAAAAATATTTATAAAGGTAAAATTGTACATAAAATAAATTACATATAAGAATTAAGATTTGGTGAATCAAATATCCAAAATAATAGGACTTATTGCAATACAAGAATATCTTATGAACTGAGTGGGATACAATTATTTGAAAGAAGTCTTTTTAATAAATTTCTATTTTTTCAATATTTTAAGCAATTTTTTATTTTTTAAATGGACCTAATTTAGATACACTAAAAAGTATAATATTCATAAAAACAATCTTTAAATGATTAACTAAATACAAAAATTATTAAAAAAAATTACAAAATTTTGATATAATTTTTCATTCTTGTGTATTTCTTGAATTTATTTTATATTTTTTTATAAATAATTTACTTTTTAAGTACATTTAAGTTAAGTACATTAAGAAACAAAAATATTTATTAAAATATTAAAAGCATTCACTAAAAACCAAAAAAAAAAAGAAAAGAAAAGAAGGGTAAACTACCAATAAGTTGTTGGACATATTTCCATCAAGTCCTATTTGAAAGTAAGTTCTAATATAATCATCGTTAAAAATAATTTTTTATAACGATTTTTAGATATATTACTAAAAATTGATAACTAGTAACTTTTTTTTGTCATAATTTTTATAAATTATCGCTAAAACATATAATTAGAGACATTTTTCTGTGATAATTTTCAAACTATCGCTAAAAGTTGAAAATTAATGAATTTTTTTGTGACAATTTTTTTAAACTGTCACTAAAACTTCTAATTAGTGATAATTTTCAAACTGTCACTAAAAATTAATAATTAGTGATATTTTTTAATAGTGTATAATGAAAAATATCATTAATTATCATATGACCTATTGGACAATAAATCCATTTAGTAGGCCCTATACAAAAGTCTCCCAAACATTTTTTTTTTTTTTTCATTTGATTCATTTTAAAAAATCAATTTAAATTTTGTTTTTTTAATGAATCATCTACACAAAATAAATTTAAAAAAGATAAATTACAAATACATTTATGAGATTTTATTAAAATACGAATTGTCCTGTGGTGAAAATTTCATTCCACTCCATGAGATTTTTGATTTCATAACAAATCGCCTTTTTTATTAATAAATTATGAGATTAATTAACAGCTTTTAATGATATTAAAAATATGTTTTATTTAATAATTTAGGTAATTTTATTATTGTATATTAAAGAAATTATGAATTTCATTTTTTAGTTAGTTCTATTAAATAAAAAAAATTTATTAAATAAAAAATTCTAATAAAAGGATATTTGTAATTTTTTAAACCACAGAGAGTAATCTGTATTTTAAGCAAACTTCAAGGGTGTATTTATAATTTATCCATTTAAAAATAGGGTATTTACGTATAGGTCCTAATAAGTGAATTTATTGTCTAATAGGTCTTATGAAAAAAATTTGTCATAAAAAAAGTCACTAATTGTCAATTTTTAGCGACACATATAAAAAATTATCACAAAAAAATTTGTTTTTAGCTACAATTTTATCAAGACTTATTTTAAATGGGACTTGTTGGGAATTAAATCTAAGTATTAAGACCTGTTGATAGTTTACCTTTTAAAAAATAACAACGATAGAGACTCATTTTTGTAAGACCCCACAACTCCCATAGTGATTCATACTACTTATGATGTGAATTGCACACATTTATAAATAGACCCAACACATCATGACTGATGTAAATCACTTTAAAAATTGTAAAAAAAAAAAAAAAAAAATCTTACTCATTTACTTTTATAAAAAAAAAACAACACTGATTATCGTATCGAGCCCTTAGTGGGCCCTTCCGCCCGAGCTAGACTCTGCAGCTCTGAAATAGACGCGAGAGACTGGCTTTTCCCTTTCAAGATTCACGGTTGCATATTGATTTTAATTTTTTTCCACCACCTTTATAATTAGAAAAATTTAATCCAAAACTCTTTCATTGAACTTTTATTTGGTAAAAAGAACAATCTAATTTATTTTATTTTTAGTTAAAACTCTTTCATTAGACTTTTGTTTGATAAAAAAAATAGTCTAATTTATTTTACTTCATAAACACCCTAAAGAAAAAACACATAATTGAATAAGGATAAAGTAAATTTTTTTTTTCCTTCTTAGGCAATATTGTCAGAGTAATATGTTACTGTGAAATAGAGTAACATGTTACTATCAAACAGAGCAATTGTTAAACAGAAGAACATATTACTATTAAATAGAGTAATATGTTACTCTTACTATTTACATCAATTTCGACGATAATTTTTTTTTTTTTTTTTTTTTTAAGAATTTCATAGTCAACGTGAATCTTATTTGATAAATCTTAATGAGAGAATTCTAAAAATACAGCTTGTTTGGTTCCATTTTTCTAAAAATACTTTTCAGAAAATTCTACTTTCTTATTTTTCGTGTTTTTTTTGTTTTTACTGAATTTTTTTTAATATTTTAAGCAATTTTTTTACTTTTTAGACACACCTAACATAAATACACCTAAAAAGTAAAAAAATTGTAAAAAAAATCTTTTAAAAATTCACTAAATACCAAAAATACAAGAATTCAATACATTTTTTGTATTTTTATGTATTTATTAATTTTTTAAAATATTTTTTGACAAAATTTTTACTTTTTAGATACATCTAAGTAATGTGCATCTAAAAAGTAAAAAAAAAAAAAAATTTAAAAATATTCACTAAAAACAAAAAAACACGAAAATCAAAAAACTCAATTTTCAAAAAATTTAAATATAGAAAATTTAAACCAAACACACTGAATTTTATTAAAAACCGACATTTACATCAAAAATTATATTATTTTAAAATTTAATATTTTGATAATAATGGTATGTATTAAATTTTTCAAAAAAAAAAAATTATATTTATTCTTAATGCATTAAAGGTATATTATAAAGGGATTTTGATCAAATTTCTCGGTATTATTAGTTTTACATTAACTTTCGCTCCTGGGCTTTAATCTGTTGGTAATTTAAATTGAAAATTAAAACATTGTTAATAAATACCACAATTGCAGCCCAGCAGAATGGAATGCAGGGGCAGCAACAAAGAGCTGTTATGGCGAAACCGTGCCAACGAGTGGCACAGCCTACCCGGGGGCGTACCCTGATCAAATGAAGGTAATTGAGGCAGTAATAAAGGACATGATCGGTCCAACATACCTCCTCGACATAACAACATTGTCTGCAATGAGAAAAGACGCGCACCCCTCTATCTACAGCGGTGATCTGAGCCCCGAGCAACGAGCTAACCCTGACCACTCCGCTGATTGTAGCCATTGGTGCCTTCCTGGCTTGCCTGATACTTGGAACCAATTGTTCTACAACGCTTTGTTCTTCTAATTGTTTTTAAAAACTTGTTTTTTCACTTTCTGCTTTTTTGTTTAGACTTTGATCTATAGTTTTACTGATTTATATAGCCTATTGATGTACATCTACTGGGGGTGGAAATTGCACCTTTAGGTATCTCTGTTGTAAAATAGTGCATTTGGGAATTAGGATTTGTATTTTTTTTGTGAGAAATTAAGGTAAACTTATTTCCGTGTTGATGCCTTATTTTTTGGGGGGTTTTGAGGAACAGTAATATTACGTGCACAGAAAAAAAAAAATTCAGAAAAATGTCCACGTAGTATTTGGCAGAAAAAAAAAAAAAAAAAAAGGAAAAGAAACACCAAAAAAGGCAACAGAAGTAACCAAACCAAAGCCAACCTACATCATGAGAAGGATAGTCTAGCTCCAACTACAACTCCTTTGTAAACAAATTACAAGATACATCAAGTTTCAAAACCTTGTACATCAAATACATACAAAAGGTCAAGGCTTATAGACCACCTTAGCAAATATTATTTCACTTTCACATAATATAGGATACAAATTCTACCATCACACACACACATGAAAACAGTGGTGGTATGATAATTTTTACTAGCTTTGGATGGCGACTCCGGAAACACTCATAACCTTAGGCACGACAACAATAACCTCAGTTGCCAAGTCGCCGGTAGCGGCAGAGGGTGAGGGGGGATCATAAGCTAAAAGATGGACTCCGAGTGCAGCCCTTCCGGAAGGATCTAGATTGTTTGACCAAGAAGCGTCCCACTCAACAGCTTGCGCTGTGCTACAAGCTACACTTGCTCCTCCAGGGACTGTCAGCCTGGCCGGGTTCTGAGAGGCATTCATTGCAGAGAATATATGTAAATCGAGTTAATATCTTCAATGACATTGATTGACATAACTAGTATGGTGATAGAATTGGTTTTGATTGAATTCACCTGTGGGAAGAACCTCTCAAAGATCATTCTGTAGTAGTAGGCTTCCTTTGTGGTTGGGGTATTATGAGGGAAGATATGTGCAGCATTGAGCATCATTTTATCAGTCACCTGAAATTAAAAGTTGGGCATTAAAAGATGGCAAAGATTACGATTCATAGCTTTGGAATGGACCTCGGTGGATTTGGTGGGGTGAATTCCATCATTTAGGATTTCAATTATACGATTTTGCTTTTTTTTAATAAGGTTCTTTGTGGTTAATTACTTGGTCTATATGAATCCGATTTAGTCTAGATTCTTTTCTGGAATATTTATTCTTCTTTATAGTATCCAAATTTGAGCTAGCTCAACTCAAATTTTGATAATCTTGGAATTAAACAAATTTGTAGAAAAGTTATGGTGTTCTTGCTACTAGAGTCACTGCTCTTACATGTTTCCACTACATCACATGGACATCTATGAAAGTAAAAGCATAAAAATAAAAATAATTATGTATGCCTACATGTTGAGCGGCGTGGTCTTTGAGCCCCTCGATCCAGCTGTAGCCAACACCATCGCTGAACTGCTCTTTCTGCCTGTAGAGAATATGCTGCAGGGCATCAAACAGGACATATTAGTCACAAGTAATTAGCATAAGCAACAGATACTATAATTAAGCATCAAATTTATCGTTCTGGACCTTGGGCAAATAGGGTTTCTCTTCATCGTCAAAGGCCCTCCTCAGAGCCCATTTCTCAATTCGCCCTTCATCCCGCTTAATCTGAAAGGTCCAAGGCAAAATTAGATAATCCCACTTGATCAAATTTAAAAGTTTTACCAAATTATCGGTTAAGCTAAGTGTGTCACCATCTTCCACTTGGGGTCAATGCTCATTGCGACATTAATGAATTCTTTATCCAAGAAGGGGACCCGAGCTTCCAGCCCCCACGCACATGTTGCTTTGTTAGCCCTCAAGCAATCATATTGATGGAGAGCTTTTATCTGCAAAACAAGAGAATACAAACCAGAAACCATAACGTAAGTACTGTTATGTCGAGGCAGTTTTTGACACATAAAGACTTATTATTATTACCTTGTGACAAGTCTCATGGTGGAACGCTTCCTTGTTGGGTGCCTTGTGGAAGTACAGATACCCACCGAAAATCTCATCAGCGCCTTCACCGGACAAGACCATCTTCACTCCCAACGACTTGATTTTACGAGACATGAGGAACATAGGTGTGCTTGCCCTGATTGTCGTCACATCGTATGTTTCAATGTGGTAAATGACATCCTCAATGGCATCAATCCCATCCTGTCCCATGCCAAAGACAATTCTTTTGTTAGCCAGTTAATAGATTAAAGTGCAGAACCTTAATATTATTATTATTATTTTGAGATTGGGAAGTTTAATTTTTGTATCCATATACCTGTACAGTGAAGTGAAACTCATGGTGAATGGTACCTAAATAGTCTGCAACTTCTTTTGCAGCCTTCAAATCTGGTGAACCCTGCAAACCAAATACAGAGAATGGTTTGAGGGTAATGTAGATGAAAATTACAGCATTTCTACTTGCACAGAAACCAATCATAGAATCGGTCACAGAAATTCTAGCATTGTGAGTGTACTGTGATTGGTTTCTGTGTACGTGTGTATATATATATATATATTTTTATAGAAACTCAGTAGTCACCTCAAGGCCAACACAGAAGGAATGGAGTTGGGGTCCCCATTGCTTGGCAGCTTTGGTGCCGGCCAAGTGGCGGGCGGTGATGGAAGCCACCAAGGATGAATCTAGGCCTCCAGATAGCAGAACTCCAAAGGGTACATCAGTCATTAGCCTTTTAATCACAGCCTGCAAATTTTGCAGCCAACTCATAAGCCATTTTCTCTTCAAACTACCCTGCTTTTAAAACTAATTTCTAGTCTAATTAGGTTCTATAATTGCGTAAATTACACTTTACCCCCATTATGATTCCCACTTTGACCCTTTATATTTCAAAAAATTTCCAATTTACTCCTAAAACTAATTTTTGTTCAAAATTAGACTGAAAGTTCCATAATAACTGTCACATAATATAAAAAATATATATCATATTGGAGCTTAAGTTTATGTTAGATATGTGAATTATATATAATAAAATATTTTTATATCACGTGACTGTTAATGTATCATTTTCTGTATAATTTTTAACAGAAATTATTTTTAAGAGTAAATTAGGAAAAAACTTGAAATATGAAGGACCAAAGTGAGAAAAAAGAAATTTTAAGGGCTGAAGTGAAAAAGTGACCAAACATAAAGAAGACAAAGTGTAAGTTATCCTTCTATAATTTGTAAGTCTCACATTTTCAAGAGCAACCCTTAATGCAATTGGATCGTATAGGGTTGATGGAATGGCCTCAGAGAACCAGGGAGGGTTGTACCATCTTTGGAGTGCGCCTTCTTTGCTCGAGTACAAGTGACCGGGTGGAAAGGCCTCAAAATGTTCACAGTCATCATTCAAGCCTTTCAGTTCAGAGGAAATCCAAATTGATCCTGAAAACAAGAACACAAAAATCAACAAAAAAAAAAAAGGACAATTTCAATGTCTCAAATTAGTTAATGATTGAATTATGACAAATTACCATCCAGTCCCCATCCAATATAGAGGGAAGTGATCCCAATGCCATCACGGGCAGCGATGAAGTTGTTGTTGCGGGTATCCAGTAACACAAATGAAAACATTCCATCCAACATGTCCACAAACTCTTCTCCATACTCTTCATACTAATGAAATGAGATTGAATGTGACACTGTTAGCTCAGATAGCTAGCTGTTAAACCAAGAACTAAATGAAATACTTTCAACCCTTTTTGGTTCCTAAGAAACAGAACAAAAAATTTCTAGGAAAATGAGAAAGTAACACAGTGTGACATTTTTTGTGGTAGTTCTTGAATTTTTTGATTGTGTAAGTTGGCATTGTTGTAAACAGTATGAAGAATTGCTATGGTAATGAGAGAGTACGGACCAAATGTGCGATAACCTCACAATCACTAGCAGTCCGAAACGTGTGCTTAGGCAAATGCTTGCGCAGTTCCTCGTGGTTGTATATCTCTCCATTAACCTGTTTTCAATAAACATCCTCCTCCAAATAAAAATTTGCCTAAATTTTAGACAACTCAAAAGAAAAACTCGACATATAGTAATAGATAACTCCCTAACTTGAGGGTGCCCCGGATTAATTGAAGTTTTTGACACTAGTAAAATAAAAATTTGAAATGTCCAAAATAAGTTGAAAGTAGAGTAGGAAAGTAGCAGAGAGACCGTGACAACAATCTTCTTGTCTTCATTGAAGAGAGGTTGATCACCAGAAGCTGGATCAACGATTGCTAGACGTTGATGTGCCAAGTAGAAGTTCCCGTGATGATATAGCCCACTCCAGTCTGGCCCACGATGCTTCAATCTAAGAACAATCACCAAATCCAAACAACAGCAACATAATTAACTTCAATTTTTAAATGTTCTAATTGAGCAACTTTTTTTTTTTTTTGGGGGGGGGGGGGGGGGGGGGGTCGGCAATTTAGTAACTTGTTTGATACACCCACAACTCGTTTCTTCCACAACAAGACCTGAAATTCCATCACATGTTTGTGCTCATAAATAAATAAATTCACAAATATGTATAGAATCATGTAGATCAGATTCATCACAAGTGTACATCATGTTTAATTCTACATCAAGGTTAAAAAGAAAAAGAAAAAAAATGAATAACAAATCCCAACCATTTGGTCCAAAGGGATCAATCAAGCAAGGTTTCATGTTCCATAGGCTGTGTTTGATAGGAGGATTTGATGATGGAAATGGAAAAGAAGAGAGAAATAAACAGGAAATCAGAATGAATTGATAGGATTCAAATTACTTGTTTGGTTGAGTTGAGAAATAAAGAAAAGTAAACACACAAAAATAAAAAATGGGATTGCATTTCTCTCTCATTTTCTTTTTTCTTTCCATTATAACCAAACAAAAGTGAGATTGTATTTTTCTTATCAATTTCTATTTCTCTCATTAAATCCTCTAACCAAATATAATATTAACGAATTGAAATCCTTAATTATAAAAGTTTGAGGGCTCAAAATTTGTAAATAAAAAAAGATAAGAAAAGTTAATTGATGACGCATACATGGTAGTTCATAGAAAATGAAAAGAAAAGTCATTGATGTATATATAAAGAAGAAGAAGAAGAAGAAGAAGAAGAAGAAGAAGAAGAAGAAGATGGAAATTGCCTGCGGGAGAGTTCGAGGATGCGAACCCTTTTGGCCTGAGAGTCATCAGAACAACCCAACACTGCTAGTATTCCACACATGCTTTCTCTCCTACTTTTTCTTTGGATTTTATACGAGGTACACCTTACAAGATGATGACGAAGATGATATATGTATCTCTCTATCTAAAGCTTGGAAGAAAAGAAATACAAGCAGAAAAACAACGATTACACTATCGGATGAGAGAGAGAGAGAGAGCAGGGAGGAGGAGGGTGCAATATAATTGGAGAGAAGAACACGTATTAACGAGTGCATTTGAAACCAGACTTTGAAGAGCCACGTATTTATAACAATTTGGCGTGGCCTAACTCCCCAGGTGGGGAAATTATAGAATGTTTTCCAAGTGCTATTTTTTAATCAATCATCATTTAATATATTCCTTTATATTTTTTAATTATCTAACATAATATCTTACTTACTTATCTTTTTTATCAATTACAATATTATGGAATACCTCGTGTTTATATTCTAGGATTAATGAATAATTATCCTAAGGTGTGATTTTTTTTAAGCAAGGTTGTTGGGTCCGTGAATCCACCACGAGTCCTGTTTCGATAATTTAAATCGTTCAATATGTAGAGTTTGTCAAGTACTTTAACAATAATACTATACCTCAAAAGTTTTATCAAATTTTCTACTAAATATCTCATATAGGTGTGAGACCCACACATGTGAATTGTGTATCCGACTTGAATTGTGCACATTTTCTGCTCAGAATGAACTCTTTATTTTTACCTCCCACAATTATCATATTTTTATATCATATATTATCTTACCTGATACATTTACAAATTACAACATTTAAATATAAACGCTATTTTGTAATTGTTTCCTTATCTAAAAAAATATATATAAATGATAAAAAATGAAACTGTTGGCACCATAAATCTGCAATTTTTATTATTATTTATTATTTATATAATTGCAGGACATGTGGCATCCTCTTATTCATTTGGAGGTTATGAGAAGTTATGAAATGTGAAAAGATGATGGAGAATGAAGTGGAGAACATGGAGCATTAATTGAAAGTTAAAGGAAGTTATGAAGACATGGAGGAATATGTGGCATTGTGGGAATGAAGATGGAAAAGTGGGTAGTTTTAGGTGATTATTAGGTAGTTATTGCTGGAAGTTTTTTCCTACAAATATTTGTCTATAAATAGCTATTCATGGCTACATTGTAAAGGATCCAGAATTTAAATCAAAGACAATTGATTTCAATATTTCTTGTCATTTTCCTTATCTTAGGAGTAGTTTAACATAAATTTATATTTCGAAGCATTTATTTTCAGTATTTCATTTTCGAAGTATTTAATGCACTTCCTTTTCGAAGCATAGGAGTAGAGGTAAGTAATTATTACTTTGATTGTTCACTCAATCATCTTTCTCCGTCTCCCTCATTCTTCTTTTAATTTTTCTTTTCTCTACACTTTGGCAATTTTGAAGTCCTCTTTGTTGAGGCAAAAGAACCGTCAACACAATCGCTTGATAATTAGCTTGAATTTAATCTGTAAGGATTTTTCAATCTTTGCTGGCACACTCGCATTTATAATATTTTCATTCGTAGGAAAAATAAGCCAATAATTTTTGGCACGCTCGGTGGGACTGCCAAGTGTAAGAAATGACAAACGATTTGGATCTCGCCATTCGAACTTGTCAGTTTGAAATATATTGGCGTGAAAGAAAAATTTTGGATTTTAAAGAAGAGATCCATTTTTTTGATGAAATAAACTTTCATCCATTATAATATTATTTGGTGGAAGAAAAAAGACACAATTTAATTGGAAAAATTCATCAACTTGATATGGAAATTCGCCAATGGAATGATGCGTTATCAACTCTCACTACCAAGTCATTAACTGAGGCTTTAATGGCCGGAATTAGTGAATTTTTTCAGAATTTTTCCATGGTTGAAAATAGCAAAAGCAAAGAGTTGATTTCATCAATGGCTCGAGGGGTTCAAGAGTCTGTTTTTAAAAAGCCAAATTATGAAATTAACATAATGAAAGAGCATGTTTTTGAGCCAAATTTGGCTAAGAATGATGTTCCATGCATGGCTCGGGGGGTCTCAAAACCAATTTTTAGAGAGTCAAGTCATGAAAATAACATATCTATGGGTGATTTTCATAAGCCATTAATGGCTAACATGGAAAAACAACCCACTTTGCCAAATATTATGAAAATCAATTCGGCAAAAGTCATGTTTTTAAAGCAAACATGGTCAAGAATAATGAACAAGCCACTGTTCATGAATTCAAAATTTTTGACATTTTCCAAGGTGTAAAAAAGTATGAATTTTCATGGCCACACTATACCATGACTTTTGTTATTCAAAATCTATTTTGGATTTGTGGATCACATCAAACATTAACTTTGATAGAATGGCTAGCAAATAATATTTCGTTATTGAAATATATTGGGCCAAAAATATGGTTGATCCATAAAACCATCATCATTTGGTTTTGTGATTACCTTCGAAATATGTCCCAAGACACTTCGAAGCATGTTATTCATTGAAATATCATTTTATAGCCATTAATGGCTTGTTAAAATGCCAAACTAATTTCATACACTACAACAAAATTGAATTTTTATGGCTTGCAATGCATGCCGTAAAAACTCTTTTACGACATGCATACAAATGCCGTTATATGACATGCCGTGGAAAGTTAAGTATTATTTACGGCATGCAGGTAAAGTTGCAAAAAGTAATAAATTAAACATTAATGACATACTTTGTATGTCGTATATAACTTTTTACGACATTTTTGTCATGCCATAAATCATCATACTTTCTATGGCATAATTTTGCATGCCGTAGAAGGTTGTTTTTAATATATTTATAGCATGCTTTGTATGCCGTAAATAATATTTTCCGGCATTTTCTTGCATGTCATAAATCATCACATTTTTCACGACATAATTTTGTATGCCGTAGAATATTATTTTTAATATATTCACGGCATACTTTGTATGCCGTACATAATCTTTTACGACATTTTCTTACATGTCGTAAATCATGACACTTGTCGCGGCATAATTTTGCATGCCGTAGAAAGTTATTTTTAATATATATACACACGCACGAGAACATAACCTTGCCTAGCCGTATGCACATCCAAACAAAGACAACAGCTTATAAAGTGCGGCAACTTGTGAACAAACCAAGTAGTAGCTTATAAACTTAAAGCCCTAAATCTCTAAGGCATTAGCATTTTTTGGTAACACTGTTAGAAATATTTCAATTAAATTTGGCTCTTAACCAAGTTAGCTAGACTCATGCAATGAAATATGTTAGCATTTTCATTTCCATCATCTAATCTAACCTACATACAGATACATCTCTAAAATACTGAGCTTCCTCTGGAAGATAAATGTGTCAATATACTTAACTAAGCAAGAACTTGCAGATTTTAACAAAAGAAAAATCAAACCAAATTTACTGCTGAATTTTCCACTAAGATTAAAATTTCAGTATTGGCAAATCCCCTTTATTTTATATCTCAGCATCACTGTCAACAAACATACACCAGTTTTGTCATGAAACTAGAATTATATACATCTATGAAGATCTAACATAAATCTGAAAAAAAAAAGAAAAAGATAAAAAAAAGAGAGAAGTAAGCTAGTGTCCCAAGTATCTCCCCTACCTTTTGGAAACCTGCAGAGATGACACCATCATTCTCTGAAGCAGTGAGTTCCTGCTCAACCTTTTCAAGACCTTTACTCACAGCTTGCATTTCTTCGGCTAAAGACTTCAATTGGATCTGGCCATTTGATATGCAAATTGAACAAGTGAAAGCATATAAATTAGAATAGAAACACACCAATTTAGCTGTAAGTTTCATTCTGCATTTACTTACCTACAACATCCTGAGAAGGCACTTCACCAGCATTAAGGACATAAACTATGTTCTTCACCTCTTCTGAGGTTTCATTCTACATAAACATTCAATTCAAATCATGAATCAGTTTCATCCTCTAATCATAATTCATAACCAATCAATCAAAAAGTCAATGAGTCATCAAATAATACTGACTATCTCCATCTTTTTTTTTTTTTTTTGATAAGTAACTGCCAGTCAATACATTGTACCACATATTAAATAATTAAACAAAACATAACAAAATTTCCAATCAACAGAATAAACAGTAATGCTTTTTGTCAACGTTTTCAATAGTAATAATCGAAACCCCTTTTCAATTTCAATTCGTTTATACCACCAAAACAATCAAGATCTAATTCCTTGGTAAACAACAATACAAAACATTTTAAACATCAGACTTTATTCAGTTAAGACTAATATATCATCTATAATCCAAAAAAAATAAGGCCAAATCTCACCTAATTTAAACATCATCTATTAAATAATTAAGACTAATACATCATCTATCATCAAATTAAACATCAGATTTTAATGGACAAATCTCCATATTATAAAAAAAAACATATACCCAATCAATTTGTTTCACACCAAATCTCACCTAATTTATAATCCAAAAAATAAGAGAGTTCTTTTACTCTTCTTCATTTCTAATCATTTCTTACCAAATCACCCAATCCAAACAGATAGTTAGAAACAGGAACAATCAATCATATATATATATATATATTCATAAATTTTGACGACGAAATCATACTACAAGTGAGATAGTGAGTGTGTGTGTACGTCTAATCTGATTCTATACACACAAGTGAGATAGTGAGTGTGCATCATGTGCTATTTCATCCATAACCAATGGAAAGAACTCAAGAATGTATCCAATGTAAACTACTTTATCTCACCTTCAGGCTTATGCACAATGAATTTATAGACGTTTCAATTAAGCATTTTTTAGCCTCATTTCGACATATTAAATCCTGAGAGGGGAAGTGCCAAAATCTGGATTACGTCCATGGACAGCAATCAAATCGTTGAAAACCATACTGAATTAAATATAATGAAGAGCCACCAAGTATAGATAGGCTTCAGCTATATAAACTTTGAATTGCAAGAGGTACTGAAATATAGGAAGTTAAGAGTTGGGGCTGGAGTGCATTACAAACAATTAAAAAAAAAAACTACAATTGGCAATCCATAACATGTTACATAACCAAATCAATAGAAAATTTCATTGAAGAGCTATAAACACAACACAATTCAAAATACCTCACAAGCTTCTGTCTCTCTATGAATCCTTGCTACTTGAGATCATAGAGTTGAAATGAAACTACAAGGGAGAAAATTTTAGTGAGGTTGAAAATTGGATGTGGATGTAGATGTGTATGTGTTTAATATACTTTTCGAAACCCAGCTCAAGTTAGAACCCAAATTTTTCATTTTTTTTTTCTCAAACAAATATATGGCCTGGTATTGCTCAAACCCGCCCCTATAGGTTTAGCGTCATAACCGGCCAGTAATCCTTGGATTACCGAAGGCCTCTGAACAGATAAGCATATGATAAGGGGCTAGCGGAAGCAAATACATAAATATAATTGTCCAATGAGCTGTATTGACTTACATGAAACAGAATATTTTTAAAAACTTTATATACATAACCATAAGCCAACCATACATTATATTATACCACACACCTTACAGTATCTTAAGTACAACCAACATAATTAAAATAAGTCTCATGCATAAACAGACTAAATAAAACTTGGTCCCAAGACACTTCGGGAACCTCCACGTGAGGCACAAAGGGTGGCTGACAACAGAAACACAGTCCCCCACAAAACCTTCGGGCTTGCACTCCAGAATGCTCACCTATAATATATATAAACAAACAGTGAGCTAAAGCCCAGTGAATAACATTAAGGTAAAGGGGTTAGTGAACGAATTCCGAACATTTTATACGTATAAAACAGATCATAGCATAATCATAGTCATCTCATATCAGAACATAATAATGGCATATCCCATAGAACATATCGAACATATCACATAACGTCTTCCGACTAGAGTAACCGGTCCCGGACACCGATTAAACACATATCACCACAATGAAGTGGCTAACGAGATCTCGTAAATGTCATGGACCCGCATTTTCATGCCGTCCCCCATGACTTGGGACTATCTATGGATGCCATAATAGATTTCAAACTTGGAATGTTCGTTCACAGAAACATATATCATTTCAGAAATCATAGCATATCTTATCTCATTTGGAACATAGTTTCATATAAACGTATCTTTACGATAACGTTACTCACAGTGGTTCCGTAGATGGTCAATCACCTCTCGGACGTTGACCTACAATCACAAAATACAAAGCACCAACGAATCTTATCATTACTTATTCATGTGGCCATTAAGGCTTAGCTTACATCACGTTGGTTCATGTTTATTCTTATCACATGGCTTAGAACACACACACCCTTGCAATCTCTTAGTGTGATTAACACTTGTTACAATGCTCAACTCACACACACACTTGTCATTCAATATCTTGTTACATTCTTTTCTTAGTGTGTGTTTCTAGCCCATAACCTCATTACTATAGCTTAATTAAGGCTTAGGAATGCCTAAGATGCAATAAGGATGTCAAAACATGCCCTGGAACACTTAGGCAAAATTTCAGAATTTTAGGTCCTCGCTCGAGCGAAGCTTTCCTCGCTCGAGCGAGCATGCAAAAATGTGACTGGTCGCTCGAGCGCACATTCCTTCGCTCGAGCGATCTGTAAATGATGCAAACTTCTGGGAGCTTGAAATTTACGCTCGAGCGGACTTTTGGTCGCTCGAGCGAGGTGCACGATTTCAGAGTGGTCGCTCGAACCAGAACACCTTCGCTCAAGCGAGGTTGCAGAATCTGGAATTTCCAGATTGCATCCCTGAGTTCAAAACCGACATTCAACCTTTCAAAACTCATTTTTCTGGGCCCCAAATGAAGGAAACATATGAAGACTTATAAAACAACATGTTTTAAGAATTAAGACAAGAAATCATGGCCCAAGGACTTGTTAAAAACTCACATTTTCAACTTGAATTTCAAGAGGTAAGACTTGCATGTGAATTCTTTAAAGCTTTTGTCTTCAACACTCATGAAACTTGAAATTTGAGCTCCTAAGCTCCATGCATGCAAGAAATCATTTTCAAAACATGAATTTAAACCTTAAAACATAATGAATTACCCATGCATGAGTCAAATAACTCTTGATAACAACATAGATGCTTAAAACCATCCTCAACATGTCAAAACTCCATTTATTCATGTATGCATGTGGATTTCTCTTCCAAATTCTCTTCCAAGACTTCAAAAACATGAATTAGTCTTACAAAACTTGATGAAATATGCATGCATGTACCCTTCAACCTCCAAAATCAACACAAATGGTAAAACTCCTAACTATCATGGTGATTTAGCACCTACATGAGCATGCATGCATGAATTGCAACCCATTTCTTAAACCCAAGCTTAATGCTCATATTTAATCACAAAATCTTCATGTTAGAGACTTAGATTTACAGATTAGGGGTTGAACTCTCACCTAGAGTCTTGAATCTCACTTATTCTAGCACAATATTGGTGAGTACAAGCAAAATCTCCAATTCTTCTTTGAATTCTTCCTTCTCTCTCTCTAGAATTGCCCTCCCTCTCTCTCTAAAATGTTTTCTCCAGATTTTTCCACTCACTCAAAGGCTGATGAAATGAGCTCAAAATGAGCTAAAGGGGCTCAAATGTGTTTGTATGGATTTGGCCACTAGGTGGCAAAATGGTAAATAAGTCCAACTCTTTAATTAGCTTATTTAATCTAATTTAATCATACCAAATCACATGTTAATTAAATATACCATAAGGTTCTAAAAATTCCAATTAACATATTAGTGTAATCAATCCCGGGTTTGGATGCCGATAAGGCTTTCAATTTTCATTTTAAAGCGGGATTCTAAGCAGATATTTTTTATAAGTGACAGATAGAAAGCCAATTATCACGCAGATTACATACTAATCCCGTATTTAATCTTATTCACTTAATTAGCATCATTAATTACCGATTAATAGCTAATTACGGGTCGGGGTTATTACAATAGTAATCCAACTCTTTGGATTTTGTATGAAGAGATGTCGTGAGCACTTTCGAAGGACGACTTTGATCCTTTAGTAACATATGTGGCTTTCGAATGGTGATTTTGTTATCAATAAACACCTTCGAAATGTAACATGGGGTGAGAAAACTTTCGAAATGCGTATCTCTCTTCAAATATATGTAAAATGGCAATTAATTAGTTGTCGAATAATGTCTATTTTTGGCATGATAAGTTGGTTCGAAGAACAACAGTTTTTGGTGTCTTCGAAGAATTAATAATTGGTTCGAAGCACAAAATTAATATTTTCATTAATTATGTATGAACCAGAACATACAAAATTTGAATAACCACAATGTTGGCCAAAAGTTGCTTCGAAGGCCCTTTTGCCATAATTTTTTTAAGTTTCGAAGCACTCCATCTTGCATTAACAGCTTCGAAGAAACAATAATGGTGGTTGTGAACCTTCGAAGCTTTGCCAAATATTTTCAAGGATGTAATTTGTCCTTTGTCAGCACTTTCAACCTTCGAAAGATGATTTTGGTCATTTATACCACCTTCGAAGCTTGTTACTAGTCCATAATAGCTAGCATTCGAGACATTTAGTCATAATTTCATACTCATTCGAAGCGCTTCATTGGTGCTATTACATCATTCGAAGCACTTTGTTGATATTATTCGAAGCACTTTATTGTTTAGATTAGTCATGTGCTTGGTTCGGCCCTTCAAAAATTCAAGTAAACATCATTTTTAAGGGCCGATGGGGGTAATGTTGGCACCATAAATCTGTAATTTTTATTATTATTTATTATTTATATAATTGCAGGACATGTGGCATCCTCTTATTCATTTGGAGGTTATGAGAAGTTATGAAATGTGAAAAGATGATGGAGAATGAAGTGGAGAACATGGAGCATTAATTAGAAGTTAAAGGAAGTTATGAAGACATGGAGGAATATGTGGCATTGTGGGAATGAAGATGGAAAAGTGGGTAGTTTTAGGTGGTTATTAGGTAGTTATTACTGGAAGTTTTTTCCTACAAATATTTGTCTATAAATAGCATTCATGGCTACATTGTAAAGGATCCAGAATTCAAATCAAAGACAATTGATTTCAATATTTCTTGTCATTTTCCTTATCTTAGGAGTAGTTTAACATAAATTTATATTTCGAAGCATTTATTTTCAGCATTTCATTTTCGAAGCATTTAATGCACTTCCTTTTCGAAGGATAGGAGTAGAGGTAAGTAATTATTACTTTGATTGTTCACTCAACCATCTTTCTCCGTCTCCCTCATTCTTCTTTTAATTTTTTTTTTCTCTACACTTTGGCAATTTTGAAGTCCTCTTTGTTGAGGCGAAAGAACTGTCAACACAATCGCTTGATAATTGGCTTGAATTTAATCTGTAAGGATTTTTCAATCCTTGCTGGCACGCTCGTATTTATAATATTTTCCTTCGTAGAAAAAATAAGCCAATAGAAACATAAATGGTAAAATATAAATGGTATTTATGTAATTTCCTCCAAGGTTATTCGTTATTCTATCTTCTATTTTTAGGGTTGTAAACACTTCAATTTGAATGGAGTACTGTGAATTTTTAATTTTTTGATTCGACAAATTTCAAATTGTGTTCAAAAAGTCAATATCAAATAAATCTCAAACAAGTTAAGAGCATCTCCAACGGTGAACTTCTTTTTTCACCAAATCTGAGTAAAAAATGACTCATTTCACCAAATCTGATATCACTAGCCCCAACGGTGCATCAAATCCGTGGGGCAACCGGTTGGTCGACCGGTAAGTGTAAATTTTTTTTTTTTTAACCCTTTTGAACTGTTTGAACCCACCTTTGTGAACCGGGGAAAGGGGCGACCGGTTGGTCGACTGGCGGGTCGACCGGTCAGCCAATTTTTTTTTTTCTTTTTGTTTCCCTCCATTTCTGTTCCCAATTCTTTTTCCTATTTCTGTTTCCCTCCATTATATATATGTCTGGCATATGGATTATGTTCTCATATAAACCCATTATCCATATGCCAGACAACTCCACACAACTGATACGATCATAGCTTAAACAAAACAGAGCATAATGAATACCTTCAAATTCAAATCCATGATATTGACTTCATTTTCATTCTCTTCTTCTTCCTCTTCCTCTGATGATGAGTCTGATAATGATGAATATATCGTCACACTTTTAGGAGCTTATGAGCAGAATAATACTAGTATGCTTCAGATTCTTAAGTCAAGTGATAGCTCAAAGAAAATAGGTGGTTCTGTTGTAGGTCATAGATATATACACGGAGATAGAAGGCAGGGTCATGACAGATTGTTTGCAGATTATTTTGCTGCAAATCCAGTGTATTCACCTACAATATTTCGGAGACGTTTTCGAATGCGTCGTCCTTTGTATCTACGCATTTTGAATGCAATCCAAGCACACAATTCATATTTTGTTCAAAAACAAGATGCAGCTTATGTATTTGGATTATCTCCCCTACAAAAAATGACTTCAGTGATGAGAATATTATCATATGGTGTCACAGCAGATGCAGTTGATGATTACATTCGTATTGGGGAAAGCACTGCAATTCAAAGTTTGCAACCATTTTGTAATTCAGTGATTGAAATTTTTGGAGAAGAATATCTGAGATCTCCGACGCCAACTGACATTGCTAGATTACTTGCTATTGGGGAGGTTCGGGGGTTTCCTGGCATGTTGGGAAGTTTAGATTGCATGCATTGGGAGTGGAAAAATTGTCCAAAGGTATGGCAAGGTCAATATGTAGGCCATCAAAAAAAGCCAACCATTATTCTTGAAGCAGTAGCATCTTATCACTTATGGATTTGGCATGCATTTTTTGGAATGCCTGGCTTACACAATGACTTGAATGTGTTGGACCGATCGCCTTTGTTTTCTGATCTTGCGTAAGGTAAAGCTCCCCCTGTCCATTACACAATTAATGGACATAGTTACGATATGGGTTATTACCTTGCTGATGATATATACCCTCAATGGACAACATTGGTTCAAACAATTTCTTCTCCCCAAGGAGCAAAGAGATAACATTTTGCAATGATGCAAGAGTCTGCCAGGAAAGATGTAGAGCGGGCATTCGGAGTCCTTCAATCTCGATTCACAATTATAAGTGGTGTTGTACGTTATTGGGATTCGAAAATGCTTGCCAACATAATGAAGAGTTGCATCATATTACATAATATGATTGTCGAAGATGAGAGGGAGGAGCACCTTGATTTCAATTATGATATTTCATCAACCAACACACCAGTGCAACTTTCCTCTACTCCTACCAATGACTTCCAATCATTTTCGTCTCGTTATTTAGGTATTAGAGATAAGGATGCATATTATGTCCTCCGTAATAATTTAGTAAAACATATGTGGCATCTTCATGGTGAACACTAAATTCATCATGTCAATACATGTAATTTTGTTTATAGTTTTCGTTCATTATGATGCACTATATTAACTAAGTAATTCAGAAGTTATGTGATGATATGCTGTTGTAATATTCAATCTTTAATATTCAGAATTGTGCAGTGTTCAGTTCATGACAATTACAAATGATAATATACATAACTTAATCAGTTACAAATGATAATTTCACATAAAATTAATATGATTTTCTTAAATTCTGTGTTGATATGCCACAAATGATAATACCATATCCATTTATGCACATTTCATAATCATGTCTTAAATGATAATTTAATAATAATATATTAAATTACTGATGTTCATGTGCATAATCATAATGTCTTCAATTACTGATGTTGAAGTGCATAATCATAATGTCTTCTTTGACTGATGGTGATCTGCATACTCATAATTTAATAATAATGTCTTAAATTAGTATTCTTAATTCAAGGTCAATTCTTAAATTACTGCATAATCATTATTTTTGCATATACAAATTTATACAAATTTATTGATGTGGCATTGATTTACTGATGTTGATCTTGCCATTCATTTATTACCTCACTTAAAATGCATTCAACATACATAGTTAAAAAATACATAATAAGCCATTCATTTAGTCAGTAGATAAATGCATTCCACCTACAAATCATAATGTCTTCAATTATTTATGCACACACTGCATACATTTGAACCACCTACCATTCATTTTACACACACCACCTACCATTCATTGAATGCATTCCATCTACCATGCCTCATTTTACACACTGCATACGGTTGTTGAGTATTAATTTCCTCACCACCTGCCTCAAGAATAGAGCCTCTATATCAGCTCAAAATTATATACAAACCTGCCATCAAGAAATTAACAACTTTCACTGAATACCTCTGCCCACAGATTGCTTGTCTGTCCACAGATTGCCTCTAAGAACACAGTCAGTGTATTCCCTCCACCACTACCTTCAAATTCGGCTTAACCAAAATCTAATCCCAAACTCTGCATATTCAGTGTAGTGTAAGTGTGAATCCACAGATTGAGCAAGGGAAACCATTTGAATCAAGAAAGGCAGGAACAGAAACAAGAAGGCAGCATCCAAGAGGTAGTATGTTGCATGGTGAAAGGCACGGGTCAACCTTTTTTTTTTTTTTTTTTTTTTTTCAGTGTGTGCTGTATTTTTTAAGTGTGTATGCTGTATTTGTTCAATTTTATGTTTTATTTGTTCAAGTTTAACTTTCTCAAGAGCATGAAATTCATGTTTGAATCAAACTTTATGTTCAATATTTTAAAACATAAAATTGTTCAATATTTTAAAAATTAATAGAACTGTATGTTCAATTACTGATGTTGTTCAACTTTAACTTTCTCAATATTTTAATCAAACTTTCTGTGGTACTGGCATATGATGATTTTTAGGATTATTTATACAGAACTGTAATTCATACAGAATAGATAATATGTTGAAAGTCAACATAGAATATGAAAATAAACTCCCTATTGATTTTAAGGCAACACAGAACTGTAATACAGCAAATGAATAGAGAATGTGCTGTATGAATTTTCAACTCCCTATTGACTTTCATAGCATATTAAGGCAACACATTCATACAGAACTGTAATTCATACAGCATATTCACTATTGACTTTTAGGGTAATTAAAAAAACATGTAATATGAAAATAGCATGTAATTAGTATGCATATTGAAATATGGTAATGTTTTTCCATTTTAATATGCATTGTAATATTAAAACTATATTCATTTGAAATTCAACAGATTTTGACATCATGCCTAGAACTAAAAGAGCGAGAGCACAAGTTGGTGAAAGTTCCAACCCTCCACGACGCGAAGAACAACAGTCTCAAATTCAGTCATATCCTACTGATGATTTTCTCAGTGAAAGTCATGCACTAGCCTTTCCAAACTTCTCTAGCCGACCGATTGTAACAGGGAGGAGGGTAAATCTTCCATCTCAATATGATGCACTATTAATTAGTAAACTTGAAGCAATTGGATGGCTAAACTTAATTAATTTGCCCCAAAAGGCATATCCACGGCTGGTATCTCTATTTTATGTTCACCTAAGATTTACTCAGGAAGAAGATGGAAATTTTACTCTTTTGTCATATGTGAAAGGAAAGGATATACAGTTTGATATTCCTACTTTGGCAAGCATTATTGGAGTTGAGTTAGGTGATGAAAATATTCATATTTTCAGACTGAGGCTGAGTTAGCTAATATCGTTGGTAATGCTACTGATGTCTATACTACTATTTGTCGGAATAGATTTACTGGGACTAGTTTACAAGCAAGACATTTAAAACCTTATCTTCGGATTCTCCACCGGTGGATTGTAGAAAATGTCACTCCAAAAAAAGGACATCATGATGCAGTCCCATATTTTAATGCCTATTTGTTATACTGTTTTGAAGTTGGTCAGAAGTTAGATTTGTGTTACATAATTATGAAAGAAATGATACTGGCAAATCAAGGTCAATTCACGGGTCGGTCATTACTGTTTGGGGCACTCTTAACAAAAATTTTCAAACATTTTAAGATTCACCTTGTAGATGAAATGGATATCAAAATCTGTTCACCAATTAATCAGTATACAGTGACCCGTGCTGGTGCAGCCTCCAATTTAATGGAAAGTGTTAATGCTCCAGAAGATTCAGAAGATGAAGTCCCAGAAGATGATGCTCCAGAAGATCCTCATGCCAATGTGATGCCATCAACTGAACAACCTCAATATTGGACTGAGTTTTTGGCCATGGAAGAACAACGTTATAATCAACACGTTCAATGGGAACATCAAATGGCTAATCAGGTCAATTCGTTGGGTACTCAGTTTGATACATTTGCCACTGTACAGAACTCATTAATTCAACAATTTGGTGATTTCCGTGTGGACATTGAGCATCGCGTAGATACGATTGAGCATCGCGTAAATGACATATACCATCACTACTACCCTTCTCCACCACCACCACCACCAGAGAATGACTGTTGATGTGTTTCACATTATGTATTTGTATTGTTTTGTGTTTCGTTATTTTAACAACCTTTTGTTAGGTCAATTTGTTAAAGAGGACGACATTAATTAAAACCTATTCAGTTATGACCATTGGCCTATGCAATTATTATCACTTTATATTGTAGTTTTTCATTTTAATGCCTAGTTAACAAAGGACATGATTATGTACATCCTGAAAATGCTACAAAAAGGTCATTATCCAGTTATGATTCCTCTGGTACAAATCATGTTATAGTAGTCAATGACTTCACTTTAAATATCATTTTAAAGAAGACGAGGTTAATTAAAAAAAAAAACACATTGAACTACAGGCCAAAGATCTCCCTATGCAAAAAACATGGCAACAATTAGATATTGAACTTGAAATATGGCAAAAATACGTATCGGGGGAAATTCATAAAACCAATAAAACTAACCAATACAAGTTAGACGTAATATTTTTAAATAATAAAATCAATAGATGAAACCCACAAATACGGAACCTTTCAAGGCAATCTATTACTTGTTCGAAATAAAATCTGTCGTTGAAGATCTTCATAGTACGCCCTTTGCATAGGATTTAAAATTGTCATGTCCATTGACATAATTTTATGATCTTCATTTCGTTGTTCTCTGTCATTCATCATGGATAGGAGTTTTAGTTGTTCCTCCCTATCTTCGGCCCTTCTTCGACGCTCTGCAGCCTTCTGCTCAAGGTCTATCGCCTTTTGATCATCTCGCTGAATAGTTCTAGCGGAGATAGTTGATAACACTTCAACAATTTTGGATTGGTTGGCATCCATTTCATCAAATCTATTATCGTGCGTTGTTTGATTCTTCAACTTCTCTTTCGCTGCCTTAGTACCAATTGGTCGTGTTGATGTATTAGATGGTTGTTCGTGCACCGCATTATTCTGGTTGGATTGAGAAGCCTCATATTCACTTGGTGGATTCGAACATGGATCAGCATGTTGCGTGCTTCTTTTTGATCGAAATTCATCCCACTTACAATTTTGGCGCAAAATCTCCCAACAGGTATCAAATGTGAAGTGTTTTTTCTATATTGCATGATACATCCGCTTCGCTTCAGTGACCTACAAAAAAAAATTACAAAGATTTCAATAACAAGTATACATTTAAAAAAGAAAATTGATATTTAATAACACAAATAAATTTTACCATATCTACCTCAGTTGTTCCACTTTGTTGCCTCAGTTGAATTTGTTCAAGAAAACCACAGAATTTATTAATTGCCTTTTGCATGGCAGACCAACGGTGAGTCAAAGAAATACGATTTCGATTTGATTCACTGCTCAATTGTGAATTAAAATAAACAAGTACTCGTTCCCAAAATATAGCCATAGTCTGACTATTACCAGTAATGGGGTTTTGAGAGACTGTTAACCAAGATCTACATAAAGTTTCATCTTCTATAATTGTGAATGCTTTACCACGAGAAACACGATAAGTTTCTGAAATAAAATGATTATCACTGTTCTGCGTGTTCTGTTCTCGTGAAGATTCCGACATAAAATTAATATGAGTGTTGTGCTCAAACATTTGTGATTCCTCAAACATTTCGAAATCTTCTATAGTTTAGAAAAAATACAATATACTTACTGAAAAATATTGTAATGATATAAAGCTCAAACTCAGAATCAGATAATTTAATCAGATAATATTAATTAAAATTTCAAGGGAAACAAATATCTAATGACACAAAAGAAAAAAAATTCACAACATATAAATGCTATTCTGAAAATGAAATACTCTGTCAGCTTGATATAGAAATCAGATCTATTTTATAGAGCACATCATCAACGATAAATTTTCAAAATACTCTGTCCATCCAACGATAAATTATTGTAACGGCTAGTTGTGAAATATGTATGTCAAATATATAGGGAATTTAAATTTATATCACCCTTCAAATTATTCATAATCCACAAATTAACCTATGTCCAAATAAACCAGCTCAAACAAGTTGAAACCAACCAGTTCAAATCTGTTCTTACTAGTTGTGCATTGTAGCCGAATTGCCCAACCCGATCGACCGGTTGGTTAACCGGCCGGTCAACCGGGTGGTTGACCGGTTGCTCTCCAACGGTCACGCGAGGCAGCAGTTCAAACCAACAAGCTGAGGATTCAAACGAACCAGTGGCTTACATGGTGCACCGGTCGACCGGTTGGTCAACCGGCTGACCGGTTGGTCAACTGGTCGGGCAACCGGTTGGTTGACCGGTTCCTCCCTCCAACGATCACACACAGTGTTTTGGTGAAATCTGTATGTTGTCCTCAGTTTGATGAATTGTTTGGTGAAATCTCAATTTGATATCGATTTGGTGCAACCGTTGGAGCACCAAACAGTAACTTTTTCATCAAAATTTAAATTTGATGTCAACTTTAGTGAACCGTTAGAGATGATCTAATGATAAGTAGAGCTTCAAGTAATTGTATTACATATTAGTTTTTACAACATGCATACAAGGTTATTCCTAATAAAAATAAAAATAAAAATATATATTTTAATATTATTTCACAATGTATAATAAAATGATCTCCTATTATTTCATATGTTAGTTAATAATATAAATTTTATCAAGTTTCCTAGTCCTAGTTTTTGGATCATCACATTTAATTTGATCCTATCTACTGATGCTTGTCACAATGAATAAAGTAAAATATTTTATATTTACTTAAAACTCATATTCTTAAGAAGGTAGAAAATTAAAATTTTGAGTTTTATTATATTTAAATATTCAATCAAAATAGGATGCCACCTCAAAACGATATGTAATTCTAGTTCATAACACAATTACTTAAAAAAGTAGTATCACTAAGAGCATTTTCAATTGTTACGTTTGTATATTAAAACAAAATTTTCATTAATTTCTAATATGTTACATTGTTAAAATGTTATTTATTATTTTTTAAATATAAATAGAATTTGTAAGTTCTATTATGATGAATTAAAGAGAAAACTTCTAGTTAAAATTTGATATTTTGTCCAAAATTTAACATTATTGTCAAATTTTGAATTTTATATATTATTTACTTCACCAGTATTACATCTACACAATTTTCTTTCTCATAATCTCCGCAAATAAAATGATAAAGGAAGATTTTAAAAATTGACCCATCCTTCAATGACATAAAACTTGCAGATCATCTCATCTACCGAGATTGTGGGGGAGAAAATTGTTACGGTCACACCGAATAATCTCAGCCACTCATCCACACAAGTTTTACATAAACCGTCCGATCGCAGCGGCCCTCCTTGCCATATAAAATTGAACCTCTCAACGAAGCGTCAGCCTCACACTCGTTTTATCCTTTTCGGTGTTTTGGGAATTGAGGTTAGGGTTTTGGTGTTTTCTCTGCTTCGCCTCTCTTCTCTTCTTCAGCTTTCATAAGATTCTTCTCCATTTCCTCATCAATTATTTATTTTTATACAGATTTGTATTCGTTTCAATTTTCAGTCTCGGTCTTCCTCTGAATCTTTCAATTTTCATTTTTTTTTTTTTTTTTTTTTTTTTGAATTCTCAGATTAGATATGAATGAAAAAGCTTTGCAATCTGGTCGGTGAGATTGATCAGTTCTTGTTCGACTCGTTCCCTTGAAGCGAAAGCGATCGTGTTGCTCTTTCTATATGTCTCCACTGTATTTTTATTTTTGACATTGGAGCACACTAGGGCAACTATATATTCATGTATAATTTTTATTTTTTGAAAAGGAGTCTAATTGTGCAACGGTGATGAGCCAATACGGACCTGTAATGATCTGCGGACATGATCGCAAATTCATTATGAACATCTAAGGGACTGAGTTGCCTATATGATTCTACTTCGTAGCTTGACTTTTTTTAATAAATTTTGGTTCTTTTTGCTGCTTATGTTTTGTGTTTTAAAAAATAAAATCGGTGGCTTCACTTTGTGACATTGTTGCTTACACTCTATTGATGTTTGTTTGGCACTGTCTGAAGCGAAGCTAGAGAATTGTTCCTCTCGCTATCCAGTGTTCCTCCTTTTTGTGGCGCATTTGGACGTTGGGGAACTACATTTTCGAACTCACTTTTTTCTTCGTAACTCACTGTTGTGTCCTTTGTTTATTCATATCTTTTATCAAATTTAAATTTGATAAAAACAGTGTTCCAATTCTGTTATTGGTATTAAATGAAGGAATAAACAACAATTTTTTTATTAAATTGAGGGAACGTTCAACTTTTTATTAAATTTCTCAAATTTTGAAATTGATTGTTGATGAATAATTAGGTGAACAATCGGGTAGATGATTGGATTTTGATCAAAATTTATTCTACAGCCTACCGAATTGATGGAAAAGATTAGAATACATTATATCGGATCAAATTTTTTATTGAATTTTTATTTAAATTTGATGAACGATTGGAGATGTTCTTAATCACTATTTTATATTGATCCTTATTACCCATACACGGTACATAATTGTAATTTTCATAATGAAGTGAGGGTCGTTTGAGAAGAAATAAATAAGAATATTTTTTAATTTTTTATGAAAAGATAAAAAATTAAAATAAAGGAGTGATGTGACCTAAAAAAATAAAAAAAATAAAAAGTGTGTTAATATCTTAATTGGATTATAATCTACAGTTAAAATCTTGAATTAAAAATTGCTTCTTTAATAAGGGATGCAATTTGAAGGTTTAAAAATTGCCTCTTTGTGATTAGATTTGAAGTTCAAAATATAGTACTAATTGAAGATGGTCCCAGATGAGCTCCATTTCGTTGAAGGGATTGTTAGCTTTAAAAAAGGTGGAACGAAAATGTTTTAAGAAAAAAGGTGATGTCAATAATCCATAAACGTTTTCAAGTTTTAATCGCGTAAGTTATAGGGTGTTCATTACACTTTAAATTTAATTTGTTATATTGATTTAATTATAAAATTACGATTTATTTACACATTTTTCTCTATTATGTGAGCAAAATAGTATTTTCAAAATCGAGGATAATCTATAACCTATATATAAAAAAGTGAAAGCAAGCAGCTCCTTTGCATCTAACACATGAAATTGTCTGATTTGTCTCCTTTGCATCTAACGCAACAAAAAAACAAAACACCTGCACGTGGAAATGGTAGAAGTTTCTGTTGATGATTGTTATGCTTCACCTGTGAGTTCCAAGGAGGTGAGACGGTGCGTGTTGTTGTCTTGCTCAAACGGTTATGTTTGTTTTCCCGATATGTAGAATCAAGCAGGTGAGTCACACTGAATAATAAATTGGTGCCGAGAAATTATGTGGCTTCAATTTTTCAATTTGCAAATCACCGATTGTCTTACATGTGTTTTGCATTAGCTGGCCGACTATATAGGATTATATATACACCTTCTGCTTCTGTTGTTGGTTTTATCTGTAGTTGTAGCAAACAAACTAACCGGATGCTCATCTTCTCTATCTCTCAGTCTGGTTGTGTGATTATACATTGATGGGCTTATTTTATTGAGCCTGTGTTTGTTTTGTTATGGGATTATTTGTTCACCATGTGTTTGCCAATATGTTTGACTAAGAGATTGAGATGTGTTGGCTTCTATAAATTGGGCTTATTTTATTGATGTTGTGTTGTTTTGTTATGGGATGATTTGTCCACCATGTGTTTGCAAATATGTTTGACTAAGAGATTGAGATGTTTGGACTTCCATACATTGTTTAGCATGTGTTTTGGCAGTGAACTTCCTGGATGTGGACTTTGGAGAAATGAAACTATCTTTTTAGCTATGAAAATTTCATAACTTGAGAATTATTATCTTTCTTTCAGTGAGGTTGGAAATTGAATGTGTATGTGTTTAATATACTTTTCAAAACCCAGCTCAAGTTAGAACCCAATTTTTTAATTTTTTTCTCAAACAAATATATGGACTGGTATTGCTCAAATTAAAACACATATAAGTAGCTCTTACAATGCAACAATTTCACAAATATCCTGATACAATCAAACTAACACATCTATTAACCAATACAGAAAAGAAAGCAGAAAAAGCATAGAGACATCAGCAAGTGAAACTCTGATGAATTTCTCATTTGAGCATATAATCGTGCCACCTTGCTGTTGAGGAAAAAAAAAAGGAACAGGAAAAAAAAAAAAAAAAAGGCAAAAGAGGAAAAAAGAGCAAGAAAAAAGGGCATCAAAGCAGGAACCCCCCCCCCCCCTCCAAAAAAAAAAAAAAAAAACAAATGTATGTAAATGAATTAACCTTAGCGTAAACAATATCAATTGCGATCCACCAAGTAAAATGTCCCACTTAGATTGCTTAGATAGAAACCCAAATTTTTAGTACTTGATAACTAACGAAAAGAAGAAGAAAATAATAAAACAAAACGAAAACAAAATTGCGTACATCACCTCCTTCGTATCATTTTTGAATTCATTTGTCGTTGAATTCTTGAGCCAAACCATCGTGAACTTCAAAAATCAGAATTGTGAAAATTTAAATGCAGTTTACATGTGATTTTGACATTGATGTGAATTTGATTTGAATTGTTGAATTTTTCAAGAATGATTTGGGCAGTTGAAACACCAAACCAGGAAGAAAAAAAAAAAAAAAAAAAACTAGCAAACTAGGGGGAAAAGAAAATGGAAACCAAGAAAAAGAGCAGGGAAAAAAAAAAAAAGAAAAAAAAAGGACACCCAATTGAAATAATACAAAAAGGCAAAAATACACAAACATTTCTGTTAGCACCATAAATCTGCAATTTTTTATAATTGCAGGACACGTGGCATTCTCTTATTCAGTTGGAAGTTAAAAGAAGTTATAGAGATGATAGAGAATATGAAGGACAAAGTGGATGAGTGGAAGGACACATGGCAAGACAAGAATAAAGATGGAAGAAATTGGTAGTTACTAAGTAGTTATTGCTGTATTTTTTCCTCTATAAATAGCCATTAATGGCTACATTGTAAAAGGCAGAACTTAAATCAAAGACACTTGATTTTAATATTTCTTGTCATTTTCCTTATCTTAGGAGTAGTTTAACATAGATTTATATTTCGAAGCATTTATTTTCAGTATTTCCATTTCGAAGCATTTTATGCACTTCATTTTCGAAGCATAGGAGTAGAGGTAAGTAATTATTACTTTGATTGTTCACTCAATCGTCTTTCTCCATCTCCCTTTCTTCTTTCAATTTTTCTTTTCTCTACACCTTGGCAATTTTGAAGTCCTCTTTGTTGAGGCGAAAGAACTGTCAACACAATCGCTTGATAATTGGCTTGAATTTAATCTGTAAGGATTTTTCAATCCTTGCTGGCACGCTCGCATTTATAATATTTTCCTTCGTAGGAAAAATAAGCCAACATTTTTTGGCACGCCCGGTGGGACAGCCAAGTATAAGAAATGACAAACAATTTGGATTTCGCCATTCGAACTTGTCAATTTGAAATATATTGGCGTGAAAGAAAAATTTTGGATCTTCAAGAAGAGATCCATTTTCTTGATGAAATAAACTTTCATCCATTACAATATTATTTGGTGGAAGAAAAAAGACACCATTTAATTGGAGAAATTCATCAATTTGATATGGAAATTTGCCAATGGAATGATGAGTTATCAACTCTCACTACCAAGTCTTTAATTAAGGCTTTAATGGCCGGAATTGGTGAATTTTTTCAGAATTTTTCCATGGTTGAAAATAGTAAAAGCAAAGAGTTGATTTCATCAATGGCTCGGGGGGTTCAAGAATCCGTTTTTAAAGAGCCAAGTTATGAAATTAACACAACGAAAGAGCATGTTCTTGAGCCAAATTTGGCTAAAAATGATGTTCCATGTATGACTCGGGGGGTCGAAAAACCAAATTTTAGAGAGTCAAGTCATGAAAATAGCATATTTATGGGTGATTTTCATAAGCCATTAATGGCTAACATGGAAAAACAACCCACTTTGCTAAATAATTATGAAAATCAATTCGGCGAAAGTTTTGTTTTTAAAACAAACATGGTCAAGAATGATGAACAAGCTATTGTTCATGAATTCAAAATTTTTGACATTTTTCAAAATGTCAAAAAGTATGAATTTTCATGGTCACACTATACCATGACTTTTGGTGTTCAAAATCCTTTTTGGATTTGTGGTTCACATCAAAATATAATTCTAATGATGTGGCTAATAAAATTAACAAATTGTTCTTATGAGTTCGAAGCACTAAGAACAAGGGATGACCATTTAAAATGCATGAACTTGGCTAGAAAAAGCCTGTGCATTTAAATAAATGGTTGAGAATGGCTTATCTTTTCAAATTGATGGCCAGTTGTTTGTATGTACACAATCAAAGCATCGAAGATACATTCGAAGCATCAGGAGTTGTTTCGAAGGTTGATTACTTCACCTTCGAAGCTGTATAAAGCTTTGAAGATACATTCGAAACATCAAGAGTTGTTTCAAAGGTTTAGTACTTCACCTTCGAAACTGTATAAAGCTTTGAAAACTTTCGAAATGTGTACATCTCTTCAAATATATGCAAAATGACAATTAATTAGTTGTCGAATAATGCCTGTTTTTGGCATGATAAGTTGGTTCGAAGAACAACAGTTTTGGTGTCTTCGAAGAATTAATAATTGGTTCGAAACACAATTAATATTTTCATTAATTATGTATGAACCAGAACATACAAAATTTGAATAGCCACAATGTTGGCCAAAAGTTGCTTCGAAGGCCCTTTTGCCATAATTTTGTAAGCTTCGAAGCACTCCATCTTACATTAACAGCTTCGAAGTAATGGTGGTTATGAACCTTCGAAGCTTTGCCGAATATTTCCAAGGATGTAATTTGTCCTTTGTCGGCACTTTCAACCTTCGAAAGATGATTTTGGTCCTTTATACCACCTTCGAAGCTTGTTACTAGTCCATAATAGCTAGCATTCGAGACATCTAGTCATAATTTCATACTCATTCGAAGCACTTCATTGGTGCTATTACATCATTCGAAGCACTTTGTTGATATTATTCGAAGCATTTTATTGCTTAGATTAATCATGTGCTTGGTTCGGCCCTTCAAAAATTCAAGTAAACATCATTTTTACGGGCCGCGGGGGGTAATGTTAGCACCATAAATCTGCAATTTTTTATAATTGCAGGACACGTGGCATTCTCTTATTCAGTTGGAAGTTAAAAGAAGTTATAGAGATGATGGAGAATATGAAGGACAAAGTGGATGAGTGGAAGGACACATGGCAAGACAAGAATAAAGATGGAAGAAATTGGTAGTTACTAAGTAGTTATTGCTGTATTTTTTCCTCTATAAATAGCCATTAATGGCTACATTGTAAAAGACAGAACTTAAATCAAAGACACTTGATTTTAATATTTCTTGTCATTTTCCTTATCTTAGGAGTAGTTTAACATAGATTTATATTTCGAAGCATTTATTTTCAGTATTTCCATTTCAAAGCATTTTATGCACTTCATTTTCGAAGCATAGGAGTAGAGGTAAGTAATTATTACTTTGATTGTTCACTCAATCGTCTTTCTCCATCTCCCTTTCTTCTTTCAATTTTTCTTTTCTCTACACTTTGGCAATTTTGAAGTCCGCTTTGTTGAAGCGAAAGAACTGTCAACACAATCGCTTGATAATTGGCTTGAATTTAATCTGTAAGGATTTTTCAATCCTTGCTGGCACGCTCGCATTTATAATATTTTCCTTCGTAGGAAAAATAAGCCAACAATTTCATATGTAAGTTAGATGTCGTATTTGACTAATCTTCAAGGTCTATAACAGATTGCGCAAAAGTCTATAACAAATTGGGCAAAATTGTCCATCGGTTCTCTTATGTGTGAATGAGTAGACAATCCCAATTTTTTGTTAATCTCAACAATCCAAAACCCCAACATGAAGACCACATAATAGTTCTGGCATAGATGTGTTTCAATACCTACATAAATGCAATTTAAGACTCTTAAGAGAGTCAAAAAATAACCTGTCAACTTTTAGCAGCATACCAGCCAAATCAAGAAAATATA
Organism: Camellia granthamiana; assembly: GCA_036172215.1. Lineage (NCBI taxonomy): Eukaryota > Viridiplantae > Streptophyta > Magnoliopsida > Ericales > Theaceae > Camellia > Camellia granthamiana. Next base: position 31,564,428 of record CM069915.1, on the reverse strand, counting down.
ATGACTACAAAGCAAGCATGATTTCCTTTATAAGTTAGCTCCCCAGAAGAAATCAAACTCATTTCCACAATATAGTGAAAAGAAGTATAACATCTACATATACAAGAAGAGCAAAGTAAGCATGCATCCAATTTCCAAGAATGACTAAAAGACGGATGCATTAACATTTAAGAGAAGTGCAACGAGAAAAGATCTACTCATGATCCATTTCTGAAAAGGCATCTGAATTAAAGCAGTACTTTGTTTTCTTATGAGAATAAAAACAATCATCCAAAATAAAATATCAAATCCCCTCCAATATAATTGTCACTCATACTGCATTGCCCTCTACGTGACAACCATTCCCCAGCTTACTAAGACAGCCAAAATTAATAGGTGGACAGGATTGCAAACAAAGATAATCAGCCTTTAATATCACAAACAATACAGGTCAGCCCAAAAAGTCACAATGAGTAAAGTATATGATCAACCTTCCATCACGTTTGCATAAAATTGAAAAAAGTAAAATACAAAAATTTTCTTCTATCACCAAAAAATATATAAAACTTTTCTGCTCTCATCATCTACAGCTGTGTGATTTCATTTATTTTAGCATATGTCATCCCCTGATTAGTCCATTGTTTGTATTAGAAAACTTCAGTCGGCAAGCTCCCAAAAATTTCTTCGAATTTGTTTTGTTGTTTGAAATAAGAAATCTAAGAGCTATGTTGTTCTGATATGAATTTGATTTGAATAGTTGAATTTTTCAATAATGATTTGTGCATTTGAAACAACAAACCAGGAAAAAAAAAAAAAAACCAGCAAACCAAGGGAAAAACAAAATGGGGCAAACTAGGAAGAAAAAACATATGATTGGAATAGAAAATGAAATTATCTTACTAATTTGTCAATAACATATGATTGGAATAGAAAAAACAGACAAAACAAGGCTGGGAAAGCAAGTCACAACCTAAGAGATGTAGGCACAAAGAATAGTTTTTTAACACAAGACAACAAACTTGAGGGATAGTTTTATTGCAACAGCCATGAGTATCTCACTGCCACTGTTTACCCACTGTTTTTCAACTTATTTTGCTTAGATAAAAAGCCAAAATTTTAGTACTTGATAACATTTTTTTTTTCTTCTTTTCCTGGAAGCATAAAAGCTTCATCTAGGTGAACTAAATCAGGTTTGCTGATAAGTACAAAGTTGCTGTCTCCCAAAGGTTAGAAACTACCAAAATATCAAACGAGGAGAAATAATAAGAAACCAAGTAATCTATAAAAGCAGGACAAGAAAAAAAGGCCTTCAAAATCTGCTTAAAAACAAAAGTTCAAAAAATTACAAGCCAAAAACTATGAGTTCCAACAACACAAAAAAAAAAAAAAAAAAAGAAGAAGAAGAAGAGAAGATCAAATTAAACATCAAAGAAAATATTAGATTCAGGCAAAACACTAGCCATTGAACCATTGGTACCGAAAGGGTTTGGTCAATTCCAAATTCACGTTCTTAGATTGCAAAGTTATAACACCTTTTTTTTTTTTTTTTTTTTATATTTGAAATATAATTGTCCACTGTTTTAAAGTTGAAAAGAAATTAAAAAAAAGAGAAAAAAAAATTAAAAGAAAGGAGAAACCAAAGATTTATACATCTTACAAAATAGACCTGAGTTTTAGATATCTTATGTGAAACATAAGATAAGAGCATTGGCAAGAATGACAGTGAAATCTCCTCTGGTGTCATTGCTACTCCAAAGATTAATCTTTGAGACCTGGGTATCTCTGAGTTGGGGGCATGCTGCTCCAAAGATGAATTCTAAACCAAAGATTTTGTCCCTAAAATTATGGTACCTATTGTGCATTAATATTGTGCAAATGAGAGTATATCAACACAATAAGTATGATTTTGAAAATAGTAACTGACTGTATAAAATAATTCTAACCACATAAACATCGAGTTGTGGGCTTGTAACAAATGAGATTGCTCCACTAATATCATTAGAAATATATTTTATCTTGTTGGTTCTCTTATTTATAGAATTATGATTATGAAAATACTAAATTTAAGCAGAACACTATCCATTGAACCATTTGTACAAGACAATATGAATATGAGACTAAACCTTGCTTGCATTCACGATCGCCTCTTCATCAAAAGGTTAGTTATATATATATTTGTGATAAAATATATATATATATGCATAAACATATATAGATTATATTTTAAAACTTCTATGTATCAGAACAACATGAATTACTAACTATGAATATTGCATGAATATGATAGTATGTATACATTACATAACGAAACTTATATGCAACTAAATATTTCTCTTCCTTCTACCTTTGGATTGCTTTTCTGGTTTTCCAAAATGCTTATCCCACATAGTTAACAAAGTTTTTGCGTTATCTAAATAATCTTACTGCAATCTTGCACTTCAAAGGTGGCTTGTTGGACTAAACCTTGCTTGCATTCACGATCGCCTTGTCATCAAAAGGTTAGTAATGTATATTTGTGATAATATATATATATATATTTTGTGATTTTTGCTTTATAGTCTGTGAATAAATTGTGCATTTGAACTTCAATATTATTAGAAAAGATGATAGAATAAAAACATTGTTGTCTTTTTTTTATTTATGCAAGCATGAGTGATTCTCAACAAAACAAAATAAAAGGTAATATCGATGAACAAACAGGTACATTTAAACTTAAAATACTCATAGCTTTGTCACAACATAAGTAATAACCAAATATAGTGTTCCAGCTCGTCGATACGAAAAGAATCGAGAACGTTAGCATGCATATCATGCACGATTAACAGATGAGCAAAAAAAACAAAGGGCACAACGTCAAAAGGAAAATCGTGCAAAAGCTAAATCACAATTAACATATGGAGTGACAACAAACACTGGTAAAATTATTCAATCTATAGGCACAAAATAAAACCTAGAAATTCTAATGTCCCAATCTTACCGCTATAAATCTATTAATTCTTTTCAACTTTCGTGTGAAACATTATATGAATACCACCTCAACATCAACTAATACAAATAGAAGTAATATTCATGCAATTCCTTCAAGTACTACAATCCAAAATGTTATTGCAATATCTCCCTCTCTAACTGGTAAGTTTGTCAGATATCACATGAAAAATTTTATTCATTTGATTGTCCAAATAATATATATATTTGAAATATTCAACTTACATGTTTGACAACTTCATTATCCTTTTATGAGATTAGGTAGCTCATCCTCGCAAAAAGCCACTCCAATCCAATTGCAAGGAACACCATTCACAATTGGTGTTGCAAACATGTTAGCAAAACCAACACCCAAACGTAAGCATCCAATATTTTGTCACAAATCGACAAATATTTTATAATAAATGTATTGACATGCTATTTTTATTGTCATGGAAGGCCCTCGAACAACTCGTAGAATTTGTCATAACTTTCCAATTCCGCTATCCAAAGCTTCTTTTCTTTCTAGGACATCATGTTGCCGATTTTGTCAGGCAAAACTTTTTACATACGAACCTAGAGGAATATGTTGTGAAAAAGGCAATATACAACTTGCTACTAATCATCCACCTGAAGGTCTATATGAATTTCTAACTACTCACAACGATGATGCCCAACATTTTCGAGCTAATATTCATACATACAATAGCCTTTTTGCCTTCACTTCTATGGGTGTCAAACTTGATATCAATGTAACAAGAAAACAAAAAGGCATATATACTTTTCGAGCTCAAGGACAAATATATCATTATATCAATTCCTTGGAATCATCCAGTATAACTCCAAAATATCTTCAGCTTTATTTCTTCGATACTGATCATGAATTACAACATCGTTCCCAAGTTTCTCCTCAACTACGCCCAACTATTATTCAAACAATTATGAATATATTGTCACAAAATCCTTATGTTCAATTCTTGCGTAGCTTAAATATATTGACATTGATGAAGAACAAAGTATTGTCATTCGCACGAACCCCAACTTAGACCAAAGAATGTATAATGCACATATTGCTTCACAAGTTGTAGCTATTTGGGTCTGTAACAACCCCAACCTCTGATTAACGTTAATCCATGATTAATTATGCCTAATTAGCAATTGAGGTGAATTCTGCATTAAACTGCATGCGTGTGATGCATCGTTTGTGTCTATATCTGTTAGGAATAGAAAGATCTGTTCACGTTTTAGTTTCGGTTTGCGAATTGAAAGCCTTATCGGCGTCCGAATCGGAAATTGACTTGATTTATGTGCTAGTTAGGATTTATAAAATTTTATGGTAGGTTTAATTGAAATTCGATTTGGTGCGATTAAATTAGATTAAATTAATGCCCACTAATTAACCCTATTAAGCACATTTTTGGTTTAAACCTAATTAGGGCCATTTTGACCCTACTAAGTTGCCTTTTCATTTCACTCTTCCATTTTCTTGATCCCAAACGTGAGATATATATATATATATATAGAGAAAGAGAGAGAGAGAGAGAGAGAGAGAGAGAGAGAGAGAGAGTTGGGAGAAATTGATTCAACAAGAAAGTTTGCTTAGAAAATTAGAGAAGTTTGAAGAAGACTTGGGAGATTGGGCCTCTACACTTAGGATTCAAGGCTTGAGATAGGAAATTCACCCTCTTGATTATGAATTTAAGTTGTTCATGCATGAATTCAAGTTAATTGAGCTATAAGATGTGAGAATCAAGATTAAGGACTAGAGGGGAAGGTCAATCCATGCATGCATGCATGTTTCATGGCATTTTGAAGATTGGTTTTCAAGAATTCCTTCATGCATGTGTTGATTTCACTCTAATTTTGGGAGAACAATGAGATTCATGTTATTTAGTAGCATTTGATCATGTTTTGGAGGGCCTTAGCTCAAAAATGTACATGCATGTTATGTTCTTGAATTAACTTTGAATTCCAAGTTGAATTTTGTATAATTGGTATACTTCTGGGTTTTGATTTTGTAAAACGATCTTCAAAACATGTTGTTTTATGAGTTTTCATGTATTTCCTCAAGTTTTGGCCCAGAGCAATGAGTTTTGGATGCTTCAAAGGTTGAATTTGAGCTTAGTGATCAATCTGGAAATTCCAGAAAATTGATCCACGCTTGAGCGGGGAACTTCACGCTCGAGTGTGCACTCTGAGTACATACACCTCCGCTCGAGCGTCGATGTTTACGCTCAAGTGTGAAATGCATATACCTAGAAGTTTGTGTGTTCTACAGTCCGCTAGAGCGAAGGAATTCACGCTCGAGTGAGGTTCTGAGTCTCACGCTCGAGCGCAGGTCGAGCGCCCATCGAGCGTGAAAATCATGCATCCAGTACTTTTTCAAGAGTTTACAGTCTGCTCGAGCGGGGAAAGTCAGGCTCGAGCGAAGCTTCATTGTCTGCATGTCCGCTCGAGCGAGGAAAGCCATGCTCGAGCGTGGACCTTATTTTCAGCAAGTTTCAAGAAGTGTTTTCTAACGCATTCTTGCATCCTCATTCTATCCTAGGTATTCCTAGGCCATGTTTAAGATTCCATAATGAGGATTAAAGGGTAGAAACACACTAAGAGCCAATGAAGTAAGTTATGTACAATTAGAATGTGTTTTTCAAGTGTGTGTCTATTATGTGTTATGTAGGTCACGTGCCGTGTACCGTTTGACCGATCTGCTCCGTCTATCTATCTCAAGGCCAACTGTGAGTAATAACATAGTAAAGCTATGTTCAACTTTATTTATTTTCTGTGTGATGAATTAAGATCTGTTTTTCTGAAATGATATGTTCTGTACAATGAATGATTGTCAAATTTCTGATATATATTCGTGACATTCTTAGCATCATGTGATATCTGTTGGTTGTTACCCGGTATCGGAGGTTCCATCATGGAACTTAATCTGTTTGCACTCTGTTACCCGTACCGGAGGCCCCGTTATGGGGCTCAGCGTTTTTATTCTCTGTTACCCGGATTTGGAGGTTCCTTTATGGAACTGGTTATTCGTAACCCTCACGTGTTTGTATCTGTTCTGTATCTGCTCTGTTAATGCTAATGGATGTGTCATGTATACTTAAGCATACCTCATGATTTCTGTATATGATCTGGACAAATTATGAATTTGATACGAAACTGAATTATAATTTCTGAATCTGTACGGACTCATTCATTGAAACCCCTTTACTCTGTTATTGTTCACTGAGCTTTCGCTCCCAGTTTATATTATGTATGTAGGCGAGCCGGCGCGTGATCAGGGCCAGAGTTGACGGCCTCCATTTCTATTTTTGTCAGCCAACTGTTGTGCCTCCCGAGGAGGTTCCGATCGAAGTCTAGTTACATGGCTGTTTTTGTACTTATGTTAGCCTCTGTCTGTTTTGTAAAGTCGGGTCCTGGGAATTACACTTTTGTAAATGTTTTGTAAATATTGATGTCCTTCGACCGTCATACTTATGTATATGCAAGTTTTTGGAAATCTTCTGTCCCATGTATGTTATCACAGCTCATTGGACCTTGTTTACTTTGTATAATTGCTTCTGCAGCCCCTTATTATGTGTTTATCTGTTAAGAGGCCTTTGGTAATCCACGGATTACTGGCCGGTTGCGATGCTAAACCTAGAGAGGCGGGTTTGGGTCGTGATAGGGTCGAAGAAGAAAGTGCAAGTAATAAAATACGTGACATTATTGTACATTGCAAATCAGGTGGCAACCAAAGAGTTTTGCATTACTATGGTTGTTACGATCCTCTCTAATATCCATTACTATTTCTTTATGGTGAAATTGGATGGCATTGTGGTGTGAGAAAAAAAAATAGTAGCAAATCAAACAAATCTTGTACGAACAATTGTGACTTAATGTTTTTGCCAACAATCTCATCAGAGTTTTGGGATGTACAAAAAAAAGGTAAATTACAAATGATTCAGATCAAAATGTATGCCTCAAATTATAGAATTATCTACTGCTGCAAAATTTACTAACTAATAAAACTTATGTTCATTGTTTGTTATTGAGTACAACATCTCAATTAGCGACAACTTCTCAACCACCAATTTCATGTCGCGTATACTATTGCTACCTATTGCAAATTAGATCAGACGAATCCTTCTATCTTACTCCATTTTGGCTGATTATTACAACAATTTATTGTTGACATGTACATTAAGATTGAAAGTATTCGATTAGATTACGTATGAGCAAACCAAGATACTATTCAAGCTGACCTTTATCAAGGAATTGCAGATAGTGTAACACTAGGCGAAACAAAGGCATCAAATGCAGGTCGCCGAGTTGTTCTTCCAGCATCATTTATTGGTGGCCCAAGAAATATGAAGCGAAGATATTTAGATGCTATGACTTTAGTTCAACGATATGAAAAGCCTGGTGTATTCCTGACAATGACATGTAACCCTTCTTGGCCCGAAATCAAAGCTGAATTAAAGCCTACAAAAGAGGCTCAAAATAGACCAGACCTTATTGCTCGTATTTTCCATGCCAAAATAGCTGAGCTAAAAGTTGAAATTATCAAAAAATAACTTTTTGGACCTATAATTGCTTACACATATGTCATTGAGTATCAAAAGCGTGGACTTCCTCATATCCACTTTTTAATCATTCTAAAAAGACATGCAAAAATATTAAATCCTGATCAATATGATAAATACATCTCAGCTAAAATTCCTGATAAAAACATAAACCCACACTTATATAATGCAGTTGTAAAACATATAATGCATGGCCCATGTGAGATTCTAAATCCACACAATGTATATATGAACAAAAAATATGAATACAAGAACAAATATCCTTGAGAATTTTCAGAAGTGACAAAAAGTGGCGAAAACTCTTATCCAATTTATCATAGAAGAAACTCTAGAATAGTTGTAAATGTTCGTAGATCTCTTCTAGATAATCAATGGGTTGTTCCTTATAATCCATACTTACTTGCAAAATTTGATTGCCATATTAATGTCAAAATCTGCTCAACAATAAAGGCAGTAAAATATCTTTACAAATATATATACCTAGGTCATGATCATGTTGCTTTTCAACTTGTTGCAAATAAGAGCGAAACTTTAGTTGATGAAATCACCACATTTCGAAATGGTTGTTGGATATCTCCACCAGAAGCTCATGGTGTATATTCAAATTCCCATTAAATGATATTTTACCAGCTGTAATAGCCCTCCAATTGCATTTACCAAACATGCAATCAATAAATTTCCGACAACATGAAAACCTATACAACATTTTAAATTCAGAACATGCCTCAAAAACAATGCTAACCGAATATTTCTCAACAAATAGTTCAAGCTCACATGCTCGACAATTGTTATATTCCAAATTTCCTGAACATTATGTTTGGAACAATCAAAGTAAACATTGGAAACCTAAGAAAAAACATAGAACAATTGTTGAATTGTAGTAGCTAACCCTTCAGAAGGAGAACGTTATTTTTTACGAATACTTCTAATACATATTAAAAGAGCTACCAGTTTTACAACCTTGCGTACCATTAATGGAATAACATGTAATTCCTTTAGAGAAGCCGCTGAAAAATATAGCCTACTTGAAAAAGATAATGCTACTAAAGAATGCCTAACTAAGGCAAGCACCTTCCAAATGCCATTCGCTTTGCGCCGCTTGTTTGCCACATTATTAGTCTTCTGTGAGCCTAACAACCCGAGAACATTATGGGATAAATTTTATGACAATTTATTAGAAGATTATAAGCAAATGCCGCATCTAACAAATGATCAAATACAAAGCTACACTCTTAACCACATTGCAAATTTCATTGAATCAATGGGAAAAAAATTAGTGATTATGATCTTCCAGCATATAACAAAGCTTATATTACTGTTGAAAAAACAAACAAAAATGTTGAGGCTGAACTAAACATACCAATATCTGATGAGGATCTGGCCACCATAAATCTATTAAATAATGAACAGCGAATAGCATATAACATCATTATGCGAAAGTTTCTTTATTGATGGGCCTGGTGGTACAGGAAGACTTTCTTATATAAAGCACTACTAACTACATTGCGGTCCAAAGGATTAATAGCGCTAGCAACTGCAAGTACTGGCATTACAGCTTCTAACCTTCCAGGTGGTCGTACTACCCATTCGCGGTTTAAAATCCCCTTAGATGCAAACAATTACTCTGGTTGTAATGTTGGCAAACAAAGCTCTTTAGCCATTCTTATTCGAAAAGCAAAATTGATTATTTGGGATGAAGCATCTATGTCTAAAAAATAAAGTATTGAAGCTTTTGAAAGCATGCTTCATGACATATGCTCTAATGAAAACCATTTTGCTGACAAAGTTGTAGTTTTTGGTGGTGATTTTCGCCAAGTCTTACCAGTTACTCCTCGAGCTACACGCGAAGAATGCATTAATAATAGTTTAGTGGAATCAAACTTGTGGCCAAATTTTCACATTCTTCATCTCACGAAAAATATGCGAGCCTTGTATGACCCACAATTTTGCGAATTCCTTCTACAAGTAGGCAATGGCAATGAAACAAATATAGATGAAGAAATTATTACCATACCTAAAGATATGCTTACTACCATCGAAGATGAAACCAATTCTACACAAAATCTAATAGATTCTATTTATCTAAATTTCGAAAAAAATGCTACCAATTCTACATACTTAACATCCCGTGCTATTTGAACTCCAAAAAATGAATTTGTCAACGAAATCAATTCAATTTTGATCAATAAATTTCCAGGCGAGTTACACACATATACTAGCTTCGACAAGCCAACACAAGACAACCAACACAATTGTCAACCAAAATTCCTCCATACTTAATCCCAAATGGGATGCCGCCTTATGAATTACATTTAAAAGAACATTGTCCAATCATGCTCCTTCGAAACATAGATCCATCTGCTGGAATGTGCAATGGTATCCAGCTCATATGCAAATCCTTAAAATCTAATGTCATCCATGCAGAAATTATAGCAGGCCATTACAAAGGCCACCCTTTTTTCATTCCTAGAATCCCACTACAACTAGCAAAAACAGACAACTTCCCATTCCCATTCGAATGCAAACAATTTCTAGTGTGATGTTGCTTTGCAATGACAATTAAAAAATCTCAAGGACAAACATTAGGGAATGTAGGCATATATCTTCCTCAACCTGTTTTTTCTCATGGCCAATTATATGTCGCACTTTCTCGAGCCCAACGTAGTACCAATGTAACTGTTCTAATCAAATCTTTCAACTAAGGAATTCATTCACATAACCAAACAAGAAATGTTGTGTACAAGGATTTTCTTAAAAAAACATTGTAGGTATACACACTACATTGCACGCAAATATAGTTTACAAGAAATTACTAATTCATTATCTTTCTCCAACAGAAATGGCAAACAACATGATGACAATAGACTAGTTAACAGATCATACAAGAACTTGGAAAGCTCAACTTCGTGTGGTAGAAAAGCAAGCACCACATACTCCCAGATCTGGCATAACAATTCAGCGATTCATTCTGGTCGACACTAAGGTACATTTTTTATACTATAATGAAATTGGATTACCTAAGATACAATTTTACATACAAATAATTCCTTACTAATTATATAACTATTCAATCTCAGGGCTTTAGAATCCAAGCAACTTGTTTTGGAGATGACATTGAGACATTTGATGTGCTATTACAAGTGCATAAATCATATTACTTTTCAAATGGTGCCATCAGACGTATTGAACCTTGACATAGTATTGTCGATAACAACATCCAAATCATGTTAAATTCGAGATTATCAATTGAGGAGCTCAGTGAGCCAATCGAAACACCAACTGAGGAACCATACAATTTCACCAAAATATCAAGCACATCAAGATTTTTGAAGACAAACATACATTTCGGTAGAAAAAAGATAACATGTCTGCATACATGATTTACGTAAGATGGTATCATCTCATTATATATTCAAAAAAGCAAACAAACTAATCCCTCCTACTTAACTTTGACAGATATAGCTACACTTGTCATACATGTTCTACCAAGTCGAACTATCACAAAGCGCATAGATGGTACTTCAGCTCAAGTTCGAGATCTGCTGCTCCTTGATGACTCATAAGCTCATTGTAACTTAGTGAATAGAAATTCAAATGAATTTAACCAAATCTTAATGAATACTATTACACCACTAAATATATAAAAAAGAAAAACAAAAAAACAAAACCATTGCATAACATTTTGTATTGTGCTATTTCTTTTTCTTCTTTGCAGCTTGCATATCAAGCTATCAACGTGGGATGAATTTACTAGCAATGAATGCGAGCAAATCGCATCAAATATTACACAGCAGCCAACTGTTATCATGACCAAGCTAAGAGCAACAAAGTTGAATGGTAACTTAATATTTCCTCTCTGCCCAACAACTTTATATAGATTATTGTTTGCTTAGTTTGGGATTAATAATATGTTCCACCGTTTGTCACACTAAGATAAGACAAAATTAGTTCAAATACAAAATGTGATGGAGTTTTCTCATTTCTATTTACATTTCAATTTCTCATTATAATTAAAATTACAAAAATAAAATATAACACTTTGCCTAAACTACAATTTTCCTTCTTTTTTTTTTCCCCCTGAAAATGTATAACTACTCTTATTAATATTATTGGTGTGGTTTGGTCAGAGCAGTTATCTAAACTAAAACAAGTTAGGTGGGCAGGTTTGGAACCTCTTTCCTTAATTTATTTATCTTCTTGGTCTTTTGCACTACTATTCACTCCATTTTGTGTCTTTTTTCTCTATATGCATAACCAAGTTCTTTTTTCAAACAAAAAACGAAAAAGATGCCATTCTTACTATTCACCCATAAACTCACCTAGAAGAGCATCTCCAATGGTATTTGCTAAAATAGCATTACCATTGCTATAATTTGAAATTATAGCAATGGTGCTCCAATGGTTCACTTGCTATTTTAGTAAATCTCAACCAACTTTCCCTCCAAAGTTGTAGGCATTGTTTGGATACAGGTTTTCCAGTGATTTTTTTATTTTATTTATTTTAGTCTTTTGTGACCTTTTTAACTGTTTCTAAAAAAAATTATATATTTATATTATTCCTAACTAGACAAATATAAAAATGTTATGCTATTTATTGTTTAACTAGCATAATATTATATAAAACTCACTTTTTCAAATACAATTGTCTTACTTATAAGTTGTTCCCTGTCAACTACTCTTGCAACTAAATTCATTTTCGATACCAGTATTCCAAAACTCCGTGCATAAATATTCCTTTTTAGGTGGTCTATGAGCTACTGCTTAATCAATTAGTTATGAAATACCATTGACTCTATGTGTGTTATCAATATCTCTACGTGTGATTCGTTGAATCATAAACTTTCTCTTCTTTCCCTTTTTCTAGGAAAGAAGTTAAATTAATTGAATATATATTTTCATTTTTTTTTTATTCATCATTCGAGTTGATGAACAATTGAAGATACCATTGCTCAATTTCAAGAGCAAAGTTGTCATTTTGATAAAATATAAACTAATTTGATAAAAATAAATATCAAAAAAATATTTTTGAATTTTTAAAAATTAATTCTACCCATTAAAGATAAAATTATGTAAAAATCTTTTAGACATTTATTTTTTTTTTTTTACCAAAGTAATTTTTATTATGTGGTTAGATGATAATCATGTAATGAGTAGTTATTAGACTTTTAATGTGTAATCGATATTTTAATATATGAAATATTTTTAGTTTTGGATTTTTTAATTTAATGGGTTGGTTTAATAATGATATCAAAGTTGTTGTCATATTTGACTTTTGAAAAAATCAAAACTAATTTAATGAAAATCAAAACAACCATTCATTACACGATCATCATCCAAACATGGAATAAAAATTAATTTAGTAACAAAAATAAATAAAATATATTTAATATATGAAATGTTTTTAGTTTTAAATTTTTTAATTTAACGGATTGGTTTAATAATGATACCAAAGTTGTTACCATATTTGATGGATTGGTTTAATAATGAGTTTCAAGCTTCAATTACAAACAGATCGACAACAACCTGCAACTTACCACCAGAAGCTTTTCAGATATGCTGCTGCTATACTTGAGAGTTCCAAGGATTGAATGGGTGAAGCAGTGAAGGCGGTGTACAATGTTTACAGCATATTCAGGTATAATCTCGCAAAAGCTATGATTTGTTCTCCTAGAAATTTCCAACATTGGTGCTTCATATCGGTGCTCTGCTGGACCTCTGTGCTCACCTCTTTGCTAACCTCTTCATCAATTCGTGCCACCTATACCGCGGCTACTGAGGCAATGGCTTCGCACCCACGTTTGTTCCTAAAGTCCTCAGCTATTAAAAGATGTAAATTGTTAAATTTGATTGCTGGAAATCACCATCAGTTTTATCAAAGAAACGAAAGAGGTATCCTCTACTCCCCTTTCCAATTCAAAAATATTTCTTGTTGGTAGTATATCTGTTGCTATTTTTTTGATCTATGGTTATAATTCTTGTTACTTTTCATTCTCTTCCTCTTGTCTAGCGTGACCACCATGTGTTCAACCATATGCCAAAATGAAACACACATAAATTGACAATCAAAATGTCAAAATTCATGGTCCAAATCTGTCATACGGTTTAGCATAAAGGGACAGGCCTTCAGAATGTGAAATTATTTTCCAAATCTGCAATAGGCGTTCACGCTGTCATGGTCTCACGCCTAACCCAACATTTATGGCCCTTCTATAGGACACAATAGAGTTTAATTATGTTTTATGCTGATGTAGAATACTTGAAGACCTGTGTGGTTACGCAATCGATTTATTTTATAGATTTATATTTGCCAAACCAAGTGTGTGGTGCTTTGATATGTGAACTCACATGACTCATACTATGATTTTATATCTATTGGCATGAAATCCCATGACTCATATTGTGACTCATACAGTTTAGCATGAAATCCCATAAGCAAGTCTTCACCAACCTTCAAGTCATTAACTCCAGTTTTTATCATTACAATAGAGAAGAACCATTCTTAATCTAAGGTTGCCTTTAAAAGGTTCTTATATTAAATTTTAACTCTATATTTTTTTTTAAATACATTTACTCTATGAAGTTGAACAGACAATGTCTGAATCAAATATCTACAAATATTGTAGAGTGTGGAGCTATTTAGGTAAAGGCAATATGTGCAACCACATCGCTTCTAAATTTGTACATATTTTGTCACAAATATGTTATTGACAAATTAGTAAGATAATTTCAGTTACATTGATTAAGCCCCCAACATCATGATATGGTTTTATTCTCAATTTTCTATGCTTATATATTTATTGGCCACTTAGACATTAGGATAAGTTGTTTTGATTGTAAAGTTGGATTGATGAATTAAGGAAGTTTATGAAAGTGAAAGTGTATGTGATTTTGTTCCTGGTTTGCCGATTTTTTTTTTTCCTGGTTTGCTACTTCTTTTTTTTTTTTTTCGTCGTTTGCATTTTTTTTTCCTAGTTTACTGGTTTTTTTTCCCTGCTCTCTTTTTTTTTTTTTTCCCAGCATCTTTTTATTTTTATTTTTTAAAGGTGGATTTTAAGCTTATTTTTCATCCACTTTAGATTGTAAGTCTAGAACTTGTTTTTCAAGTTGTTTTGTTTTTTCCTGCTCTCTTTTTTTTCTCTTTGTTTTTCATTCAACTTGTTCTTGAATGAAGATGTTTTTCAAATGTTTGAATAATTGTAGTTCTTAGGATATATTTCTCTAAGTTATGCTATCAAATATTTAGTTCTTAAACCATTCGCATTTCACTCTATTCTTTGTTTTTTTTATACCATTCACATTCACATTTCACGTTATTCTGTTCCCTTTATTTTTACAAATTCCCAATCAATTGTGTTTGAATTATTTTTTTTTAATCATTCACATTTCATTAAATTCAATACCTTATTTTTTTCCACCTCCTTCTGAACTAATCTTGCTTCAGTGAAATTATTGATTACAAAGTTGGATTGATGAATTAAGAAAGTTTATGACAATTAAAGTGCATGTGAGAAATCACTTTTCACTGCTAGTAGCTTTCTTAATTTTTTCTTAGGATTTCATCAAACACATGGTGAACAATGTATGGAAGCCAAAACATCTCAATCTCTTAGTCAAACATATTTGCAAACACATGGTGGACCAATCATCTCATAACAAAACAATAAAGATTGAATTGCTTAACCATAAATTACCTGTCATCTATTTCTTTTGTTAAGTTCCTTAATAAAGATTTTTCCCCCTTTTGTATAGAGACTAAAAGGTCACACTTTCATTGTTGAACAAACTTGTCACACCATCTACAATCCCTACACGCAAGCAGGTTAGTAACACTCTTACCTTTTAACAAATTGTCTTCTGCTATTTCCTCTATAGTTTAACTAACACTTTTGTCATTCTTTCACAGTTAACCTAATTTTGCATATCACAGTTCGTCACAAAATAGCCAACATGGATAACACCAACTACACAACCTTCAACATGAATGCAATGTATAATTCATTACCAGACTACAACAATACCCAATATGACAATCATCACCACATCTTACAAACTGAAAATCAGTACACATATTACTCCAACACACATCTCCTACATACCCAACCAACCACTAATATATCTCCAACCAATTATAATTATTACTCAAACATACCTACAACATCATATTCAAACCCATGCTATTATTATAATCCCGAGGCCTACTACACCTCTCCCAACAGCACTATCTCTACATTGCAAAATACTAATGACCAACTATTACCACAAATTTACTCATCGCACCAAAAATCCACCACATTATCAACCGACTTCACCGAGCAACAACAACTTGTATATTGGCAGCCACCAAAAGAACGATGGCTCAAATTAAATTTTGATGGTGGAATCTATCCAAACAAAGAAGTTCCAGAACAAGTAGATGCCATTCGCGCAGGAATATTTCGAAACCACAAAGGAATTTGTGTTTATGCTTTCGGAAACACAATACCAATGAAATCTTCAGAATATGCTGAAACATCAGCTTTATGTCGTGGATTACAAATTGCAGCTGAAAATGAATGGCCAAAGATATAGGCAGAAGGTGTTACAAAATTCTTAATCGAAACAATTCTACACAATGCACAAAGAGATTATTACAGCGTTGTATGGAAACTCGTAGGCAACATCCGAAGAAGAAGACAAAATTTCAAATATTGTAAAATCACCTTCATTCGTAGAGAAGGCAACTCTGCAGCAGATGCATTATGCAACCACATCAACAAAAATAATGAGAATTTCAAATACGATGACAACACTTTACCACATAAAATTAAAAATATTGTGCATCAAGAAAGACAAGGATATATCTATACACATTATACATAATCACACTAACACAGAGTACTTCTTCTTCTTCTTATCTTTTGTAAACAAATCCCCACTATATACCTACTATAATGTACTATGTTATAAAAAAAAAACCTACTGTATGAAGTGATATAACAAACATATTTTTTTGGTAAATTTTTCTTCGGCTAAACATGATATATGTGAAATATAAATGTGATACACTAAGAGAGTTATCATAAGATTCTTGATTTTTTTAGTACATGTAATTTTTCTATTCCACATATAGCTCAAGAAGAATGACAAGCAAAACACTAATCAATCATAAAAATCTTATTTTTTGGAATGACACCACTAACAAAATTTTTGAAGTCACCACTAACTAGAGGCTTTTCATGGGAAAAAAAAATATTTAATAAAATGAATAAAAAATGAATCAATCTATAGTAATGTTTAATTACGACTCATAATAAATTTTTTTTTTACTATAAATATAGTAAGATTGGGTTGTAACCCATAATAGTGCTGAATATGCATCAATTCAATTCCTCCCCCCCTCCCGGGGTTAATCTAACAACCAAAAATTAAAATGAAGATAATATATCCTTCGCAGAAAACAAAAGCCCACTACAAGTTAATCCAATCAAGATAACATAGGACTATCAATATGAATCAAATTATCATACTAAGCCACAGAAAAATTTCATTCAAGAGTCTTCAATTAGCTTCGTTCATATTAAAGATTAAGTCATTTGTTGCCATGCCATCCTTTCATAGTACTTCAAAAATACCAAAATCACATTCTTTAGGCATCACTTCTAATAGCTACCAAAATCACATTCTTTAAGCACCACTTCTAATAGCTTCACAAAAAATATTTCCTAATTCCACAACATCAACACTAATTGACTAGTGGAAATATCAATTATCAAATGCAACTCACAATAAAAAAACAACTAAACCAATCTTGCTTAAGCACCAGAAGCTGAATAACTCAATTTCGTGTGTCAAAAGGGACATCAAAACACATAAGAACCGAAAGAATACAATTCAATATTTAATTTGAAAAGAGACTCACAAAATTAACATCTGTGTAAATGATCTTCAGACTCACGCTACAAGAACCCAATTCAGTATTTAATAATAGAGCAAGAAGCATTAAAACATCCTTCCAAGTACCTCAAATACCCAAAGCACCTTACTCTCTTGTTTATCGAAATTCGAAGATAGATTAGCAAATTCTTATATACATATATATGTGTGTGTGTGTGATTATGTTAGTGAGCTTTCAATTACATTTGCTTTTCAACAAAAGTTGATAGTACTTGCAATTATAAATCATAATAATAGGTCTAAATTAATATTACGACCCTAACATTATCTAAAAACACCTTAATAATACTATATATTGGAGTGTATCATATTCTCAATCAACAATAGCGCGACTCCCAAGCGCAAAGTGCGTGGGAGTCCAACTAGCATATATAAAAGGAGAAAAGCACCTTGAATCTAACGCAAGATGCCAAACGTGTATAGAGCCCAATTGCCCTCCATTTTCTAGTTTATTACCCTTTTCTCCATTCCATTAGTTGCTCATTATTTATTATTTACTAATGGATAAATTTTCTATTTTTCCAAAAATAAAATAGAGCGACAACTTTGATATCATTATTAAACCAATCCATTAAATTAAAAAAATCAAAACTAAAAACATTTCATATATTAAATATATGAATTACACATTAAA
This sequence comes from Camellia granthamiana, assembly GCA_036172215.1. Lineage (NCBI taxonomy): Eukaryota > Viridiplantae > Streptophyta > Magnoliopsida > Ericales > Theaceae > Camellia > Camellia granthamiana. Next base: position 31,546,350 of record CM069915.1, on the reverse strand, counting down.
AACCTAACAACCACTCATTACATGATTATTATTCAAACACATAACAAAGATTGATTTGGTAAAATAAATAAATAAATAAATGTCTAGAAAATTTATCAATTTTACATAATTTTATCTTTAGTGGGTAAAAATTATTTTTAAAAAGTCAAAAATATTTTTTTTGATTTGTCAAATTAGTTTGTATTTTATCAAATTGATGACTTTGCCCTTGAAATTGAGCAATGGTATCCTCAGTTGTCCTTATTTCGAACAAGATTCCAAATTTAGGGTCAAATGTGTCACAATTGCAAAGTTAGAGACCAAAGTGACACGATTCTCAAACTATAGGGACTGTTAGTATAATTCGTCATTTATTTATTTTTAACTAGTTGATTGCTCATCATGACTTTTGAATAATTTGTCTTTGCTAGTGGAGGAAGGCTGATGAAGCTCACGAGGGATTAATATGGTCTGGTTAGGATAGATTTAGGATGAAATCAAGATTAATTTATTGGCTACAATTCTAAAAAAATTAAAATAAAATTAACTCATTAAAATTATGAAATTGATCTAAACCAAACTATTTAAATTCGGTCCAGTTTAATTTGAAACCACGATTTCTCATAATTTGTTCATAAAAAAAAATCATTTAACATTTTCAAAAAAATTTAACTTATTAGAAATGTTAAAAATAATAATAACATTCCCATTAAACAAACCACTCTCAATATATCAATTTTATTAAGTATTTTATTAATACAAGAGGTATATGTCATTTTTCAAAAAAAATTAAAAATTAAATGTCATATATTTTTGAAAAAAATATATATACTTAATGGATTAATTTTTTTTTTTTTTTTTTTTTTTTGTAAATTAATTTTTTCACAATGTTTACAGAAGAAATTATGTTTAATTATTAATGTACTCAAATTAACTCAATATTTTTATACACATACTTTTATTCCACCAATAAAATTTGAAATTCTGTCTTTGGTGACAAGACCCCCCACGAGAAACATGTGGGGGGCCAACTAACATGTATAAAAAGTGGCAAAACATTAAGTTGAGTCTCAAGCTCCAATTAAAAAAATGTCATTTCTACAATGTAATATTACAGCCTACCATTGTGATGAGCTATTTTAATATAGAAATGATGACGTATAGCTTTGCTATATATCAAGCCACATAGACTCGACATAGAGGTGGCCACTTCAGTTTTTCTACAAAATATTTCATATAACAAGATACTTACAAACCAAGAATTTACCCATAAAAAAAATTGATGGACAAATTATGGATTCATAAGTTTGGATTTATAATATTTTTGTTCCTATAATATATAATAAAATTTTCAAAAATGTTAGAGATCTATAGTTTGGTATAATGATATAATAAGAGTTGGACCTTTTATCAAACATGGGCAAAGTGAATATGCATGGGCCAGATTTATTTGGTTCTAATTTTTTTTGAGTGGTTAACACAATGAAGAAATTAGTAATTGCTTTGGTTATAGCCATTCAACCTAATCACTCAAGCAAGCAACCAATGAACAACAACGCTCAAACAAGGTTACATATTTTGATGGTTAAATCATCTGTTAAACAAAACAATCTAATATGTGATTTTCTGATTTGTAGTTTTTTTTAGGATAAATTACCAATAAGTCCTATTTTTGGGACTTATTATTCATTAAGTCATATTGATAAATTTATCAATCTCTCTTATTTGTATGAGTAAATTTACAATGACAAATTTGTCAATACGACATGTAGGTAAATAAGTCCAATTAATAGGTCTGATTGGTAAGTGCCTTCTTTTTTTTTCTTTTTTTTTTTTCTTTTTTTTCCTATATAGAAATGATACTTAATTTGAATTTAACGCTCCCAAGCTCAATTTAACAATAGAGCAACTCTCACGCGCAGAGCGCATGGGAGTCCAACTAGTGTACAATGTAAAAGAAAAGACGAGTTATACTTGCACATAACTATGAAAAGACTATTAGAATGAAAAAGAATTATTCAGAATTTCAGTTCAGGATACTTGGCTCCTTGATAATATGACCTATACTTTAGAAATTGGTTATTTTCTCTCTGTTTAGAATGAGTGCTCCAGTTGCAGCAATAGTGACACAATCAGGAAATCTCTAGAAGAGGAAGATCACTTGGTCGAAGCACAAGAAAGATCAAAAGCAAGCAGGCAATGGCGGTAATCGACATGGAAACTAGTGTTGATTCACTCCTGCTATAACCCCCTCTTCTTCACCAGAAGAAGCCTTGATCGAAATCACTCACCCATCTGTGGATGGACCATCTGCAACCCCAACGTAAAATCTTTCAAGGATGCACTAGCTGCACCTAAAAGTAATGATTTCTACTTTGATGAGGTAATGGACACCATTAATCCCGAAGATGAAGCAGAGGAGGGGGATTCCATCACTCCTGAGGAGACACAAAATGGCATACCCAACATATCTCTCCCAAAGAAGCTTCTGCAACAGACATGACAACCGTGGACCAACTCACTTATTGTAAGGCTCTTGGGCAAAAGCATGAGGTACAGAATGCTCTGTACTAAAGTTAAAAATCTATGGGCCCTACAGGATGAATTCAATGCCATAGATCTAGGGAACAACTATTTTTTATTTAAATTCTCTTCTCAGGAAGACTGTGCCCATGTTTATTCGGGAGGCCCGTGGGTAATCTTGGATCATTATCTCACAGTTTCCAAGTGGGAGCCTAATTTCAAGGCATCGAAAGCTTTTGAAACCACAACAGTGGCCTGGGTTAGTCTCTGGAGCTTTTGATTGAATATGTTCAAGAAAAGCTTCTGTACACCATTGCTAAATAGCTAGGCAGGCCACTCAAGATAGATCTCACCATAACCATGTCTACACGAGGCAAGTTTGCACAAGTTTGCATCGAAATGGATCTCAACAGACCTCTATGCCCCAGGTTTGTATTAGGCAAGAAATGTTATAACATTGAGTATGAATCTGTTCATTTCTTTTGTTTCTATTATGGCAGGGTGGATCACCGGAAGGAGCTATGCAGACACAAGGCAACAAATCAAACTCCCCTAGTGTCCCCAAGCCCAACCTCACTGCCAGACGGCGACAAACTAGCTGTTACAGAACTTCCACAGACTGCACCCCTAGACTAATGGTAACCTGTAACAAGCAGAGGAAGGAGATAATAATTTTGGGCCTTGGATGATGATAACCAGAAGAAACCGCAGACCCACACCTATTCGAAAATCCCAAACAATTGGGGCCCATTCTAACACAAATAAGTTTGCTGAGTTAAGAGCCTTAGAGCCCAAATCCAATAATCTGGCCCAGGTTAATGGGGCCTCCACCTCCTCCTTTGACTTAACCCATGCTGGGCCAAAAATTTCCATTACCCAAAAACCCTTTAACACCATTAATAGAAAATCTAGCCACAGTGGTGGCCCAGCCACTTCCCAAGAAAACGCAGCACCACATGCTCCCTCAGACTTAGACGTCTACTCACCTATGAGTTTAGAAACCAACAAAGCAAAGGACTACTCCCTATTAAAGGCCTCACCCTCTCTGACTCCTGAAAAGCCTAGTCTGGAGGAATCAATCAGTGTATCTCCAGAAATCCCAATGGAAGAGATAAGAGAAGACTCAACTTCTTCTACACCTCAGAACTCTTTACACTCAAACCATACCATATCCCTTAGAACCAAAAAATCAAGAGCTAGGAAACCCCCAGACCCAACTAAAAGGCATGGAGGACGAAGGAATAGCCCTACCGGTAGCATCAAAACACAGGATGGAGGGCGATGCGATGGGGCAGTTACTCAAACAAGAGACAGAAGCCATTCACCCCGTCAACACAATTTAGTGGATAGAACAAATACGAATGAGAATCAAGCCGGGATGGAGCAACTTACTAGGTCCTCCAGTCTACTCCATTCAATTGGCGTCCATGAGGTCAGTAGATCAGGACCATCGAAGGGTACATAATCTACTACCCAGTCTTGCTACTAGCTCACTACCCATACCGTCGTCCATGGATTCTCTCATAATACTGATTTGGAACTGCCGAGGGGTTGGTAATAATATCTTTAGAAAAAACATACATGAACTCTTCTGAATTCACAAACCTGGGATTCTCATTCTCATGGAAACCAAAGTACCTTATAGCTCAATGGGAAATTTCTTCATTAACATGGGATTCTCAGCATCCATCATTGTTGACCCAACTGGACAAGCAGGTGGTATTTGGCTACTTTGGGACACTAACCATGTCAACATTCGAGCTTCAGCAGTATCAAACCAGTATATCTAAACCACCATCCACAAAGAGGATTTTGAGGAATGGGTACTAAATGCAGTCTATGGTAGTCCCAACCCAATATCCAAAGAGACACTTTGGGAAGATCTTGAAGCCACAACAGGAAGCATGAACAAACCCTAGCTAGTAATGAGAGATTTTCATGATTATGTTAACCAGAGTGAGAGAAAGAGTTTCTCACCCACTCAGAACCAGAGCAAAACACAGAGATTCAATGCAAGAATCAACAACTATAACCTCATCGACTTGGGAAGTGTAGGCCCTCGTTTCACCTGGACCAACAACAGACAAGGTATGGCTAACACCATGGAAAGACTGGATAGAGTTATGAGCAATGATCAATGGCAAGCCTTGTTCCCGGAAGGCATTGTGCGGACCCTGCCAAGAACCTATTCGGATCATTCCCCATTGGTGGTTTACACACAAGGTATGCATCACTCCAACCCCCATAATAGGCCTTTTAGATTTGAGGCGGCTTGGTTGTGCCACCCTGCTGTCTCTAATGTTGTTCATAATTCTTGGCTCAATATGGATTTTAAACTGCTATAAACCATTGATAACTTCACTCAGAATGTCAAAACCTGGAATAAAGATGTTTTTGGTAACATTTTTAAGAGAAAAATAAATCTTTTGGCTCGTATTGAGGGCATACAAAAAAACCAAGCCCACACCTTTTCTCATAATCTTCATCTGCTTGAGAAAGACCTTATCAAACAATTCAACATGACCTTGTTCCAAGAAGAAATTCTGTGGTATCAAAAATCTCGTAATAAATGGCTTACTATGGATGATAGCAATACTATTTTTTTTTTTCACATCTCTACCCTAAACAAGAGAAGAAAGTTAAAAATCCATGTCTTAAAAGATGATAGTGGTAATTGGATTTCCAACAGTAATGACCTCCAAACCCACATTTTGGATCACTTCACCAAACTCTTTCAATATGAAGAAACTCACCTTTTGGATAATTGGGCCAGTATTGCCATAACCAGAATCACTAGAGAAGATAATGCTAGCCTCTAAGCCCCTGTGACCAACTCTAAAATTTGGAATGCACTTAAAAGCATTAAAGCCTTTAAAGCCCCTGGCAAGGATGGCCTCTAAGCTATCTTCTACCATAACAATTGGAACATTGTTGGCAACTCAGCTTGTCGTTTCATTAAGGACTGCTTCCATACCAAAACCATCCCATCTAAGATCAATGAAACCCAAATTGTCCTCATTCCCAAACTCCAAAACCCTAAGTCTTTAAAATAATTTATACCCATCAACCTTTGTAATGTTTCCTATAAAGCCATCACTAAAATTATTGTCAATAGACTTAGACCTCTTCTTTCTAACCTCATCAGCCCTAACCAAAGCAGTTTTATCCCTGGGAGAACTACCACTGATAACATTGTCATCACCTAAGAGATCCTTCACACCTTTAGAGGTCAAAAAGGTATGACTGGGGGTATGGTCCTTAAAATTGATTTGGAGAAGGCCTATGATCGCATATCTTGGGATTTCATTCACCACTCCCTTGGAGAACTTAATCTTAACTCTGATTAGATCACTCTTATCATGAACTGTGTGTCTAATGTCAATTCTACCATTATTTGGAATGGTGAGACCTTACCCAGCATTAGCATGGAAAGAGGTCTCAGACAGGGGGATCCTCTCTCCCCTTATTTATTTGTTCTTTGCATGGAAAATCTTTCTAATATGATTAGAATTAAAACTAAGAATGGGGAATGGAAAGGCCTTAAAGCTTCTACAGACAACCCTCTCATCTCCCATTTGTTCTTTGTTGATGACCTTATCTTGTTTGCTAAAGCTATTGGAAAAAATAGTGATTATATTATGGGTGTGCTCTCTGAATTCTATGATATGTCTAGTCAAAAAATTAATTTTCAAAAATCCAAAATGTTTTTTTCTTCTAATACCCCTAGAAGGACAACCACCTCTCTTAATTGCCAATATGGCATCTCTCTCACCACTGACCTAGGTAAGTACCTGGGCACCCCTCTCCTCCACAGCAGAGTGTCCAAAACCCAGTTCAAAGACATCCTTGATTAAATGGCCATAAGACTCTCTGGTTGGAAAGCTAATAACCTGTCCCTTGCAGGCAAAACAACCGTGATCAAAGCTGTCACTTCTGCTATGCCTAATCGCCTTATGCAAACTATGGAAATTCCCAGGAAAATATGTGACCAAATTGACAAACTGAATAGAAATTTCCTATAAGCAGTACTAAAGCTAGAAAGAAAGTCCATCTTGTGAACTGGCAACAGGTTTGTAAAAGTAAGAAGCAAGGGGGCTTAAGCGTAAGAAAAGGTAGAGAACAGAACTCTGTCCTTGCCTCTAAGTTGGGATAGAAACTTGCCACTAACTCTGATGAACTTTGGTGCAAAGTTCTTAGAACTAGGTATCTCAAAACCTATTCCTTCACCAACTGGCCCACTAAGAGAAGAGTCTCTCATACATGGAGAACCATTATTAGAAACAAAGATGTTTTGGATAAGAACATCAAATAGGATGTTAGAACATGGGAACATATCTCTCTTTGGACTGATTAGTGGTGTGGTGATCAACCCTTGTGCATGACAACCGTAGGAGTTCACACTGAAGCTCCAACCAAAGTCAGCTCTATTTTAGATGAAGAAGGAAACTGGGACTTAACTTCAATCCAACACATTATTTCCCAACAGGACAAGGAAGCCATCCTTGGACTCCACTGACCCAGGTATGTGATTTATAATGACACACCCCATTGGAAAGGCTCATCTAGTGGAAACTACTCTACAGTAGTAGCATATCATACCATATCAAACCAACCAACATATGGAGTTAACTGGCAATGGATATGGAAGCTAAAGGCACCACACAAATTGAGAAGCTTCCTTTGGCTTGTTATGTATGAAAGATTGCTAACCAATCATATGAGAGTAGATAGGAATATGGCAGAATCAGATACTTGCCCCAGATGTAAAACATCTATTGAAGATATGCACCATTTACTCAGAGGCTGTTCTAAGGCTAAGGTAATCTAGCTGAACCTTAAACTCTACTTGGTGGCAGCTCAGCAATCACAATACTCTACAGGATTAAATCAAAATAAATATTAGCAGTAAAGACCAAGTTAATAGCATTCAATGGTCAATAATCTTCTTGACAGCTTTATGGACCATTTGGAAAGAGAGAAACAAAGAAGTGTTTGAGAACTTGACTCAACCTCCTAGCACCACTGTCATCTCCATCCTTCAGCAGGCAAAGGAAACCCAGGAAGCCTTTCAGGCCATCCTGCATCCTAACTTTAAAGATCCTAAACTAATGCTCTGGTCTTGTCCTATTACAGGTAAACTTAAGCTCAACACTGATGGAAGCTCCAAAGGTGATTCTGGCCAATCTGGATATGGAGGGCTGCTCAGAGATGAAGTAGGTACCTGGGTCTGGGGATTTTGTGGCTACTTAGGCAACTGTACAAGTGTAGCTCGACTTTTCATGCTCCTTTCAGATACGACTAGCCCTACAGTTTGGACTCTCGTGATCCTGAATCTGATTCCACAAGTGCGATGTGAAATAGATAAACACAAATGAGTCCAAATTCGGCAATTCTTTTGGAAAATAGATTTTGAATCAAAACGCCAAAAATTGACTGCTTTGCCAAATACAGCGTCGCCGCCTAAATATTTTTGGAAAATTTAGGAAACCCATGACTCGTGCCAAAGGCCACGTGTCAATCATCACGAAGATTGTCTCGGCTCGAGAACTTAGGTATGAGAGGGGAAGGTCATGAATTGAGCACCACACTTACCCGATTAAAGATCGACCTCTACTAATCATGACGTGATTCTTATTTATATTATATGATCTTGTTCTGATTATTAGACTAACTTACTATGTGTTGCACACAAATATAGATTAATTTGCAAACAATTAGAACATTTTGATTCATGTTTGTTTGAAAATTGTTTCGAATATGTACCACTTACAAAAGTGATCGCATATGTACATTACTCAATTTATACCAATTCAAGCAATTAGCTTTCAGTCAGAGGCATTCAAACAAGTATATCAATTAAGCAATTAGCCTTATAGTAATCATGCTCGACATGGCAACAATCACACTCATGCAATATGCTAAAGCAATAAATGCTTACCCCAATCCCTGAGGCGAGCCAAAGGAGAAACTAGTTAGAAAAATGCATGATCCTAACTAATGAAATATGCCTAATGCAACACATGCAAAAATGCAATCAATGGGCTCGGCCACAAATTATGACATGTGAATCAATTTGATAGCATGCAATTTAGACACATATTCAACAAAATAATAAACGACAATGCTTGTTAGAATGATGAACCGAGCCTCAATGCATGCAAGTCAAGTGGATGCAAATCATGGAATATGCTACATGAAACATGATGTTCTATTCCATCCATCATAAGCAGATAAATAAAAGTGAGAAAGGTGTAGGGTTGGAAGACATACACATTATTACATATTTTGCCCTCGTGCAGGAGGGTCCGAATGAATGGACTAATTACTACAAATTAACTAATCTATTACAAACCAAATGAAATAAATTAACTATGCTAGCTAATTATTACAACACCACAAATTAACTAACTACTTTAGCTAATTAATTAAGTACAATACAAAACTAACTAGCTATTCTAACTAAACTAACTAATTAGTTACAAATCCGCTACTTTAAGTACAACATACTACTATTACAACATTACAACATTATTTAAACGGATCCCGAGAATCGAGGGATGGTTCAACATGGATATGGATTTCCACCTGAAAATGCTCTCCGTTTTTATACCAGAATGCTTCTGTTGCACAGTCAGGAGATTGCACTGATTTTTCACCTCAGTTTCTGCTCTGTCTGCAGGAAATAGTATATTGCCTTGTTGGAAAAAGTGGCCGGCAACCCAGAAGTAGTGGCTGGCTGATCATTAAAAGTGGCATGTAGGCCACTGATGTTGAATTTCTCCTACTGTAACAAAAAATAAACAGAGTACAAACAGAGTATTCTCAGGGGATGTTTGTCTGTTTGTGCTACCCTGCCTCTCCTTGTCATCAAATAGCTCAAAGGAGAGGTAGGCTCGATTCGCAAGTCATCAATCAGTGCAATTTCATTGTGTGATGACTTATAAACCAAGGGATACAATTTTGATAAATGCACAATGAAAGACTCGCAAACCTCCTCCCTATCATGATTTGATCAAGGGAAGTGGTTGACCTTGGAAACTTGAACCATTTCATCACTAACAAGTATGAAATGACTTAAATCTCCATGTGTTTAATTAACGTCCAATTGAACACCAAATTATTTTATTATCTTGGCCCATTTTATCCCAATTTTAATTACCTCTTTTAATTACCTTTCCATTCCTTAATTCATTTAGTCTAAAAATGAAGATTAAGTCCTCTAATGGAAAGAAGTGTCAAACAAATGATTGTTTTAGGCATGAGAGAGATGTCATACCGTTGGTAATGAACCTCCGAAGAGATTAAACCGTTAAGTACAATGACCTCAATCTCAGGCTTAAATAATCCATCGGTTGAAACAACTCTCAAGGCGAATGAAAAATCAAGAAATGAGGGAGGTTGCGGAGATGCTTAGAGGTGAACACAAGTATAGAAAGCAAGAAATAAATGCTATCAACTCAAATAGGTTGGTGGCTAAGACCTAAACCACCAAGCCTATGAGGACCGTTACACTACAAGCATGCAATACAAAGTATAAATGAAACTAACATATAAAAATAGTCCTAGAATAGGCTAAAATAGTGCTGGAATTGAAGTCAAAAGAGCTAAAGGAGTAAGCTAAAATAATGAAGAATTTAAGCTAGTAAACAAGCCAAGGGAGGGGTGGCTAACCCCTCCATTTTTGGGACCTCAAAAAATAATTTTTAGCCTCTGAAAAACTCTAAAATTTAGTGGTAAAAATTTGGAAAAAAAATTGAGGAAGAGATGGGAAACACAAGTGTAAAGGCTTAGGAGATGAGGTTCAAAGAAGGGTGATTAACCCCTCTACCTTTAATAACCTTAAACCACAAGCTTCAGCCCATAAAAATAGTCCAAAAATAGTTCAAAAACAACAAGAAAAGATAGGAGAAAAGTAGTGTAGAGATGCTCAAAATTATACATCTTGAAGTAAGGTAACTCTTTTGTAAACAAACTCACAAGTTCTCACTCTCAAGGGCTAAAATTTGGACTCAATAATCTCAGTAAGAAGAGCTCCAATATTGGTTTAGGAAGTGTTTAGGTAAGGTGTGTGTGTTGCAAAATAGAGAGAGAGAGAGAGAGAGAGAGAGAGAGAGAGAGAGATTTTCAAGAATTTGGCCTTTTGGAATTTTTTGTAACCTTAAAAACCAAGAGGGGTGGCCATCCATATATAGAAAAATATGTGTCTATCACGAAAATATCTATATACATATAGCTGAAGTGGTGCATGCATCTGTGAAGACAGCTGGCAAAAATATCTATGTTTTACACAAGTGGTCGGCAAGCCACTATTAGTAGGCGGCCGACCACAAATACCTACTTTAAGGCGCAACTTCAAATGAGCATATCGCCTTCATCCGAACTTGCTTTTAGGTCATTCTTGAGTCTAAATTGAAGCTCCAGAAGTCTAATTTCTAATGGTGGTGGTCTCACATCTAAATTCTAAGTGTGAAAAGAGATATTCCTATTTTAGTGAAGGTTGTTCATTTCTATCTTAACCAAATTGATACCTAACTTCAAACGGCCATATCTCCCTCATCCGGACTCGGCTTTAGGAGATTCTTGTTTCTAAATTGAAGCCCCAGAAGTCCACTTTCGAATGGTGGTGGCCTTATATCTAAAGTCTAAGTGTACAAAATGATATGCCTATTTTAGTGAAGGCTGCCCAGTTCTCTCTTAACGGTTTCATGCTCAACCACTTCCCCAACTAGTTTTCTTCCATCCCTCCTATTTTCTTCAACTCCAAACCTATAAATAAAAAGTTTTTAAAGATTTTTCAAAGAGTTCACCTCCCTTCCACTTATGTCCACTTGTCCTTACTCTGTTCACCGAAAAGCGCAATATTTTAAACGAAATGCGAGTCTCGAGACATCGTAGAAATATTTAAAAAAAATATTTTGAAAAAGAGGGTTTTAAGGTCTAAAATAGTTTTAGTTCAAAATGGGGTGTAAGGTTGGGATTTAGAAGCTCTTCTTGCTGAAGTAATTGAGCGATTGCACAGCGTAACTTTTCATCATCGAGTGATCAACCTGGGGCGCCCAAGTCTTAAGGGCGATCAAAAATGAGGTGTCTATAGTTGCCCCTCTTTAACAGAGCTCGAAGTCATGAAATGACGTAAGTGAATGTCAAAACCTAGAGACAACCCATTTTGACAAGGCCATAAGACTTGGGCAGACAAACAAAATGCAGATGCAATTGGTTGAACTCAAAATTTTCCTACGTATCCCTTTGCGAGGAATCAAACCAGCGTAGTTCAGGGGCAGAATGCAAAATGATATACAGTGTAACGAAATAATCAAACCACAAGCAGTGTAAAACACACGAATACCCTAAAGGAATAGAGATGCAAATCAAACTATGTTTTATATAGAAAAGAAGTGGGCACAACCAAACGACACCAACACAGGCTAAGTGCCTACATCCTCAATACTGGCCTCAGCACAGCATGGATGCTTACACATAACAGAACCATGTTTCAACGTGAAAGGGGTGTGAACACATGCAAAACTATGTTTTTCACAAAAAGAGTACAAGTAATTGGGTGGTATGATATAAGTGAGGAATGATCTACTAGGGAAAGACAATGATCCTAAATGCTAAATGCAACAAGACAAAGTACAATACAATGAATGCAATGAATGTAGTGAATAAGGCGTAGGCCGAACCACATCTTACCTAGAAAAGACATGGAAACAAAACAAGCCACGTCTAACACAAAAAATGTGTTGACACCCTCAATACTGGCCCCAGCACAACATGGGTACTTACACATGACAGAATCATGTTTCAATAAAGAAAATGTGTAAGCACATGCCGAACTAAGCTTAACATGGAAAAGATGCATGATGATAAAATGGTATGATGTAATGAATGTAATGGATAGTGCAGTAGATGAATAGGGTAACATACTCCAACCACGTTGGAATCGCGAGAGGAAGAAGAACAAATCCCAAACACGCTAAAATTGTGTGAGGAAAAGAACACTCAAATCACGCTAAAATTGTGAGAAGAGGTAGAAAACCGCTCAGGGTTGCACTTTACGCGTTGTAGACACTCCATTTTTGACTGCCTTTAAGACTTGGGCGTCTCAGGTTGATCGCTCGATGATGAAAGTTATGTTGTACAAACGTTCGATTTCTTCAGTAAGAAGAGCTTCTAAATCCCAACCTTACACCCTATTTTGACCAAAACTATTTTAGACCTTAAAACCCTCTTTTTGAAAATATTTTTTCAAAATGCTTCTACGATGTTCCGAAGCTCACATTTCATTTAAAATATTACACTTTTCGGTAAACCGAGCAAGGACAAAGTGGAAATAAATGAAAAGGAGGTCAACTCTTTGAAAAATATTTAAAACATCTTATTTATAGGTTTGGAGTTGAAGAAAATTAGGGGAGAGGAAAGAAAACTAGTTGGAGAAGAAGTTAGGCATCAATCCGTTATGATAGAAATGAGCAGTCTTCACTAAAATAGGCATATCTATTTGCACACTTAGACTTTAGTTGTAAGGCCACCACCATTGAAAATTGGACTTCCAGGGCTTCAATTTAGACTCAAGAATCTCCTAAAGCCGAGTCTGGATGAGGGAGATATGGCCATTTGAAGTTAGGCATCAATCCGGTTAAGATAGAAATAAACAACCTTCACTAAAATAGGCATATCTCTTTGCACACTTAGAATTTAGATGTGAGACCACCACCATTAGAAAGTAGATTTCCAGGGCTCTAATTTATACTCAAGTGACCAAAAACTGAGTCTGGATGAAGGAGAGATGTCCATTTGAAGTCGGGCCTAAAAGCAGATTTTTGTGGCCGGTCGCCCACTAATGGTGGCCTGTCAGCCACTTGTGTAAAATGCAAATATTTGTTGCCAGCTGTCCCCCAAAAGATCCAGCTATTCTTATACAGATATTTTCGACCTGAGAGGTTGTTTTTCTATATATGCAAGGCCAACCCTCATGTTTTTAGGTTACAAAAAATTCCTTAAGGCCCAAACCTTAAAATTCTCTCCCTCTATATCTATCTTGCAACACACACACCTTACCCAAACACTTCCTAAACCAATATTGGAGCTCTCTTTGCTAAGATTATTGAGTCTAAATTTCAGCCCTTGAGAGTGAGAACTTGTGGGTTTGTTAACAAAGGAGTTGCCTTGCTTCAAGAGATATAATTTTGAGTATCTTTACACTACTTGTTTTCTATCTTTTCTTGCTGATGTTGAACTGTTTTTACACTATTTTTATGGGCTGAAACTTGTGGTTTACCAAAGGTAGAAGGGTTAACCACCCTTCTTTGAACCTTGTCTCCTAAGCCTTTACCCTTGTATTTCCCATCTTTTCATCAACTTTTTTTGAGATTTTTAATACTGAATTTCAGAGTTTTTTAGAGGCTAAAAAGCATGTTTTGAGGTCCCAAAAATGGAGGGGTTAGCCACCCCTCTCTTGGCTTGTTTACTAGCTTAAATTCTTTATTATTGTAGCCTACTCCTTTAGCTCTTTTGACTTCAATTCCAGCACTGTTTTAGCCTATTTTAGGACTGTTTTAAGTTATTCATGTCATTCTTGCTTTGTTTGATAGGCTTGTAGTGTAATGGTCCTCATAGGTTTGGTGTTTTAGGCCTTAGACACCAACCTATTTGAGTTAATAGAATTTATTTAGTGCTTTTTATACTTGTGTTCACCTCTAATCACCTCTGCACTCCCCCTCTTTTCTTAACATTTTACTTGCTTTGAGAGTCGTTTCAAGCTGATTGTTTGTTTAAGCTTGAGATAGAGATCATTGTACTTGATGGTTTAATCTCTTCGGAGGTTCATTACCAACGGCATGACATATCTCTCATGCCTAAAACAACCCTTTGTTTGACACTTCTTTCCATTAGAGAACTTAATCTTCATTTTTGGACTAGATGAATTAAAGAATGGAAAAGTAATTAAAAGAGGTAATAAAACTTGGACTAAAATGGAACAAGATAATAAGGTAATTTGGTGTTCAATCGGACGTTAATTGAACACATGGAGACTTGAGTTATTTCATACATGTTAGTGATGAAATGGTTCAAGTTTCCAAGGTCAACCACTTTGATGTTGGCCGAAAGGTACCACATTGAGGCCACTTAAGTTACAGTTTTAGTCTTTCAATTTTATTTATTTGGTGGAGATGATGTGTTTCGTGCACTTGTACAGATTTGGCAGGAAATATGAAACTTCAATCAAAAGGGGCGCAAAAGCAGATTCCCTATGTGAGAAGTGAAAAATCCGAGCCAACCAGACTACCGCATGTGTGGCCCACATGGGCGCACGAGCTGCCCACCTAGGGACGCGTGCACGGAATTTTTGGCCTGTTTTGCTCCGAATAAAAGACAGAAAATTAGCCAAACATAGGATTCGAAAATTTAATTCAGAATAGAGGGAGGCTAGGGTTGTAAAGAGGGGATATTCTACCGAAGCTTGAAGGACACTTCCATGGGGGTTTCTTTCTCATCTTCTTCCTCTTTCCACTCCTCCATGAGTGGCTAGTCGTCTTTTCTAGGGTTTTTATGAAACCCTAGCCATGTAATGGAATTTTTCATGAGCTTTAATTGGAAATTGGTTTGAATGAATGTATGGATGATTTAGAAGTTTTTAATAATTGTTTCGTTCATCTCTTCAAGCATTTTATTCTCTGTGATTGTTTAATGCTTTCCATACATTAGTATTCTTTGTGTTTGCATTCAAAGTACGAGACGAGTCATGCTATGAGAGACGGGTCGTTTTGCTAACATAGTTTAGAGCAAACGACTCGTACTACTCGGGATGATTCATGCCTGTACATTGAATGTAACAACCCTCTTTATCAATATTTTAAACTTGTAGTTGTGAAATATTGGGTATTTCAAACCGAATTGCGATTGGTGTTTGATGTTAAGTCTCATTCATGTGGTTAGTGGTGAATTCTCTACCCTAGGATTTTTCCCGAAAATTAATATCTCAAACCCTTATTTTAATTGTCAATATAATTCTTCAATTTTATTTAATTGTTGTTTAGGTATAAAATCAATCTTATCTTTTTAATCAAAATTAATTTAGGAATTTTGCGATTGAATTAATCTAATTTCACATTTGTCCATGTGGATCGATACTTGGACTTGCCATTATTCTGATAGAATTTGGTATAGTTTAGTGATTATTTTTGGTGTGTTCAACGACTCATCAAATTTTGGCACCGTTGCCGGGGACTTCTGGTGAAATTAGTTAATTTAAAGTTACATTCTTATTTTAATTTTTAGTTTAGGATTTTATGCTTTTGTGTTGCTAAGTGTGCAGAGCGTTTAAAATTGAAGCTATCACCAAAGTGCAAGCGGAGCGCAGCTGAGCTTTAAAAATATAAAAAAAAAAAAAAAACCCGCAGCACTAAAGTGCGTAAACAGAAGCAAACACTTGCAAGCAAAGGACCAAAGTGCTAAAACGAAAGTCAAAACTCAAATAGAGGTTGGAGACAGCGTCTATACGTCAAGCATCCGCAAGGCGAGTAAAGCGTTTTCGTTGAACCGCTGTGAGTATTTCTCCTTTGGTATTCTACTTTTGTAACTTAGTGCACAGAGTCGAACTTTTTGTGTGTGTGTGGGTAGTGTATGCATGGGCGCCGTTCTTGTCGCCCTGAATTGTGGAGTTTGGATTTTGAACTAGAAAGGACTCTTAGGAGACTTAGGGCCTCTGTCCGTGTTCCTAGGCTTGAGTATTCATATTCATACATTGAGCCATTAGAGATGGCAGATCCTGATGTCCCGAATTATGCCTAACCGAACCCTCAAGGATTATTTCACACCCACTGCATATACATCACCATCATGCATCCAATTATCCAACACCACTGCTGCTCATTATGAGATTAAGTCCAGCACCATACAAATGCTTCCATCATTCCATGGACTACCTCATGATGATCCTTACAAACATTTGAATGAATTTCTGGAAATTTGCTCGACAGTGAGGATCCAGAATTTTGCAAATAAGGCCTTGATGTTGCGATTGTTTCCATTCTCATTAAAGGATAAAGCCAAACACTGGCTAAATTCTTTACCTGCTAATTCAATCATAACTTGGGACCAATTACAGCAACGGTTTTTGGAGAAGTACTTTCCCATAGGTAAAACCAACCAACTTAGGCGAGCCATCACAAACTTTACTCAAATGGATGGCGAGCAATTCCATGAGACGTGGGAAAGACTTCGAGACCTTCTCCAACAGTATCCCCACCACCAAGTGCCTGATTGGCAACTTGTTCAAACATTTTATTATGGCTTAACTGAACCACACTGCCAAATGGTGGATTCGTCATGTGGTAGGACATTCATGTCTAAAAATGATGCTGAGGCATGGCAATTGTTTGAGAACCTAAGTGATAATTCCCTTTACCATGCCTCCGCAGCCCGGCAAGTCCAGCAACCAGTAGTTAGAGCCCCGAAAAGAGGGGGCATTTATGAGGTCGGGCAAAACCTAGAGTTAGCCCAACAAGTAGAGGCACTGTCCTGCAAGATGGACCAATTATTTGCTACGGGACATGCCCCTACCCAACAAGATCAGCCTCAATTTCACGAGGCATGTGTTATTTGTGCGAGCCCTACTCATGACTTGAGTGAGTGCCCTTCGACATCACAATTTTCAGAGTTAGTCCAAGAGCATGTGAATGTGACTCAAGGATTCTCCAACCTGGGTAATGACCCATACTCCAACACATACAATTCGGGATGAAGAAATCACCCTAATTTTTCATGGAGACCCCCTTTACAAGGCACTTCTTACAATCCTCCACCACCAAGGCAGAATTTCAATAATTTTGCCAACCAATCATTCTACCGACCACCGCAACCTTATCGACCCCCACAACCGTACCAGCAACCACAACCCCCGCCTGTTCCTCAGGGCAACTTTGCCTTTGAGACTCAGGTGTTGGAAGTTCTCTCAAAACTTAAGGGGTTAGCACCGGTAGTTTACTCCCACACTCACTTTATTGCCAAACTAGAGACCCAATTGGGTCAAATGGCTAACAACATGAATCAGAGAGAGGAGGGAAAATTACCAAGTCAAACTGTGGCCAACTCTAAGGGACAATACGGGGCAGAGAGTTCGGGTGGGAATGTAAAGCACCATGAGCAAGTGCAAGCAGTGATTAGTTTGAGAAGTGGGAGGGAGTTAGAGCCTCAGTCAGTTGCATCTGATGCAACTAGAGTTAAGAAGGGTGACCACGGTGGTACACCCAACGAGAGTAAGGGTGAGGGGGAAACACTTAAGAAGGATGACTTAGTCCTTAACACTTCACATGAGCCCAAGGCACCATATGTGCCTAAGGCACCCTTTCCCCAATGCCTTGATACACCGTCCCCTTTTAATAAGAATGCGGCATCTATGGAGGCAATGATGGAGGTCTTTAAACAGGTAAAAATCAACCTCCCCTTGTTGGAGGCGATTAAACAAGTACCCTCATATGCCAAATTTCTTAAGGACCTTTGTACGCAAAAGCATAAATCAAGGACACATGTGTCCCAAAAGGTCCTACTCACAGAGCAAGTAAGCTCCATCTTGTTGAATGACACACCTTCTAAGCTTAAGGACCCGGGTGCCCCAACCATTGCATGCATTATAGGGGACCATTTCATTGATAGGGCCTTGTTAGATTTAGGGGCTAGTGTCAATTTGTTGCCGTACTTTGTGTACGAGGAATTTAGGCTGGGCGAGTTGAAGCCCATTACTGTCACTCTTCAGTTGGCTGACCGGTCCCTCAAAGTGCCACGTGGCATGATTGAGGATGTGCTCGTAAAGGTCGATAGGTTTTACTTTCCTGTTGATTTTTTGGTTTTAGATATGGAACCAGTAGCCAGTTCTGGGAAACAAATCCCGATGATCTTAGGTCGACCTTTCTTAGCTATGGCCAATGCATGCATTAATTGTCGTACCGAGGTGATGGAAGTTTCATTTGGTAACATGCAAGTGAAACTTAATGTTTTCCAAGCATCCCAACAACCCCATGAGAGGGAGGAGTGCTTATTTGTGGATGTTATGGATGAGGTTGTGGAGGAAGTTTTTCCCTCCATTCTTGTAGAGGACCCTTTAAAGGCTTGTCTAGCTCATTTTGGGTTTGAAAATTTTGATATTGATGGGTCAGTTGAGGAGGTGAATGCCCTGCTTAATGCTTCTTCTACACCGGATTTTCCTCCGTGGAAAGCTCGGTTAGAGTCACTTCCTCCTCTGTCGAGAGAGCCTGCCATACCATCTTTGGTCATACCACCTGCACTTGAGTTGAAGCCACTCCCGGCCACACTCAAGTATGCATTTTTAGGGCCCCAGGAGACTTTACCAGTCATCA
The DNA here is from genome assembly GCA_036172215.1 of Camellia granthamiana. NCBI lineage: Eukaryota > Viridiplantae > Streptophyta > Magnoliopsida > Ericales > Theaceae > Camellia > Camellia granthamiana. The sequence goes on along the minus strand of CM069915.1, from coordinate 31,527,490 downwards.
TTGCATCTGACTTGACTGTAGAGCAGGAGAGTCAGTTAATGAGTGTTCTCGTGGCACATCGGAGTGCTATAGGGTGGTCAGTGGCTGATTTGAAAGGGATAGATCCCTCCGTGTGCATGCATTATATACACCTAGAGGAGAACACCAAACCTTCTCGCGAAAAGCAACAGAGACTGAATCCTAATATAAAAGAGGTGGTGAAAAAGGAGGTATTGAAATTGTTGGATGCGGGTATTATATACCCCATCTCAAATAGTAAGTGGGTGAGTCCCACACAAGTGGTGCCCAAGAAATTGAGCATCACAGTTGTTGAGAATGAGAGAGGAGAGTTAGTCCCCACACGAACCACTACTGGGTGGCGAGTGTGCATTGATTATAGGAGACTAAATTCCTCGACTAGGAAGGACCATTTTCCCTTACCTTTCATTGACCAAATCCTAGAGCGGTTAGCGGGGCAGGGTTTTTATTGTTTTCTTGATGGCTACTCGAGGTATAATCAAGTCCCGGTGTACCCTGCTGACCAGGAAAAGACCACATTCACATGCCCTTTTGGCACTTTTGCTTACAGGCGCATGCCCTTTGGGCTATGTAATGCACCGGCGACTTTTCAATGGTGCATGATGGCCATTTTCTCCGATATGGTGGAGAAATTCTTAGAGGTTTTTATGGATGACTTTTCGATGTTTGGACCGTATTTTGAGGAATGCCTTAGGAACTTGACTAGAGTGTTAGAACGATGTACTGAGGCAAACCTAATCTTGAGTTGGGAAAAGAGCCATTTTATGGTTCGTGAGGGTATAGTGTTGGGACACATTGTGTCCCCTCGAGGTATAGAGGTAGTCAAGGCTAAGGTTGACCTCATTGCAGGCCTTCCTCCACCCAATTACGTGCGTCAAATTAGGTATTTCTTAGGGCATGCAGGTTTTTACCGTAGGTTCATCAAAGACTTTAGTAAGATATCACGTCATTTGTGTAGTTTATTGGTTAAGGACGCGCCTTTTATCTTTGATGAGGCATGCTTAAAGGCATTCGAAACACTGAGAATGGCCCTGACCACTGCCCCAATCATGAAATCTCTAGATTGGTCACTTCCCTTTGAAATCATGTGTGATGCCTCCGATTATGCTGTCGGGGCTGTATTGGGCCAAAGGGTCAATAAGGCACCATTTGCTATATACTATGCTAGTCGCACTCTCTCAGATGCACAATTGAATTACACTACCACTGAAAAAGAGTTGCTAGCTATGGTCTTTGCCTTAGACAAATTCCGGTCTTATCTCCTAGTTTCCAAGGTCATAGTTTACACTGATCATGACGCTTTGCTGTATTTACTATCTAAGAAAGATACCAAACCTAGGTTAATTAGATGGATTTTGTTGCTTTAGGAATTTGACCTAGAGATCCGTAATAAGAAAGGATCTGAGAATGTGATGGCGGATCATCTCTCCCGAATCCTCGTTGAGTATACTAGTGACCCTCTTATTTTGCCTGATTCGTTTCCGGACGAACAACTCTTTGAGCTGTCACAAGCGAGCCCCCCGTGGTTTGCACATATTGTGAATTACTTGGCCATTGGGCAAATTCCGCAGAACTGGTCTAAGTAAGACAAAGACCGATTCTTTTCGCAGGTCAGGTATTACTTTTGGGAGGATCCGGAGTTGTTTAAATATTGCTCCGACCAAGTGATCCGACGGTGTGTGCCGGAGAGTGAGGTTCATAACATTCTTACATTTTGTCATTCTTCTGCATGTGGCGGTCATTTTAGTGGGCATAAAACAGCTACCAAGATTTTACAGTGCGGATTTTATTGGCCCATAATTTTTAAAGATGCCCATCAATTTTGTAGAACTTGTTTGCGCTGTCAGCAAATCGGTTCGATGTCTCGGCGTGACATGATGCTAATGTCCTCTATTCTTGTGGTAGAAATATTTGATGTTTAGGGGATTGATTTTATGGGCCCTTTCCCGTCGTCATTCGGGTTTGAGTATATTCTCTTAGCAGTAGATTATGTGTCTAAGTGGGTGGAGGCAATAGTTACCCGAACAAACGATCATAGAGTGGTAATCAAATTTTTGCATGAAAACATCTTTAGTCGTTTTGGGTTTCCTAGAGCCATAATAAGTGATTAGGGTACACATTTTTGTAACCGGTTCTTTGAGTCGGTAGTTAAGAAATACTCTATCACTCATAAAGTTGGCACTCCACACCACTCTCAAACTAGTGGCCAAGTGGAAGTCTCAAATAAGGAGGTAAAGGACATAATAGAGAAAATGGTGAGGCCAGATAGGAAAGATTGGTCACAACGGTTAATTGATGCATTATGGGCTTACCGTACTACTTATAAGACACCCATTGGGATGTCACCATATAGAGCGGTGTTCAGCAAAGCTTGCCATGTCCCGGTTGAACTTAAGCACCGAGCATTGTGGGCCATAAAGAAGTTTAACTTCGATATGGCCGCGGCTGGGCTCAACCGGAAATTGCAACTCAATGAGTTAAAGGAAATCCGGAATGATGCATATTAGAGTTCGAGAGTTTTTAAAGCTCGGACTAAAGAATTCCATGACAAGCACATTAATAGAAAATCCTTTGAATCCGGCCAAAAAGTGTGGCTTTTTAATTCAAAATTGAGAGTCTTTCCGGGTAAGCTAAGATCAAGATGGGATCGCCCCTTTGTGGTTGTTGAGGCATTTATTCATGGCGCCGTTAAAGTGCAAGATCCAAAGACTGGCTACACTTTCAAAGTGAATGGCCAAAGATTGAAACCATATATAGAGGGGATTGGGAATGGGGATATGATTGAGTCCATTGCTTTGATGGACCCATTTTACTATGATTGATAGATTGATTTCTTGTTCTCTTTTCTTTCCCTTCTATGCTATTCTATTTTTCTTTGTTGTCGTTATGCTTTATTTGCATCTAGGAGACTTTAAATCCTCTAAAGGTGTAATTCCTTTGGTGTTTGCCGTGCCCGAACGGCATCTAACGGTCTGGTATAGCCACCTAACCGTATTTGTAGTGAGTTCCTAGGAGACCAACCGAGACGGTGAAAACTAGAGTTCGACTGGCAAAGCCTAGAACACAAAGGTTTGGAATTTCCGAGACTAGAGTCTGGTTTAAATACCCAGGGGTGTGGAGATTGCTTCAAAACTACCCCGGCTTGAACTCTGTATGGCAGCCCATAGGTTGAGGTAGCTTTATGCGCCTCGATTCTGGATACCGAATCAACCTAGTCTCTCACCCTGTTGGAGAATAGGAGAAGTTACAAACACAGTGAGGGAGAAAAGTAGTACCCGTGGTTTTCGCGTGAAGATTATATCTTTAGTAGGCATTCCGATATTTTCTAAAATGCTATATTTATTTCGGATGTTAATTGAAGGTAGAAATGGTTAAGTATACTTTGGGCTGTACTTGGTTTTTATTTTTTTTCTTTAATCTTTTGTAAATATAGATATATATATATATATATTTATATATAGTTATACTAAAAAATAAAAAATGTTGTATTTGTTAATTGTTGTTTTTGGTCAGTAGCCCGAAGGCTATAAACTACACTAGGTTTTATTACCTGGGGGATTCTGAAGTGGTAACTTTATGCCATAACTCTGGTGCCTTTTGTTAGGTGATGGGAGTTAGTTTTCCATTTTCTTAAAGCATGTACGCTTGTGAGTGCTTCTTGTTTTTGTTAAACTATGCTGTTGCAATGTAGCAGAAAAATGTCATTGCATGCGTGTGGGTGGAAGGGACCCTCCGTAGCCTGCGTAAGGCATTGATGTGTGTTTTATTTAGTTTGTGGCACATCTTTTATTAACTAATTTCTAAGATGCTTAGCTCTTTATGGTCTCAGTCATATTTAAGAGCAATTTAAGGTGCTTAGACTTTTGTGGCATTATCTTATTTAAAGTGAGGCAACCTTGTGTTTTTCTTTTTCTTTCCAGTGAGTTTTCTTTGAAAAAAAAAAGGGGGGGTGTTATACTAGTTCAATTTAAAAAAAAAAAAAAAAAAAAGAGCCTAGACCGCTCGAGCAGTTGGGCTCGCCGCACGAGCGGCCCAACCCAAGTTGGCTACTGTCTAACGCCGCAAGAGCAGCCCAAATCAATGCTCGTGTGGCCCCACTTGGCGCACGAGCGGCCCAGCTCGAGTAAAAAAAAAAAAAAAAAGGGAGCGCATGAGCGGTTGGGCTCGCCGCACGAGCGGCCCAACCCAAGTTGGCTACTGTCTAACGCCGCAGGAGCGGCCCAAAAAAGCCGTACGAGCGGCCCAAATAATTCCCAAAAAAAAAAAAAAAAATCTATTTCTTTGTTCAACTTCTTTTATTTATTTTATTCTTTATTTTATTTTGTTTTATTTTCATTAAAAAAAAAAAATCTATTTCTTTGTTCAACTTCTTTTATTTATTTTATTCTTTTTTTTCGTATAAAAAAAAAATTCAACAAATGTGTTTGGGTGTCCTTGCCTCGCTGGATGTGCGCTCATACTGTCTGGTAAGATCCTCTCTCTCATTTTACTCTCTAATGTCTACTTGCTTACATTGAGGACAATGTTATATTCCAGTTGGGGGGTGAGGGTATTTGTAATAACTATTCATGTTTGTACTTGCTGCACTTGATTGCACCACTTCACTTAATGTTTATTTTGTACCAGTATGGTAATGATATGAGCATATGTTAATTGGGGAACATAGTGGGCTTGTATGAAAATGGTTTATTGGGTAAATACTCACATGTGATGTTTGCACTAGGATAGTTGTTTGTGTTTGTTGTATTAGTACACTTGTCATGAGTATGCTTTAATTCACATGATCACACTATCATAGCAGTGACCTCTTTGTTATAATCCCTGGTATACATCATTGATAATGGTTGAGGTTGTAGAAAAGAATAAATGAGTAGCCACGATTCTTGTCAAAAAAAAAAAAAAAAAAGAAGGTTAACTTGTTTGGGTTCGTAGCCTCTTTAACTCGAGTTATTAAGCCCGTAGGGATATCTCTACACCTAGTGCCCTAAAACCGTCTAGTTTGAGAGTTATTGGCCCAATACTTGCTACATGGGTTAACTAGAAAGCTTAATGGACTTAGACATTGCACAGTTAAGGAAAAATAAGGAGAATGACTAGTTCGGATTCGTAGCCTTTTCAGCTCGAGCTATTAAGCCCATAGGGGTGTTTCTACATCTAGTGCCCTAAAACCGTCTGGTTTGGGAGTCATTGGCCCAATGCTTGTTACATGGGCTAACTAGAAAGCTTAATGGATCAGGATATTGCACAGTCTTCTTTCAAAAAAAAATAAAATGAGAAGCTTGATTGCAACAGTTTAGTTTTTCTGTATATGTTGAGTGTTATTATGAGTTACACTGGGCAATTATAGTGGACAGTTAACTAATATGGAGATTGCACTTTACACCGAGGGTACTAATGATGTGTCTACTAGCATTCACAAGTACAGGGGACTCTACTTTTGTATTAACTGAATTCTGGTTTAAGCTTAATAGATTCCTTCATACTTCTCCACTATGCCTTCAATGACTCATCATGTTTTAATATCACACTGTAGTGGCACATAAGTTGGTTGTTGTGTGGAGTAGTGTGGTTAATTGTTGTTGAGCGGATATGAATATGTTGATGTTTGTGGGTGTCATTTCTGAAAACCCTCACGAGACTATACTCGTCCACTTGGGGTAACCTTGTGGTTTAAAGGCTTATTGCATATGCTAAATGCAATCGTGATCCCTACGAAAGTGGCTGAGAGTATTTTACTTTTCTTATTTCTTTTGTTTTGCTTGAGGACTAGCAAAATGTAAGTTGGGAGGTGTGATGTTGGCCGAAATGTACCACATTAAGGCTACTTAAGTTATAGTTTTAGTCTTTCAATTTTATTTATTTTGTGGAGATGATGTGTTTCGTGCACTTGTACAGATTTGGCAGGAAATATGAAACTTCAATCAAAAGGGGCGCGAAAGCAAATCTTCCGTGCGAGAAGTGAAAAATCCGAGTCAGCCAGACTACCGCAAGTGCGGCCCACATGGGCGCACAAGCGGCCCACTTAGGGACGTGTGCACGGAATTTTTGGTCTGTTTTGCTCCGAATAAAAGACAGAAAATTAGCCAAACCTAGGGTTCAAAAATTTAATTCAGAATAGAGGGAGGCTAGGGTTCCAAAGAGGGGATATTCTACCAAAGCTTGAAGGACACTTCCATGGGGGTTTCTTTCTCATTTTCTTCCTCTTTCTACTCCTCCATGAGTGGCTAGTCGTCTTTTCTAGGGTTTTTATGAAACCCTAGCCATGTAATGGAATTTTTCATGAGCTTTAATTGTAAATTGGTTTGAATGAATGTATGGATGATTTAGAAGTTTTTAATACTTGTTTCGTTCATCTCTTCAAGCATTTTACTCTCTTTGATTGTTTAATACTTTCCATACATTAGTATTCTTTGTGTTTGCATTCAAAGTACAAGACGAGTCATGCTATGAGAGACGAGTCGTTTTGCTAACATAGTTTAGAGCAAACGACTCGTACTACTCGGGATGATTCGTGCCTGTATATTGAATGCAACAACCCTCTTGATCAATATTTTAAACTTGTAGTTGTGAAATATTGGGTATTTCAAACCGAATTGCGATTGGTGTTTGATGTTAAGTCTCATTCATGTGGTTAGTGGTGAATTCTCTACCCTAGGATTTTTTCCGAAAATTAATATCTCAAACCCTAATTTTGATTGTCAATATAATTCTTCAATTTTATTTAATTATTGTTTAGGTATAAAATCAATCTTATCTTTTTAATCAAAATTAATTTAGGAATTTTGCGATTGAATTAATCTAATTTCACATTTGTCCCTATGGATCGATACCTAGACTTGCCATTATTCCGATAGAATTTGGTATAGTTTAGTGATTATTTTTGGTGTGTTCAACGACTCATCACACTTCTCTTGATCAATCCATGATAGGGAGGAGGTTTTGTTGGTCTTTCCTTACCATTTATTGAAATTTTGTCCCTTGATTCATAAGTCATCATGCAATGAAATTGCACCGATTGATGGCTTGCGAATCAAGCCTACCCCTCCTTTGACTTGTTTGTTGATAAGGAGAGGCAGGGTGGACAAACATCCCCTGAGAATACTCCTGGTTTGTGCTCTGTTTATTCTCTGTTGCTGCAGGAAAAAACCAACATTAGTGGCCGGTCGGCCACTGCTTCTGGGTTGTGTAGACACTCCATTTTTGACCGTCCTCAAGACTTGGACGTCATCGTTTGAACACTCGATGACCATCCATGTTCGTGGTTCGTTTTGAGTTCCCGGAGGTCTCGGCCTCACGCCTTTGCCTCAAGATCTCTCAACTTGTCTGTTTTTTGCTTAGTTGTGGACCAAGGACTTATGTTTTTGCTTCTGAGGAAAGAGGGTGGCTTATTGGCCATCCCCTCAACCCATCGGCCAAGGTATGAAGCCATTGGCCTTGTTTTCTTGCCATCGGCCAAAAGTGTTGGCCGATTGGCACTTTTTTTGGTCGATCGACACTTATGTTGGTCGATCGGCCATATTTTCTGGCCGAGCCCTATTCATCTACTTTATGCAAATATTTTATGCCAGTTGTCATAGCTGGCATGCACAATTCACATCCTCCATACATATGGAGGGATTTGATTCAATTGCTTAGCTTGCTCAACAAGCTTAGGAATTGAACTTCTATAAAGAGGGAGCTCCTCCTCCCTTTCTAGAGGTTCAGAAAATTAGGGTTAGAGTGATAGATATAGTTTTGTATCTATCTTGCCTTGATTCTTCATTTTGTGCTTCAAAAGTGTCATTTTGTCTTACTATTGTACACAAACACACACTAGAACACCATCCTCTTGGAGCTGAGGTCCCTTGAGATTGATTTTAGTGTTCTTGGGCTGGTTTTGATCAAAGAAGGGTGCTGGAGCAGTGTTCTTGAAGGTGGTCTTCAAGGGTGAGTTCCTTGCTTTTAAATCCCCATTCTTGCTTAAGCTTTTAGACCTTTTTTCTCATTGTTTTAAGCTTAACTCTAAACTAAAAAAAGTTCTATTTTTGCATTCTTAAGATCTTTGTTTAAGGTCACTTTTGTGTTTGGGGTTGTTTACCCCCCCTTAGGCCTTGTTTGGCCTTACTTTTGTGCCTTTTTTTGTGAGCTTCGGGATCCCCTTGTTTTAGCCTTCTCACCACTAAAATCCAGAGGGATTTCAGTGGTGGGGATGGTGTTTTAAGGTCCCAAAAAGGAGAGGGTCTTCCCCTCTCCTTGTGTCTTCAATACTTGCCTTAAATGCCTCATGTGTGAGCATGTTTGTTAGGTTTGTTTTAGCTTGTATATTAGCATGTATTTGTGGTTATTTTGCTGAGGCTTACCACTATTTTTTCTTGGATTGATCACTCCACGCATGGTTTATACACTTGTAGTGTAAATCACACACACTAGTCTTGTATGCTTCATGAGGTAGCATGTCATTCTAGCCTATGTTGTGTCCACTTCAGCATGTATTTGGTGTTGTCTTACCATGTCATACCTCTGTTTAGGTTTGGTTTGGTTAGGCTTTGCATGCCTCATGCACTTGTAATGCATTTCCATGAAATTGCCCTTAACATGCTTTGTGCTTTAAGCCATGTTTTTAGCATGATTTTGGCTTGACCCAAAGAAGCTTTTAGCCTTGTTTTACCATGCTTAAGGTCTGTTTGGTGTTGTTTTGGTCATGCTTGCATTGTTTTGTATAGCCATGGTTCAACCTAGCTTGTTGGCTTTGAGTGTCCAAGTCATTAGTATGCATTGCTAGGACTATTTTCATGATTTGGCATCATTTGAAATGTGTTTTCAGTCCATGTTTCATGCTCAAATGCTTGCACTTATCACTCCTTTAATGCTTTAAAGAGTTTATGTTTTATGCCTCGTGAATGGATCATTATGCATGCCTCCATGCTTGGATCTTTGGGATGCCATCTAAGTGGGTTTTTGGTCTTGTTTCACCATGCCATAACTCTGTTTTTCATTGGTTAAGTCATGCCATGTTTGGTTTTGATAGGTGTAGTATAACACCTCTTTTGTAGCCTTGCATGCCTCATGCTTTTGGGCTTTTGTTCTAGCTTGTGTTGGCTAGGTTTAAGCTTGTTTTTGGTCTTATCTTGACCTGCCTTGGGACTATTTTGGGTGCCCTTGGCCCTTTGGGGCTTGCCTTGAGTGGCCAATGGTTTGAGTCCCTCGGCTAGCCTTAAGCTTTAGGCTTTCTTGCATGCTATACTTGCTTTGTTTGGTTGATTTGGCATCATTCCTCACATCTTTTCAGAGCTTATTGCATTGTCACATTCTCATGTTTGTCACACATTGCTCATGTTTGAGAGTTGTGTCTTGTTGCCTAGCTTATGGGCCAATTGGCACGCATGTTTGTTTTGCATTTTGGTACCATCATTTTAGCACTTTTGGCCACTGATTTTGGGTATGGCTGAGGTCTGTCCATCTTTAGTTTAAGTCCATTTACCATGTTGTTCAAAGTTGCTACTTTACATCATGCTCACATACTTGTTGCATGCTTGTTATATTGCATGTTGTCACATGCTTGCTAATTGACATGTTGTTGCATGCTCATCCATCTTGCCTTGCATGTTGTCGCATGCTTGTTACGTATTTAGTACATTATATGTTGTTGCATATTAGTCCTATTGCATGTTGTTGCATGCTTAGGTTGCATTGCATTGTGTGTGCATTGCTTTGCCTCTTAATCAAACATGATAGAGGTTAAGGTCCCTTATGTGTTTTGTGCATTTCATTTGATATTGAATTGCACACTTGACTCTTTTGGCCATCATGCATTGAAATGCGTGATTGATGGTCCGAGGGTCGAGAACTACACTCCTTTGAGTCTCAAACATGATAAAGGGTGTAGCTGCAAACATTGTCTTGTGAATGCATTGCCATACTCTGTTTGTCCTCTGCTGTAGCAAAAGAGCATTTTACAGGAAGGGATGGCCGATCGGCCATCTTCAGTGCCGGTCGGCTACAAGTGTTTGGCCGATGGCTTCATATTTGGTCAATGACCTGTTTATCTTAGCCGATGACCATGATTTTTGGCCGATGGCCTCCCACAGTGCCCATGGGGTGAATTAAAAGTGTGTTGGAAATTTTCACACTTTGCAGAGGTACAGAGTAGTGCAAACAGAGGCAACATGAGGCATGGCAACGGATTTCCGAGCGAAGCTGACCGAGTATGCATTTGTCCCTCTTCTCGAGGCCTCTTTACTGTTTTTCGTAGCTTAATTAATTTGTTAATTATTTAAGTGTTGTAATAATTAGTTGTAGCTAGTTATTCATTTGATTATGTAATAATTAATTAGCTTGTTAGTTAGTTAATTAGATGGTTTGTATTATTCTTTCGGACCCTCCGTCGAGAGGGCCAATTGTTATACTAATCGTGCGTGTGTGTGATGCATGTCTTCCAACCCCCATTTCTTTCTCCCTTGTACTTAACCCCTTACGATGGTTAGTTTTAGGACATATTTTATTTAGCATCCTTATGCTTGCATGTTTGCATCCATTCGTCTGTATTGCATGCACCAGGCTCGGCGCATCATACTAACTGCATTGTATTTCAATCCCTCCTTGAATACATGTATCGAATTGTCGCATCTCATATGCCATCTTAGAATAGCCGAGCCTATTTCTAGTTACATTTTGCATGTGTTGCATTAGTCATCTTAACATGAACTAGGATCATGCATTGATTACTAACTAGTTCTTTATTTTGGCTCAGAGTATACTGTGAGTGTTTATGCTTTAGCATTTTGCATGTGTGTAAGTATTGCCATGACAGCATGCTTGCCAAGAGGCTAATTGCTTATGTGATATAACTGCCTGAATGCCTGTGGGTGAAGGTTGAATTACTTGAATTGGAACGATTCATTGAAATTTGTGTTTTAGCCTACTTGCGAGTAGCAAACTTCAAACCATTTCCAAACAAACGAATATACGATGTTTTCGTTCCAAATTAGGCGATCTAGTCTATACTTGTGTGTTATGCGCATCACATAGTAATTCTAGCTAATTAACCGGAATAAGAACGCATGTGTTTTCAAAAACAAGATATCATGCTTAGTACAGGCCCGATCTTTGATCGGGCGAGCGGGGGTGCTCATTGTATGACCTTCCCCTCTCGTACCCAAGTTCCCGAGCCGAGGCAACTTTGGTGATGACGGACATGTGGCCTTAGGCACGGAGTCAGGGTTTCCTAAATTCTCCCAAAATAAAATATTTAGGTGGCGACTCTGTATCTGGCAAAATATTTTATCGGTCGTTTTGGAAAATCGTTTTGGAAAACTGATTTTTATCTGGCAAAACATTTTATCTAGAAAACTGTTTTGGACTGCTTTGCCAGGTACAGAGTCGCCACCTAAATATCTGGCAAAACGATTTGCCGGATTTGGACTCTTTGGTGATTTATCGGTCTTGCATCAATTCAAAACCGTGACATTGAGTCCGAACTGTAGTAGCTAGAGAACAAAACGAGATTTTCTCGGGAGTTTTCCCGGGCGCGTCTACAGGTTGCCGGCCACTTTGTTCTAGGCAGGCAGTGTCCTTTTTCCAATAGAGTAGAGTACAGGCTGAGGTAGAAAAATAGTGCAATTTTCTAACTAAGCAACAGAGGCATTCCAGTAGCAAAATGGAGAGCATTATCAGGTGGAAATCCACATCCATGCATGAGCCATCCCTCGATTTTCGGGATTCGTCAAAATGATGTTGTAATATTTAGTATGTTGAGCTTGGAGTAACGAATTTGTAGTTAATTAGTTAGAATAGCTAGGTAGTTTTGTGTTGTACTTAATTAATTAGCTAAAGTAGTTAGTTAATTTGTTGTTGTAACAATTAGTTAATTAGCTAGTGTAGTTAATTTATTTCATTTGGTTTGTAATAATTAGTAAATAGCTTAGCTAGGGCATTCATTCGAACCCTCTTGTGCGAGGGGCAAACTTGTAATAATGTGCATGTTTTCCAACCCCACATCTTTCTCCTTTTTATTTACTTGCTTATAAGGGGTAGTTTAGAATATCATGTTTGCATCCACACTTGTCTTGCATGCATCAAGTCTCAGTTCATCATTCTAACAAAGCATTGTCGTTTATTACTTCGTTGAACACGTGTTTAAATTGCATACTATCAAATTGATTCACATGTCATAATTAATAGCCGAGCCTATTAGTTGCATATCGCATGTGTTTACATTAGTCATGTTGCATTAGTTAGGAGCATGCATGTTTGCTAACTCTTTTGTTTCTTTTGGCTTGCCTTGGAGAACGAGGTGAGCATTTTTAGGCTTTAGCATATTGCATGCGTGTGATTATTGTCATGTTTAACATGCTTGCTATGAGGCTAATTACTTAATCAATATACTTGCTTGAATGCCTGTGGATGAAGACTAATTGCTTGAATTGGAATAATTTGAGTAATGTACATATGCGATCACTCTTTTTTTCAAGTGGTACATATTCAAAACAATTTTCAAAAAACAAACATGAAATCAAAGTGTTCCGATTTTTCCAAATTAGTCTATACTTGTGTGCAACACATAGTAATACTAGTCTAATAAATTAGAACAAGAGTATATAATATAAATAAGATTCACATCATAATTAGTAGAGACCGTTCTTTGATCCGGCGAGTGGGGTGGCTCAATTCATGACCTTCCCCTCTCGTACCTAAGTTTCGGAGTCGAGACAATCCTGGTGATAACGGACACGTGGCCTTTGGCACGAGTCATGAGTTTCCTAAATTTTTCAAAAATATTTAGGTGGCAACTCTGTATCTGGCCAAGCAATCCATTTTTGACATTTTGATTCAAAATCAATTTTCTAAAAGATTTGCTAGATTTGGACTCTTTTGTGTTTATCTATTTCACATTGCACTTGTGAGATCAGATTTAGAACCACGGGAGTGCGAACTGTAGGGCTATCGTATCCAACAGGAGGACAAAAGTTGAGCTATAGTTGCCCCTCTTTGACAGAGCTCAATGTCATGAAATGACATGAATTAATGTCAAAGGCTGAAGACGACCCATTTTGGCAAGGACGTAAGACTTGGGCAAATAAACAAAATGCAGATGTTGTTGGTTGAACCTGAGGGTTGCCTACTTACCCCGTTGTAAGGAATCAAACCAACGTAGTTCAGGGGCAGAATGCAAATGATACACAATGTAATGCGAATGATACAAATGATATGCAGTGCAATGCAATAATATAATCAAACCACAAGCAGTGCTTACCACACAAACACCATAAAGGAATAGAGATGCAAATCAAACAATGTTTTATATAGAAAAGAAGTGAGCACAGCCAAATGACGCCTAACACAGGCTAAGTGCCTTCATCCTCAATACTGGCCTCAGCGCAGCATGGATGTTTACACATAACAGAACCATGTTTTAGCATGAAAGGGGTGAGAGCGCATACAAAACTATGTTTTTCATAGAAAAGGTACAAGTAATTGAGTGGTATAATATAAGTGAGGAATGATCTGCTAGGGAAAGATAATGATCTGAAATGCTGAATGCAACAAGACAAAGTACGATACAATGGATGCAGTGAATAAAAGGTGTAGGCTGAACCACATTTTACCTAGAAAAGGCATAGACACAAAATAGACCACGTCTAACACAGAAAAGGTGTTGACACCCTCAATACTGGCCTCAGCGCAACATGGGTACTTACACATAACAAAACCATGTTTCAACGAGGGAAAGGTATGAGCACATGCCAGACTAAGCTTAACATGGAACTGATGCAGGTGATAAAATGGTATGATGTAATGGATGCGATGGATGCATACAATAGATGCTATGCAATGCTATAAATAATACTAATATGATGTAGCACCTGGGAAGTGAAAGTACCTTACAGGGGGAAATTGGCGATGACTCACCTCCTGCTGCTGGGGATCTTCTCCTTCTTCTTGTTGAGCTTCCAAACCACAGGTACCACTTTTTTTCCTGGCCATGTTTGCAACTTTCCCTATTCTCCAATAGGGTAACAAAGACTAGGTTGGTTCAGTATCTAGAATTGAGGCGCATACAAGCTACCTTAACCTATAGGGTTGCCATACAGATTTCAAGCCGAGAATACACCCTTGGGTATTTAAACCAGACTTTAGTCTTGAAAATCCCAAACCTTTGCATTCTAGGCCTCGGCTATTCAAACTCTAGTTTCCACTGTCTCGGTTGATCTCCTAGGAAACTCATCATAAACACATGACTGAAGGTGGCCATACCAGACCGCCTAAAGTCATTCGGGCACGACAAACACTAAAGGAATTGCACCTTTAAAGGATTTAAGATCTCCTAGACCAAGTAAGTGCACAAGACAGTGTGAGTGAGGGTGCACAAAACAGTGCGAGGCAGGTAGAATGCACAAAATGGTGTGGTACAAGACACAAAAATAATGCGATACAAGGTGCACAAAACAGTGCGATACAAAGGTGAATGCACAAAACAATGTGATACGGATGCACAAGACAGTGCGATGCAAGTGCACGAGACAGTGCGATGCAAGGTGCAGAAAATAGTGCGATACAAAGTGAATGCACAAAACAGTGCGATACGGGTGCACAAGACAGTGTGATGCAAGTGCACAAGACAGTGCATGGTGGATGCACAAGACAGTGCAATGCAAGGTACATAAAACAGTGCAATACAAAGTGAATGCACAAAATAGTACGATATGGGTGCACAAGACAGTGTGATGCAAGTGCACAAGACAATGCGTGGTGGGTGCACAAGATAGTGCGTGGCAGGTGCACAAGACAGTGCGATGCAAGTGAATGCACAAGATAATGCTGGTGAGGATGCACAAGATAGCGTAATGCAAGTGAATGCACAAGACACAGTGATGCTGTCACGACCTAAACCCGCCCCTGTAGGTTTAGCGTCATAACCGGCCAGTAATCCCTGCATTACCCAAGGCCTCTTAACAGAATATCATATGATTAGGAACTGCAGAAGCAGATATATAAAACATACATAGTCCATCGAGCTATGCAGACATACATGGGACAGATAATCTTAATTACCATACTTATACGCATAAATGAAGTACATTATGTAGCAAGGTCAGTGTTTCACATGATCCATGTCCATATAAACAGAAATGTTTGTTCGTAAGCCAAAAGAAACAAAGTCTTAAGCATTCACAAAAACATGGCCACGAGACTTGACTTAGTTCGGAACCTTCTCGGGAGGCGCAAAAGGAGGCTGACAAACACAAAATTCTTCAGGCATCATCTTAAGCCTAGTCATGAGCCTGCTCACCTACATACATAATAAATAAATAGTGAGCGGGAGCCCAGGGTTAAATAAATGATGTCCCAAAACCAATTTAGAAACCAGAGTTCATACCGAAGACAGATTCATATTAGTAATCTTGTTCAGAGCATATATAAAAATAAGAGTTCATGCTTAATCTTACATAGTACATTCGTTAGCGCTAACAGATCACATACAGAGTATCGAAGATCATACTTGTCAGTTCCATAAAGGAACCTCCGGCTGGGTACGGATAACTTGTCAGTTCCATAAAGAAACCTTCGGATTGGGAACGGATAGCTTGTTAGTTCCATAAAGGAATCTCCAGCCGGGTGCAGATAACTTGTCAGTTCCATAAAGGAACCTCCAGACCAGGAACAGATAACATACTTGTGTCACAAATACTTATCAAAAATTGGACAATCATTCATAGTACAGAACATAACATTTCATAAAACAGATCTTATTTCATATACATAAAATAATTTAACTTGAACATAGATTTACTAAGTTATTACTCACAATAACAGATGGCTCCAAGTAAACGAACAGAGTAGGCAATTCAAATATCTTGTGGCGCGTGACCTACACAGATACAGAACGAATACGTACTAAATTACACACCAAAAAATATTAACTTGGTTATTTCTTACCTTGGTGTGTTTCTACTTTTTATCCTCATTATTGTATCTTAATCTTGGCCTAGGATTGCCTAGGATGCAATGAGAATGCAAAAATGCATTTGAAAACACTTGGTTAAAAATGCTGGAATCAAGGGTCCCGCTCGAGCACAACTTCCTTCGCTCGAGCGGATATGAAAAATGTGAGTGGTCACTCGAGCACAACTTCCTTCGCTCGAGCGATCTGTAAACTTTGCAAAAGTACTGGTTGCTCGATTTTTCCGCTCGATGCTCACTCGAGCATAAGACTCAAGTTTTGGCTCGACTGCAACTCTTATCGCTCGAGCGGTCTGCAAAACATGAAACTTCTGGGAGCTTGCATTTCACGCTCGAACCAACCTTTGGTCACTCGAGCGGAGGTGCAAAACACAGAGTGGTTGCTCGAGCGGAGAATCCATCGCTCGAGCAGAGAAGCAGAATCTGGAATTTCTAAATTGCACTCCCTAGCTCAAAACTCGAATTCAACCTTTCAAAACACAACTCTTGGGCCCCAAAACTTGAGGAAACAAGTCTAAACTTGGAAAATATAAAGAATTAAAGATCATTTCATGAAATCAAGGCCCATAAGTGTGTCAATTATACAAACTCAAGCTTGAATTATGAAAACATAACATGAATATGACATGCATGGAGTGATTTAAGCTCCAAGTTTCCAAATCATGAGCAAATGAGATGTTTAGATCAAAAACTTGTTGAATTCTTTAAACAAAACCAAGATATGGACATGCATGTGGAAATTCTTGAAAATCAACTTACAGAATTATAAGAATTATGTATTCATGCATGAGATGCTCTTCTGTCCTACTTCCTTAGTGCAATTCATGCAACCCATGGCCCAATTTCTTGAATGCATGTACTAACCAAGTAAATTACAAGACTAGAGGCTTGATTGTTTACCTTAGATGCTTAATGGTGTTCTAGAGGTTCAATTGCTTGAGTTTCCAAATCCAAACCTTTAACTCTCCACAACTCAATTACTTAGGCTCCCTTTAAAACTCAATTTCACAAAACCCAAGTTTCAATTCCTTTTTGTTGCTCAAGATAAAGATTCTACTGATAAGTTCAAGTATTGAAAATTTCTCCACTTGTTGATTCAAGTTATTTCTTTCTTACCCAGTGCAAGTATATGATATGCACAGCAGTCGGTGTAGCTCATGGATTGATACGAAGCTGACGACGTGATTAGGCAAGATGATCGGGTTAAGATGAATGAGATGGATATGATTAAGACAGAACTTCAGGATGAAGTTACCTACGTATCCCAAGATGAGAATCAGGTTTGGCTGAGGTTCACTCGGGTGTTAACACTCTTCTTTTATGCTCTAACTTTTGCTAAAGTCGCCATTTCGGAGTTTTTAACCTTGTGAGCTCTATTTTTTTGATTTCTCATTTTTCATACTCTAACTTTTGCCTAAGTCGCCCTTTCAGGTTTTCGGCCTAGCGAGCCTCTCAAGGATAGCATTACAATACTTGCGATGAATTTGATCAATAGTTATCCTTGCCCTAACACTGGAATCGACTTCATCTTGATTTGAGCTTGGTTCTCCATTCTTTTATGCATGCCTTCTTCCTTTCTTTTCGCTCCATTTTCAAAGTTGGTTCTTCTTGCAATGTGGTACTTCTTCGCATTGGCTTCCTCGAATTCAGACAATAGTTCCCTTTTCTCATAATTGATTGGATTTCATTCTAATGAATTCCCCTAGCTTGATGGTTGACTTTTTTTTTCCTACTTTTTCTTTTTTCCCTTCTTCTTTTTTTTTCTTTCTTTTTCTTTCTATTTCTTTTTGGTTTCTTTTATCCTTTTCTCTTTGAAATAATGAAAACACCAGGGGAGAAATTCTATGATTTGTGAGGTCTGAAATCCGCCTTGTACTTGCAGGTCTGAAAGCCACCTTGTGCTTGCCAACATGATCACCTAACGGCAAAGATAAGCCGCAGGACAATGTAGAATATCACACACAATTCTGAACTTATCTTTGCAAGTTTTGCAAAAGAAATAGCTTAAAATTTTTCAAATCATAAATGACTTTCCGTCGATAAGTCAAATCATTCAGGGATCCTTCTCAACACTCGAGCTTATTAACAAAATCTCATTCAAAAAACAAATTCAAGCCTTTTTCTATTTGTAAAAGGTCACACATGCATCACTATAGGCACAATAAAATGATCAGAAACTTGACTCCCACTTTCTTATAAAGATGAAGACCTGAGGATACACGAGAGCAACTCAAAGGAAAAGACTCAACTGACGTAACAACACAAAAAAAGACAGAAAATAAAACTCACATCACAACTATTTGCAAGACGTAACTCAAAACAAAATAAGCATTTCTGAGACAAAAAGGGGGTTTTCCTTCTCCAAGTTGTAGACGTCCCCGAACGCCCCGGGAGGGTTACTCCCGTTCTGTTCATTATTGGGTTCACTACAGTTCGAAGGACTCAAAACGTCACGGTTCTAAATCTTGAACCAAAGAGTCCAACTCTGGCAAATCGTTTTGAAGAAAAACTGATTTTGAAAAGAAGTGCTAAACATAGACTGCTTTGCCAGATTACAGAGTCGCCACCTAAATATTTTAAAATGGGAAATTTAGGAAACCCTGACTCGGTGCCGAAGGCCACATGTCCGTCATCACCAAAGTGGTCTTGGCTCGGGAGCTTGGGTACGATCGGGGAAGGTCAGCTATGAGCACCCCCTTTCGCCCGGTCCGAAGACCGGCCTCTACTAACCGTGATATCCGTTTTTGAAAACTTTATGCATTCTTGTTCCGGTTATTAACCTAGAATTACTATGTGATGCGCACAACACAAAAGTATAGACTAGATTGCCTAACTTGGAAATAAACATTGCATATCCGTTTTGTCTCGAAAAACGTGCTAGATTTTGCTACTCGCAAGTAGGCTAAAATACGGATTTTAATGAGTTGTTCCAACTCAGGCAATCCAACCTTCACCCACAGGCATTCAAGCAGTTTATAACACATAAGCATTTAGCCGCATGGTAAGCATACTGTCATGGCAACATTCACACACATGTGGTATGCTAAAGCATAAAAAACTTACATCGTACTCCGTGCCAAAAACAATAACCCGGTTAGCAAACATGCATGACCTAGTTTATGTTAAGTGACTAATGCATCGCATACGGAATGTAATCTAGACAGGCTCGGCTATCCTAAGCATGGCACATGAAATGCAACAACTATCACGTATTCAATTTGGAATTGAAAGTACGATGCAGTTTGTATGATGTACCGAGCCCGATATATGTAAACAAATGCATGAATGCACGCATGCATTGCATAAGGTATGCTAATTTAGATGTGCCCTAATCTACCATCATAAGCAGGTAAATAAAAGGGTAGAAAGAAATGGGCGTTGGAAGACATGCACCCACTCACACACACTTATTACAAATTTGCCCTCGCTCGGAGGGACCAAAAGAATAATACAAATTAATTAACTACGCAAGCTAATTAATTATTACAAATTAACTAAATTAATTAACAAATTAACTAAGTTAATCAAAGCAGTAAACGCCTCGGGAAGAGGGCTCAAATGCAGCGCGCGCTCGGAAATGGCTCGGAATCGCACTGCCATGCACGGATTGCCTCTGTTTCCCCTGCTATCCTCCTCTGAAAATTGCCAAAGTCCCAGGAGTGCCTCTCAGGGCACTGGGGAGTACCACCGGCTGGGGTAGAGCACCACCGGCTGAAGAAGGAGGCCACCGGCACTAGATGAAGCTATCGGCTGGAAATTGACTGCCGGTCGGCACTAAATAGTGCCGGCCGGCACTTAACACCTGCAGAACCTGCAACCCACAGCAGCAGAGGACAACAACATGCATGGCAATGTGATTCAAGGTATTTATGCACTATACACACCCCTTATCATGTTATTGGCTCAAAGGGACATATGCCTCGATTCCCGGACCACTAATCGCGCATTTCCATGCATGATGGCCCAAGGAACCAAGGATGCAATTTCATTTTCAAATGCATGCAAACCAAACGAACCAAAGTCCCAATCCCTATCACCCATTCAAGGGACAAGGAATGCATGTTGATGCAATGCATCCTAGTCATGTTAACTAGTATGCAATATGGACAATGCAAGGTATTCATGCAAGCAAATAAGCAAACATGTGAGACAAGCATGCAAACCAAATGAGAGGGTGGTCTTATACATGATCTAGGCAACTCCAAGGGACCTAAAATCAGTGGCCAAAGTGCTAAGTTATGAGGGCCAAACACACATGCACACATGCACAAGCTAAGGCACTAACACTTGAGCATAATTAAATAACTCTTAAACACATTTAAGAGGCACCAACACGGACTAATAGCATACAATGAAAGCTCTGAAATTCATGTTAAACATGATGCCAAATCATGCAATAAAGCATGCCAAACAAAGCATGCAAATGGTCTTAGGCTAAGGCAAGCCAATAGGGCATTAAACCATACCTAACACAAACACACACGGCATGCATTGAACAACCTAAAACAGAGTTTTAGCATGTCAAAATAGGCCCAAAGGACCACTTAGATGGCATCTAAGAAGCTTGAAGTCAAAGGCATGCAACATGGCCAAAACATGGAGCATTCAACACATGCTTAAGAAGTCACAAAGAAGCATGCAATGTAAACATACAAGCACCTCTAAGGGACTGAAATAGCATGCTAGATGGTTCCAAACCATCAAAAACAATGCAAACAGAGCATGCTACACCTATGCACTTAAGGCTCACAAGCCAAGGATACAAAGGAGCCATATCATGCATGCTAAGATTGGCCAAAACACTTATGGTCAGACCTAAAACATGGTAATATGAGCACAAAATCTTCACAAATGCGAGCCTAAAATATGCTAGAGACTAAGGCATACAACCTAAGCATGTTAAGGCATCAAAGAGGCATTACAAGGCAACCATGCTAAGCATGCATGGGGGACCAAAACCAACTTAGAGACATGTTATATCATGGCAATATAAGCATGGAAAACAACCAAGGCATGCTCAACACACACTCAAGCACAAGCCCCCCTCAAGAAGTCAAAACTTGCCCTTTTCAAGGACATAAAGGAGAGGGGGTGGCCCTCTCCTTCTTGAGACTCTAAGGCATGCTCTTCACCACTGAAATCCCTCAAGATTTCAGTGGTGAAGAGATCCTAACACCAAAGTCTCGGATCTCCCACAAAATAGCACAAAAAGTGGACTTTTCAAGGCCTAAGGGTGGTCAAACTTGCTCAAACCACAAAACACTCTTAATGAACAATAAAGAGGCTTAAAAAAAAGAACTTTTATGTGTTATATACTAAGCACAAAAACAGTTCTAAACTAGGTAAAAATAAGGTACAAAAATGGGGTAAAAAGAGGGTTAGTGTCTCACCCTTGTTGACCTCTTTGACAAAGATGTAGTTGATGCTTCCTTAGGCTCAAAATCTGTCAAAAACTTCAAAAACCAGCCCTTAGAACCTCAGTTGCAAGGAGAAGGTGAAACACTAGGTGTTTGTGTGCAATAGTAAGGCACAAAACACCTAGACACACAAGAGAAGGATAGAGATAGAAGGTGTATGCAACTCAAACCCTAGAAAAACCAGAGCTTCTCTCTTTCTTTTTCTCTCTAACTCTCTAAATTTGCTAACCTTTTAGCCAAGAGAAGAGAGTTTCTCCTTATAGGCAACAAAGACTTACAAACTAAGTCATCCAAGGGCTCATCCCTCCATACACGTGTATGGAGGGGAAACAAGAGCTAAACAGCTGTCTAAAAATATCTCATAAAGCAGCTGTAAAGCAGTCGGCAGGGCAAAATGGTCATTTTGCCAAAAAGAGTGCCGACCGGCACAAAATAATGCCGACCGGCACAAAATAGTGCCGGTGGCAACACCAGCCAGCCGGTGGCCTCTAACCACAGCCGGTGGTATGTGGGGATGCCTCAGAAGGCAGTCCCTGCCCCTCAAAGGCAAAGCACAAGTGTTTGGTGTAAAACTAGACACAAAACAGTCAAGTTCGGAGGTCCTGAGGCAAGACGCGCGAGCCGAGAACTCCGGGAACTCCAAACGAACACAAACATGGATAATCACCGAATGTTCAAGCAGTGACGTCCAAGTCTTGAGGACGGTCAAAAATGGGGTGTCTACACAAGTCCATCTGTAGAATTTCAAAAACAACTTCAAGTAGCCTATGGAAAGGTCCAGACCTGCCTTCAATTCAGCAATACAAATCCACACCCAGAAAGATTGATTTCCGACTTTCAAATCGTGTCTCACAGATTGAATCTCATAATTATGTTGTCCTCACACATATTCTTGATCAAAACAATTGGTTTTTTACACCATGCCCCTAGTTCCCAAGTGTTTTCAATAATTACCCTAGCTGAGACTGAGGTTCATCATTCCAACCACCAGTGCTGGCATCTGTAGAGAGCCCATTGCTTTATCAAGCTTGAACTCACCAAGATCGAGTAAACTTTCCATCTCTTCAAAGATTTGTTCTTTTTACTCAGATCGGAATCAGAAGATTCAAGAATGAACACAATAGGTTTGGGCTCATTAGCGGGTATGATGTGTTGGCTAGGGTAATGGTTGGTTAGTGGCAAGCTGTGTATGAGTTTTATGTCATGGAGTGGCAATCTATTGCGATCAGGGAGAAGGTTATTGACAACTTTGGGATTTTCAAGTAAGGTGATGACTTTGTTGTCAATCAAGTCTTGAATTTCATGGCGAAAGCGGAAGCAACAATTAGTATGATAACTATACTGTTGATGAAATGTGCAATATTAGGTAGGGTCGTATGTAGGTGAGAGAGGATTAGGGAGAGGTCGAGGATTGAGCGGTTTGAGATACCCTTTCTCCATCAGTACCTTTAATACACAGATTAGGCTCATATGGAGTTGCGTGAAGGTTCGTTTTTGGGAGGAGGAAGCATTAGGTTTACAAACATTGGCAAATGGGTTGGCGGGTGTTGGCCTGGTATTCATGGGCTTGGTATTGGAATCAAGATGGGTGTTTCTGGTAAAGCATCTCGCTCCATTGTTTGCCCCCTGATTCAAAATGCTTTCACCCTGAGCGATAAAAGTGTCATTCACAGTCTTTGCAACAACTTCGAGCACTTGCTGCTTGTTCAACCCTTTGACCTTCAAAGTCTTAATAGCCCACCAAAGATGTGCATAGAGATCAATACTTGCCCAAGCCTTGTTCTTACAACTTGCTTCTGCTTGGCCAAGGGATTGGGTGCCTATATCGAAGCGAGGCCCATTTGTTGTTGATCTGTCGTCACCCAAACCTGAGATAGTTTTGGGTTGGCCCTTTTCAACTACAGCTCGCCCCAAGATTGGGGAGCTTTTCGACAGGATTGAAACCTCAAATGTTAAATCTGTCATCGTTCCTTGAAGGTCTTTAATCATTCCGAACATCTCAGCAGTACTGGGTTCGGCCATTTGGCACTCTTGGCGTACCTGAACTGGATTCAATGCATCCATCATGCACAAGTCAGTACTTTCTGGAATAAACACTTCAGGCTTGGGTAAATAGGCCGGTGTGATATATATGCTGGGGTTGAAGGTAGGAAGTAGTGTATGGATGAGGTTAAGGTGGGGAGGAGATACTTGATCGTGGATAAGAAGTGGGTTAGTGGTAACATTGGGGTCTTGAGGTGGAGCTATCATCTAGTTGTCAATGAGATTCTAAACCTCATGACGAAGGCGGTAGCAACGATCGGTGCCATGACCGCGCTGCTGATAATTGTGACAACCCTCGCCACTGATTAGTGCTAATCTATAATTAAGCATGTTAAGTGACTAATTGACTGAAATTTTGACTGATTGGTTGAGTGTATTAGTTTGAACACATTCCTATCTGTTTGACTGTTAATTGATCTGTTCATGTTTTATGTTTTAAACTGCAAATTGAAGGCCTTATCGGCGGCCGAATCCGGAACTGATTAGTGTTTTGTGTTAATTAGAATTAATGTGAAATTATGGTAGATTCAATTTGAAATTGATTTGGAATGTGATTTGGAGTGGTTAAATTAGATTAAATAAAGCTAAATTACATTAGTTGCATTATTTACAATTTTGCCACTTAGTGGACAATCCTAGACCTACACTCTTTATACCTCATACATGTTGATACACCATATTTCAGCCTTTTGTTTTCAAGACCAAACCATTTGAGAGAGGGAGAGTAGGAGAACAAGTTGAGTTCAACAAGTGTTGCTTGGAAAATTAGAAGAATTGAAGAGTAAATTGCATAATTGAGCTTCTAGACTTGAAATTGAGGACCTAAGGTAGGAGAATCATCTTCTTGAACTTGTATTTAAGTTGTATCTTGCATGTTTCATGGAAGTTTGGTGATTAGAGTCTAGAATTGGTTTAAAATGTTGAATTGCGAGCTAGATCATGCATGCATGTCCTTATATTGAAGTTTTGAAGTTGTTTCGTGAGAATTTCTACTTGCATGTTCATATTTTGGGTCTTGATCCATGAACTCACCATGTTTTGAAGTTAAATCTTGCATTTGATCTTGTTTTAGAACATTGGAGTTCCTAGGAACCCATGCATGTATTGAATTTGCATTGTTCTTCATGTTCTTAAATTTTGAGTTGAAATTTGTGATTAATTGATCTACCTTTGGGCTTGATTTTGCAAATTGATCTTCAAAACATGTCATATTATGAGTTTTAAAGTGTTTCCTAGAAAATTAGCCCAAAAGGATCGAATTTGATGCTTTAAATGTTGAGTTTCATGCTTGGAGACAAATCTGGAAATTCCAGATTTTGGATCCAAGCTCGAGCGAGGAACTCCACGCTCGAGTGTACACTCTGAGTTCATGCAGTTCGCTCGAGCGTGGAAAGTCACGCTTAAGCATGAAATGCGTGTATCCAGTACTTTGCATGTGTTTACAGTCCGCTCGAGCTCGAGCGAGGACTTGTGTCTCACGCTCGAGTGGGGGGTCGAGTGCCCGTCAAGCGTGAATTTCATGCATCAAGTACTTTTGCAGTCTGCTTGAGCGAGGAAAGTCACGCTCGAGCGTATCTCTTTTGTCTGCATGTCCGCTCGAGCGGAGAAAGCCACGTTCGAGCGAGACCCCTATTTCAGCAAAAATTTGAAAAGTGTTTTAAAGTGCATCCTTGCATCCTCATTCCATCCTAGGCATTCCTAGGCCTAGTTTAAGGCATCTCAATGAGGATAATGCTTTAGAACCACACTGAGTCAAGATAGAGACTAAGTTATTGTTTCCCAAACGTGCAACTTAGTGTGTGTTCATCCTGTAACTGTGTAGGGTTGGCATCCGAGGACGCTCACTAGCCTATCTGTAGCCCAGAACTCTGTGAGTAACAATGTTGTAAGGATATGTTCAATCATAAATATTTTTTGAATGATCTACTGCACTGCTTTCTGAAATGATATTTCTTACTGAATGAATGCTTGTCCTATTTGCGAACTGTATTCGTGGCATCCATAGCAATTTACTGTTACTGTACTATTACTGCTACTGTTACAGAGATCTTTGTCGGTTCCCATGTTTGGAACCACTACTGTTTACTGATATGATGGCCATCAACTGACTGTTCGGTCTGTTAAGACCTACTGTACTGTTTGCTATTGGATGTCCCACTTATGACTGCTATGATCGAATAACTGATATACTGTTCAAATGACTGTTTCAAATACTGAAAAGACATTCATTCTTAACCTCTTTACACAACTGTTATCCACTGGGTTTTAACTCACTGTTTATATATATATGTAGGTGTCTAGGCACTGAACCGGAGCTAAGAGCGTCAGGTCGGCTCTTGTTTTGTCAAGCCAACAATTGTGCCTCACTGTGAGGTTCTAAGTGCTGCCAAGCCAAGGCTGCTTTGGGGTGTTTTAGATTCCCCCTTTCTGTTTCTGTTTTGTATAGACTGTATGAGACTGGCACTGTACTGTTATAGTAGGGATTAGGTCCCTGTCCTGGATGATTGTATATGTATGTATATACTGTTTTGGTTCTGAATGTGTATATGTGCAGAAAAGTCTTTTTGCATACAGACTGTCACAGCTCATTGGACATCTTTCATTTACTGTTTTGACTTCCGCCAGCCCCTGTACTCTGTATTACTGTTATTACTGTCAAGCAAGCCTTCGGTAAT
The DNA here is from genome assembly GCA_036172215.1 of Camellia granthamiana. Taxonomy (NCBI): domain Eukaryota; kingdom Viridiplantae; phylum Streptophyta; class Magnoliopsida; order Ericales; family Theaceae; genus Camellia; species Camellia granthamiana. The sequence continues at coordinate 31,501,398 of CM069915.1, read as the reverse complement.
CACAGATTACTGGCCGGTTACGGTGCTAAACCCATAGGAGCGGGTTTGGGTCGTGACAATAATACACACAGTATTTGGTGAGGTTTTGTCTAGCAGAGAGTGGGTCAGGAAATGGTTGGGGATCAAAGGGTTTGAGATACCCTTTTCCTATCAGGACTTTTAGTGCACTGGTTAGGGTCATATAGAGGGGGGTGAAAGTTCTGCCTTGAACTCGGGTTGGGCTGGTTGTTTGTGGGTTAGATTTGGCAAAAGGGTTGGGAGTGGTGACTGTATTGATTTCAGTAGGTTTGGGAATAGTGCTCCCAAAAAACACCCTCCTTGTTGGTTTGCTTGTTCTCGAAATAATCCATTTGTTGAATGCACTCTCAATCTAAACCCCTAATTCATGCAAATTTTTTAAAGTGAACAGTGGAGCGACTATTAACTTCTGTAACATATCAGGCTCAAGGTTCTGCACCACTATCCGCACTTGGTCCCTCTCAGAAAGCCAATCTGTCATTTGTGCTGCCTTTACTCTCCACCTTACAATAAATTCCACAAAAGGTTCTTCAGGATTCTGGTGGGTTGCTTCAAGCTCTTGGGTGGTCATTTCAATTTGGGTATTATAAGAATACTGATTGACAAACGCCTCAGCCAAAGCTTCCCAGTTTTGCTTCACTTTATCCTTTAACTTGGTGTACGAAGTGGCTGCTATACCCAATAGGGCTCTTCTATACAGAGAGTGTTTTTGAGGCTTAGTCAGACCTATCGGTTTTAGGATGTCCAATAAAAGCCGGATATGTACCATAGGATATCCAGACCCATTGAAACGATTAATGGATGGTATCTTGAATCTGTCTAAAAGCCTTACGGCTACCTTGGTGTACCCATCCTCAATGTCGGGAATAGAGGTAATTCCCTGTGTCTTTTTTAATTGTTTCTCAAGATTAGCAATTTTTAACAAGGTTGGGTCAAGATCATTAATATCAAGGGGAAATAGCCCTTCATTAGGTTGCAACAAGCGTTTGAAAACTCAAGCTTGAGCTAACCCTTCTCGAGGATCTGGACTTTGCAAATCTTCAACTGGTGGAGGTGGGTCAAAGTTCGGCTGGGGGCCCAGGACTGGATGCGTAGTAGATGCCCCAGATGGGCATTGCATTTAAGCATGGTCTCATCCTGCATAGCAATTCCCGGGTTTAACGCCGCTATCATGGCCACAACTTCTTCCAAACTCTGAGCCATCATGGGTCTGTTGAGTTGGCGATCGGAAGAAATGGATGGGTGTAAGTTGAGAGCTGACAAATAAGGATTTCGACCTGGCTATACTTTATGTATCTGAACTAGATTAGTTTAGACAGGTTTGACTGGATTGGATTTTTTAGAATGGGTCTTTTGGCATTGGCTGGATCTTTTCTAAGTTAGCCTTTGGGAATCAGATGGACTGGACCTTTGCTAAGTGCGTTTTTTCTGGGATTGGATAGACTATGATGGTTTATGGCTTTCCGGGTTAGATTGGGCTTGGCCTTTGCTGAGTTGGGTATTTCTCCTTCTTTGGCTTCGACAAACCTAGCATTAAAAACAAAATGCCCCATCAGATCAGAATACCGGGTATGCCAGTCAAAGCAAAGCAAAGATACAATTTTTGTGGCCCTAGTTCTGGTTTTGCTGAAAATTCACCCATATCAAACATAAACCCCTGGATTTTGACCCAAATTCTAATTATGATATGATCCTTAAGGTTGAAAGGAATCGCCTCAAGATTAAGACTCTCCTAGGATTACATCACACTTGTCCAGAGATTTCACATTTTGCACAAAAGCATTCAAAACACCCCTATGAGAGGTTTAGGGTTTCCCTGTCCTAGCTTTTGGAGTGATCTATAGCTTTACCACTCAAACAAGTAGTATCACATCATCCTGCATATGGGAGAGCATCTTATCCTAGTTTGGAGCAGTCTCTATAGCTTTACTATATGCAGTTTAGGCTGATTGGTCAAAAGGATACCTCGGCAACACTACTTAATATACTTCTCACACCTAACACCGAGAAATGAAAAGAGGATCAAACGGTTCAGCGGTAGTCCAGATCTAAGAGGTGTGTTCCTAACATGGCAGAGCCCACAACCGGTCAGCCTTTGGCAAGCTTTTGGGCAAGCCTCCGGCAAATCGTCCAAGAGTAGCAGATGGCAAACACAGTGATTCAAGCGCACCAATGCAAATGCAATGCAAAGAACATATAAGTGTAGTAAAATTTCACATCATGAATTTCAAGTCAAGTTCTCCAAATCCCTAGCAGAGTCGCCAGAAACTGTAGCTCGACTTTTGTGCTCTCATCGGATAAGATAGCCCTGCAGTTCGGACTCCGGTGGTTCTGAATCTAATCTCACAAGTGCAATGTGAAATAGATAAACACAAAAGAGTCTAAATCCGACAAATCTTTTGGAAATCAATTTTGAATCAAAATGTCAAAAATGGACTGCTTTGCCAGATACAAAGTCGCCAACTAAATATTTTTAAAAAATTTAGGAAATCCATGACTCGTGCCAAAGGCCACCACGTGTCCGTCATCACCAAGATTGTCTCGGCTCCGGAACTTAGGTACGAAAGGGAAAGGTCATGAATTGAGCAGCCCACTTGTCCGATCAAAGATCGGCCTCTACTAATCATGATACAAATCTTATTTACATTATATGCTCTTGTTCCAATTTATTAGACTAGCATTACTATGTGTTGCACACAAGTATAGACTAATTTGCAAAAATTGGAACATTTTGATTTCATATTTGTTTTTTGAAAATTGTTATGAATATACACCACTTGAAAAAAGAGTGATCGCATATGTACATTGTTTCCAATTCAAGCAATTAGCCTTCATCCACAGGCATTCAAGCAAGTATATCGATTAAGCAATTAGCCTCATGGAAAGCATGCTAAATATGGCAATAATCACATGCATGCGATATGCTAAAGCCCAAAAATGCTCACCTCGTACTCCAAGACAAGCCAAAAGAAACAAAAGAGTTAAAAAACATGCATGCTCCTAACTAATGCAACATGACTAATGTAACACATGCGATATGTAACTAATAGGCTCGACTACTAATTATGACATGTGAATCAATTTGATAGTATGCAGTTTAAACACGTATTCAACAAAATAATAAACGGCAATGCTTTGTTAGAATGATAAACCGAGACTTGATGCATGCAAGACAAGTGGATGCAAACATGGGAAATACTAAAAGAAACATGATGTTCTAAACTACCCATTATAAGCAAGTAAATAAAAGGGACAAAGACGTGGGGTTGGAAGACATACACATTATTACAAGTTTGGCCCTCGCACAAGAGGGTCCGAATGAATGCCCTAGCTAAGCTATTTACTAATTATTACAAACCAAATGAAATAAATTAACTACACTAGCTAATTAACTAATTATTACAACAACAAATTAACCAACTACTTTAGCTAATTAATTAAGTACAACACAAAACTAACTAGCTATTCTAACTAATTAGCTACAAATCCGCTACTCCAAGCTCAACATACTAATATTACAATATCATTTTGACGAATCCTGAGAATCGAGGGATGGCTCATGCATAGATGTAGATTTCCACCCGATAATGCTCTTCGTTTTGCTACTGGAATGCCTCTATTGCTCAGTTAGAAAATTGCACTGTTTTTCTACCTCAGCCTCTGCTCTGCTCTGCTGGAAAAAGGACACTGCCTGCCTAGAAAAAGTGGCCAGCAACCCAGAAGTAATGGCTGGCCGGCAACTAATAGTGGCCTGCTGTCTAGTAAAAGTGGCATGCCAGCCACTAATGTTGGTTCTTTCTTGCAGCAATAGAGAACAAACAGGGTACAAACTAGAGTATTCTCAAGGGATGTTTGTCCACCCTATCTCTCCTTATCAGCAAGTAGGTCAAAGCAGGGGTAGGCTTGATTTGCAAGCCATCAATCAATGCAATTTCATTGCATGATGACTTATGAATCAAGGGACACAATTTCAATAAATGGTAAGGAAAGGCCAACAAAACCTCCTCCCTATCATGGATTGATCAAGGGAAGTGGTTAACCTTAGAAACTTGAACCATTTCATCACTAACAAGTATGAAATGACTCAAGTCTCCATGTGTTATATTAAATTGAACACCAAATTACCTTATTATCTTGTTCCATTTGCGTCCAAGTTTTATTACCTCTTTTAATTACCTTTCCATTCCTTAATTCATTTAGTCCAAAAATGAAGATTAAGTCCTCTAATGGAAAGAAGTCTTAAACAAAGGGTTGTTTTAGGCATGAGAGAGATGTCACACCGTTGGTAATGAACCTCCGAAGAGATTAAACCATTAAGCACAACGATCTCTATCTCAAGCTTAAACAAACAATTGGTTTGAAACGACTCTCAAAACAAGTAAAATGCTAAGAAAAGAGGGGGAGTGCAGAGGTGATTAGAGGTGAACACAAGTATGAAAAGTACTAAATAAATGCTATCAACTCAAATATGTTGGTGTCTAAGGCCTAAAACACCAAACCTATGAGGACCATTACACTACAAGCCTATCAAACAAAGCATGAATGACATGAATAACTTAAAACAGTCCTAAACTAGGCTAAAACAGTGCTAGAATTGAAGTCAAAAGAGCTAAAGGAGTAGGCTACAATAATGAAGAATTTAAGCTAGTAAACAAGCCAAGAGAGGGGTGGCTAACCCCTCCAATTTTGGTACCTCAAAACATGATTTTTAGCCTTTGAAAAACTCTGAAATTAAGTGGTAAAAAGCTCAAAAAAAATTGATGAAAAGATGGGAAACACAAGGGTAAAGGCTTACGAGACAAGGTTCAAAGAAGGGTAGTTAACCCCTCTATCTTTGGTAGCTTTAAACCACAAGTTTTAGCCCATAAAAACAGTGTAAAAATATTTAAAAATCAGCAAGAAAATATAGATAACAAGTAGTGTAAAGATGCTCGAAATTATACCTCTTGAAGCAAGGCAACTCTTTTGTTAACAAACCTATAAGTTCACTCTCAAGGGCTGAAATTTAGACTCAATAATCTCAGCAAGGAGAGCTCTAATATTGGTTTAGGAAGTATTTAGGTAAGGTGTGTGTGTTGCAAGATAGAGGTAGAGAGAGAATTTCAAGTTTTGGGCCTTAAGGAATTTTTTGTAACCTAAAAACATGAGGGTTAGCCTTGTATATATAGAAAAACAACCTCTGAGGTTGGAAATATCTGTATAGGAATAGCTGGAGCTTTTGGGGGACAACTGGCAACAAATATCTGCATTCTACACAAGTGGCCGGCAGGCCACTATTAGTGGGCGGCCGACCACAAAAATCTGCTTCTAGGCCCGACTTCAAATGGGCATATCTCCTTTATCCAGATTCAATTTTAGGTCATTTGAGTCTAAATTGAAGCCTTGGAAGTCTACTTTTTAATGGTGGTGGCCTCGCATCTAAATTCTAAGCGTGCAAACAGATATGCCTATTTTAGTGAAGGTTGCTCATTTCTATCTTAACCAGATTGATACCTAACTTCAAACGACCATATCTCCCTCATCCGGACTTGGCTCTAGGAGATTCTTGAGTCTAAATTGAAGCCCCAGAAGTCTAATTTCCAATGGTGGTGGCCTCATAACTAAATTCTAAGTGTACAAAGAGATATGCCTATTTTAGTGATGACTGCTCATTTCTATCATAACAGATTGATGCCTAACTTCTTCCCCAACTAGTTTTCTTCCCTGTCCTCCAATTTTCTTCAAATCCAAACATACAAATAAGATGTTTTAAAGATTTTTCAAAGAGTTCACCTCTCCTTTCATTTATTTCCACTTTGTCCTTGCTCGATTTATCGAAAAGTGCAATATTTTAAATGACATGCGAGCCTCGGAACATCGTAGAAGCATTTTGAAAAAATATTTTGAAAAAGAGGGTTCTAAGGTCTAAAATAGTTGTGGTCAAAATGGGGTGTAAGGTTGGGATTTAGAAACTCTTCTTGCTAAAGAAATCGAACGTTTGTACAGCATAACTTTCATCATCGAGCGATCAACCTAAGGCGCCCAAGCCTTAAGAGCGGTCAAAAATAGGGTGTTTACATGCGTCGTAAGATAAATTTCAAACACACTGAAATCATGTGAGGAAATGAACACTCAAACCACGCTGAAATCGTGAGAAGATGTCCTGAGAAAATAGCTCAAGGTTGCGTTCCACGCTTCTTGAGAAAATTTCCAAACACGTCGAAATCATATGAGGAAAGGAACACTCAAACCACGCTGAAATCGTAAGAAGAGGTCTTGATAAAATCGCTCAGGGGCATTCCATATGTCTTGAGATAATTCTAAAAACGCTGAAATTGTGTAAGGAAAGGAACACTCAAATCACGCTGAAATCGTGAGAAGAGGTCCTAAGAAAACCGCTCAAGGTCACGTTCCACACATCCTGAGAAAAATTCCAAACATGCTGAAATCGTGTGAGGAAAGGAACACTCTAACCACGCTGAAATTGTGAGAAGAGGTCTTGAGAAAACCGCTCAGGGCCGTGTGGAAATAAATTCCAAGCACGCTGAAATCGTGCGAGGAAAGGAACACTCAAACCACGCTGAAATCGTGAGAAGAGGTCTTGAGCAAACTGCTCAGGGTCGCGTTCCACGCATCTTGAGAAAAATTTAAACACGCTGAAATCGTGTGAGGAAAGGAACACTCAAACCACGCTGAAATTGTGAGAAGAGGCTTGAGAAAACCGCTCAGGGTCACGTTCTACGCGTCCAGAGTGTGAGGAAAGAAATATTCAAACCGTACTAAAATCGTAAGAAGTGGTCCTGAAAAAATTGCTCAGGGTCGCGTTCCACATGTCCTAAGAAAAATTCCAAACACACTGAAATCGTGTGAGGAAATAAACACTCAAACCACGCTGAAATCGTGAGAAGAGGTCCTGAGAAAACCACTCAGGATCGCGTTCCACGTATCCTGAGAAAAATTCCAAACACACTGAAATCTTGTGAGGAAAGAAATACTCAAACCACGTTGAAATCGCAAGAAGAGGTCTTGAGAAAACCGCTCAGGGTCGCGTTTCACGCGTCTTGAGAAAAATTCCAAACACGCTGAAATCGTGTGAGGAAATGAACACTCTAACCATGCTGAAATCGTGAGAAGAGGTCTTGAGAAAACCACTCAGGGTCGCGTTCTACGCATCCTGAGAAAAATTCCAAACACGTTGAAATTGTGTGAGGAAAGGAACACCACGCTGAAATCATGAAAAGAGGTCTTGAGAAAACCGCTCAAGGTTGCGTTCCATGCGTCCTGAGAAAAGCCTCGAGGGACAATAATCCTAAAACGCTGCTCAGCGTAAAAGGATAAATGATACAAAATAATACAAGATGCAAATAAATGCAATAAGTGCGGTGATATGATACATGTTATAAGCAATGTAGTGCATGATGTTTAGAGAATGCAATAAGCTAACAAAGCGGCGCTTTAGAAAGCACATCATGGGGCGAGTGGTGATTAACCGCTCTACTCTGACAAGGATCTCCCTCTTGTGTTCTTTGAACTCTTACCTTCAACTCACAATGCAAAGGCCCTCAAATGCCAACAAGGGGTAACCTCTGCATGTAGAAGCCATAGATGCCGCTTTTTTTCCTGATCATATTCACAACTTTCTGTATTCTCCAATGGTGTGACAGACTAAGTTGGTTCAGTATCCAAAATTGAGGTACATACAAGCTACCTCAATCTATGGGGCTGCCATATAGATGTCAAGCCGGGGATACACCCCTGTGTATTTAAACCAGACTTTAGTCTCGGAAATTTCAAACCTTTGCTTTCTAGGCCTCGCCATTCGAACTCTAGTTTCCACCGTCACAGTTGGTCTCCTAGGAACTCATTAGAAACACAACCAAGATGCTTCTGGCATGGAATGGTACTCAGGGAGAGCACTTTGATCGCCATTCTGGCTTGAAGCAGGCTTAATCGCGATTCTGACTTGAAACAGGCTTGAGCTTGAGGTCAAGGTATACTCATACTCCGAAGAAATGACAAGGCCTAAGAAGGTGCATCCAAAATGCAACTTGGAAAATATTGAAGTGGAAACAAACTCAGATGCACCAATTTTCTCTCTTTTCTTTTGTTTTGCAATCCGGAACCTATGTAGCTTCATATAGGTCCTCATTTGGTTGCTCCCTCTTTTGATCTGGGTAGAACCCTATAGTTTATGAAAGAAAGAATCCTGTTTTGCAGATCATGTTGAGAATGGCACGGCACTCCGAGTACAAAACAATTTATTTTCTTGAAATTGGAACTAAGAATGAGTTCTTAACCAAGTATTAAGCCTACGACTAACCACAGTACACCATGACTCAACAAAGGAAAAAAAAAGTAAAAACAATCTAAACCCGTCAATTTACACCTACCAAAATCAAAACGACTCAAAACAAGAATCAAAACAAACAAAACCACAAACATAACACTCGGATATTTGCTTTCCATCAGCGGGAGACCTCTCGGTTCACGAGGAGCCTATCTCTCGAGGTATTGTTTCCCACCCTTTCTCATTTGTCACATCACTTTGGCACTCAATCTTTTTTTCTCTGAAAAGCCCGTTCCTTACTTTTTCTCTCAGCGCACATCTCTCTATTCTTTAATCTCTCTTATTTTTTATCTCTTACTAGGGTGGTTGATGAATAAGCTGGAAGTTATGGACCCTATAAGGGGGGGTCGAATATCCTGCTCCATTTCTAGTTCGTGCTTCGCACTTGGCTCGATACCTCGTTGCTTGGAGGATAAGAGAACTTTTGGCCATTGCAGTTAGATTTAGTTGTGCCCTTTCTGGTGAGTACATTGACAACGGGAAAAAGACAGAAAGCCTGACTCGACTGTGGCCCTAGTTCATCATTTTGACTATTTTTTGTTTTTTTGTTTTTTTTTTTTGGGTTCTACCAAAACAATTTTGACCAACATGAGAGTTAGATTAATATGCTTGTTCAACTTTCTACTTTGAAATCATGTAAGTCAGGCTATGAGCACTGAAAATTTTCTTTTTTGGGGTCCAAGAAATGGTCTAGTTTTGGAAAAAATGGAATAATTTTCAAGAAAATTAGTCAACCTCATTAAAAAAAACCTCAAAAACTGTGTTTGCAAATGACCACTGCTCAACCAACATGGAATTAACTCTTGAGATGCATAACCTCAGATTTGAACTTGATTTGTCTTGCAGCTGAGTCTTCTAACGAAATAGGACAATCGATTTTGAACGAAGATGAGCATGGAGATGAGCCAATTTGCACATGGACAGGATAGCCGAGTTAAACAAGGATAAGCCGACCAACATGGATGAGACAAGCAGGTTGAAAATGGTTGGAGCCGAACTTCGGGATGAAGTTGCCTACGTATCCCAAAGATGGGAATCAGACCGTACGTGGTTCCCAAGTTAAGGTGCACTTGGGCATTAACACTCTCCTTTTGCGCTCTAACTTTTGCCAAGGCCGCCTTTCCGGATTTTCAACCTTATGAGCTATTTTTCTTTCTCTTTCTTCTTTTTCCTTTTTTCATTTTTTTTTTCATTTCTTCTTCCTCTTTTTTTCTTTTTTCTTTTTTCTTTTTTCCATTTTTTCATTTTTGTTCTTTTTCTTTTTCTTTTTCTTCTTGCTCTAACTTTTGCCTAGATCGCCCTTCCAAGTTTTCAGCCCAACAAGCCTTTCAAGGATAGAAAAGTTTAACTTGTCCATGTTGATTGGCCGTAGGATCTCTAAGCCAACTGAATCCATGAGAATGACTGATGTTGCTGACTAAATAGTCTTGATGATGTAAGAGCCCATCCAATTGGGTCTGAATTTTACTCTAGTGTCGCTGGATAGGAACTTGATTGTCTTTCAGCAAAAATTTTCTTCTCTCAGATTCTAGGATTTGACTTTCTTGCCGATCTCTATTGGCTTGAGAAATGACCCAGTTTTGACTCTTCGAGCATAGCTAACCTTTTTGCCCCTAATTCAAGAGTTACTTCTAATTCAACTATACAAGCTTCCTTTGATGACATCTGACCTTCTTGCCCTTAGTTCAAGGACTACTTCCTCCAGCTATGCAAGCTTCCTTCGGTCACATCTGACCTTCTTGCCCTTAGTTCAAAAGTTGCTTCTAATTCGGCCATGTAAGCCTCATATTTTGGTTGACCGTTGAACATTCTGAATCAAGGCTCGAGGTTTGAAAGCAAAGGGATCGAGTCTCGAGGCTGAGAGTGATCCTATGTTGTACAATCTCAAGATCAATTCCAGGCATGTCTTCGTTGGACTGCGCAAAACATTTTTTGAAATCTTTTAATAAAGCGACTAGTCACTCAGACTTCTCTAAAGACAACGCAGAACCAATATGGACCAAGCCAGGATCCTTTTCAATACTCACATTAACAACCATGATCTCATTCATTAAGGGTTAGCATGCCTCTCTTCTCTCAGCCAATCAAATTTTTACAAATCCCAAGGAATTCCTTCCTCTTTGCTTTCATTATAGTTTTGGAAACAATTTTGAAAAACTTTGGTCAATACAATGATTTAAAGGCACAGAAAAGTAGGTGGAAATTACTGCCATTTCATTCAGAACTTCTAGCTCAACTGGCTTAATGGTAGAAACAGACGCAAAAGAAAGAGTGTAAAGTCAAACAAACAAACAAGGAAGTGATGTCCAAGTTAACACCCCCGAAATCACCAACCTCCAATACAACAAGATCCACTCAATGCAATAAGACTGACTCAATATAACACAACAAGACTGACTCAATACCTATGTCCGAAAGTAAAATAAACAGTAATTTCAAAAGTGCTAAAACAGTGCATGCCATCCACCACATTTGGAGTAAAATGAGCGCCATCAGCAGGTGGTTCATCCCCGATCACATAGTCACATTATCCCCCAAGTGCATCGATCCAACGCTGATAGACTTTGCAAGACCCAGTGGAGTGATGACCTTTTTGTTGATTAGATCTTGAACTTCATGGCGAAGACGAAAACAACTGTCAGTGTCATGGCCGGTTTGTTGATGGAAATCACAGTACTTGGCAGTATTATGCTTGGCTGGAAGGGGATCAAGGAGAAGCCGAGGGTCAAGGGGTTTGAGATGGCCTTGTCCTATGAGAATTTGGAGAGCTTTGGATAAGGTCATGAAAAGGGGATTAAAGGTGCGGTTACCAATCCTAACAAGATTGACGGAGGGCTTGGCAGGTGCTGCCTGGGTTTGGAGATCTCCGACGAGTGTAGGATTGGAGCTGAAATGGGTGTTTCTGGTATAGCATCCCTTTCCCTGGCTTGCCCCTTGATTCAAAATGTCCCTATCCTGAACGACAAAAGTGTCATTCACAATTTTTGTAACAACTGCAAGCACTTGCTACTTATTCAACCCTTTGCCCTTCAAAGCCTCAATAGTCCACTGAAGATGTTCATATGGATCAATGCTTGCCCTGACCTTGTTCTTGCCACTTGTTTCAGCTTTGCCAAGAGATTGGGTGGCTATATCAAAGCGAGGCCCATTCATTGTTGACATGTGATCACCTAGACGCGAGATAGCTTTAGGTTGACCGTTTTCAATTGCAGCTTGCCCCAAGATTAAGGAGCCTTTTGGCATGAAATTTTTGGCATGTGATGTGATCGATGAGGGTGCCAAAATCCCAAAGGCTTAATCTGCCACAGTTCTCTACAAATCTTCAATCATGCTCATCAGCTCAGAAGTAGTGGGTTTGGCCATTGGTGCCCGTGGTGTATTTGATGGGGTTTGAGATGATTGGGGTTCAAGTACATTCATCATACACAAGTACGTGCTTTCTGGAATGAACACCTCAGGCTTGGGTAAATAGGCTGGGGTGATGTATATGCCGGGGTTGTAAGTGGATGGTAGTGTATAGATTAGGTTGAGGTGTGGAGGTAATGGGTTAGTGGTGGCCTGAGGTCTTTTTGGTGGAGCTATGATCTCTTCGTCAATAAGATCTTGAATCTTATGACAAAGGCAGATGCAGCGGTTTGTATTATGCCCTTGTTGTTGATGATAGGCACAGTATTTTGCGGGGTCATGTCTTGGTGAAAAAGGATTTGAAAGGGGTCGAGGTTCTAGAAACTCTAGGTGCCCTTTTTCTAGTAGCTTTTTCAAGGCTTGAGAGAGACTCATGTAAAGAGGATGGAAATTTTGGGCTTGGGACCGAGTTGAAGTGGTTGGTTTTGGTTATGAATGGGAGTGGTGACAATGTTTACTTCTGAGCATTTCACTGTTGTGCTACGACTGGTAGTAGCATTGGAACTGCGAACAACATTCTTCTCCAAAGGCTCATTATCTTCCACAATGATCCCTTGTCTAATGGCATCCTCAATTTGAACCCCCATTTTATGAAGCTCTGTAAAGGTAAATAGAGGTAGAATAATCATCTTCTGCAGCAACTTGCCATGCAGATTCCGAATAACCATTCTTATCTGATCCTTCTTAGAAGGTCTCGTGGTCATTATTGAGGCTTTGGCCCTCCATCTAGTCACAAACTCAAAGAAACCCTCCTTTGGCTATTGACGGGTTGCCTCAAGATCACGAGTGGGCACCTCAATCTGTGTATTGTAAAAGTACTGAGCAATGAAGGCTTCAGTCATCTCCTCCCAATTCTGTTTGACGGAATCTTCCAACTTAGCATACCAAATGGCCGTTATACCCAACATGGTACGACCAAAGAGAGATAACTTCTGTGGTCTAGTTAAGCCCATCGGCCGTAAGATATCAAAAAACAATCGCAAGTGGACCATTGGATCCCCAGAGCCGTCAAAACAATCAATGTATAGCATCTTAAAACGATCCGACAATGTAACTCCAGAACTAGTGTATCCATCCTCTACGTCCGGGATGAAGTTAACCCCTTGTGCTCTCTTGAACAACTTCTCTAATTTGTTGACTTTGAGCGCAGTTGGATCGACTTTGAATTCAAATGGTGCCTCGGTCTGATAAACCGACGCTTTGGAAGATTGTGCTAGGATTGGCTCTGTTGGATTGCCCTAGTTTTCTTGGACATTGGTAGTGTTAGCAGTGGCACCGGGCACAGGGATAGCTGTGGTGGGTACATGTGATGCAGAGGCCGCTTCTGGCTGTGGTTGCTGTTGTTGTAGTGTCTCGGCTATCTGTTGCAAATGATGTATTAGTTCCTCCATACTGGTCGGGGGATACTATGCCATTGGAATAGATGACTGGTCTTGTACTGGGATGGAAGTAGATGACTATTCCTGAACCGGACTGGACATAGGTGACTATCTCTAAGTCCCCAGTAGAGTCGCCAGAAACTATAGCTCGACTTTTCGTGCTCCTTTCGAATACGACTAGCCCTACAGTTCGGACTCCCGTGGTCCTGAATCTGATTCCACAAGTGCGATGTGAAATAGATAAACACAAATGAGTCCAAATCTAGCAATTTTTTGGGAAAATAGATTTTGAATCAAAATGCCAAAAATGAACTGCTTTGCCAGACACAGAGTCACCACCTAAATATTTTTGAAAAATTTAGAAAGCCCATGACTCATACCAAAGGCCACGTGTCTGTCATCACCAAGATTGTTCGGCTCAGGAACTTAGGTACGAGAATGGAAGGTCATGAATTGAGCACCCCACTCGCCCGATCAAAGATCAGCATCTACTAATCATGATGTGATTTTTATCTACATTATATGATCTTGTTCCGATTATTAGACTAACTTCCTATGTGTTACACACAAATATAGATTAATTTGCAAAAAATTGGAACACTTTAATTCATGTTTGTTTGAAAATTGTTTCGAATATATACCACTTAAAAAAGTGATAGCATATGTACATTACTCAAATTAATCCAATTCAAGCAATTAGTTTTCAGCCACAGGAATTCAAACGAGTATATCAATTAAGCAATTAGCCTCATGGTAATCATGCTCAACATGGCAACAATCACACTCATGCAATATGCTAAAGCAATAAATGCTTACCCTAATTCCCGATGCGAGCCAAAAGAGAAACTAGTTAGAAAAATGCATGATCCTAACTAATGAAAGAGGCCTAATGCAACACATGCAAAAATGCAATCAATGGGCTCGGCCACAAATTATGACATATGAATCAATTTGATAGCATGCGATTTAGACACGTATTCAACGAAATAATAAACGACAATGCTTGTTAGAATGATGAACCGAGCCTCGATGCATGCAAGACAAATGGATGCAAATCATGGAATATGCTAAATGAAAGATGATGTTCTATTCTATCCATTATAAACAGATAAATAAAAGTGAGAAAGGCATAGGGTTGGAAGACATACATATTATTACATATTTTGCCTTTGCGCAGGAGGGTCCGAATGAATATCCTAGCTAATTACTACGAATTAACTAATCTATTACAAACCAAATGAAATAAATTAACTATGCTAGCTAATTATTACAACACCACAAATTAACTAGCTACTTTAGCTAATTAATTAAGTACAACACAAAACTAACTAGCTATTCTAACTAAACTAACTAATTAGTTACAAATCCGCTACTTTAAGTACAACATACTACTATTACAACATTACAACATTATTTAAACGGATCCCGAGAATCGGGGGATTGTTCATGCATGGATGTGGATTTCCACCCGAAAATGTTTTCCATTTTGCTACCAGAATGCTTCTGTTGCACAGTCAGGAGATTGCACTGATTTTTCACCTCAGTTTCTGCTCTGTTCTGCAGGAAACAGTACACTGCCTTGTTGGAAAAAGTAGCCGACAACCCACAAGTAGTGGCCTGCTGGCCACTAACGTTGAATTTCTCCTACTACAACAGAAAATAAACAGAGCACAAACAGAGCATTCTCAGGGGATGTTTGTCCACCCTGCCTCTCCTTATCATCAAATAGCTCAAAGGAGAGGTAGGCTCGATTCTCAAGCCATCAATCGGTGCAATTTCAGTGCGTGATGACTTATGAACCAAGGGGTACAATTTCGATAAATGTACAATGAAAGACTCTCAAACCTCCTTCCTATTATGATTTGATCAAGGGAAGTGGTTGACCTTGGAAACTTGAACTATTTCATCACTAACAAGTATGAAATGACTCAAATCTCCATGTGTTCAATTGACGTCCGATTGAACACCAAATTATTTTATTATCTTGGTCCATTTTATCCCAATTTTAATTACCTCTTTTAAGTACCTTTCCATTCCTTAATTTATTTAGTCCAAAAATGAATATTAAGTCCTTTAATAGAAAGAAGTGTCAAACAAATGGTTGTTTTAGGCATGAGAGAGATGTCATGCCGTTGGTAATGAACCTCTGAAGAGATTAAACCATTAAGCACAATGACCTCAATCTCAAGCTTAAACAATCCATCGGTTGAAACAACTCTCAAGGCAAATGAAAAATCAAGAAATGAGGGAGGTTGCAGAGATGCTTAGAGGTGAACATAAGTATAAAAAGCAAAAAATAAATGCTATCAACTCAAATAGGTTGTGGCTAAGGCCTAAACCACCAAGCCTATAAGGACCATTACACTACAAGCATGCAATACAAAGCATAAATGAAACTAAAACATAAAAAATAATCCTAAAATAGGCTAAAACAGTGTTGGTTAAAGTCAAAAGAGCTAAAGAAGTAAGCTAAAATAATGAAGAATTTAAGCTAGTAAACAAGCCAAGGGAGGAGTGGCTAACCTCTCCATTTTTGGGACCTCAAAACATGATTTTTAGCCTCTAAAAAATTCTGAAATTTAGTGGTAAAAAGTTGGAAAAAAACGTTGAGGAAGAGATGGGAAACACAAGTGTGAAGTCTTAGGAGACAAGGTTAACCCCTCTACCTTTACTAGCCTTAAACCACAAGTTTCAGCCCATAAAAACAGTCCAAAAATAGTTCAAAAATAGCAAGAAAAGATAGGAGAGAATTAGTGTAGAGATGCTCAAAATTATACCTCTTAAAACAAGGTAACTCTTTTGTTAACAAACCCACAAATTCTCACTCTCAATGGCTGAAATTTGGATTCAATAATCTCAGTAAGGAGAGCTCCAATATTGGTTTAGAAAGTGTTTGGGTAAGGTGTGTGTGTTGCTAGAGAGAGAGAGATTTTCAACAATTTGGCCTTTTGGAATTTTTTGTAATCTTAAAAGATATGCCTATTTTAGTGAAGGCTGCTCAGTTCTCTCTTAACGATTTCATGCTCAACCATTTCTCCAACTAATTTTCTTCCATCCCCTCCTATTTTCTTCAACTCCAAACCTATAAATAAGAAGTTTTTAAAGATTTTCCAAAGAGTTCACCTCCCTTCCACTTATGTCTACTTTGTCCTTACTCGGTTTACCAAAAAGCACAATATTTTAAATGAAATGCAAACCTCGGGACATCGTAGAAATATTTTCAAAAAAATATTTTGAAAAAGAGGGTTTTAAGGTCTAAAATAGTTTTGGTTCAAAATGGGGTGTAAGGTTAGGATTTAGAAGCTCTTCTTGCTGAAGAAATTGAGCGATTGCACAACATAACTTTTCATCATCGAGTGATCAACCTGAGCTGCCCAAGTCTTAAGGGCGGTCAAAAATGGGGTGTCTACAACAAGCTTGGAGGCTGAACTATAGGGCATTTGCAGAGGATTGACCATAATCATGCAGAAAGGATTGGATAACATCCAAATTGAAACTGATTCTCAGACGGCCATGGAACTCATTCGAGATGGTGCTGGAGAGAATTCACCATACAGGGCACTCGTTGAAGATGCAAACTTTCTCCTACAAAGATGTCAATGCCCTATTGAATCTATTGCCAGGTAAGCTAATCAAAGTGCAGATGCTATGGCTAACATAGGGGTGAACCAACAGGAGCACCTCATATTTTTGGAAGACCCACCGAACTCTATTTTCTCTTTGTTAACTGCCGACATGATAAATGCTGGCTCTAGAAGGGATCCTGTTATCCCATGACTCTATCTTGTAATCTGTTTGTAACTTTTTCAAAAAAAAAAAAAAGTAGAAGAAGAAGAAGATAATATGACCTATTTATTCACATATTCATCTCTCTATTTTTCTCTCAAACAGAGACTGTTAAAACAGTTTATTAGTGTTGAAAAATAAATAAAAATATATATATTATAAAACTATTTTAAAGTATGTATTAACATTATAAATATTTTATTCTTATGTAGTACATATTAAAATATGTAAAAAAATGTATTGAGATTATAATGACTATATTAGTACTCATTGATAATCTTAGAAATTATACTGCTTTCTCTTGTTGTCAATTAATCTTGAGTGAAATCACAAATGTTTCTTATATTCTTAATTTTCCCTATAAAAATTTTACCAAAAGAAATTCAAATTTTGTTTGTAATAGCCAAGTCCGAGCAAAAAAAAAATCGAAAAAATTGTAAATCAGTCAAACTAGGTGGTGTTTGGCAAGAACTTTTTTGGGCTTTTTTGGCTATTTTAGCCACAAAAGACAAAATAGGCTTTTTTAGCCACAAAAAACAAAACATCACATCCAACCCATAATCATTACACTCTTCTCTCACAAAAAAAGTCAAAAAAGCCAAAAAGCCAAAAAGCCCTTCCCAAACCAAACTTTTAAGCCCAAGCTAAAATAACCAAAAAAGTCAAAAAGCCAACCCACTTCCCAAACGGAGGCTTAAATTGCTTGGTTTGGGTTGATTTCTCATTGCATGGTTTGGTCTTAACTCTTAAAATAGACTAATTGTACTTTATAGGCTATGTTTGACATGAACTTTTTAAGCTAAAATAGTCACAAAAAAATAAAATAGGCTAAAAAGCTAATAAGGTAAAATGTTACATTCAAATCATAACCGTTTTATTTTTTTTTCTTACAAAAGTCCAAAAGGCCCATCCCAAATGAAGCTTTTTAACCCCAAGCTAAAATAGTCATAAAAGTTAAAAAGCCAAAAAACTATCCCATATCACAAACGAATGCATAGTTTGATTTGTGATTTTATAGTTACAAATTTGTTTTTTAACCTAATCATATCATTTATATATATACATGCATATATAATTTGTTAACTATTGTAAACACTCAAATATTTGATTAATATTAAATATATATATACATAAGTTATATCACTCTATGTTTAGAAGTGTCTTATTGTATTTGTGGTAGAACAAATTCTAAACATTTATCTAAATAATTATTAGGTTGTGAACAATATTTTGTGATCATATTGTAAATGATGATAATATTTTTAAAAACTGTGTTGTGATTACAAACCGACAAGAACCATGTTTTAGTGATTTGGTTTGATTTGATTTTCATGATTTGGATTGGTTCCAAATTTTATAGAATTGTAAATAATGATCTGATCTCGGTTTACTCCTGAATTGAGTCAATCCAAACCATAGACATCTTTAGTTATAAATTGATTATAACGAATTTCAAGTTAGATTTTTAAAATATAATTGTTTAATATGCAATTAAAATAAAAATAAAAATAATCATTCAAGGTTCCTTTTCAATTTGGGTTTGAAAATCACATTTTTGGTTCCTAGCAAAATAAACATACTCTAAGGGTGTGTTTGTTTGGACGGACTGGATAAAAATGGATTGTAATCCATCGGACTATTAGTCCTAGGATACATTGTCCCAGGACTATTTGATTGGACTCGATTTGTATCCTATATTTGTTTAGTCATGGGATTAGATGTCTGGATTGGATTATTTTTAGTGAATCCAATGTTTGTTTGGGATATTATGAAAAATGATAAATGCTCAAATGACTACTTTATCATTTTCAATTATTTACTAAGTAATAGCAATATTAAACATAGTTTTAATATTTTAACTATTTTTAGCTAGATTAAATAAAATTTTATTTTATTTTATTTTTTGCACAATTAAATAAATTTATTTTTAGAAAATTAAATAAATTAAATATAAATATAAATATATGTTATTTTTTAATTAAAATTTTAAATAAATTTATTTTAAATAATAATAATAATTAAATAATGAAATAAAATAAAACATCAATTAAAATTTAAATAATGAAATTAAATAAAATAAAACATCGATTAAAATTTAAATAATGAAATTAAATAAAATATAAACAAAATTTTAAAATAAAACATCAATAAAATATCTATAAAAAAATATTTTAAAAAATTAAATAAATAAAACAAAAATAAAAATTAAATAAAATCATTTTATTTTTAAATTGAGACATTTAATTTTTTTTAAATTTTACTAAATATAATACATAATTAAATACTAGAGGGCAAAAATATAATTTCATTGTCTAATCTCATGGGATGATTTATCCCATGGTTTCTATCCCACCCCCCATGGGATAAGACAGTCTCATATTTGTGGGACTAATAATTCGGGGAGACTATTAGTCCAGAACAAAATTTTTCAAACAAATAATAGACTATTAATCTTGTGGGACTAATAGTCCAATCTCACACCCTAATCATTTAAAACAAACACACCCTAAAACCAATTTAAAGTCAAGAAAAACAGCAATTGTGAAACTGAGAAATAGATAGCGTGTTCTTGTAAGCATTACTTACATATGAAGAAAACTTTGATGATTGATTTGTTGCGTGTCATAAAGAAATTTTCAACTCATTTCCTCTTGAACCCTTGCGCATACATGTAAAGCCTCTTTGGTTTATAAATAATTGCCAACAAATTTTAAAAAAGGATAAACAAAAAAATAAACAAAAAAGTATTAGGGTCACTGTACTTGGTCGCCGTTTGGCAAACAAAAAATTAATGAGTTTTTTGGAGTTGAAACTTTTTTAACTTGGGATTAAAAAATTCGGTTGACAATTTTTTATTTTTTATTTTTTTAACTTTGTAAAAAAAAAAAAAATTATTATGATTTAAATATGACATTTATCTTATTAACTTCTTAATTTATTTTATCTTTTAATGACTAATTTAATCTCAACCTAACCCAATTCCCATAGTCAAAGGAAACCTATAAGCTCTGTCCGGGAAGTTAGTTTGTGGGTTTTTTTGGTTAAAATAGTCACAAAAAATAAAATAGGCTTTTTAGTTCAATAAGACAAAACATCACATCCAACCCATAATCATTATATTCTTTTTTTCATAAAAAAATTTAAAAAGTCAAAAATCCTTCCCAAATCAAGCTTTCTAACCCCACGTTAAAATAGTTAAAAAGTCAATCCATTTCCCAAACGGAGCTTTAAATATATTAAGCATTACTTGGTTCACGGCTCGGTGATTGAATGCTAGTCACTTGACTGGAGAGACCACGGTCCATGAAGTTTCGAGTACTCCCTCTTCATAAATGTTCGCATTAAAAATGAGTAAAAATATTTTAAAATATATAAAAATATATTGGACTATAAATTTTTAGATATATTGTTCTGTTAATAAAAATATGTAAAAATATATTAAATTATAATTTTTTGATATATTGTGGTGTTTATTAACAGAGTTTGGACCTTTAATATTATTGTAAAGCATTTTAAAATTGAGAAATGCGCGAGACCCCCACTGGGGGTCGACCCCCAGTGAGGTGGCGGAGGCTGATTGGGTGAAAAAAAACAGTTTTTTTTTTTTTTTGATTTTCGGCCAGTGGGGACGCGCCACGTCACTGGGGGCGCGACCCCCACTGGGGGTCCATAGCACGGTTGTTTAAAATTATATAATTCTGCCTTGATAAATTTTTTTGGAAAATTTTAATATCCTCCCTCCTTAATGTAATAAGTTTTGAAAGAATACCAATTAATTTATTTCTTAAAAAAATTAATACCCAGTACTTGATAAAATTGCATGTATTTTATATTTTGCCTATATGTATGATATAATGTAGAGTGTGAATAATAGAAAAAAAGTAATGGTACAAAAAGTTTTAGATTTTCAAATTTTTAAAAAATATTTTTAAAATTGATTTATTTTACAAAGTTAAATAAATTTTCTTACTTTAGAGTATTACTAAAAAAATAAATATGAACAATTTATTTTTTATTATTATCCGTGGAAATTGCCAAACAGCCCCTGCGTAATACAACACCGTTTCAGATCTCCACTGGAGGTCTGACATCCAGTGACGTGACGCGCTGTCATTGGCCAATTTTTTTTTTTTCTTTCCTTCCAATCCCGCAGTGTCACGTGACACCGGGAGGGGGTTCACATGGGGTGGCATTTACTGGGGTCAGGCGCATTTTTGCTGTGCAATATATGATACGTGTCCGTCCCTACGTGGAAGCAACGGTTGCTACCAAACGGTAAACTTCTTCGAACGTTCCCGCACTGATACAGAAAACGCGACACGTGTCTGCTGGGATTATTAGGCCACGTGTCCCACCAATTCAGTCATCTTTGCAGCTACGAAATTAGAAGTAGAAAGAGTGGGGTAGTTCACTTCCCAGTTCCCAATTAAAGAGTCAAAGCATCCCCACCACCTAAATTATGTGTCTATATCTATAACGTGTTTGACCTTTAACCTTCCTAGGAAAAAAATCTTCCTAAGGAAATCAATTCTCCCCCAACTAATTCAAATTAGGGCACTCCTCCTTCTCCCCCACAAAAGTACATTATTGCCCCTAACCACATTTATCATTTTGGGATTTTTTTATTATTACTTTTATCAACAGTGTTACATTCTCTAATGACATGGTATGAAAAAATAAATGTAAAGATAATTTTGAAAGCATATTTGAATGTGAGTCAATTTTTCAAATTTTGTTTATTACATCATTTGTGGAGTTTGGAAGGGATACATTGTGCAGATGAATCATTTTTCTATTATTATTATTATTATTATTTTAATTTGCAATTTGGGTTCTTTTATTTTTATTTGAAATTTTTAGATAAGTTTTTTTTTTTTTGGGGGGGGGAGGGGAGGGGGGGTTCTTAATAAAATTTAAAAAGTCAATTTCAAAATTATTGTCGAAGGATATCTTTAAACCATTGATTATATTTTTGGATTTAAACCATTTATACCATTGCAAAATTATTGTAAAGATGATTATTGCAGTGAATCTAGTTATGTGAGGAAAGAAATTGGAGGCACTAGGCTTTCCATTCACCTTTTAAAATATAAAAAATATAAAGCTTAACAAAGCTAACTTTATTACTCTAAACAAACATATAATGGTGTATTAGTCTGTTTGGTGCAGCTTAAAAGCTGTTTATTTCAGCTTTCAGCTTAATTTAACCTATTTTGATGTGTTTAGTTTAGTTTATAACTTATAGCTTAAACTTTTTGGAAGTCAGAAATCAGCTTATTCTTTGAGTGGGGCAGGAGATGCTTAATTTATAAGTCAGAAATCAGCTTATATTCATAGTTATAAGTTATAAGCTGTTTAGGTATAAGCTATAAGCACTTTCCCACAGCTCTACCAAATAGGGCCATTGTCAGGATAGAATTAGGAGAAGATTTATAGGGGGTCATGGTCTTTCCGTTTATGTGAACATTATTATTTGTCATAAAACCTATATATATATATATCATTTTATATATAAAATGGCATCCGGTATAAAAAAATATATATACCTTGAATTCTCTTTCTATCTATTAGAAATTGCTTCTATGGTATTTAATTTTTTTTTTTTATGTATATATAATTTATATATCATATATACATACATATGCCTTTTTGTGTATATGGTAAAAAAATATATATTTTTCTTTTGGTCCCTCCGATAATAAAATTCTAGTTCTGTCCCTGTGTATCGTGTTGGTAAAAATTTAAATTTAAATATGGAAGATATTATTATCACTCATTTTCTTTAAAAATCCACTCAAAAATAATTTTTTTTTAAGGTTGCATTGAAATTTTTGTCATGTGTAATTTTAAACTCACTTATATGAAGAAAAAAAAATAGGGTAAAAATGACACTTCCATATAAATAATAGTCGATGTATACAATATTACTCAAGATGGGATAAGCTCCCTTCCATACTTGTATCTCTCCATGCTCATCTATACTTCTCTTGTGAACCCAATTTGAACTCACGTTGATGATCTGAACTATCTACTTTGTAGGTTCCATAACAAAGGTCATCCATAGCAATAATCAATTTCATCAAACCTCCATAAACACAAAAATAAATCACATTTTTTTTTTATAAAATGAATAGTAAATAGGATTATATACTTAAACTATTCATTTTATAAAATAAAACGTGATTTGTTTTTGTGTTTATAAATTGTCTGATTAAATCTAATTTTTTGTACAAATAACTTTTATTGTGAAGCCTATGAAATAAGTGATTTGGATCATTAAAGTAAATTCGAATTGAGATCCACAAGAAGAGTATGAATAAATATAGAGAGATGAAATATAGAAGGAAACTTATCCCAATTAGGACCTGAGTTTAGTAGATCAACTCATATGGTTTACAACTTAGTGGATGTAAGTTCTATCACGATTATAACAAAGACCCTCTATAAAAAGTAAAATAAAAAATAAAAAAAATGACTAATATAAACAATAAATAAAACCCTATATTTCCTCTCGTTCTCTCTTTCTAAGTCTAACTATCAAAAAATTATTTGATCGACGCCACACCTGTATCCTTCAAAAACTCACATCGTCTTCTTTTACAAGTTCATTGGATTAAGTCAAAACCAAACAAAATAATCAATAGTAAAAATTTTTGATTTTGAAATCATTAAAAATTAAAGGTGAAAAAAAAAAGTAAGGAACAAAACAGAAGTTCAGATTGCTTTGAGAATTGATTATTTTATAATTTTTTAATATGTTTTATAAAAAAGCGTAATAAAAAATAAAAAAATAATATAATAATTTGTATTAATTTTTTAATTAAAATAATTTATTGACAAAGGAGAATTTACCAACTCTTTATCAAAGTTTTGCTAGAAAGGGGGGCAGGATAGGCATTTGAAATGATGAGGCGCCCAAATAAGTGGTCAAAATTGATAAGAAAAACCACGCTGTTGATACACGGGATGGGCCAAAAGACCCGCTTTGACCACCCCCGCTTATCAAACAAACCATTCATTATCATTTCATACACCGCTCTCTCTAAATATGTATATATACCTTTCTTTCTCTCTCTTTCTCTCTCTATCTTGTCCTCTGTACACACAAAATCACACCAACAAAACACAAAAATAATCACTGAGAAACAACAAAATTCGAACGTTATAGAGAGAGAACCATGTCTTGCACCGTTGCAATCTCGAACTCGCCGGTGTTCTCTCCGTCTAGGGTTTCCTCATCTTTCTTCTGCAAAACCTCCGTCTCTTCCTCCCCTGAAAAAACCCTAACCCTAACCAACTCACCTTCTTCTCCTTCGCTGCCTTCTTCTCCCTCTTCCCCTCTGAGGCTTCTTCGGCTACAGAAGCCGCCCAGTGGGCTCAACAGGGCGTCCAGCGATGCTGTCATTTCCACCTCCTCTTCGATTTCCCCGACGCTTTTGAAGAGGAAGAGACCTGCCAGGCTCGATATTCCGATTTCGTCTGTCGGATTTGTCGCCGGCGGTGGTCCCGAGACGCCGGCGGTGGAGCGGAGAGAGCTGGTGGAGGTTGATAGGGATGGCTACTCTGTGTATTGTAAGAGGGGGAGGAGAGAAGTCATGGAAGATCGCTACTCTGCTGTTGTCAATCTTCAAGGAGATCCCAAACAGGTATTTTGATTTCTGGGTTTTTTTTGTTATCATTTTCTCTTAAATCAAACACACAGCGAAATTAGTTAGTTTTGTTAGTCAAATTGTGATGGAGAATTTGAAATCATGTTAAAAATCGAAGCTTTTGCTAGAATTGGAAGGTTTTGTTAGTCAAATTATGATTGAGAATTTGAAATTATGTTAAAAATCGAAGCTTTTGCTAGAATTAGAAGGATTTGAGGTTGTTTTCTTTTTGATTCATAAATTACGTTTTCTAGGTGATTAAGCAACATAAGGATTCAAAATCTGAGACAGAATTGGGTTATAATTTGCTCAAGGAACTTTAATCATCATATTGTTGTATCATTCATGAGTCTGATATGTTGTGTACCGTGTTTGTAGGCTTTCTTTGGGATTTTTGACGGGCATGGAGGCACAAAGGCTGCTGAGTTTGCAGCGGAAAACTTGGATAAGAACATTTTAGATGAAGTCGAGAGAAGGGATGAAGTAGAAATAGAGGAGGCTGTTAAATGTGGGTATCTGAACACAGATTCTGAATTTCTGAAGGAAGATCTCCGCGGTGGATCATGCTGTGTCACGGCACTGATCAGGAAGGGCAATCTTGTGGTGTCCAATGCTGGCGATTGTCGTGCTGTAATGAGCAGAGGAGGGATTGCTGAGGCCCTTACTTCTGATCACCGCCCTTCAAGAGAGGATGAAAAGGAAAGAATTGACGCTTCGGTAAGCAGCAGCTAGTGCTTTATTACATATATTCTCTTTTTTCATCAACTTTGATTTGAAAATTAAGTAGTATCTTAGGCTTATTTACTGATGGGTTGCGTGATATGATTTGCAGGGTGGCTATGTAGATTGTTGCCATGGTATTTGGAGAATTCAGGGCTCTTTGGCTGTGTCCCGAGGAATTGGAGATCGACACCTAAAACAATGGGTAACAGCAGAGCCAGAAACAAAAATCCTTAGAATTGAACCCGATTTGGAGTTCTTAATCCTAGCTTCTGATGGGTTGTGGGATAAGGTAATAATGCATTCCAAATTAATATCATTTTTGAGTTTCTTAAAGAATTGTTGAAAGGTAAATCTTAATTGACCCTTTTTTTGCCCTTTATCCTGCAGGTTAGTAATCAGGAAGCTGTAGATATTGCTCGTCCTTTGTGCATAGGCGGCATCCAAAAGCCAGAACTGCTCTTGGCTTGTAGAAAGCTTGCAACCCTCTCTATCTCACGAGGCTCCACTGATGACGTTAGCGTGATGTTGATTCAATTGGGACGCTTTTATTGATGATCCCAGGCCAGTATCGTCACTAAATAGAATATTTAACTTAATAGTTCGAAGGATCATTGATTTTATTAGTTTTTGATGATGATGACGAAAGGTGACTTTTATATATGATGGAGAACCACAGCCAGTGCAGTAGTGTAGTTTTTCCTGACCATTCTTTGAGGAACTTTACTATTTATTGTTTCAATTCGTGTAACCTTGACCTTGATCTGTAATCAGTTAATTCTATTATGTAAATTCGATTGCTAACTTATACGAGATTCGTGTCTACTCACAGTTATGTTTAGCACTTGTTCATCTTAAACATCTTTTTGTTTTAGGTTTTAGTGATGTGTCCATTAGATCTTTTTATTGATGCCTCAGGGCAACAGCCATCTGAATCCCTTTAAACGCAGACGGTGTTTGATCAATTTCAGTGGGGTTTGGGTGAAAAAAATGTAGATGAAGTGAGAAGAAAATTAAAGTTATAAAATTTTGAAAGGTAAAATCGTCAATAAAAAATACATTATGTCATAATATTTGAGATATTTTAAAATACTTTTACATATTTATATTTTATTTTAATATTTTTTTTTTTTGCATATTTTCTAACACTAACAACCACCTTAAAGCCTATTTTTAGCATTTTTCATAAATAAATAAATAAATAAATAAAGGCAGTTGCAGGGTAATTTGAAAATGAAAAAGTTGTGATGAAGTTTCAATAGGCTTGTTTATTTATTTTTTGGGTAAGAAAGACAAGGGCCTCTTTTCTCTATATTTCCATGGGCTGCAATAATTGAACCTTTTAAGTGAGTTTTATCAATCATAAGGTCTGAATTGTGAGTTCATGTCTTATTGTTGTATGATATAAAACCTTTTTCTTTGTTTACCCTTGATCTGTAATATTTCCATAGGATGATTCGTTGAATTTTTAAACTCTTATGGAGGTTTTATTAATCACTGGGTTTGAAGTTGAGATTGAGTCTCATGTGATACAGTTTTTCATTTTCATACCCTAGTTCCACTCAACCAAATATTGATTTTATTGAGTTTCATGATAACCGTGGTGCAGCAAATTATTGATTTCATTTATAATCTGTTTAGATTTTGCGCTTGCAAACAGATTTATAAAGAGAGATTTGTGAGAAAAAAATAACTTATATTTTATGAACTTTTTTCTTTTATTTTTTGTCTCATAAATTTAAGATTCAAATACAATCTGTGTAAGACATTGATAGAATCGGAGCTTTGTGACCAACCAGGCACGATCCAGGAACTTTGACCTACGAGACAAAGAACTTCGTGAGTGTTGCCGGCCAGGGATTTGGCTGGAGATGCTCCCCTCTGATACTAAAATCAGTAATCCTCTCCAAGGCACCTTCGATAACTACCTCATGTGCTTCTTACTCGGGTCATCCTCATGGTAACAGTTGGGGAACCACCTATTTTGTTAGGCTCTCCATCTCCATGAGGGCAATCTATTAGCCCACGTGATTCAAGATCCTTCCCAATCTGATCTCATCCCATGTCTAGGTCTTCTAGTGTCGTGTTTCTCCGCGGATGAACTATCTCCTGCTCATGCAAGCTCATTAGTATCTACAAGCTTTGACTGAAGCATACTTGTCGATACTACCTCGGCCAAGGAGAGTACGGTTCAAGTTGGATGGTTGAGCATAATCCGCTCGGCATACTAGCCATCTAGTTGTTTCCAATCTGACTTTGTACTATTAGGCTACTCGGCCCAACTCACCTTCGTGTCAATCTTACTCCCATTTTCAGCAGTCCTTTTATCGTGGCTTGGCTCGGTATCTAATCAGCACAAGCCCACAGGGATCTGACACAAGATCAAATGGGTGCTCGGCCCAAGTCAGCTTTGCCCAATTTTGATTGACCCTCTTCGCCATCTTAATTTGGAGGTAAGTTCTATCACACACTATGTCAGTCGCTGCATAATGTTGTGGTTGAATCTTGAATTTATAGTGACAAATCAATTGAGG
The DNA here is from genome assembly GCA_036172215.1 of Camellia granthamiana. Classification (NCBI taxonomy): domain Eukaryota; kingdom Viridiplantae; phylum Streptophyta; class Magnoliopsida; order Ericales; family Theaceae; genus Camellia; species Camellia granthamiana. The sequence continues at coordinate 31,473,581 of CM069915.1, read as the reverse complement.
GAAAAAGAGAGGCAAAAAAAAAAAAAAATCATGGAAACAATACTACTATGTTGGAAGGAAGATTTACACACAAGAATATTCATGTGTCTAATTCAACAAGGCATAAATGAGTCTGGTCCAACCAAGTTACCCACCAAATAATTTGAGTTATGCAATTCGAAAAGCAAGACACCTACCACCATAAAAGGAGATTACTCTTAAAAAGAAAAGGTAGGCATTAACTCTATTCATCAATACTTTCTTGATTTTAGATCTCACTATTACCGACTGAATCATCATACTGCCATTTTTTCCCCTACACATACTCTACATGTCTGCCACCAGCCATATATTGAGGCAGTTTGGTGTAACTTAAAAAAATTGATTGTTTTTAATTTGAAAGTTTATACCAGACTATTTAGTACAATTTTTGCTTATAATTTATTAAACAAAAATAGTTTAAATAAGCCAATTATCTGGAAGTTGGGAAATGGGTGCTCGTGACTTATACTTTTTTATTATCAGCTTTTAACTTGTAATAATAAGTTGGTTTCTAATATGAATCATATATTTGAGTTTATGTGTCTGTATGTATATACATATTTATTTTAGGGAAATTATTCAATACTCTCGGAGCACCACGTGTCCATATTCCAAACCAATCACCAATTAGTTAGCCCCATATTGTCCCCCAATCTCCAACATAAATCGTGGGCCCTTGTGCCTCTTCACCAATCAAAACCTTATGGAGCACCACGTGTCCATACTCCGGAAGTACTGAATAATCACCCTTTATTTTATATATAAAATCTGTATGTGCAGCAGCTTAAGATTTAGGTAGATGTCTGTAAGAACTCCCCTTGTGCTGTTGCTAAAAAAAATGAAATAAAAATGATTCATGAATCCAACAAAGTAGTGTTACATGTGAGTCGTGGCATGATCACCAGGTGAGACTGCCTTTGCTTCTTCCCACTCCCACATCACACGTTCTCTCACATCTATGCTCTTTGTGGCCTTTCTTTCGTTAGAACTTACGCAAATTGGGTTTGTTGTGATTCCACAGTCAGATTGTCATGCTCCGTGTGTTGGATTTTAATGCTTATTCTACCCATTTACGCTGTGTTTGGTTGGTGGATTTGAGGAGGGATTTAGAAAGGAAAAGAGAAAAATTAGGTGAAATATGAATAAAATATACCTACATTTCACCTAGTTTCACACACCTTTTCCCTTTCCCTTTCCAAATCATTTCCCAAATTCCCCAACCAAACACAGCATTAGGATGTTTTGGCAACAATATAAATAAGCAACTTATTTACTTATTTGTTACAAGTTATCACATTAATTTTTATTTTTATTTTTTTGTAAAAAGTCAAAAATCATTAAATAAGCAAACATGGTGTATACCTATGTGTGTGGTTGGTAAAAAAAACTAAGAAAATTCGTAAGATTTTGTAGTTTGGGAACTTAAGTTTTTGAGGAAGTTTGGGAATCGGATATATCCACCAAGATTTTTCTAAGTGGGTGGTTCAGTGGTGGAAATTAAATTTGTATAATATGTGGTCTATATATAAAATAATGATAATTTTGGATAAATTTTTAGATAGTTAAGTCTGAATTCGTAATATTATTGATAATTATAACTCAAAACACAAAGGAAAATTGTTATCCCAGATAGGCAACCCAAGAGGGGGGGTGAATTAGGTTATTAAAAATTTCACAATATTAAAATTAACACAATATTCAGAATTTTAATAAATAACAAAAACAGAATAATAATTATCAATATAAAAGTAAGAGAGATAGGGAGAGAAAATCAAACACTGCGATTTATAGTGGTTCGGCACGCCAGGCCTACGTCCACTCCCCAAGGAACCTCCTTGAGAATTTCTTTACTATCAATTGAATAAATACACCACCAAGCTTGTGGATTTGGCACAGGATTTACTCTTATCTATTGAGTCTCACTCAACAATAAAAGTCTTACCCTTACAAAATCTCTCACAAAAATAAGGAATAAGAATAAGTGGTACTTAAACCCACTTTTACAATAGTTCTCTCACAAAGAGTAGATATAAAAGTGTAAGAACAAATGCTAGATTTAGATCTGAAAGTGAAAGAGCAGAATACAATTTGGAGCTCACAGAAAATTTTCTCTTCAAATTCTTAATTTTTTCTCCACACATAACACTTCTATTTATACACAAAAATATACCCATTGGACGCTCCTTGCTGATGTCATGGCTTACATAAGCACGCTCCTGACGTCATGGCTTACATAAGCACGCTCCTAACGTCATGGCTTACATAAGCACGCTCTTGATGTCATGACTTACATAAGCACACTCCTTGATTTTAAATAGTCAACAAATGTTAATAATTAAAAAAATAAAAGTAAGACTAATTTTTTCTTTTCCTTTTGTTTATTTTTTCAAACATGGAGCCACTGTTTTTGTAGACAATTTAATACAAAGTTCACAACTTTTAAACAAACAAATGATTTGCTCTATATATATATATATACACACATATATATAACTCCATCTTTTTCTTCTTGTTTGATTATAATATGATAAAATCAATTTAGTGTAGAAAGTTTAATAGCACACGTGATGTATTCTATTTATATTATATGCATTATATATATATATAACGTTCTAATCAAATATTTGCATACAGAAAAATCTCTTTAATAATATTTATGATGGATCTGAAAATATATGCCCCCTTTTAAAATATTGTATATATTGTAGAGATTTTAAACTAAATATATTCTACCACTCCATATTAATTTTGTCAAAACAAAACAACCTATCAATATCAAATTTGTCAAAATAATATAATTAATCAATTTTTAATTTGGTCAAAAAGTGAATAGTAATTAGCCTCAAGTTTCAAAAAGTGAATAGTAAAATTTTCAAAAATATTTTATTTAACTAATATTTAACAAATATATATATTTTAAAAAGATAATATTTTGTGTCAAATAAATATGTACATTAAAAAAAAATCCAAATTATTACAAATAATATTTTAGACATCATCAAAAGTAAATAATACAAATAATATTTTAGACATCATCAAAATTAAATAATATGATTAACAAAAATGATTTAGAATAGTACATGCTGTTCTTAAATTTCTTGTCAAATCATTCTCTCTATTTTTTATTTTATTTTTTGCGCGTTTTTCATAAAAAATAAAAAACTATTAAAAAATTAATTCTCAAAACACCACTTCTAGATGACCACATCAACAATACCACATACTATTCTAAATCATTTTCCTTTGTATTTTCAGTTAGAATTATTCATGGACAAACATAAATCTGAAGATGATTGAGGTTTGCATGTCAAACCATTTTTTTATTTAATTTTATGGGGGTTTAAGGGTATGCACTTTGTGTTTGTCGGTCGTTCCGATTCAGTTTACCCCTTTCTTGTCTTGATGTCTCCTTCAACAACCAACCCTTTCTTATTAGCTCCCCTGCATTGCATTGCATTAATGCATTCTATTCCATGACTGTGCCTTCAATTTAGAGGGTTATAAATCATCTGGCTCCAAATTTATCCGTTCTCCTATTTCAAGAAATTTTACCTTTAAATTATTAAAATATTTGAAGGTGGTGATTTGTTTCAATAGATTTAGATTGTTTGAGAGAGTGGAACATAAAAAGAGTTTGGAGACAGAATCCTCTGCCATTTTAGAAAAATCCTGTTTCATGATTGTTTGGATTGAATGTATATCAAAAGGTTAAAGCCACATGAATGGATTAGTATGGTAACTTTTATGTAGGATCATATGGATATCTATTTTATTATTAATTTATGCTATCAGACGACTTGACTGGCTTAATTAAAAAAATCTTTGTTTTGTTTTGTTTGCCATGTGGATAATTAGAGAAGTTTTTTTTATTGGTAAAAGCGAGCCAACGTATTTGGTTCAAATGGGTTGTTTCTTGCTATAATTGTGCATTGACCCAACCCATTCTCATCCCTCTTCATGAGTCTATCTCCTTGGACCAAGTTGTTCTCAATTTGAACACATTCATTTCTCTCATATATCTTTTCTTCTTTCTAGATTCTTGCACATCACAATTTGAGGTGGGAAATTCCAATTGGGAGAACCATTACCCTGTTTTCCCTTTCTTGTAGCCAAAGCCCTACTTATCCAATTTTTAAAAAGTTTTTTTGTCCAATGGATGAAAATGAAAAATTGAACTACAAAACCTCTTTATCACTACACTAATCACTGTGATTTTACTAAACAAATTCAAACCTTTGATTTTGGAGAAGTTATTTGATAGTGTGATGAAACACTACATAGCCATGTGCCCACTTAATAATTGAGGGTATGTGAACATTTAACCACTAAAAAAAAATTAAAACTCACCTCTCCTAAGATTTATAAACCAAAACATTGTATTCTTCTAAAGACAGATCATTTTTGTTAATTTTGACTCCTATAATAATAAATGGCACCTTCTAAAATTCATGATCCAACACAATTATGCACGTCACAAAAAGAAAATCATAACTCATCATAAAAATATGAAAAAAATTTAAATCAATGTAACATTCAAAAACTAATTATAAATTAATGATAAATTATATAAATATTAATAATTATAATTTTTCATGCGTATTATCCAAACTCTAAGCTATGTGTGGGCCACCGCCATATTTACAGTGTCCCAACTCTTTGGTAAGCTGAGACAAGTTATTAATAGGCAAAGTTAGGAAAGTGCCAAACATGGAATTAGATACAGACATAGGATTATTATATAGATATAGGATTTTGGAATTAGATATAGTTGTTCTAAAGACAGATAATTTACAGTGTCCGACCTGTAAAGCTGTCCTAATCTTTCAAAAGATACCATGGGATATATTATCATACATATATCTATTGAGTATATATGTTTATTTGATGTATATAGATATAGGATTTTGGAGGAGATTTGGAAAAGAATTTGGAAAGAGAAATAGAAAATGTGTGAAATTAAGTGTTCGTTTAGCTAAGATTTTGGGATTAAGGAGTTGTTTGGGATGATCTAAATAAGTGTACTTTTTGACTTTTTATGAAATATGAGTTGGGTATGGATTGGTTTTAAAGTGATGTGGTAGAGAGGTGATGTGACTTTAGTGACTTTTTTTGACTTTTTTTGACTTTTTGGATTTTTTAGTTTATGCCAAACAAGGCCTAAGAAAGCATAAAAAGACAAAATAAACTATAATACTACTTTTTATCCATAATCATTATACTTTTTCTCTCACAAAAGTCAAAAAAGTCTCAAAACAAAAACCAAACGAAACTAAAATGCCAGGCTAAAAAAATTAGCTATATTAGCTAATGCCAAATGACCCCTAAGTAAAATATATGTTTTATTCATATTTTAACTATTATTTTTTTTTTTTTTCCTTTTTAAATTCTTTTTCAAATTTTTTAATCAAACACAGTATCAATGTATATATTATAGAGTATTATATTATAAAGATATTGAATGGAGCCTAGTTGTGCACGTCAATGGACTTCGTTGTATTGTATATGTAGCAACATAAGCCAATTTTGGCATTGTTTGGGAAGGGCTAAAGTGATTATTTTAGTCACAAAAGATAAAATAAGTTATTTTAATTACAAAAAATAAAATATCACATTTAACTCATAATCATTATACTTTTTTCTTACAAAAAAGTCAAAAAAATCAAAAAACTCGTCTTAAACCAAGCTTTTGTGTCCTTTTTTTGTGGTTATCTGCCTGGACCACCCCCCACCACATTCCCACTTTCATGTTCCAGTGTACCACGTCTCCACATACTTCTCTGATCATCCTCATCACCACCATCAAAACAATATCAATCAGCTTACCAAATTCAAAATTATGTGGCCAAAATCCTCTTCTCTTAACGGTCTCACAACATTCACGATTATCGAATCAGGTGAAATCTTCAAGATAAAATAATCTCAAAACGTGATTTAAGCTTTGTTTAGCGTAGATAGATTATTGAAGGTTCAAAAGGTACTAATCAGAAAACAGAAGTTAAAAATATCTCTTTCTTAACTTTTAGATAATTAATTTTTTTTAAACTTATTTAAATTATTTTTATTTAATAAATTATAAGCATCAAATAATTTGATACGGATTTCTAAATTAAAATAACTTATAACAAACACCCTCTCAATTTGTTGTTAATATTTTAATAATGAGATAGATCAAACTTTATAACATGTCAAACTTTTATTTGATTTCTGGCTCAACTTTGGCCATGCACGATTAATCACTAAACAAATATTAAGACCTCATTTGGGAATAAGTTATTTTAATAATCTTTTAACTTTTTAGTTAAAATATGAGATAAAAAAAATAATATGTTTGATATGACTTTTTAATTTTTTACGAAAAGTTGTGCAAAAAAAAGTAGAGAGAAAATAGAATCTTTAACTTTTTAGTAGATGTTATAGGCTTTTTAATTTTTTTAATAATTTTTTAACTTTTAGACTAAAACTATTACACGCCAAACGAGACCTAAGTATAATAGTAAAATCATCCCACCTAATTGGTGTTGGATAATTTTCACTGTAATTAAATTAATTAATACTGTTTGGGTATTAAACGACAAACAGAATATAAAAGAAAAATAGGAAAGGAGAGAGAAAGTTTGATTATAAAAATCAAACTAGAAATAGAATTAAAAAAATTAAAAAAAATAAATTTTATTTTGTTACAAAAACAAAATTAAAATCTGATTTAAATAAATAATAAAACAGAAAATAAATACATAACTTACTTGATTAATATCTTGAATATTATTCTGATCAAATCCAGTGTTCGACACTGTCTCCTTAAGACAGATTCATCCTCTCCACGGTACTTTCAAAATATGGACGTCTATCTCCCAGGATGAAATGATCAACAACAAATAAATGTAGCACTACAACTTATTTGTTCAACGAACACACTAAGTGTTTATACTTTCTCTCAGAAGAAAATAATGCAGCAATATGAAGAGAATATTTACAGAATAATTAAGGACGAAATCAGTGAATAAATTCATCAAATGAGGGTTGTCTATTTATAGATGTAGTAGTGGCTATTCAATTTGAATTAAACAGGTACCAAACCTGTTTGAACAGTTGCAACACTGTTTCAACAGATGACCGAACAGATTTAGTTTAATTTGCATAGATTTAAATCTGTTTGAATTTAAATTCAAACAGGTTTGGGTTTTCCCTTGAATTAAACGGACAGATTTTGAAAAAAATATGTACAAAAGGTTCGGACAGATTTGAATTTAAAATGGTTTGATTTTATTTTGCCAAAAAATAAATTAAATTCAAATGTTTTTGACCCAAAAAGATTAGTATTGGGCCGAACAAGCCCAACCCAACCTCACACCACGCATCCGCGCCCAAGCCCAGCCCGGCCCGCTCAACCGACCGGACGGACGACGACACGCACGTGTGTGGTGATTTTTGGGTCCAATGGGTCTAGCCCATAACCTCCCTCTCTACAAAACTTGGATACCCCTTAGGGCACACCCCAAATTCCAATCCCATGCCTTATAAACCCATTCAAAACTTCTCACCAAATCAATTTGGGACAAGCCATTTTCCAACCTTAAGGAATTTCCACCAAAACTCCATTTCCATGGAGCTCATTTTGGCTTCAATTTCCCATTCACTCAATAATGGTTTTGAGCAACCAAATATACCACGTGAATCACAACGCGGCATAGAACGCGTTACCACTTTGACCCGCCAAATTTGACGCTCGGGTCCCACCTAAATAATAGACCAACGTTAGGAAAAAATTCTAGTTTTACCCAGAATTTTCTAACCATTTCCAACAATCCCCCACATGAATGGAATTTGATGACAACGGAAATACAACAATATGCAGACTTTATCGAAAGAGTATAAGTCGAAAATATCTTGCATTAGGATAAGTAGCTTTCGGCCTTAAACCTTTCCTAGTGATAACCTATCGGACTTACTGGCTAACCAATGAACTCAATGCCTTGAATTGTTCAGCCATTTGTGTAAGCCAAAACAACAGATTTCACACAAAATATCTTCTAACACATCGTGGTTCTCATTGTTGTGTTCATTTTGGCCTTGAACGCTCCTGGTTTTCAAGAGTGTTTCTAGAGAATTTAGCCTCTTTCATTCTCATAGAACCGGTCCCAGTTCGACACTCATATAGGTGATTCTTATTGTAAGTATCTCTTTATACTTGTCTTGATTTTTATACCTAAATCAAGATATAAGTAATCATTAAAAATAAAGCTTATCCTTATACCCCTGCAAACAACACATGTTGCAGATATCACTCTCACCATAAGAATGGGTAAGGAATTTTAATCCCTTGGTGATTTTTGGCAAGCCACACATAACTTAGTTGTCCCTTTGAACTTAGTTCTTGGGATCTCCAGTCATATAAGTAGGGTTACCATTATGATAACTCTTATGTAATAGACTTTAAACATATCCCCTTCGATGAACTATACACTAGCTCTTTTGTCAAACCTTTTATTAACGGATCCGCAATATTCTCTTTAGATTTTATATAATCTATTAAGATTATTCCATTTGACAACAATTTCCTTACGGTATTATGTCAACGACGAATATGTCGTGACTTACCGTTATATATGTGATTCTGTACCCTGCCTATTATAGATTGACTATCACAATGAATGCAAATAGATGGCACAGGTTTTGGCCACATTGGAATGTCTTCTAAGAAGTGACGAAGCCATTCTGTTTCTTCTCCTGTTTTGTCTAAAGCAATGAACTCGGATTCCATTGTGGATCGCGCAATGCATGTTTGTTTCGTGGACTTCCAAGAAACAGCAGCGCCTCCCAAAGTAAAGACATATCCACTTATGGATTTTGAATCTTTAGTATCCAATATCCAATTTGCATCACAATAACCTTCAAGTACTGCTGGATATCGAGGAAAGTTCAAACCATGATCACAGGTGAATCTTAAATATCTAAGAACCCGAATGATCGCCTTCCAATGGTCTTCTCCGGGGTTGCTAATGTACCTACTCAATTTACTGATAGCATAAGCTATATCAAGACGAGTACAATTCATTAGGTACATTAGACTTCCAATGATTTGCGAGTATTTTAATTGAGACATTGCATCACCTTATTTTTCGATAAATAAAGGCTGATGTCTATAGGTGTTCTAGCTACATTCAAATCATCCTTAATAAATTTATGAAGAATTTTCTCAATATAATGAGATTGAGATAATGCATATCCGTCAGATGTTTTAGTAATTTTCATTCCTAATATAACATCTGCAACCCCCATATCTTTCATATCAAATCTTTTGTTAAGCATTTGCTAGTTGATTTGATCATGTTTTGACTGCTTCCAATGATAAGCATGTCATCCACATAAAGACAAACTATGACATATCCTAGGTCAGTGTTTTTAACATAGACGCATTTGTCACATTCGTTTATCTTAAACCCATTAGTAAACATTGCATGATCAAATTTTTCATACCATTGCTTAGGTACTTGTTTTAATCCATAAAGGGATTTTATAAGCCAACAAACTTTCTTTTCTTGCCCCAGTACTACAAACCCTTCGGGTTGCTCCATATAGATCTCTTCATTTAGATCACCGTTTAAGAAAACTATCTTAACATCCATTTGATGTATTTCTAAATTAAACAACGCTGCTATAGCAATAAGCATGCGAATGGATGTTATTCTTGTCACAGGGGAATGTGTGTCAAAATAGTCCAGACCTTCCTTTTGTCTGTAACGTTTAACTACAAGTCTTGCTTTATACTTATCAATTGAACCATCTGCTTTCATTTTTCTCTTGAATATCCATTTATATCCAAGAGGTTTAGAACCTGGTGAAAGATCCACCAATTCCTAAGTATGATTTTTTATAATGGATTCAATTTCATTATTAACAGCCTCTTTCCACAAAGGTGTTTCAGGACCTGTCATTGCTGCCTTAAAGCTTTGAGGTTCATTTTCTAACAGGTATGTTAGGAAATTTGGACCAATGGATTTTGATGTTCTTGCTCTTTTACTTCGTCTTGGTTCATCATCAGTTAAATCTTGTTGGTCGAGACCATTACTAATATCTTGTGTTTGATTGTCATTAGTCTCTTGACTTTGTGTATAATCATAAGTTCTTTTCTGTGAACTTAATTCCTGTCCTTTCTTGTAAGGAAAGACATGTTCAAAAAACACAGCATTCCTTGACTCTATAATAGTGTTCACATTTATATCAAGTATTTCTGATTTATAAGTCAGAAACCGATATGCACTACTATTCTGAGCATAACTAATAAACACACAATCTACTATTTTTGGTCAAATCTTAGTCTTTTTAGGATCAGGAACTTTAACTTTTGCCAAATACCCTCATACTTTTAAATATTTATAGGAAGGCGGTCGACCTTTCCACAATTCATAAGGAGTGTTGTTGGTTTTCTTGTGAGGTATTCTGTTAAGAACATAATTAGCAGACAATATTGCTTCCCCCCACAAGTTCTGTGGTAAGCCAGAACTTAGTAACATGGCATTCATCATTTCTTTTAGGGTTCTATTATTTCTTTCAGTAATTCCATTTTGCTGAGGAGAATAGGGTGTTATAGTTTGGTGAATAATACCATGTTGTGCACAAAATTCATTTAATGGTGCATCATATTCACCACCCCTATCACTTCTAACCATTTTAATAGTTTTACAAAGTTGATTTTCAACTTCTGTTTTGTAGAGTTTAAATATTTCTAAGGCTTCATCTTTACTTCTAAGTAAATAAACATAACAATATCTTGTGCAATCATCGATAAATGTTATGAAATACTTTTTGCCTCCTCTAGTTTGAACAAATTTTAGATCACATACATCAGTGTGAATTAATTCTAGAGCTTCGGTTTTCCTTTCAACCGATTTAAATTGAGCCTTAGTTAGTTTCGTTTCTACACAAACTTCATATTTATGATTAGGATTAATTTCAAACTTTGGTATATAATCCAAACCAATTAATCTACGCAAAGCATCATAATTTACATGTTCTAATCTACCATGTCATAAATTCGACTCAAGAATATAAGCCAAAGATGTGTTATTCTTATTACTAGCAACTTTTGGTACAACTGTCATTACATTTAGTTTGAAAAGACCATCACTCATGTATCCCTTACCAACATACATGCCACTCTTTATTAATACAAATTTATCAAACTCAAAGACAAGTCTAAAATCATTTTTACTTAACAAAGAATCAGAAACTAAATTCTTCCGAATGTCAGTTACATACAGTACGTTGTTGAGGGTCAGTTCTTTCCCTGATGTCATCTTCAAGATCACTTTTCCTTGTCCAGCCATAATAGAAGTAGAAGAATTTTCCATGAAAAGTTGTTCACCATTTGCAGCCTCATTGTAGGTAGTGAACATCTTCTTGTCCGCACATATGTGACGAGTTGTTCCAGTGTCAACCCACCACTCTTTGGGATTCCCAACCAAGTTAGCCTCAAACACCACAGCAAAGAGGTTGATGTCATTCACCCCATCAAAGATGTAATCTAGTTCAGTTACATTGGCCTGATTGGTAGTCTTCTTGCTTGTACTTCCACAATCCTTCTTAGGGCGACGGCAATCAGAAGCTCGATGTCCAGTCTTGCCACAGTTATAGCATTTTCCTTTGAACTTCTTGTTGCCATTGTTGTCGCCTTGTTTAGGACCATTTCCAGTAAACCTCCTCTTTTTGTTATGTGATTTATGAACTTGTTCGACCACATTAACTTTGGACTCAATGGGATTTTTCTCATTCCTCTTTTCAGCCTTATGGTTATCTTCCTCAATTCTCAGTCTTACAATAAGTTCATCCATGGTCATCTCTTTGCGTTTATGTTTTAAATAATTTTTGAAATCTTTCCAAGCCGGTGGTAACTTTTCCACTAAAGCAGCGACTTGGAAAGACTTGCTCAGAGACATACCCTCAGAATGAATATCATGTAAAATTAATTGAAAACTTTAAACTTGAGAAATTACCGTTTGGGAGTCTACCATAACGAAGTCCAGAAATTTACGGACAACAAATTTCTTCGTGCCGGCATCCTCTGTCTTGTATTTCTTCTCCAAAGAATCCCATAATTCTTTTGCTGACTTCAGAGGACTGTAAACATTATGCAGCATGTTGTCAAGGCCATTGAGAATGTAGTTTCTGCATAGAAAATCTGAATGTTTCCAAGCATCTACAGCGGCAACAACTTGTCGATCACTTTCAACCTCTTTAAGTGCTGGAGCCTCTTCATAGAGAAACCGAGCCAATTAAGAGTTGTAAGATAGAACAACATCTTCTGCTATCATCTCTTAAACTCAGTACCGTTAAATTTTTTCGATTTTTCTCCATGATTTATTGGTACTTGAACATGGTTCTGGATAGGGACCGGTGTTGGTGTAACAATTGGAATACCACTTCCAGTTGCAGTTTCAGTTGCAGTAGCCATAATCTTTTATTACAAAAATCAGAAAAAATTAAAACACAAATTAATTTTCTAGTTACTAAAATCAAAAAATAAATTATAACACACAATAATTTTATTTTCCTTGTTACTAAAACTAGAAAAATAAAATATCATAATAATTTTATGTAACACAAATTTAATATTCTGCAATTGTTAATGACACCAGTATATTACTACTAGTTGTCAAAGAAAATAGACAGTATATTACTACTATCTGTCAAATAGCATAAACCACTATTTGTTTTTCCAACCAGAATATGTCTTTATGAAATCACAGAAAATTAAATACAATGAAAATACCAAAACGAATCTGCCTTAAGATTGTTGGACAATCTTCATTGTAATTAAATTAATTAATTCTGTTTGGATACTAAACGATAAACAGAATATAAAAGAAAAATAGGAAAGGAGAGAGAAAGTTTGATTACAAAAATCAAACTAGAAATAGAATTAAATAAATTAAAAAAAACAGATTTTATTTTGTTACAAAAACAAAATTAAAATCTGATTTAAATAAATAATAAAACAAAAAATAAATAAATTACTTACTTGATTAATATCTTGAATATTATTCTGATCAAGTCCAGTGTTCGACACTGTCTCCTTAAGACAGATTCGTCCTCTCCACGGTACTTTCAAAATATGGACGTCTATCTCCCAGGATGAAATGATCAATAACAAATAAATGTAGCACTACAATTTATTTGTTCAACGAACACACTAAGTGTTTATACTATCTCTCAGAAGAAAATAATACAGCAATATGAAGAGAATGTTTGCAGAATAATTAAGGACGAAATCAGTGAATGAATTCATCAAATGAGGGATGTCTATTTATAGATGTAGTGGTGGCTATTCAATTTGAATGAAACAGGTACCAAACCTGTTTGAACAGGTGCATCACTGTTTTAACAGATAACCGAATAGATTCGGTTTAATTTGCACAGATTTAAATCTGTTTGAATTTAAATTCAAACAGGTATGGGTTTTCCCTTGAATTAAACGGACAGATTTTGAAAAAAATCTGTACAAAAGGTTCGGACAGATTTGAATTTAAAACGGTCTGATTTTATTTAACCAAAAAATAAATTAAATTCAAATGTTTTTGACCCAAAAAGATTAGTATTGGGCTGGATAAGCCCAACCCAACCCAACTCGGCCCGCCCGACTGGACGGCGGTGGCGACGTGCGCCTGTGGTGATTTTTGGGTCCAATGGGTCTAGCCCATAACCTCACTCTCTACAAAACTTGGGTACCCCTTGGGGCACACCCCAAGCTTCAATCATATGCCTTATAAACTCATTCAAAACTTCCCACCAAATCAATGTGGGACAAGCCATTTTCCAACCTTAAAGAATTTTCACCAAAACTCCATTTCCATGGAGCTCACTTTGGCTTCAATTTCCCATTCACTCGATAATAGTTTTGAGCAACCAAATATACCACGTAAATCATAACGCGACATAGAACGCGTTACCACTTTGACCCGCCAAATTTGACGCTCGGGTCCCACCTAAATAATAAACCAAAGTTAGGAAAAAATTCTGATTTTACCTAGAATTTTCTAACCATTTCCAACAATTGGATCCATTTTGCTTTTTGCATAATTCATTAGTTGATTTTCATCAATTCAGAATTTTCCAACCATTTCCAACAATTGGATCCATTTTGTTTTTTGCATAATTCGTTAGTTGATTTTCATCAATTCTATTTGGTCATGTTAAGAATTGTTAGGCCTTGTTTAGAAACAGCTTTTTTAGTAATTTTTTTTGATTTTTTTTACTAAAATATGAGATAAAATAAAAAAACTAATATAGGGTGTTTTGAAAAGATAGTAAAAAGTTGACTTTTGACTTTTTACTAAATTTTTTGGCTTTTTTAAAAAGTGATTTGAAAAGATGGTTAAGAACTGCTTTTAGCTTTTTTAATTAATATTTATTTATGATGTCACATCACAAGAAAATGACTAAATTATCCCATTCAATTTTAAAAATTTATATTTTTACCTATATATAACCCTAAATAATATAAAGGGTATAATTATAATTTTATATGTAAATTTTTTAAACTTACCAAATAATTCCATAGCTGAAAAAACCATCTAGCTTTTTTAGCTCCCAAATTGCAAATGCAGCTTTATTTATGCCAGGTAACCCAAGTATGTCTAAGATTATTTATTTTGAACATTTTATTTCTTTATTCTAAAACACACATAACATTAATGTGAGATTTTTAAAGTACAAAACGTTTAAAATAGAAAAGTTAAAAATTCATGTCAAGGGAATCCATTATGTTGACAAACCTCACGAGTAAGAAAAAAAATTGGATCGTCGGTGAATCGAACGGTGAAGATCTCCCAACCACCACGTGGATAAGGATAAAACCTGGTATCGACATCAAATTTTAGTTCATGTCCCAAAAACTCTCTCGACGTCACCAAACCGTTTTCGCGGATAATTTCCAAATCACAAACTTTACACTCATATAAATATAGACCCCATTAAGCAAAACCCAAAACAAAGAAGGTGTTTTTCAGTGTTTTCAAATTTTGGAAAGATGGAAAATTTGAAGAGACCATGGGTCAGAGGGAGCTGTATTGGCAGAGGATCGTACGGTACTGTCAGCCTCGCGGTCAACAAATCGGACGGTCAGGGTAAAGTTTTCGCTGTGAAGTCCGTTGATCTGAGTTCGTGTTTGAAGCCTCAAGCCGACGCTTTGGAGAACGAAATTCGAATTCTTCGCTCTCTTTCTTCGCCGTGGGTGGTGGAGTACCTCGGCGATGATTTGACGGCGGAGCAAGGCAGCACGACGTCGTTTCGGAACCTCCACTTGGAGTACTTGCCAGGTGGCACCGTCGCTGACTTGGCAAAACGTTATTCCGGCGCTGACGTGGACGAGGAAATTGTCCGATCGTACACGTGGTGCGTCGTCTCTGCGTTGAAGTACGTGCACGCCATGGGCATTGTCCACTGTGACGTCAAGGGCAAGAACGTGTTAATGGGACCCACTCACGGCGGCGCAAAGCTCGCCGATTTCGGCTCTGCTGCGGAGATCTCAGCCGCATCGCCGCCGTGTGGAAGTCCGCTGTGGATGGCGCCGGAGGTGCTTCGCCGGGAATATCAGGGGCCGGAGTCGGACGTGTGGTCGTTGGGGTGCACAGTCATCGAGATGGTCACCGGAAAGCCGGCTTGGGAGGACCACGGCGGGGATACGCTTTGCAAAATTGGGTACTCCGACGAGTCGCCGGAGATCCCGACTCAGTTATCGGAACTGGGTCGGGACTTCCTCCATAAATGTCTCCGGCGAGACCGAACCCAGCGGTGGAGTTGCGATCAGCTGTTGCGCCACCCTTTCGTATCGTCATCAGCACCGTCGAATTCGATTACTCACCAATCGCCTCGTTGCGTGCTCGATTGGTTGAATTCAGAGTTCTCCGATGAAGAGAAAGAAGAAGATGAATCGAGCTTGGAATACGAAATTCGAGCTCAGTCTGGTAGAGGTAGAATTGGGAAATTAGGATCGAATGAAGGGGCAATTTGGGAATCTGATGGTTGGGTGGTGGTGAGGAATGTGAGCACTGACGAAACAGCCGCAATTTCGGAGCCATCATGTTGTTGTGGGGACGAAGAAGAAGAAGGGACGAGTTCGGAATATTTGAATTTTACGAGGACTGAACAGCAAATAGAAAATTTTGATTTCGGTGGTGACGGTGATGCGGTGGAGTGTGACGGTGGTGGGTGGTTGCGAAGGTGGGATTGGGAGGTGGTGCAGACTGGAAGCAAGGGCATTACAGCTGGTGTAATTTTTTTATTATTAAATTCATTGTATTTGACAGCAATAATATGTATCCTATTGCGTTTTATAATAATATCACATTACATATTATTCACATTTTATTTGAGACTTCAGTCTGTCCATGTGACACCCTTCCCCAAGCTTCCAATATTATTTATTATTTATTTCTTAAGAATCTTATCCCAAGTTGAAAATCAATAGGGTGTCAACTGCGTGGTCTTTTATTTTTCTATTATTTTTTTAATAATTTATGGTATATAGCAAGAATATCCCATGTTTTGGTCCAAGGTTTAGCTCTTTCTTTCACACAACATTCTGCCAATGATCGTTCTAACCAAACAATTATTGGCTACATTTTTTGGCAATTTTTTAGCAGATTATTTCTTTATTTTTTTGTTTTTTTTTTTTTTTAAAAAAAAATGAAAAAGTTTTACACATTTATTAAAAAAATTCATTAAAGAAAAAAAATTTACTGTTTTTAAAATTAATTCCAAACACTCACTACATTTATACTATTTTATAAAATGTTTCTCTTCATGCCATATGTCACGTATTTTTTAAAGTAACCTTAAGAAAGAAAAATTTTATCATTTGAACCGCACACATTATAACATTAATTAATTATTTTTTTTTATTTTTTTTTTATTTATTTAAATTGGACAGATATCGCATATGTTAATTGTATATTATGCATTTGTGTAGATTTGACTAAATAGTGATTGTACTAAATAAATATATAATTTATGATGTTATAATGTCACTCAATGCTACTAAATAATTTCTCCACCAAACCTGAACTAGAGGTGGATTAGAAAGGAATATTTCATCCTAAATTCTTGATACGATATGAACAAACTTTACCAATCAAACATACTAAGATCTTTTATCAAACTTTACCAATTAAACATACTAAGATCTTTTTTGAAAAGGTAAAAAAAGGCAGTTTATTAATTTATTGGTTTATTTGAATCACATCACCTCTTTATTTTTTTTATTTTTTTATTTTCATAACAAGCCAATAAATTTTTAAAAAAAAAAAGATTCTTTCCCAAAATAGGCCTAAGTTGAATTATTTGTGAACAAGTTCATGCAAAAAACAAAAAAAATTGCAATTAGCATGGCCACTAAAATCTTGGACTGGGACAAGTGGGTGGGCAATGATTTGGGCCACAACAGCTTTGCGAGTTTGAGAGATTTGTACTAATTGCTTTTGCTTTTCGTGTTAATCCTACTTTTTAACTAACAACAAAGTTGTTTTCACGCGGTTAGTTCTCACAAGTCGCAACAAACAAACAATCATAAGAATTTTTTTTCAAGAAACCGAGTTATCAAAAAATAAAGCAACGAAAAGTCTTTTCATGATGGAGTTGTATCAAAATTATCTTCTAGGGAAAAAGTCCTAATGCCGTAAATGTCTGAATGAGCTGTTACTGGAAACACTTTTTAACTTTTATATTTGCAAATGCTTTTCTTGGCGTAAGCTGAAACTACACTCGTTGTAATTTCTTACAAGTTACATCTTATTGTATATATAATATATAATATCAAAATATTAAAATGTATCCCTTCATGTTAATATCTGACATGCGATAGATAGGATTAGTCTCTAGAACCAATTAAACTACTCGATTTGTTTAGAATAATCTAAATAAGTGTATTTTTTAACTTTTTACGAAAAGATGTGTAAAAAAATAAAAAGCTGATATGATCCAAAAAAATATAAAAAGATAACAAGTGTGCTTATAAAATTTTGTTTAAGATTAATTTGTTATGTAAATATGTTAAGTTTAAACACATTTATAAATTTTAAATTTTTTTAATTTTAGCTCAAACTCGACTCAATAAATTTATATATATATACTATAAAATACCAAACTATTCTGTTTTAGCTTTATCAAAATTTAGTTGAGATCGAATCAAAAGACCCTTCCAATTGATTCTTGGTGTATCAATCAAGACAATTTAAAATCAGACAAAAGGAAAATGTCCGCCAATTTGCTAGCCAAATTGCAGTATGTGACTGAATGATCTATAATTCCGTAATTGATGCAGTGATAAATTGTGAACTAAATAAAATTTAATGAAATAAAGCAATCTACAAGAGTTACAAAGACTATATTACTTTGGACCACTTTTATTGCAACTTATAATTCAATTCACGAGTTAACAAATAAGTTAAAGTAAAACAAGTCATCTCATCTTTCATACATTTGCTTTTTGGTTTTGTAATTACGAAAAAGTGGGGTTATTTGATAACTTGTTAGTATTTTTATTTTTATAGTAAGGTCAAGTTTAGTAAGTTGAAAAAAAGTCAAAAAGTTACTCAAAAAGTTAAAAAGTTATCACTATTTACTAAAAGTCAAAAATTACGGTTGCACAACTCTCAATCCTAATTTTCCCCTATATACTAATTTATACAATTTTTTAATACACATTTTTCCATAAAAAGTTAAAAAGTTAATCCAAACATCAATATTTTTTTCCTCAATTTCTATTTTTAAAATGACAAAAAGTACACTTATTTAAGATACCCCAAACAACCCCTAAATTTAGTTTTATAGTTTTTTTTTTTTAAATTATTGTAATTTTAATAAATTGATTTATTTTATAAAATATCAAGTAAAAGTGTTAGTATACTGAATAATTTTTTTTAATGAATACATGGTATAATTCAGAAAATGAATTTATTCGTACTAACAATATAATTCATCCCTCTCCTTCATATCTTTCCATACGAACCAAACTGTAGCATGTACGCAATGCTATGTAAACAAACGACATGAAAATCTCCAAATCATTGCCAACTAACAGAAATTTATTCTAAAGATTTAATTCTAGTTCAGATTCCTTCGGTATTGACAATCCCTTCCCTATATGAATAAATTTAACAGTTAGCCCTCCATAGTTAAGCAACTCTGAACGTGCTCCATGCGTACTTACCAGTTGGATAATTTTTATTTATAGTCTGATCCTATGTGGTTGGAGGGCATAAACAAATTGAAGTTGTCATCAAGTGTATGGAATGTTGATAGATCTAAACTTGTATTTTTTTTTAATTTTCTAGACATGGTTGACATGAGGCAACAAATTCCAGCAAATTACAGTCGTAGTAGAAAATCGATGGTATAAAATACTCATGTAACAAGTCTCACCGACATAGTCGTGTGATATTGGTATTGCAAAGAAAAGTTGTGGGCACTGTCCTAAAACTTTCATGTCTTACTATAATTAACTCTTCTTCAATATGAAATGCATTATACTAAGAAACCGTTTGGAAAATTACCTATTTTAGTTGGCTTTTTAATTTTTTGACTATTTTAACCTAACTAAAAAAGTTATATTTGGAAAGATAGTTAGCTTTTTTATTGTAGTTGATTTGATGGTTGCGAGAGAAAAACTTAAATAATTATAATTTGGATATGACATTTTGTCTTATTAACTATTTTAACCTATTTTATTTTTATTGATTATTTTAACCCAAAACCTTCTTCCCAAATAGGGCCTAAATGTCTTCTAGCCTGATGAGTGACAAGGTCGTAGTGATACTTGATTTATCCCAAATCTATAATTGTAAAAAAAATATCAATAGAATTAACTTGCGGGAAAAAAAAAAAAGAAAAAAAAAGCAAGCATCTAATCAGATCAATCAAAAGATAGTGGTTCAGTTCATAGTTCTAAATCGCGGTATCGGGTAACGTAACGATATCGATCGCGGAGTATCAGTATCAGTAGTATCGACCGGTACGTATCGAGTATCGGGCATCGCGGCTGTGAAATTTCAAAAATCATTAGTAATCCCTCTAAAACTCAATTTTATGCATTTTTTGACTCTTTTAACCTTAATTTATCACATTTTAATCAAAATTTTGATATGTAGAGGCACTTTTGACTCATTTTCAACTAAATGATATGTATTTATTTTACTCTCAAGCTTTTATTTGGCATATATGTTAAACTTTTAATATAAAATTGGTGTGGAAATATTTTTTTTACTTATTTTCAACAATGAAATACTTCCATATGCACAACAAATTAATAAGAGAAAAAGGGACGTGAAAATAAATCATTCGCTTCAGTCATAATCGCATACAAACAGTCTACTACAAATCAACAATTCTAAAACTTAGTAATATAAAGAATTATGTGGTGGTACAGAAGAATCTTCATATCTCACATTACTTCGATCATCACTATGAATTGGTTGGTCTATTTCTCCATATTGATATTCCTGGTAGTAGTTATTGAAAGTGCATTGATCATAAGTAGTGCTGTTGCTGCCACTGCTACTTAAAAATAAAAAATCTAAAATATTAAACCTCTTTAAAAAAAAAAAAATTTGAACAATCAAGCTGTTGACAGACAAAAGTTTGAAAACTGTAGTGAAAATCAGTCAAGCAGATTCAATACATGAGCCGAATTATACACTGCTACCTACCACTTAATTTATTAGTTTTAATAGGTCCATGAACAATGAGTCTAAGGCCCCGCTTGTTTTAGGGTTAAATAGATTCGTGGGGATTAGGATGGAGGTGAGATTATTTAGTATTGTGTTTGTTTGTAGAGTTTGGGAGGGGATTAGGATGGAAGAGGTGATATAGATAGAGGTTGGAAGGGGGATTGAAATGGAGGAGGTGGAGATGGTATTAAAAAAATAGTGAGGGGATTGGAAATTTTTTTATTTTTTTTATTTTTTATATATTGGGATTTTTTTTTTTAAATATTAATGTTTAATTTTTTATATTGTTTTATTTGTTTTATTATTTTATATAAAAATAATTTAACAATTCCTACACTAACAACTATCATCAAAACAAACACAATTTTACTTAATCCCCTCACTATCAATCCCCTCACTATGAATCTCTTTCATTCTACCTCTGAAAACAAACGGGACTTAATAAATCAACTTAAAGGAATGAAGAAATAAAATAAATATAAAACATACTCTACAGGTGCATTGCTAAGAAAAAAAATAATAATAATAATAATATATATAAAAAATTATGTGCATTTAAAATATATTGAGCTTCTGGACTTATATATTGTGCATTTAAAAACATTGCTCCTGAGTTCTATGCTGATAAAGTTAAGGTACTAATACAATATATATATATATATATTGAAGAATCATAAATATAAATATATATATATATTGAAGAATCATAAATATATAAATATAAATATATAAATGCTCCTAATATATATATATATAAATATTTGAAGAATCATAAATATATATTAAAATATATCTCATTCCCATACCATACCATACCATAATATAAATAAAAAATAACCACAGAAACAGAACAAACAGAAGCAAATATATATATATATATATATAAACCAAACACAACTTAACAAACAAAACATGACCTATTCAACCAAAGGAAAAAAAACAGAGCATGACTTTATACAAACAGAGCAAACAGAGACAAAAATATATATATATATATATATAAACCGAACACAACTTAACAAGCAAAACATGACCTATTCAGCCAAAGGAAAAAAAAAAACAGAGCATGACTTTATACAAACAGAGCATGAGAGAAACATACCTTCAACGAAGAAGTTTGAGAGAAACATACCTTCTTTTGCAGGTGCTTTTCCAAGTGCTTTGCTTTGCTCAATTATTTTTGCAGGTGCTTTGCTCCACTTTTGCAGGTGCTTTACTCCACTTTTGCAGGTGCTTTGCTTTGCTTTGTGTAATAACCGCGGTCCGTAATTAGCTACTAATTCGTAATTAATGATACTAATGAGAGAATTAAAATAAATTAAGGGTTCATTATGTGATTTGCATGATATTTGGCTTGCTATCTGTTACTTGTAGGAATATCTGTTTGAAATTCCACTTTAATATGTAAATTGAAAGCCTTATCGGCATCCGAAAACGAACACTACAACATTTTCTTAGTTTAGTGACATTTCAAAGTGCCACAAAACTATTGGTTTAATGACATTTTTTAGCCTTGTGGCATTTTGAACAAGTGCCATTTGTATCCGTGCCACGGTAAATACTAGTGACACGGTAGATACTTACAAGTGCCACTACACCATCATAGCTAAAAACTTTCAATGACATTTTGATGCCATGTTAGATATTATTTGTGGCACTATCAAGCGCCATTAAAAAAAGAATTAGTGACACTTATGAGTGTCATTACACATTAAGACTAAAACCTTTCAGTGACACTTTAATGTCATGGTAGGCACTATTCGTGACACTATCAAGTGCCATTCGTGACGATAATTCATTGTAGAACAATTTGATCCGCTCTTGCGGAGACTTGAACCGCCAACCTCCCATACCATAAACCTTATACACCACACTCTTCCCACTACACCTCTATAGCACCACATGATTATATATGCAACATATATTATTTATATAGTCCATACATCCATATTAATATAAAAGTATATGTATAAACATAATTATTTTATTGAACATAATTTATGTAAAATAAACTATTTACTAGCAAAACAAAAAAAGACCACTTTTGACGATTAAAAATATTTTTTAGTCACCAATTCTATACTTTTGGCTATTAATTGTTTTTTAATTGCTAAAAAACTTAACTTTTGCCAACCAAAATCGGATTTGGTCGTCGAAGATGCACTTTCAACTATCAAAATTTAATTCCCGCCTTAGTATTTTAATTATCCCGCGACAAAAATGACCACTTTTGGCGACTAAACTTATTTTTTAGTCGCCAATTGTAAACTTTTGGTTATTAAAATTTTTTTAGTCACCAAAAAACTTTACTTTTGGCTACTAAAATTTTTTTAGTCGGTAAAACCCATATATCAGCGACCAAACTTATTTTTAGTCACCAATTGTAGACTTTTGGCTACTAAATTTTTTTAGTCGCCAAAAAGCTTTACTTTGGGCTACTAAAAATTTTTTAGTCACTAAAACCCATATAATCAGCGACCAAACTTAGTTTTAGTCGCCAATTGTAAGCTTTTGGCTATTAATGCTGTTTTGGTCGCTGAAAGCTATACTTTCAACGACCAAATTTTTCTTGGTCAGGAAATTTAGTCGCCAAATGTGCTTTTTCCTGTAGTGTATATTGAATTTAATTTATTTATTTTTAATCATTTACTGCATTTTAAAAATTTAGAAAATATATTGGCATTTTTTGTTTTTACAAAAATGTCATTATAAGCTTGGAAAGTTTTTGGCTTAGTGGCATTTCTCAAAATGCTATAAAATATTTGTTTATGACACTTTTCACCTAAGTGCCATAAAAAGTAATTTGCACCTACCTAGTGTCTTGACATTTTTAAAAAAATGCCATTGCTACTAAAGTTTAGTGGCATCTGTTGGTAAATGTCATGAACATAATTTTTTGTGTCATTATTTTATAAAATGTCCTAAAATTGATGTGACATTTCTTTATTGAAATGCCACTAGAGCCTTATATGTTTGTGGTTCTGTGGCATTTTTCTAAAATATTTAATGCCAATTTTTATTTTTGTGGCATTTTCTAAAAACATGCCACTAGTGTAGTGTCACTAAAGTGTAAATTTGTTGTAGTGACATTTTTGTTGTAGTGAAGTGACATTTTTTTTAATTGAAATGCCACTAGAACCTTGTATGTTTGTGGCTCTATGACATTTTTCTAAAAAATGCCACCAAATATTCTTTTTGTGACATTTTTTAAGAACATGCCACTAATATGGTGTCACTAAAATGTGTTTTTGTTGTAGTGGAAATTGACTACACCAATGTGTTATTTGGAATTTTTAGAATCATTTGGCATATTTTATTAAAAATTTGATTCAGTCTGATTAATTAAGTCATGTTTGGTTAGCCTAATATTCTAATTATTGTATTGTTAGCACCATAGCTTTATATGAGCCTAATAAGCTCATTTGAACTCATTTACTTCATCTCCCTTGAGTGGAAAAATCTGAGAGTTTACTTGAGAGAGAGAGAGAGTGCATTCTAGAGAGAGAAGAAGAGATTGAAGAAGAGGAATTGAAGGAATTCACCAAGATTGTGCAAGTACCTAGCTAACTCAAGACTCTAGGTAAGATTACAACCTTTAGATTGTGTGACTAAATCATTTAACATGAAATTTCTTCAAGATTATGAGTTTGAATGTGTACATTGAGCTTAGAATAGAGTTTGAGTTGCAATTCATGCATGCATGTCCATTTTCTCACAAATTGAGCATGATTTCCAAGAATTCTCTCTTGCATGTTTGAAAATCATCTTCATTTAGGGAAATCATCAAGTTTCAAGTGGTTTGGTGGTGGTGGATCATGTTTTGAGAAGTTTGATACAAGAAAAATTCATGCATGTTGTGTTCATGAACATTCATCATGTTTTAAGTTGAATTGTGAGTTTTTAACAAACTCTTAGGCCATGATTTTATGAAATAGTTCTTAATTCGACATGTTTTACAAGTTTACTATGTTATCTCAAGTTTTGGGGCCCAAGAGATGTGTTTTAAAGGTTGGAATTCGAGTTTTGAGCTTAGGAGGTCAATTTGGATTTTCCAAAAATTTGACCGACGCTCGAGCGGAGACTTTCACGCTCGAGCGTGAACCCTGAATTCATACACCACCCTCGAGCGTGGGTCGAGCGCCCGTCGAGCGTGAAAATCTTGCATCCAGTACGTTTAGAGTTTACAGTCCTCTCGAGCGGGAAAAGGCACGCTCGAGCGGAGTTTCATTGTCTGCATGTCCGCTCAAGCGGGGAAACCCACGCTCCAGCGTAGACCTCATTTTCAAAAAATTTGACTAAGTGTTCCAAGGCATGTTTTGGCATCTTCATTGCATCTTAGGCATTCCTAAGCCTTAATTAAGCCATAGTAATAAGGTTATGGATTAGAAACACACTAAGGAATGAATGTACTAAGTCAGGAATTGCAAGTGTGTGTGTGTTTAAGCATTGTGATAAGAAAGAACAAGAACCAACGTAATGAAAGCTAGCCGTGTTGGTGTAACAACCCTCGTTACTGTTTATCGAATAACCACTGATTACCGCTAAACTGAAACTGATTAAGACTGGAAATGGAACTGATTAAAATACTGAACTAACTGACTGAAAACTGAAACCGATTGATTGACTGTATCTGTTTGAATTGCATCCTACCTGTTCGACTGTTTGAATATCTGTTCATGTTTATATGTTTAAACTGCAAATTGAAGGCCTTATCGGCGGCCGAACCCGAAATTGATTAGTGTTTTATGATCCTTAGAATTAATGTGATTTTATGGTACTTTTATCTAAAAAATTGATTTAGTATGATTAAATAAGATTAAATATTGATCAATTGCTAGTCTTGGACTAAATTACCAAACTAACCCTTAGTGGCCCACTCAATGCAATATATTTGAGCCTCATTATACACTTAGGCAACATTTTGCTCAGCCATTTTCATGCTCTTGCCGACTTGAGAGGGAGAGAAAGCTTGAGTTCTTCACAATTTGCTTAGAAACTTGAAGAATTTGTAGGAGATTTGCATATTTGAGCTTGTGTATCTTGCATTCAAGACTTAGGTAAGGATTTTAACCTCTTAATTGTGTCTTAAAGTTGATTCTTGCATGGTTCATGTCATATTGATGGAGTTTAGAGCTATAACATGGGTTAAATGTTGAATTGTAGCTTGATTGTTGCATGCATGTTACCATTCTTGAGTTTTGAGGTTGTAAGTTCATAATTCCTCACATGCATGTCCATCTTTTGATCATATTCCATGAATTCATCTTGTTTTTGGAGGTTTGAGCTCTTTTGAACCAGCATTAAAGCTTTGAAAATGATTTAAGCCCATGCATGTTCATTTGAATTGTTGTCATGAAGATTGGTTTGAAATTGGGGTTGAATTAAACACCCTTGGGCTTTGATTTCTCAAATTGAGCTTCAAATCATGTGATTCTATGTGTTTGCAAAGGTTTTTCCAGAAAATGGGCCCTAGAGGATCGATTTTGGTGGTTGAAAACTTGGTTTTGAACTTGGGGTTCGAATCTGGGTTTCCCAGATTTTGGTCATCCGCTCGAGCGGGGGAAGTGCCGCTCGAGCGGGGAAATCAAGCTCCCAGCACTTTGGCCTTGTTTACAGTCCGCTCGAGCGGGGGAGTTGGCGCTCGAGCGGGGCCTTGTGTCTCGCGCTCGAGCGGGGAATTCACCCATCCAGTACTTTTACAGTACGCTCGAGCGAGATAGTTGCCGCTCGAGCGGGTACCTTTGTTGCATGTCCGCTCGAGCGGGGGAAACCTGCGCTCGAGTGGGACCCTATTTCACTGAAATTTCTGAAAATGTTTTCTAAGTACATTTTTGCATCCTCATTTCATCCTAGGCATTCTTAGGTCTAGTTGAAGACATCTTAATGAGGATATAGATGTAGAACACACCGAGGCAATTAGGGATTAAGTTATTGTTATCTTTCCCAACTGTGAAACTTAGTGTGTGTTCAATCTGTTAACTGTTTAGGGTTGGCTTCCGGAGACGCGCTCTAGCTACTGTAGCCCAGAACTCTGTGAGTAACAATTGTGTAAAGATATGTTCAAAATGATTATCTTCTGAATACTGAACTGAACTGTTTACTGAACTGATATTGTCTGCTGAATGAATGTATGTCCTATATTCTGAACTGTACTGTGGCATCCTTAGCATCTACTGTTTACTGTTACTGTTACAGAGATCTCTGTCGGTTCCCTAGTTCAAAACCACTATTGTATGTCCTAGTTCAAAACCTGAATGAATGTATGTCCTAGTTCAAAACCACTATTCTTTACTGACTGATGGCCATCACTACTGTTCGGTCTTTAAGACCTACTGCTTACTGTACTGTTATGCTAATGGATGTACCACATATGACTGCTTGACTGAAAGACTGAAGTACTGATTTAAAGAACTATTTTCATTACTGACACGCCCCAAACTTGCCCCTAAAAGTTTGGGCATGACCTGAGCAGAAAAGGACACTTAACCTGACATAATATAGGGGCCTGACCGGAAGCAGTAGTACTAAGTAATATAAAACCGGAAAATATGACATCCATTGAGCTACTAAGTCATGCCAGGATCATAAACGTTTCATAGGACAAGTACATCAAAAGCCAAAATACATTTGAGAGTTAGTTGTTTACAGGCATATACAAATCCAACCCCGAGGTGGGGTATATAACAAAATTATTAAGTACATAATAACTTAAGCCAATAGCAAAAATGTAAGCCATCATCTAACAACTCCACAAAAGTAGGGTTCCGACCCCAAGCTTGGCTGTGCCTAGGTTGACAAAAGTATGACGATGCCGAGTTAAGGTCGACCTCCTGGTTGATTACCTACAGAAACAGGCATAACACAGGGTGAGCCAAGCTCAGTGAACAATAGTACTGGTATGCTTGTAAACATAATTAATGCTGAAATCATGTAATCAGTCTGTCTCTGTATAGCTTGTTGGGACAACGTAATCGGTTCATAATCGTCATAATGTGGCCCCTGGCCTAAGAACTTCACACATTCGGGAAAGGGTCCTTGGGTTCATAATTTACAATTTATCACATAGACCTTTGGTTCTTTTTGATTCACAAGCTCACAATAGCATAAGTTCATACTTCACACATCGGCCCTTGGCCTCATAACTTCATCGTCCACAAATGGCCCTTGGCCATATTGATTCACAATTGGCTCTAAGCCACATTGATTCACAAGTTCACAATTGCCTTGATACATTCCATTAGTCACAAGATTTCACATAAGATGTGTACAACTTCACAACCTTTTGCAATGTTTCCACAATTTCGTAATGATTCACTTATAGCAAATATATCATTTCATGCCAACACAAGTTTGATAATGAAGTTCGTAACGTCAAGATATAACGTCAATACATAATATGATAATACTTTCAACAAGGGTCACAACGTCAATAATAATAAATACTGAGTAGAGGTACATTGAAGTACTATTACTCACTGTGTTGTGTCGGTGCACTTCCTCTTGAGGTGTTTCCTACACACATGAAAAATCACATTAGTCCCTTTATCCTTGTTAAATCAACATTCGGTTCACTTACTTTGATTGAATTAACGAACATTCAAACAATATAAATAGCAGGTTTTGACAACATTAGAGGACCCAACACGCAAAACGGGGCATCCCAACTTTTCTGACTTGAGCCGCACGTGCGGCTAGGATCTCCCGCACGTGCGGCACACCTCCCGCACGTGCGGCATTGAGGCCCCGCACGTGCTTTTTTTGCAGTGTCCATCGCCCAAATTCACCATTTCTCAGCACGTGCGGCCATGACTCCCGCACGTACGGCTGGGGGTTCCCGCACGTGCGGCCTTGGACCCCGCACGTGCGGCGATTCTGCACAAAAAGTCCGAAATTTTTGTACAATTTCCTCCTCTTGTAGACATGTTTAGGGCTTCAAAAATCTAACTTTAAATTACCAATATATAGGCTCAAAGCATATGAATACATGTGAACAAGGATCAAATTACATATTTCATTTGAGTAAAAATTCAAATCATGAATCCTTTCCATATCCACAACACCACAATCCCAACACTTAGATACATGATCATAGAGACATCTCACATAAATTATGACAATGAGGGTTGTGGGTGAAATTTAGACAAACATTTACATACCTTAAGCCCAAATCCTAACCTTCTTGAGGATCTTCTCTCTCTACCCTTCAATTCTTAGGTTTTGAGTTATGAATTTTCTTGGTTTGTCAAATGACCAAGAGCACACATATATATTTCCATAAAGAGAGAATAAGACGAAAATCAGTCGTTTACACATCCGAAAATTGAAATTTCACAGAAGTGCTTAATATTACCTAAAAATTATGTTGAGTCCAAATATATAGTCAATTTCGACTTATTAAGCCTCTAAGGCCCCCAATTTCTGTTTTATCGTTCTAATTAGTAACAGATACATTTCTTCCCTAACAGATAACATTCGTTCCATAAGGCTTTAAGTTATAGAACTTAGTTACTTTAACTTAATTTCTTATGCAGTTTCACATTAGGCATGTGACAGCACAAAATAAAAGGGCTAACATATATCACAAGCACATATGGGGGTCGGGTTGTTACAATTACTGTAAGGATATTCATTCTAAATCCCTTTACGCTTTATGTTATTCACTGGGCTTTAGCTCACTGCTCATATATATATGTAGGTGTACAGGCACCAGACCGCAGCTAGGAGCGTCGGGGTAACTCCAGTTTTGTCAAGCCAACCACTGTGCCTCACCGCGAGGTTCCGATCCTGCCAAGCTATGGCTTAGGGGTCTTTTTATTTCCCCGTCTGTCTTGTACTGTTTTTGTAAATACTGTATAAACCGTTCTGTACTGTTTAATAGGGATTTGGTTCCTGCTCTGACTAGTTGTGTATATATTGTACATACTGTGTGTCTCTGACTGCATAAACGTATGAAAAATCTTTTTGGCATACAGACTGTCACAACTCGTTGGACACTGTTTATTTACTGTATTGGCTTCCGCCATGCCCCTGTACTCTGTTTTACTGTCTTACTGTTCAGTAGGCCTTCGGTAATCTCGGATTACTGGCCGGTTATAGTGCTAAACCCATAGGGGCGGGTTTGGGTCGTGACAGAGTGGTATCAGAGCGATACTTAACCACGAGTTATACCATACACACGTGTTCAAAAGAGCTATAGGGTGTCCTAGAAAAGCAATTAGGGCATCGCATGAGCATGATAAGTGTGTGGTTATGACATGACTGAATATATGCTAATGTGTTAAACTGTTACGTATGCAACTGCTTATGTTTAAAATTGCTATAACTGCTTATAGTGAAATGGATAACGCAACTACAAATGAAACTGAATCCTCATCCACTGAGGCTAGAATGGCAAGAATGGAAAGAATGATGGAACTGTTAACTGCAAGATTAGATCAACAACAGAACCAACAGCCCCCACCTCCTCCTCCGGTACAGCCGGACCAGAATGTGAATGATAATGATGGGGACAGAATTGCTCTTACCCAGAAGTTCAGCAAACTGAAACCGCCATCCTTTCAGGGAGGCCTTGAGCCGTTAAAAGCTGAAGCATGGGTTTTGGAGACCGAAAAATTGTTTGAGGTGTTTCCGTGCTCGGAGGCACATAAAGTATTGTTAGCTACCTTCACCTTGCAAGAAGAGGCTAGAAGGTGGTGGATGCTTACTCGTGATGACAACACTGCTATGACTTGGGCCCAGTTCAAAGTAGCCTTCTTTGAAAAGTACTTCCCTCAGTGTGTCAGGGACAGGAAGGTCATTGAATTTGAACAGCTAAGACAGGGCACAATGTCTGTTGCTGAATATGAAACGAAGTTCACCGGGCTCGCTAGATATGCACCACACATGGTGGACACCGATTATAAGAAGGCCAGAAAGTTTGAAGGCGGCCTGAACGTTGCGATACTGGATAGAATAAATGTACTGAAATTACCGACTTATGTGAATGTCCTTGACCGAGCCTTGATGGCTGAAGCAAACATCGAGGCACTGAAAACTGAAACACCAGCGCCTGAATGGCGTGGTAAAAGGCAGGGTTTCAAGTTCAAGAAAGACAAGCATAACCCATTGAATAGAAACAGAATACGGGGTCAACGACTAGCTCCGGCCAAGAGAGTGGTTTTATACCACCCTGTTTTGAATGTGGTAAGAATCATAAGGGAGTTTGTTATAAAATCTCTGGTGCTTGTTACAGGTGTGGCAAGGTGGGCCACATGGTGAAAGATTGCCCTTCCACTGCTCCGAGCAATAGTAAAGCTGCAGGCAACGCCGCAGCATCAACCGTGGCACCAAAACCGAACCCCAAAGCTACCGGGAAAGAGCCTATGAGGCAGGGCCGTGTGTTCGCCCTAGTACCGGGAGACGTACAAAATACCGAGACCATAGTGTCAGGTATTCTTTCTATTTGTGCTCAAAATGCATATGTACTGATTGATTCGGGGTCTACACACTCATATGTATCGCATGCTTTTTCGCGAAAATTGAATAGACCCTTAGAACCCATAAATTACTTGTTAGCTGTATCTTCACCTGTTGGGAGATCCATGACATGTGCTTATATGTATCCTGCTTGTGAGATTATTGTTGGGGATATGCATTTGTTTATTGATTTACTGCCATTGAACATTGATCATTTTGATGTGATATTGGGGATGGACTGGTTAACAAAATATCATGCCACCATAGACTGTGTAATGAAACAAGTAGTTTTCCGTCCACCGGGTTTGCCCGAATTTGTGTTTAATGGGAGTGGAGTAGTACCTCCTCCGTATTTGATTTCATCTGTGAAAGCTGTTAAATTGATTAGAAAAGGGTGTAAAGGATATCTGTGTTCTGTGTTGACTGTGTCTACTGATGATAAGGCTAATGTGAACAGTATTCCCATAGTCAAAGAGTTTCCAGATGTTTTTCCGGATAATCTGCCAGGGGATTTGATTGACAGGGAAATTGAATTCACCGTTGATGTGACTCCGGGAACACAGCCGGTATCTAAAGCTCCTTACAGAATGGCTCCAACTGAACTGAAAGAATTGAAAGTGCAACTGCAAGAACTGTTAGACTAGAAGTTCATCAGGCCCAGTACTTCACCGTGGGGCGCTCCTGTTTTGTTTGTGAAAAAGAAAGACGGCTCACTGAGACTGTGTATTGATTACCGCGAACTGAACAAGGTAATTGTGAAAAATAAATACCCATTACCTCGTATTGATGACTTATTTGATCAGTTACAGGGTGCTCAAGTGTTTTTCAAGATTGATCTCAGATCGGGGTACCATCAACTGAAAGTTAAACCGGAAGACATTGATAAAACTGCTTTTCGAACGAGGTATGGACATTATGAATTTTTAGTTATGCCTTTTGGAGTTACCAATGCACCTGCAGCATTTATGGACCTCATGAACAGAATCTTTAAACCGTACCTTGATGATTTTATTGTTGTATTCATTGATGACATATTGATTTACTCTAAAAGTATAGAAGAACATGAACACCATCTGAGACTTGCCCTGCAGACCCTAAGAGAACAGAAACTGTATGCTAAACTGTCTAAATGTGAGTTTTGGCTTGATCATGTTATGTTTTTGGGGCATGTTGTTAGCAAAGATGGAATTTCTGTTGATCCACAGAAAATTGAAACTGTAGTGAACTGGCCTAGACCAACAAATGTGACAGAAGTCCGAAGCTTTTTGGGATTGGCCGGATATTACAGAAGATTTGTCAAAGATTTCTCCAAAATTGCTTTACCATTGACCCAACTGACTCAGAAAGGGATATCATTTGACTGGACTGACCAAAGGGAATCAGCATTCCAAGAATTGAAAACTCGACTTGTGACTGCACCGGTTCTCACCTTACCTTCAGGTACGGATGGTTATACTGTATTTAGTGATGCTTCTCATAAGGGTTTGGGATGTGTTTTAATGCAGAATGGGAGAGTTATTGCCTATGCTTCCCGACAACTGAGACCGCACGAAAAGAACTACCCTACCCATGACCTGGAACTTGCTGCAGTAGTATTTGCACTGAAAATCTGGCGTCACTATCTGTATGGGGCAACATGTGAAGTATACACCGACCACAAGAGTCTGAAGTATTTCTTCACCCAGAAAGAACTGAACATGAGACAGCGGAGATGGCTAGAACTGATTAAAGACTATGATCTACAGATATTGTACCATCCAGGAAAAGCCAACACCGTTGCTGATGCATTGAGTCAGAAATCGATTGGAAACTTAGCCTGTTTGCTTACCGGGCAGAAAGAGTTGCTTTGTGACCTTGAAAATTCTGAAATTGAAATTGTTTTGCGAGAACAAGGTGGAACCTTAGCTGCAATTTCTGCTCAACCGGCACTGATTGAGGAAATTAAAGAGAAACAGCAACTGGATGACTTCTTGAAGAAGATCATCGAAGAAAGGGAATCCAAACCAAGACCGGGTTTTAAATTTGAAAATAATGTACTGAAATTCCAGGAAAGACTGTGTGTACCGAATGATTCTGAATTGAAAAGAAGAGTTCTGCAAGAGGGCCACAATTCAAAATTTTCTATCCATCCGGGAAATACGAAGATGTACCAAGATTTGAAATTGAATTTCTGGTGGCCGGGAATGAAGAAAAAAATTGCTGACTTTGTATCGAAATGTCTTCATTGCCAACAAGTCAAAGCTGAACATCAACGACCCGCGGGCTTATTGCAGCCCTTACCAATACCGGAGTGGAAATGGAAACATATTACCATGGATTTTATCGTTGGATTGCCTCGCTCCAGTAAAGGTATGGACTCAATTTGGGTTATTGTTGATAGATTGACTAAATCTGCTCACTTCCTACATGTTAAGACAATTTATAATGCGGACAAATTGGCTATACTCTATATTGATGAAATTGTTAGACTGCATGGGGTGCCTGTGTCCATTGTTTCTGACAGGGATTCGAAGTTTACATCGAGGTTTTGGCAAAGCCTACAGACTGCATTGGGAACTGAACTGAAACTGAGCAGTGCCTATCATCCTCAGACAGATGGCCAGTCAGAAAGGACCATCCAAACTCTGGAGGATTTATTGAGAATGTGTGTCCTTGATTTTCAGGGGAACTGGGAAAGCCATTTGTCGTTGGCGGAATTCGCCTACAACAACAGTTACCATTCGAGTATCGGTATGGCGCCTTTCGAGGCATTGTATGGCAGAAAATGTAGATCTCCGATTTGCTGGGCAGAAGTTGGAGATGGGCCTTTACTTGGGCCCGAGATTGTTTATGAAACGACTGGAAAAGTGAAACTGATACAACAGAGACTGAAAACTGCACAGAGCCGACAGAAAAGTTATGCAGATGTCAGAAGACGAGACAGAGAATATGAAGTAGGTAATCACGTTTTTGTGAAAGTGACACCAATGAAAGGCCAGACTCGTTTTGGAGTCAAAGGCAAGTTAGCGCCAAGATATGTCGGACCGTATGAGATTACTGAGAAAATCAATCCGGTGGCGTATCAAGTTGCGCTTCCTCCTGAAATGGAGCATATGCATAACGTCTTCCACATTTCGATGTTGAGAGATTATCTCTGGGATCCCTTCCATGTGATTGAGCCTACTCGTGTAGTGTTGAGTGATGACTACACTTACGAGGAACGGCCTATACAGATTGTAAACAGACGGATCAAGAAATTGAGAAACAAGGAGATCCCACTAGTGAAAGTCGACTGGCAGAACCATAGTGGCGTGTATGCCACTTGGGAAAGGGAAGATGACATGGCTAAGAGATATCCTGATTGTTTCCACTGAACCCTGTTTTCTTCCAGACTGAAGGTAACTCGAGTTTAGAGGACTAAACTCTTTTTAAGGAGGGGAGACTGCAACAACCCTCGTTACTGTTTACCGAATAACCACTGATTACCGCTAAACTGAAACTGATTAAGACTGGAAATGGAACTGATTAAAATACTGAACTAACTGACTGAAAACTGAAACCGATTGATTGACTGTATCTGTTTGAATTGCATCCTACCTGTTCGACTATTTGAATATCTGTTCATGTTTATATGTTTAAATTGCAAATTGAAGGCCTTATCGGCGGCCGAACCCGAAATTGATTAGTGTTTTATGATCCTTAGAATTAATGTGATTTTATGGTACTTTTATCTAAAAAATTGATTTAGTATGATTAAATAAGATTAAATATTGATCAATTGCTAGTCTTGGACTAAATTACCAAACTAACCCTTAGTGGCCCACTCAATGCAATATATTTGAGCCTCATTATACACTTAGGCAACATTTTGCTCAGCCATTTTCATGCTCTTGCCGACTTGAGAGGGAGAGAAAGCTTGAGTTCTTCACAATTTGCTTAGAAACTTGAAGAATTTGTAGGAGATTTGCATATTTGAGCTTGTGTATCTTGCATTCAAGACTTAGGTAAGGATTTTAACCTCTTAATTGTGTCTTAAAGTTGATTCTTGCATGGTTCATGTCATATTGATGGAGTTTAGAGCTATAACATGGGTTAAATGTTGAATTGTAGCTTGATTGTTGCATGCATGTTACCATTCTTGAGTTTTGAGGTTGTAAGTTCATAATTCCTCACATGCATGTCCATCTTTTGATCATACTCCATGAGTTCATCTTGTTTTTGGAGGTTTGAGCTCTTTTGAACCAGCATTAAAGCTTTGAAAATGATTTAAGCCCATGCATGTTCATTTGAATTGTTGTCATGAAGATTGGTTTGAAATTGGGGTTGAATTAAACACCCTTGGGCTTTGATTTCTCAAATTGAGCTTCAAATCATGTGATTCTATGTGTTTGCAAAGGTTTTTCCAGAAAATGGGCCCTAGAGGATCGATTTTGGTGGTTGAAAACTTGGTTTTGAACTTGGGGTTCGAATATGGGTTTCCCAGATTTTGGTCATCCGCTCGAGCGGGGAAATCAAGCTCCCAGCACTTTGGCCTTGTTTACAGTCCGCTCGAGCGGGGCCTCGTGTCTCGCGCTCGAGCGAGAGTCAAGCGGGGAATTCACCCATCCAGTACTTTTACAGTATGCTCGAGCGGGATAGTTGCCGCTCGAGCGGGTACCTTTGTTGCATGTCCGCTCGAGCGGGGGAAACCTGCGCTCGAGTGGGACCCTGTTTCACTGAAATTTCTGAAAATGTTTTCTAAGTACATTTTTGCATCCTCATTTCATCTTAGGCATTCTTAGGCCTAGTTTAAGACATCTTAATGAGGATATAGATGTAGAACACACCGAGGCAATTAGGGATTAAGTTATTGTTATCTTTCCCAACTGTGAAACTTAGTATGTGTTCAATCTGTTAACTGTTTAGGGTTGGCTTCCGGAGACGTGCTCTAGCTACTGTAGCCCAGAACTCTGTGAGTAACAATTGTGTAAAGATATGTTCAAAATGATTATCTTCTGAATACTGAACTGAACTGTTTACTAAACTGATATTGTCTACTGAATGAATGTATGTCCTATATTCTGAACTGTACTGTGGCATCCTTAGCATCTACTGTTTACTGTTACTGTTACAGAGATCTCTGTCGGTTCCCTCGTGGAACCACTATTGTTTACTGACTGATGGCCATCACTACTGTTCGGTCTTTAAGACCTACTGCTTACTGTACTGTTATGCTAATGGATGTACCACATATGACTGCTTGACTGAAAGACTGAAGTACTGATTTAATGAACTGTTTTCATTACTGTAAGGATATTCATTCTAAATCCCTTTACGCTTTATGTTATTCACTGGGTTTTAGCTCACTGCTCATATATATATATATATATATATGTAGATGTACAGGCACCAGACCGCAGCTAGGAGCGTCGGGGTAAATCCAGTTTTGTCAAGCCAACCACTGTGCCTCACCGCGAGGTTCCGATCCTGCCAAGCTATGGCTTAGGGGTCTTTTTATTTCCCTGTCTGTCTTGTACTGTTTTTGTAAATACTGTATAAACCGTTCTGTACTGTTTAATAGGGATTTGGTCCCTGCTCTGACTGGTTGTGTATATATTGTACATACTGTGTGTCTCTGACTGCATAAACGTATGAAAAATTTTTTTGGCATACAGACTGTCACAGCTCATTGGACACTGTTTATTTACTGTATTAGCTTCCGCCATGCCCCTGTACTCTGTTTTACTGTCTTACTGTTCAGTAGGCCTTCGGTAATCTCGGATTACTGGCCGGTTACGGTGCTAAACCCATAGGGGCGGGTTTGGGTCGTGACAGTTGGCCACTTGAATGTGTAATGATAAGACATACTTGTGCTATGTATTTTGTGATTGTAGGTCAAGACTCGAGGATTGATTGACCGCTTACTGGAACCACTGTGAGTAACGTTATCGTAAAGATACGTTCATATGAATTATGTTCCAAATGAAATGTGATAAGCTATGATTTCTAAAATGTTATCTGTTTTCGTGAACGAATATTCTATGTTTGAAATCTATTATGGCATCCATAGATAGTCCCAAGTCATAGGGGACGGCATGAAAATGCGGGTCCATGACATACAAGTTTACGAGATCTCGTCAACCACTTCATTGTGGTGATATGTGTTTAATCAGTATCCGGAACCGATTACTCTAGTCGGAAGACGTTATGTGATGTGTTCTATGGATGTACCATTATTATGTTCTGATATGAAGATGATTATGCTATGATCTGTTTTTAATTATGATATGTTCGGATTTCGTTCACTAACCCCTTTACCTTAATGTTATTCACTAGGCTATAGCTCACTGTGTATATATATATGTATAGGTGGGCATTCTGGAGATCAAGCCTGAAGGCTTTTGCCCGAAGTCTGTGTTCTGTTGTCAGCCAACCATTGTGCCTCATGTGGAGGTTCCCGAAGCGTCTTGTGTTTAAGTTTTGTGGTTTCTGTTTATATAAGACTTGATTTGATGTCGTTGACTGTACTTAAAATACTGTAATGTGTGTAGGTATAATGTATGATTGACTACCGGTTATGTATATAAAGTTTTAAATATTCTGTTTCATATAAGTCAGCCCAGCTCATTGGACAACTATAATTATGTATTTGCTTTCGCTAGCCCCTTAATTTTGTTAATCTGTTCAGAGGCCTTCGGTAATCCAAGAATTACTGGTCGGTTACGATGCTAAACCTATAGGGGCGGGTTTGGGTCATGACACTTTGGTCGATTATTTTTTGCTTCGTATCGGACTGTATCGGAAATATATCACTCACGTATCGGATTCAGGCCGATACGTAGCGGGAATCGGCCACAACAGACGCGAAATTCATTCTCACTGGTATACCGGTGAGTATCCGACTCGGCACTCCAATATTCCGATACGATCCGGCCGGTACGGAACGTACCGGCCGATAATTAGAACCTTGGTTCAGTTATATTTTTCCTAACCTAGGATGGAGCTAGTGAGTGATGATTACTTTATCTCTTAATAAAGGGTTTTGAAACCCAAGCTTGCTTATTATTAAAGAATAAAAGTAAGCGTTGGCTATTCGCTCTATTATTGTCTCATCTCTTATTCAACTAAAACCTCTTATTCTGGAGAGGGTGATCGAATTTAAGTTGCATGGTAGAGTCAAGTTGGAGTTCCCAATAAATCGAATCAAGAAGAGGCTAGAGATTCATGGATACCTTAGCGCTATATTTGATTAGGGGATTTGGGAAATGGAAAAGGAGGGTAAAATGTAAATAAAATATATCTACATTTTATCTAACTTCACACATATTTTTCCTTTCTTTTTCTAAATTCTTTCTCAAATTTCCCAACCAAACATAACATCCTCACTCCAAATCAAAGGCATGGCATGTACTTACAATTACAATTGTACTGTGTTCTTTCCTAATAATGTAGGCCGAATCTAATTGTGTCATTTGGGCCTTCCAAAACTTAAAGCTTAATCAAATTTTAGTTGTATCATACACACTTACACCACATGCCTAAAACAATGGGCTATTTTTCTAAGTTATGGACTAAAATTACAGACCATTTCTAATTTCTGATACAGCTATTTTAGTGCAAACTCAGGCCCGAACATGGAAAATGCTCATCAACAACGATGGCCTACTCTAAGTCACTGGACCTAAATTTTAGACACTTACTTGACCATGAGCCCAAAAATTATAGGCACTTCTTAACCATGAGCCCAAAAATTCTAGACATTTAACCATGAGGCCTAACATGTTGGAAACATTATAACCATGTTTCATCAAGTTGGGTCAAGCCCATGTTAGCCTAAACTGCAAGGCCTACTAAAGCATTCTAAACATAAGTTTATTGCGTGTGGCGAAGGTAATTCTAACGGTTGATTAACACAAAAATAAATAAATAACCAGAAAACATTTGTAAGAGACTATTTTTAGTACATCGTGTTATTTTTACCGTCTCATCAATGTCACATTTTAACATGTTATGATATCAAGAGAATTCAACTGTTTTTTTTTTATACATAATGCAATCGCACGTACCTAATTATATGTATTTGTACCCTTTTTAAATCCAATAATTAAATATCAAATATTTTAGGATCATATATGGCAAATTCTTAATACATTTAAGAAATAAGTTAAAAACTGGCTTTTTATATATATTTTTTTAAACATGCAAAAAAGTAGAGAGGTTATATCGTTTAAAAAAACCAAAAATCCAATAAGCTGGTTTTTAACCTAATTTTCAAAATAGACCTAGCAATTACAAATTTAATATTCTAAAATATTATACTATGTATTATGATAGTATATAGAATATTAAAAAAATCATTTTATTAATTAAGGGTAAGTTACACTGACACCCCCTGAGATTTATATTTATTACAGTTCCCCCCCTCACCTTTTGGAAATTACATTTCTCTCCCTGAGGTTTAAAATTTCATTACAGATTCCCCTCTCAGCAATTTAATTTTTTTAAATACCAATTTTGTCCGCATTGGATAAATTACATTGACGTCCCTTACATCTTAGAAATTACAATCCCTTCCCTAAGGTTTAAAGTAGGATTACCAATTTTATGATATTTTTACCATTTGAGGCCTGTTTGGTAACTATTTCGTTTTCAGTTTTCAATTTATATTTACAAAAATTTTAAAAACTGTCATAAAAACTTGTTTGATAATTTTTTTGGTTTATAAATGGTCGTCTCAGTTTGTAAATTTGAGAAAAAAACGTAAATTCAAAAAATGAGTTTACGTTGGTTTTTAAACAGAAATTTAAAAATTTTACTAACAAAAATTTTTTCAATTAATTTTTTTTTCAATTAATTTTTTTTCCAATTAATTTTTTTTTTAATGAATTTTTTTCCCAACTAATACTAACCGAGGGGGCAATTGGTAATGCTACTTTAAACCTTAGGGAGGGGATTGTAATTTCTAAAATGTGAAGGATGTCAATATAATTTACCTAGTGAGGGCAAAATTGATATTTAAAAAAATTAAATTGCTGAAGGAGGAAATCTGTAATGAAACTTTAAACCTCAGGGAGAGAGATATAATTTTCAAAAGGTGAGGGGAGAACTGTAATAAACATAAACCTCAGGGGGTGTCAATGTAATTTATTCTTAATTATTTGTTAATTTTATGACATTTTTACCATTTGAGGCTTGTTTGGTAACCATTTCGTTTTTAATTTTCAATTTATATTTACAAAAATTTTAAAAACTGTTATAAAAACTTGTTTAATAATTTTTTTGGTTTATAAATTGTTGTTTCAGTTTGTAAATTTGAGGAAAAAATGTAAATTCAAAAAATTAGTTTACGTTGGTTTTTAAATAGAAATTTAAAAAATTTACTAACAAAATTTTTTTTCAATTAATTTTTTTTCAAATATTTTTTTTCCCAATTAATTTTTTTTTCAATGAATTTTTTTCCAATTAATACTAACTAAAGGGACAATTGGTAATGCTACTTTAAACCTTAGGGAGGGGATTGTAATGTGAGGGGTGTCAATGTAATTTATCCAGTGAGGGCAAAATTGGTATTTAAAAAAATTAAATTGCTGATGGGGAATCTGTAATGAAACTTTAAACCTCAGGAAGGGAGATGTAATTTCCAAAAAGTGATGGGGGGAACTGTAATAACATAAACCTCAGGGAGTGTCAGTGTAATTTACCCAATAATTAAATAAGTTACCAACGTAAGAAATGACTTATCAAAATATTCTTAGACTATGTATGGTTTGATTTTTAGAATTTTTTTTAAAAATTAAAAATTAATTTGGTTAAGAAATAAAAAATAAAAAATAATTATCATTTAAGGGTAAAAAATAATTATCATTTTAACTTTTGGGCAGGTTGTATACATACGTATGACTGTTTCAATTTAATTTATAAAAAATTATTTCTAAACACTCGAAAGATAAAAATTTATCATTTTAACTTTTGGGCAGGTTGTATACATACGTATGACTGTTTCAATTTAATTTATAAAAAATTATTTCTAAACACTCGAAAGATAAAAATTATATAAAAATGATAATTATTTTTTTATTTTTTATTTCTTAGCCAAATTAATTTTTAATTTTTTTAAAAAAATTCTAATTAATTTTTAATTTTTTTAAAAAAAATCTAAAAATCAAACCATACATAGCCTAAAAATCTTTTGATAAATCGTTTCTTACGTTGGTAACTTATTTAATTATTTGTTAATTTTACGACATTTTTACCATCTGAAACCTGTTTGGTAACCATTTCGTTTTCAGTTTTCAATTTATATTTACAAAAATTTTAAAAATTATCATAAAAACTTGTTTTATAATTTTTTTTTAATTTATAAATGGTCGTCTCAGTTTGTAAATTTGAGAAAAAAATGTAAATTCAAAAAATGAGTTTACGTTGGTTTTTAAACAGAAATTTAAAAATTTTACTAACAAAAATTTTTTTCAAATAAATTTTTTCCAATTAAAAAAAATTTTTTAATGAATTTTTTTTCCAACTAATACTAACCGAGGGGGCAATTGGTAATGCTACTTTAAACCTTAGGGACGGGATTGTAATTTCTAAAATGCGAGGGGTGTCAATATAATTTACCTAGTGAGGGCAAAATTGATATTTAACAAAAATTAAATTGCTGAGGGGGAAAATCTTTAATGCAACTTTAAACCTCAAGGAGGGAGATGTAATTTTCAAAATGTGAGGGGGAACTATAATAAACATAAACCTCAAGGATGTCAGTGTAATTTAACCATTAATTTAATTCAAACTTATACTAAATAAATTAAATAAAGAGTTAATATTTTTTGTTGAAATATCTTCAAATTATATTTTAAATTATTTATAATATGATTACAATGGAATGAAAAACTGTATTAGGAAAAGATAAAAAATAAATAAATACTTCCTCCGTCCTACAAATAGTTCCTTTTGGATTCTAACTTTTTAGTGGAGCATGTAATTATTACTTTGAAGTCAAATCAAAATATATTAATTTACCATATTGTTCTTTCTATTTTATTTATTAAATATATTTGAGAGGGCAATTTGTGACATGGGTCGATCTAAAATCTCATTTGGACCCTTATTTTCAACTGTGCAATCGAAATAACTAAGCCTGGATCTCAGATGTTGGGCCGAGCAGTTGAACTTGGATCTTAGATGTTGGGTTGAGCTAGTTGAGCTTGGATCATGGCTGAGATAAACTTGTGCCCTAGTAACAAGTCGGGCTAAAGTGAGGATATGACTCTTAACCGAGCAAAGAACTTAAACTAATGAGTCACACGGAGTTTGTTCGAGCTACGAGCAAATGGAGCTTGATTGGATTGAACATAGCAAGCCTTGCTAGCAAAGCCTTCTAGCGGTAAGCTGACTAGAGTTAGCTCGGTCTTGAGGATTGGTCTAGATTAGACTGATTGGAGTTAGCTCGGTCAAATAATAACTTGGTTGTTGTGTACTACGTGGGGTAATTCGTTCAAAGTACGTGTCAATACGATTAGACTGATTGGAGTTAGCTCGGTCAAATAATAACTTGGTTGTCGTGTACTACGTGGGGTAATTCGTTCAAAGTACGCGTCAATACTACCAAATCGTATTGACGCGTACACGTGTAAGGAAAGGAGATGACGGTACATCCATGTGTCTAACAAAGGACGATAGAGGTAGTGTGCACACAATATTGGACAGCAAGGGAAAGGCCTATACAAGGTACACGACTCCATTGAGGAAAATGTTTACAATTTTTCACTCTCATTCCCTCTATATTCCTTTGATCTTCTTTGGGTGCTAATTTGATCGTCAGAGAGGTTTATTGACACAACACCCGCCGATTAGCTCACCTGAGTTGTGTTTTTAGGTAGTACGATGTCGTTCGAAGCAAGGGAAGTTTGATTGCAAGGAGTACAGGTGCGACAAATATTTGCTCCCTGTATAATATTTATAATAGTTCCAATTGGTAGCTCGAAAATAGGAAGGCTCGAATGACCCAAATCCAAAACGACGCCGTTTTGATTTTTTTTTTTTTCTTTTCTCTTTCTCGTTTTTTCTGAAGAAGAAGAAGAATAAGAAGAAGAAGGGAGAGCTGGGTAACACAGAACAACATCTTCATCAACACATTATCATTATTAACAACATCTTCATCATCATCATTAACATTTTTTTTTTCCCTTCACCTTCAGATCCAGATCAACTAGAGAAAAAAAATATATAAAAAATAAAAAATAAATAAATAAAAATAAAAAAGAGAAAAAGTAGAGAAAACAGAGTTTGAAATCAACAACAACATCTTCATCAACACATCATCATCGTCAACAAAAATTTTTTTCCCCCTTTATCTTTAGATCCAACTCAACTAGAAAAAAAAAAAAAAAGGAAAAAAAAGTAGAGAAAACAAAGTTTGAAAGAGGCGATCGGCGATACCTACCGGCGATCTTCCTTCTCTTCCTCCCACTATCACCGTTGATTTTCCTTCTCTTCCTTCTTCTCTCTCGCCTCTTCTCTTCTCTTCTCTCTCTCATCTTCTCTTCCCTCTGTCTGTATTTGAAAGCAAGAAAAAGAAAAAAAGAAAAAAAAATAAAAGAAAAGAAAAGATTACCCAAAACGACGTCGTTTTGGGTATTTGAGCCATTTTCAAGTCAAAATTTTCGAGTTGCAAAGTATTACTCTATTTATAATTATTTTTAAAAGGTAATTTTGGAATTCTTTAAAATTTTTTGTTTTGGCTTTGAAAAATAGACAAATACTTGGGTGTCGTTTGGTAAAACTTACGTTTTCAGTTTTCTGTTTATATTTACAAAATTTAAAAAACTCAAATAAAAACTTGTTTGGTAAAATTTTTGATTTATAAATCAGTGGTCTCAGTTTATAAATTTGGCCAAAAAATGAAAACACAAAAAATGTGTTTCCATTTTGAATTTTCAGTGTTTTTTTTTTTTTTTACCACCCAACACTAGCCACCACCCGCCATCATTTTCCACCACTGTCTTCCGCCATCACCACCCACCTGCCATCCACTCGCCATCACCATCCACCCCTCGCCGCCGCCGCCGCCGCCACTACCACTACCACCCACCACCCACCTGTCATCCACCCGCCACTACCATCCACTGCCTGCCACCTACTTACCACCAACACTCACCACCCACTTGCCACCACCATCCACCCGCCACCCCACTCGCCACCACCACCATCACCCACCAGCCACCACTACCCACCACCCACTACCACCACCACCATCACCTACCACCTACCCACCCGCCACCCACCCACCTGCCACCACCACCTACTACCACCCACCACTACCACCACCACCACCCACTCGCTACCACCTACCACCCACCACCCACCATCGTCACCCACCCACCCACCACCGGCCATTTACCTG
The DNA here is from genome assembly GCA_036172215.1 of Camellia granthamiana. NCBI lineage: Eukaryota > Viridiplantae > Streptophyta > Magnoliopsida > Ericales > Theaceae > Camellia > Camellia granthamiana. The sequence goes on along the minus strand of CM069915.1, from coordinate 31,429,025 downwards.
CCACCACCCACCACCACCCGCCATCTGCCACCCACCTGCCACCACCACCCACCAACTACCACCCGCCACCACCGCCACCACCGCCACCACCCACTAGCACCCACCCACCCACCATCACCATCACCACCCATCACCTACCCGCCACCACCCACCACCACCCGCCATCCGCCACCCACCTGCCACCACCACCCACAACCACCACCACCTACTCGCTACCACCCGCCACCGTCACCCACCCACCCATCCCCACCACCCGCCACCTACCCACCACCACCACCCACCCGCCACCTACCTGCCACCACCTACCACCCGCCACCCACCTGCCACCACCACTCACCACCCGCCACCACCACTACTACTACCTATTCGCTACCATCCACCACCCGTCACTGTCACCCACCCATCCACCACCACCCGCCACCACCCGCCATCCGCCACCCACCTGCCACCACCACCACCCACTCGTTACCGTCCACTACCTGCCACCGTCACCCACCCACCCACCAACCACCACCCGCCACCACCCACCACCACCAACTACCCACCACCCACTGTCACTACTTTCCAGCACCGTCTTCCGCCGCCACTTACCACCACTTGCCATTTCTCACTCTTTTTTAGATTTTAAAATTTTTTAAAACATTTTGTCAATTACCAAACGTGTTTATAATTTATGTTTTTTTAAAAATAAATAAAAAATAAACAAAAACCAGTTTATAAAATTTTTGTAAATATAAATTGAAAATGTAAACGTTACCAAACACAACGTTGCAACATCAAAAAAAATAAAAAATAAAAAAATGGACAAACAACATGAGACGGGAAAAAAATACATGAGGATAGAATTGATAATTTAAAAATTAAATTGTTAACAGCGAAAAAAATGATTAATCAAGTAAATAGTTGACTAAATTTGACAGAGACAATTAAGAATGGGATACGACTATTAACCAATGCGATGTAAATAACGCAATTGGGTAAACATCGGGGGCTGTGGGGTGCAATTTACTTGGTCATTAAGAAAGAAAAACGTACAAGGGTCCAACAAATCACAGAGTAGAGTACTCTCTCTCTCTCTCTCTCTCTCTCTCTTCAAAACTGGTCTCGCTGAAATCAAAGAACCATCACAGAGAGAGACCACCACACAGTCTAGGCAGTCATGGCTGCTGCAAATGCTCCCATCGCCATGAAAGACGTCCTAACGGTCAGTTCTCTCTCTCTTTCTCTCTCGCTTGTTTCGAACTGAAGCAAATTTGTGTCTGACTTTGACCAGTGCTTTGCAATACAATTTCTGTATGTATATATGTTATAGCAGTGGGTGCAAAAGAGATGTGTTCGTAATTTTATATTTAAAGTTTTGAATGGTTTGAAGGTTTGATGAATGATTTTTAGCTTTTTATAAAAAAGATATGTAAAAAAGTTAGATACTGATTTGACACACTTTTTTGACTTTTTTTTTTATTAAACTTTTTAAAGTAGGTCATGTTGGACTGTAGATATCGGATAAACTGTGTAATTTTAATTCTTTATATTAGATTTTGTTACGTGGAAGTTTTTGGTGAAGATTTTGATTCATGTGACTCGAATTCCCATTATTATGTTATTGAATGAATGGATTGCATGGTTTGAATTTTGTTTGTTTTTGCTTAAGCAGTTCTTAAATTTAATTTGGTGTTCTTGCAGTTGCCTAGCCTAGGAATCAACCAACAATTTATCACATTCACCAATGTGACGATGGAATCGGATAAGTACATTTGTGTGAGGGAAACTGCACCTCAAAATAGTGTTGTTATCATTGATATGAACGTGCCTATGCAGCCACTGCGAAGGCCAATCACTGCTGACTCGGCTTTGATGAACCCCAATTCTAGAATTCTTGCCCTTAAAGGTAGGATTTTTCACCTGATTGCATTTTTAATCTTTTTCGTTGCATATATGGTATCAACCACTATGGAATCAAACTCCATACTGCAAATTATTGTTACAAAAGCTTTTTAGTTTATGATTACTTAGAAATTAATTTAATGGTGCGCCATATGCAACATATTTATAATAAGGCCATTTCCTGTGTTGCTTTATTTGTGAAATGATCATTTATCTATGCTCCATTTGTTTTGGTGGAAAACGTTTTTCTATGGTTCGTTGTGTCTTTGAAATTAATGTACTAATGGTTGTATAAGTGATGGTGCCAGTGAGGCGGTGGCAGTGGCAGTGTGTTGGTGGAGGTGATGGTGATGGTGATGGTGGTGGTGGCGGTGGTGGTAGTGTAGTGATATTGGTAAGACCTTAGTCCGGAAAGCTTTTTTCACCTTTTAAAAGTGTAAAAATTTTCACCTTATTTTCTGTTGACCATGAAAAATGTTTTCCATTACTTTCGTTTTCAGTTGTATCAGATGCCATAAAATGTTTTCTTCCCAAATAAACAGAGTGCTAAAGTCACCATTTAGAGAGGCTTCATATTTTTTTGCATTTTTTTGAAATTCTAAAAAACAGAGTACTAAAGTCACCATTTAGAGAGGCTTCATATTTTCTAGCTCCCTTTCTTTTCTTGGTGATATGACTTCCACTTGGGTCCTCACTAATGAGAACAATAATAAGAAGTAGACGAATTCTAAAGGATAGAGAAGCAAGAATAAAAAGAAAGCAAGTAGTAGAGATGCACTACTAAATAAGCCAAAGAAGCAGGTCATGTTATTTTATGTTCCTCAACTCAATCTGTTGATTGTTATGATCACATGCTCCTTTTACCAAGATGCATCACTAGGCTAATGTTTATGACATTCTATATAAAGCTCAAGTCCCAGGAACAAATCAGGACCATTTGCAAATATTCAACATTGAATTGAAGACAAAAGTCAAATCACATCAGATGCCAGAGCAGGTGATAATTTTGTCCTGTCAATTGCTTTCAGAATGTTGACTGCACTGTTGCTTACCCTTTGATTTGTTTTATACTGAGTTATCAAGATGGCCTTAATCCTTGGATATTGCTCTTCTTATAGATTGTATTTTGGAAGTGGATCACCCCAAAGATGCTTGGCCTAGTCACACAGACATCAGTCTATCATTGGTCAATTGAAGGCAAGCACCTCTACCTTTCCCTGGATTAATACTTGCTACTTTGTTTTTAATAAATTTTATTTTTAATTGCTTTATGTATCAGTTGTTTTTTGTCATTTAGTTTTTTCTTTTTCAAATTTTAAATGCAATTTTCTCACCTTTTATCATAATCTCGGTTCATAAGCAGGTGATTCTGAACCTATGAAGATGTTTGACCGAACAGCGAATTTGGTGAATAATCAAATAATCAACTATCGTTGTGATCCTACTGAAAAGTGGTTGGTCTTGATTGGAATTGCTCCTGGTTCACCTGAGGTTTGCTGGCTCAGTGTTTTCTGTAACTTTTACCTACCTTATTTGTTCATACTAAACTGTTCTATAGATTGGATGTAGGTCCATCCTTTATAATTGGATTTCTATTTTTTTTTCTGTCATTGTCATTGCTTCCAAAGAGTTATAATAAATGATATAATTTTGGCCATGTAATATCTGTGGACCGACCTGTGTTATGTGCCCATATGTTGAACGTGACCTCAATGCTTCCCCTGTTAAGTAGTCTTGTGGAAACATTGACAATGGATATTTAGGTGTTGTAGTATTATATGAATACGTGTGTGTTTCTTATATCATTTTATTTTTTTATTTTTTATTTTTACAATATGTTTTCTCATCACCACACATCAAAAGCTTGCAAATGTCTATTTATTGAAAAACGTGGGAACTGTGTGACCTAAGTTGTACTGTTAATCAAATTTATTGTTGAACAAGTAATGTTTTTGGTTACATATTTCTATTCTAATGGTGATGTAGTCGGTTTGAAAGCATACTAGCATAAACTTGGATC